>OX276338.1:33694918-34342418 GCA_946251815.1 Dasysyrphus albostriatus | reverse complement strand
TCAAAACAGTGGGTTTCTAAGGGTGAATCGGGTCCAAAGAAGGCCAAGGTGGGTTTGTCAGCCAATAAAGTTATGGCGACTGTTTTTGGCGATGCACGCGGGATAATCCACATTGACTACCTTCAAAAGGGAAGAACAATCAATGGGGAATATTATGCCAACTTATTGGACCGATTCAATGACGATTTGAAAAAAAACCGACCTCAATTGGCCAAGAAAAAAGTTCTTTTCCACCAAGACAATGCAAGGGTGCACACATGTGCAGTTGCCATGGCAAAAATCCATGAATTGGGCTATGAATTGCTCCCTCATCCACCCTATTCTCCAGATTTGGCTCCGAGCGACTACTTTTTGTTCCCAAACCTGAAGAAATGGCTTGGTGGAAAAAGATTTGACTCCAATGATGAAGTCATCTCGCAAACAAATGCCTATTTTGAGGACCTCGACAAATCATTTTTTTTGGGAGGGATACAAAAATTGGAGAAGCGTTGGGCAAAGTGTATAGAGCTCAAGGGAGACTACGTTGAAAAATAAAATTATTTTTTTATCAAAAAATCTGTGTTTTATTCCGCGGGTCACGGAGTTATTGACCCGCCCTCGTCAAATTTTATTTATGTAGTTTTACTTACTCTTAACTTTTCTTAAAAAAACTTAATTTATTTCTCTTTCTAGCCCATTCCCTCCCATTGTACTTTTTAAAGTACCTACAGCAAAATTCTGTGACTTCATTATGTTGTTCAAGTAAGGCTTAAATAAATAAAATACACGACAGGATCGCACGTACTTGCTCTAATGTTCAAGTTGCTTGGAACTTAAAAACTATTGAAAAATGCATGTAACTATCGAAAAATTAAAGAAAAGCAAAAGAAATGGTTCTTTTAATTGCAGTTAAATTACTTAAAACTCAAAAACAAGTATTCCATTTGATTACTTTGAAAAAAATGTAAAAACAAAAAAAAATTATAATCGTTGGAGCGGTTTTCTTAAAAAATTGATTAATTTTGTTAATATTTATAAAAAACTTTGTGCATGCGAGTTTTCAGTATTTAATAATATAACGGGTGATTTTTTAAGAGGTTTAGAACTTTAAAAAAAAAAAACACACAAAAAATTCGAAAAAATGAATGAAATATTTATTTGAATCGATAGTTTGAACCTTGCAATTTAATGTTTAAAGATAATTTCATGCAAATGTTGACCGCGGCTGCGTCTCAGGTAGCCCATCCGCTGAGTCCAATTTTGGCATACTCTTTCACACATATCTGCCGGTATCTCACGAATGAATGCATGGATGTTGGCTTCCAGTGCGTCAATCGAAGCGGGCTTGTCCCTATAGACATTAGCCTTGACATACCCCCACAAAAAATAATCTAATGGTGTCAAATCGCACGATCTAGGCGGCCAATTGACCGGCCCGAAACGTGAAATTAACTGTTCACCAAACTCGCCTCGCAATTGCGCCATTGTTTCGCGTGCTGTGTGGCATGTGGCACCGTCTTGTTAAAACCACATATCATGCAAGTCAAGAACTTCCATTTCGGGCAAAAAAAAGTTTGTTATCATCGCTCGGTAGCGTTCACCATTGACAGTAACGCTGCGATTCGCATCATCTTTGAAGAAATATGGCCCAATAATGCCGCCGGCCCATAAACCGCACCAAACAGTGGCTTTTTCGGGATGCATTGGTAGCTGTTGCAATGCTTCTGGCTGATCTTCACTCCAAATGCGGCAATTATGCTTATTTACGTACCCATTCAACCAAAAATGAGCCTCATCGCTGAACACAATTTTTCGATAAAAAAAAGCGGATCCTCGGCCAGCTTTCCAAGAGCCCATTCACGAAAAATTCGGCGTTGTGGTAGGTCGGCTGGCTTTAGTTCTTGCACCAGCTGTATCTTAAAAGGCTTTACGCCCAAATCCTTCCGCAAAATTTTCCACGTAGTGCTGTAACAAAGGCCTAACTGCTGGGAACGGCGCCGAATCGACATTTCGCGGTCTTCTGTCACACTAGCTGATACGGCCGCAATATTTTCTTCACTACGCACAGTACGTAAACGTGTTGGTGGTTTAATGTCCAACAAAGTAAATTTGGTGCGAAATTTCGAGAATGCCGACCATAAAATGGAAGCAGCGCGCGATGAACATTTCGAACCGAGCACGAATTTTGATAGTAAAATTCAATAATTTGCAAGCGTTGTTCATTTGTAAGACGATCCATGGTTAAATTGCAAACCAAACTGAAGCTGTTTGACAGTGACACAAGGTACTAAACACACGTCAGCTGTCAAAACCAGTGTTGCCAAAACCAAACCAGCTAAAAAATCACCCGTTACATTTACAAAACTAGTTAATCTAAGATTTTGAATTTTTGAATAGTCAAAATAATTTTTCTTTAAATCCAACATTTTTTTATAAAAAATTTAATATGCAATATTATAAGCATTTCAAAGGAGCTTTTTGAAAAAAAATTTGATTGAAATAGGTTGAGCTGTTCATGAGAAATCGAAAATCAAAAAGTACATCATACATACAATTAAAACACTGATTTTTTGTTACCAAAACCGTTGGAGTAATTTTTGAGAAAGATAATTTCCCTTAACAGTTGTATGGCATGTACTGTTGTATTAAGAGCTAAAAAAAATGTTATTTCTTCTCTGGAGAATCATGAAAAAGCTTTGAATTGACTTTACAAATTGTTTACTTTGCCAGTTGCCTGAAATAAGATGGTTCAATGCATGTAACAAATTGACGGACACTGCAAGTCTTAAAGCTCCTCCCTTATCTTTCGAAGATTATGTCCAAAAAAGGTCACAAGAAGGTGATCAGGGGTAGTAGGGCTGGCCACGATACCAAACCAAAAGATACTTTTGTAAGTATCGTCTCGGTCGCGTAAAAATTAAAAAATTTCAGTATCGTCTTGGTATTGATCTCGCTTTTGGTCTCGTCTGGTTTTGGTCGAGTCTTAGCCGCAAACCAAAATAAAAGGCACGACTTGGTAACATGTCCTTGATCTTGTAGTTGAACTCGCTTGGTATTTTTATTATTTAATACAAAAATGATTATCAAAAAAGACAACTTTTTTAACTGACGTTTCTTTTGTGTTGACTTCACAAATTTTAAAGGCTTGTTTTACAATGTCTAATTAAAGTTCCGATTAGGTATTCGACACAAAAATTTTGACAATGAGTCATAGGTTCACAGAAAAACAGTGCACACAAATATTTTATGGATTTCACTAAAGTCACATCCTCACTAAGGAGAATCAAGTCTGAAAATTTCATCCAAATCGTTGGTTTCAGAGAGTAAAATGGGCGTGACAGTGGGCAATTGTAATTAAAATTATTGCCTAAACCTTTTCCTTCCAAAATCGTTAGACTTTTTCCGAGAAACCAATTACAAAAATGGTTTGTTTGTAATAAATTAATAGTAATATTTTAAATTGCATGTTTTTTGCCGATACCAAAGGATACTACCGAGAGTCAGAGGCGGTACTAGGCCAAAACGAAACGTATATGAGATTAAATTTGTGGGCCCATGCTGAAGCGGGGGGCATAAAGATAAGGATTTGTTTCAGCTTTAGATAGGTATAAAATAAATGTAATGTAATTTTTTAAATGGTGTGTATTCTAGTTAAAGTGAACGTAAATATATTCTAAAAAAAATAAGAGAAAAAACACAATGAAGCAAAATATGAATTCGATAAGAAATTTCTTACAAATTTTCCACACTAAAAAAATCTTTGTTTTTAAGCCCCATATTTCCACTGTTAACTTTTCACTTCACGAGAAAATATGTATTAGACTTAAAGACTCGTATCACAACGTCTAATTACGCTCTGAATACTTCACTTAATCAACAAAACAAAAATAACAAAGGAAGGGTGAAGGGCAAATACCTACAACTTAAGTCCGCTTAAATAAAAATTGAACTAATGATGACCTCTCTTAGGTTTTTATGAGTAGTTTCTAATGTAGTATAGCTCTCGCTAGAAAAGACTTTGAAAACTCGAAAAATGGCTCACTTTCTAAAAATTTTTTTTCAAAGTTTTGTTTTTTTTTCTCCAAAAATTAATGAAAGCGATTTTTAAAAAAGAAACTTGTGCCTAGACCAAATGACATTTCAGCTAAACAATTAAAAACAAAAATTATCCAATATTCGAAATACTTCCAGTTAGGTCTTGTAAAACAACAGATTGCATTTCAAAAATGGTCCAATGCCTGGCTCGTGAAAATTATTTTATTTTCAAAATAATATTTTGAAAATCTAAATGTCTGAATAAAAACCAGAAAACCACTTCCTATCATCTTTTCCGGTCATTAAAAAAAAATTTTTAAAAAAAACATAAGAAATTCGGGTCCAACGTCGAAGGTCCTTTTCACTCATATCAGCGTATCAGGCAAAAAAATTAAAGAAACTAGAATCAGTATAATTTTTATAATTACAAGAGAACTTTGAGCTTGAATAAATAATTTGTTTTCTTTCATTAATTTTTCTTTGATTAAGCGTTTCTACCTTTTCGGACTTCAGCCCTTTTTTCGCCTCGGACCCTTCAAATCTTTAAAGAATTCACAAGCCATTCCGAATTTTCTTTTTTTTCAATTAGAAATTGTAATTTGGTATTTTCTTGGTAGCATGTTCAAAAACATAAAACTCGATCTTAAACTATTTCGACGGATTAACTAAGGTTCAGCAATGGTTAAATTTTCAAGTATGTGAAAATAACTGAACAACATTCCTAAGCCACTCACCGTCGGACATCAGTTCATTCGTCAAAATCGGTGAGTTAAAACTGTTGAACAAGGTATTACAATTTGAATAATGTTTATACAACTAAATTAATTAATGGTATCGGAATTCTTAGCAAAAATAAAAATTCTAAAAATTGTAAGATCGATTTTTTTAAGAAATTAATTTAATAAAACAAAAGATTATTTTTGAAATGTGAAGAATTTTCGAGGCCTTGCGGGGCCCCTCCAAGCGCGGTGGCACACATCGCTCACGCCTTCCACCGCCTCTATCGAGAGTATTGTAAAATGTCGGTCCAAAAAATACGGTATCGTTTGGTATCTTCTCGGTATCGTTTCGGATGCTTTGGAGCTGATATCGTTTCGGTATCGTTTCAGTTGTCGATACCGATATCAAATGATACCGAAACTTTACTTGTATCGTGGCAAGCCTTGAGGGCAAGGGGGCAGACCCATTTGCAAATTAGTATTGGTATAGAAATCTAGCTTTGGGATGTATTCAAAATACGACAGATTGTATAAAATGTATAAACAAATGTTTTGATAGGAAGCAAGCCCGACTCCTGCCTCTCCTTATGGACATCTATGTGTCTATATGAACATATACTTATTTTGAAATTTTTTTAAATATTTGTTTGAAAATTTAACACCTACGTATCGAACACTCAGGTGCAAATAAATAAATAATTAAGATTTGAAAGGCAATTTTCTTCTTTTAAAATGTTTCAAATATTTGATAATTATAAAAATTATACAACTTAACTTAAAAAAAAAAAAAAGATTTTTAACATTTTTTTCTGATGATATTTTTTTCGCACGATAGAATGCAATAATATATTAAAGAGCAAGTATGAACGTGCGACCCAGTCTTGGAATTTTATTTTGTTTTAGTTTTTTTTTTTGTCAAGATTACAACAAAAGCATAAAAATGACTTAATCAGAAGTGTTGACAATAGATCAGATATGTAAGAAATATGGCGTCAATTAATTTGACTAGCAAAATGTAGTATGTATTTAATTTCTTAGCAGCAATGGTGAGTGATTAGTGATGACATTAAATCGTCTCCTACGCCAACATCTTCTACAACATCTTAATCAACAACAGCCTCCACAAAAAGTAGGTACGTTAATCACCATTAAAAGCTAGTATGAACTGAAGAAGAAATCATTCCAGCCTTAGTCGCAATGATAGCAATAGATAAGTACCTGTCACTATCTCCCCTTAAAGAATGGTAGGCTATATTTTTACCGTTAATAAGATTGGTAAATACACTCAGCGAAAAAAGTCAGGTAGATAATTAACCTATTAACCTGGGCCCTGATAAATTTACAAGGTGAATAATCCTATATAGAGTTACACACATTTCAGAAATTTTAGTAACCTTATAACGGGTGATTTTTTAAGAGGTTTAGAACTTTAAAAAAAAAAAAACACAAAAAATTCGAAAAAATGAATGAAATATTTATTTGAATCGATAGTTTAAACCTTGCAATTTAATGTTTAAAGATAATTTCATGCAAATGTTGACCGCGGCTGCGTCTCAGGTAGCCCATCCGCTGAGTCCAATTTTGGCATACTCTTTCACACATATCGGCCGGTATCTCACGAATGAATGCATGGATGTTGGCTTCCAGTGCGTCAATCGAAGCGGGCTTGTCCCTATAGACATTAGCCTTGACATGCCCCCACAAAAAATAATCTAATGGTGTCAAATCGCACGATCTAGGCGGCCAATTGACCGGCCCGAAACGTGAAATTAACTGTTTACCAAACTCGCCTCGCAATTGCGCCATTGTTTCGCGTGCTGTGTGGCATGTGGCACTGTCTTGTTGAAACCACATATCATGCAAGTCAAGAACTTCCATTTCGGGCAAAAAAAAGTTTGTTATCATCGCTCGGTAGCGTTCACCATTGACAGTAACGCTGCGATTCGCATCATCTTTGAAGAAATATGGCCCAATAATGCCGCCGGCCCATAAACCGCACCAAACAGTGGCTTTTTCGGGATGTATTGGTAGCTGTTGCAATGCTTCTGGCTGATCTTCACTCCAAATGCGGCAATTATGCTTATTTACGTACCCATTCAACCAAAAATGAGCCTCATCGCTGAACACAATTTTTCGATAAAAAAGCATTTCGAACCGAGCACGAATTTTGATAGTAAAATTCAATAATTTGCAAGCGTTGTTCATTTATAAGACGATCCATGGTTAAAATGCAAACCAAACTGAAGCTGTTTGACAGTGACACAAGGTACTAAACACACGTCAGCTGTCAAAACCAGTGTTGCCAAAACCAAACCAGCTAAAAAATCACCCTTTATTAAGTGTTAAATTAGCCTGGAGGCCTACCTATACCATATTCAAGTTGATTTAAGAAGATAAACAGTTATTTTAACACTGAATTCTGGGAAACAAGAAATTTTGACCAGAATATAGCGCTTATTTTACCTGAGATCTGTTTTTTTAACACGACTTGTTATAAATATTTATTTTATCAAAACTAAGTAAGTATCACAAAGTTTTTTAAAATAAAATAATATACATAGTAATATATTTGTATGCTTTCAGAATAATTCAAAATGAATTGGACGTTAATGGGACCTACAAGCATGGACCCAAGACATAATAATTGCCGGAATTGCCGGATACAGGGTTGATTCAACATTGAATAATGTTAAATTAACTAGATCTTCATGTTAAATTAACCAGAAATCGGTTGGTTATACCAGCTTTTTTCTCTGAGTGTAGATCACATGGGACTGTGCTGCCCACATTGATTTTGTTGTAGGTCCGGGATTTTGGAACTTCATGACAACTTTAGATCCCAATTATGATATTCCATTATCAAGGTCAACAGTAAAATGTAGACTGCAGCTACACGATAAACTTAGATCAATTATTGATTTATATTTGAATGAGGAATTGGTGAAACAAAAAAATAAGTATCATGAACGATGGTTTCAATAAGAGCGAATGATGCATATTATAACAACATTCAAATCATAGATTGTAAGTGGCTTGAGCACTTATTTACTTAGCAGCAGCGATTAAAAACAAGCTTAGGACTTTTTTTTAAAGAAATAGCAATGGTCAAAGCTGTATTGTTTATTTGGCTCTGTGAAATAACTCCTAAAATTTATATGGCAGAAGATAAATATGAATACTGGAGACCTGGACACTTCTGCCAATAAGGCTGTCTTCCTTTGAGAATGGACATTTATTGATAAAGATATTTTTATTGGGATAGTGTAGAGAATTCAGAGGAAGCTTGTTGGTAGTGAGAAAAATTTGATGGCGTCTGGAATTTTAAGTAATTTTTCCATAACTTATTTCTAGTATTACGGAGAATTTTCAACTCTTTAGTGTACCAGGGAGGAGATGCTACACAGTTTTTTTGTACCGTATAAGGAACACATTGGATAAGACATGCAAAGATAGATGTGTAAAAGAAGGAAATAGCGTTATGAATGGGGGTATTAAGGTCAGTAAAAAGGTTGAAGTTAATATTGGCAAGAAGAATATTGAGTTGATTAAAGTCGGCTTTGCGGAAATTGAAGAAGGAGGAGTTTTCAGATTCAACAACTGGGCCACTTTCAGAAAGACAGAGGATAATAGATAAGGGAGGATGATAGTGATCAAGGGTAGAGAGAAGGTGGAGGCTGTTAGAGACAGTGCAGTTAAATGGGTCTGAAGAGAAGACGAGGTCAAGTTGTCTTCCTAAGTTGTTGTAGATGCCACTTACTTGGAATAGGCCTGATTCAAGTAGACGATCAGTGAATAAAATTTCTTTTTCTGAGGAGGCATTAGAGGGAACAAAACATGATTCATCTTCTGACGGTAACCAGTTCAAATCAAGTAAGTTAAAGTCACCGAGGATAATAAAATCATCATTAGAAGGAGCTCCTTCGATCAAGAAACTAATTGAGTCTACGAATTGTTGATAAACAAGGCTGGGTTGAGAAGGGCGAATATAACAACGAAGAAGGTAAAAACATTTCTTGGTTATAGACAGTTTAATACATACATATTCATAAAAAGGAGACTTTGAGACATCAACCAAAGATGCGTTGAAACGACTATGGACAGCAAAAAGAACACCACGCCCGGCTGGAGCAAGATCACTTATTCAAACATCCGCACGAAATATTGAAAAATCCGATGTAAATAATTCACTATCCAGAAAATCAGGACAAAGATTTGTTTCTGTGAGTGCAAAGATATCGAAAGGGAGATTTTGGGAATTAAGATATACGTTAGAAGTCTTAGTGCGGAGGCCTCTAACATTCTGATAATAGAGAGAAAGGCTGATAGTGGACACAGGTTGCAAAATAGGATTACAGTTAAAGCCTTGAATTATGGTTTTGATTGAGGAAAGGTTGATGTTTTAAATTTAGATGTGAAGCATATGTTGCTAGATCTTTTGAGACCGTGGAAGGCGAGATATTAAAGGTTTCATGGAAGCGGGTATATATTTTGTTTAGCGCAACAGGATCAGTTGGAAGGCCTTCTTTTTGGATTGATACTATGATACTATGATATTCATTTTGGTTTTTCCATTTATACAAACACTTTCAGACTTGTTTTAGAGATAGGAGAGATATAAACGAACATTTTCATAGAGCTTACTGTCTCGTAACCTAGCCATTACATATCGACCCTCAATCTCATCACTAGTAGTAGAAAATTTAGATGTGAGTTTAGCAGCAGGTGCGAACATTGGATCAAAAACTGGAGAGGTACATGGCGGTCAAAGATGGGATTAGAAGAATAGGTGATATTAGAAACGGGAGAAGTAGTGAACGATGGAGTTCCTGGATTAAAGGTTGCAAACATTGGAGGGGTAAATGGCAGTCGAAGATGGGATAGGAAGGGCTAGTAGTTCTAGAAATGGGAAAAGAAGTGAGTGAACGAGATGCTGTATTTATGGTATGGGAATGAATAAAGTTGCTATAAGATCCGCTAGAGGAGGATTTATTGTGCACAGGAGGTGAGGGACTGTGATTAATATTAGGGAAAAAGGGAACTCGAGAATTTTGAGAGATAGTGGTATTTTTCGGGAATCTAGAGGTGGAGGGGTTGTCTGTTCTTTGAGCTGTGGAAAGAGCTTTTTATTTTGTTTATCTTTTGAAGTATCCTTACCAAAATTTCTCAAAAATTTATGATAAACATTTTCCCTGTTTGTTAAAAACCTTGTTAAAATGTGCAAAAATAAAAATTTCCCGAAACAAACTCTCAAAAACTATGAAAATACGAAAAAGTTTCCTTACAAAGAAATGGAGCCCTTTTTCAAAAAGCTTCCAGTTTTTTGCATAGATACCTAATTTTTTTTATTTTGTCACCTTTTAGTTTTTTTAAATTTTAATAACCACAAACTAAGATTTAATAAAAAAAAAAGGTTGCTAAATGTTTTTGCTGCATATATTTGGAACATATATCGCAAATTTGTATTTTTTTTGTGGCCCTAATAATTTTACTACCCACTGTATAATGTATGGGAAGAGTTCTTTTTATTTACATTTTTTGGTATAATCAAAAATTCTGTTTGTCCTTTTTTTCTATCTTCCACGATCTCAAAAATTCAAACAATAGGTACGCCATTTATAATTCTACCACCTTACAGCAATAATTATACTTTTTTATATATGTACCTTTCACTTACGTATTTATAAGAAAAATAAAATCAAGTCAAACTCATTAACACCATCATAAGATCTTTTCAGCCTTAGCAATTACAACCTACAAAACCCCATGATTATATCTTAAAACCTTTAATTTTTCAAATTAATCTCTGCCGCTCTAACGGATTTCCTCATTTTCATTTTTACAACCACAATAATTAAACTCTATCATGCTTCACCGATCTAATTTCTATCTCTATATCTTTTTAAACTTTCAATTAACTCACAAAACTATGCGAATGTTTCTCAGAGTGTGGGCTAAGAGTGCGACTCAAGTCATAAAATGTGTGACAGTAAAACTATCGTCATTGCAATTAAAATTGTCATCATTACGAGAATGGTTACCTTAAGGAAGCTACGTTACCACTGCTTAAACTGTCATTAATGACACAAAAATGGAAGATAACCTGTTTGATGACATGAGCCAGCGTTAACGTTGTCTTCTGTGGAAACTTCTCTACAACTCAGAGTCAGAGGTCTCCCTAAATCGCAATTCTTCAAAAACTTTTTACCATCATGTGTCCCAAAAAAGCAACAAAAAAAAAAGTGATAAACTTTTCAGAAAGTGAGGGTTCATGAACCTCATGTGATATGCTTAAGGTATGTACCTTCCTACTTTTGCATAGTTACGACTTACGAGCCAAAAGACCATTAATGTCACTCACTCACTGCTACTTTGAGATGTGAGATGGGTGGCAGATGATGACGATGAACAAAATTCTGGTGATAATGATGATGATGATGATGACGATGGGAAAGTTGATGAGGATGATAATGATGACAAATCCAAACTTATATTCATTTTCTTCTTCCTTTGTGAAGAGAGAAAGCTGCAGAGTATATCCACCTACCGATGACATAGCCAGCATTTGGAATTAGATTGAATTGTACAAAAGAACAGAAATCAGGATCCATTCATATTCCCAACAGCAAACTCACACGAAAAGAAAAATGTATTTTTTTGTTTCTGAGAGGTTTCTTTTTTTTTCGGACTTTGACTCCCAAAGGAGCTTACACATAACCTAATTTATTTGCTGGTAGATTTATGGAAATGTTGGGTGGGTTGGATTCGTTTTGTACGTATTCGGAGAACTTTGTTTGATTTATTTTTTTCGGGCATGGAAATATTAAAATTCATGACGTGATCTGTCACCAAATCAGGACTGAGCAATGATTTTCAATTGACATGTTAGGGTTTAGTTTCAAAACAAAAATTTATATCGATTTAATTTATTTTATTTATGTTTTTTTCGATAAAATTGATGATGTAGGTTTTGAGAATCATGGAGGTATTTTGTGGGATTTAAGATTAATTTATTAGTTTATTGAACTGTGTGCGTGTGGTGTTATTGAAGTGAATCAAAAATTCAAAATTTGTTCAAGTCTCTTAAATCATATAAGATATTATTAACATGATAGTTAAGTCGTTACTTTTAAGTGGGTTTATCGGGAGAAAATTTGGTGTGAATTGAGAAGAAAAAAGTGAGATACCAATTGATTTTTGCGGCCAACTTTGGTATCATTCTGCTTCACTAAATCCACATTATATTCAATTCAACAAACTCATAACATTTCATAATACCAATTTGTAAGCCCCAACATAATAGTTAGCTAAACTAGATGATAAATGAGTTCCGCTGAAGTGCAACTCTATCGAAAGCCTAAATGTCGATGTAGAAACAATAACTTAATTATGAAAAATGATACCAACCTAAGACAGAAAACAGAAAAAGTCATTCAACTTTTTCTTCTCAATAAAATACAAAAACCTGTTTTGAATCTTAATATAGTGCCATTAACAGCTTCAACATTCGACTATAACTATTTAAGCTTAAAATGGTTTTCGTATTCGTAGTTGAAGAAGGCAGACTATATGCCTACGAATAGGAGAAGGTACCTTATATAAATTCTAAGCTTACTACCTTCCATTTTTTTTTCTCTTTTTTTCAGTAAATTGAAAAGATATACGATTACTGTCAAAGTAATCCTCCATTCAATTATTGTTGTTTTTGTTTTTCTATAATATTTGTCTCAAAAAAAAAATTAAATCAAAAAATAATAGCTGCTTTGAAATTATGCAAATAAGCTGATTTATTATATTTCAAAACGAAACAACGAGAGCTTTAAGCACGTTAAGTGTTTTTTTTTTAATGTTTGCAAACTGTTAAAGTGATTTAGCTATGTTTGATTCACAATGAGTCAAAATGTTACGTTCGAATATGCAGTGGGTAGGTAGGAAATTATGACTGTCTGAATTTCAATTTAATTGATGATAAAAAATTGGTTTTGATTTTAAAAGTTAGGTAATTAGAAGCATAATTTGTAATAAAATCATAAACTTAAAAAAAATGTGTGACTGAGTCGCCTGAGCTTGCTCCTTATGTTCAAGTGCCATGGGAAAATACGAAATATCCCTTTCCTTTCTAGACGTTTACTGGTTCATTTAAATATTTAGCGATTAACTTACTGTAATTGTACGAACCAACTAATGAGTGTGGAGAAACATATGAATAGGATGCTTTTAAATTACAACGCGTAGTGGAAAACGCACAGCAAAATATAATAGTTAACTATTCATGTCCGTCAAGTTAGCATTACACGGAAAGAACTGAAAAATCACCAATTGAAAAATTTGCAGTCGCAATTTACGAATCAAGTTTTATCAGTAAATCAAGGCATTTTGATCCCAAATCAATATAAGAAATGGGAATTTAACATTCAAAACGTAGCAATTTGCAAAATTTGGGTTTTCGTGATTTGCAATTAAAATTCATGATTCAAGCTCGTACTTTTCATAGCAAAATACAACTTTTTTGGCGTAATTTACTCTCCAAAAGAATAATTTCACAAACACCATTCAATAATATTGATTTTCGATAAATATCTAGTAATTTTCATTCAATCACAAATTTACGTTTTTTCTGTCGCAATTTGCAACTCAATGAGAATAACTGCAAATCACCTAACATTCTTAAATCACGACTTTCTTATCGCAATTTGCTTCTCGAAGAGGTAAAGCACCACAACATGGTATGTATCTAATGATTAATGTTTGACACCAACGCTGAATGCCAATTAGCCTAGTGGTTGCATGCTCGCTCCGCAACTCGAGGGATGTGAGTTCAAATCCAAGTAAAGTCAAGCGTAAGGTATTTATTTCAAACTAATTAAATTAAATGTGTATACCTGCAATGGAAGAGTAGAAAGTTAAGATTGATCTTTCAAAGTCGCAATATCATGAAATAAACGTGGTGATCACAAATCTTTTTTGCAAATTTGCAAATCGGCGATTGAGGAATATTTGGATCAAATTGCGATTTGTTGTTCGCAATTTTTGATACTTAAGAGTGTTGATTTAAGATTTTTGAGGATCAATATCTTCTTTTTGTTCAGTTTTGCAAATTGCAAACAAATTGTCGTAAATTGCGAAATCTCGAGCCAAGGTATAAATCGGGATTTATTTTTCGTAATTTGCAGCTCATTTTTCGTGATCTGATCCAAGAATTCTTTCCGTGTACCACTTTAAAATTAAAAGAATCTAATAATTGAATTAATTGTCGTAAATTTGTCGTAAATTTATCGTAAATTTGTCGTGAAAGAAAAATATTTAACGCGCTTGGTTTTTCTTTAAATTAACCCCCCTGGTAATGCTAACTCGACAGTCAAGTAAGCAATACCACTCCTGAAAATAGGGTAAACTAAAAAAAAAATCAAAGTAGGTGTGTATTGGTCGTAAATATATCGTAAAATAAAAATAAATAATAAAAAATTCCTTGAATTTGACAAAAAGTTTCAAGATCGTTGTTTTTATCAGCTTTTTCAAAAAAAACAGCACTACCATATGAAAACTTTTTATTCTAAATGTTTTTATGTAAGGAATTTTTCAAAAAAAAAAAAAACAATCGTCGTAATATGACTTTAAATAAGTTTTGTCAAAAAATAACTTATCGGGCCACTTTTTCTATAAAAATTCCTTGAATTTATCAAAAAAATCGATTTTGGGTCTTTTTGAAAAATTCAAGGAATTTTTTTATAGAAAAAATGGAGCAACAAATTATTTTTTGACACAACTTATTTAAAGACCATACCATACCAAAAAACAACTAGAATAAAAAGTTTTATAACTGTTTTTTTTTTTTGTTAAAAAGCTGAAAACCCAACGATTTTGAAGCTCTTTGTCAAATTCAAGGAATTTTTTGCAATTTTTTTTTTATTTTACGATATATTTACGACAGTTCCAACTTGACTGTCAAGTTATGCAGAATTACCAGGGGTTAATTATTAAAAAACAAATTTACGACAGTTAATCCAATTATTAGTTTCTTAAAATTTTGAAGTAGTAATGCTAACTTGACGGACAAAAACTATTTTAAAATGCAAACATAAAAATCCCTGCTAAGCCAGTATGAGCTTATATGCAGAAGATTTTTTTTTTTTCTTGAGCATCATTTGCAAAGGCATTTGTGAAAATATAAAAATTGTGTTTCGCAATTCACTTGCATTTGCGTATTATGTGTAGTTATAATTCACCGCTGTTACGTTCGTCAATTATCAAATTGATAGTTGATAAACCTTGAAAATAGATTTTTCAAACTCAACTTATTAACAATTTTTAATTGCATTCCTTTCAATAATCAAAACTTTTATCAGTTGAGTTCTTAAACATTGAATTTAAAATGTATCAACTATCAACTATTGATAATTGACAATCGGAAAAGGGGTGATTATGCACTTGGTGTGCCATTCGATTTCAGAATTTGGCTAAGAATTTCCCTAAAGCAATTTTCTTTAACATAAATCTGTCCACAGCAATTTGTGAAATTTTAAAAATAATATAAGTTTCATTTCTGGGTACTTTAATATTACTTCGATGGCCTTGGTACAATGGAGTAGGCAGAAAACACAAATTGGAAGGGAAATTTGAAAGAATTAAAATAATTCCACTTACATGAATTCATTTACAAAAATCTACTGTAAGCTATATCCAACAAGATTAGAATTTGTTATCAAGGCCTATTCTGGCCAAAGTGTGTCAGCAGTTTTCCTGACAGCCACCTTAACATAACCTAACCTAATCATTAAGCTGGAAATTTGTTTGCCCGGGGCCAGGCAAAGTATCTATAAGAAGATTTTTTTAATAATACAAACTCTATATACTACTGGAATAACCTTCACTACGTCACTGATAAGTCTAAGTGAGTAAGCCGGACGAAACGCCAATTTGTAGGTCTAAAGTTCATAAGAAGCTACGAGTATTTTGAATCAATAATTCAACAAGTCTAATCCTTAATGCTAAGTCTTCTACTTGGCTGATTTATTTCAGTAGTACATATATAGAATTTGTATTATAAAAAACCTTCTTAAAAATAATTTCTGTTTTCTTCTCTTGTTATAAAAAAAAAAAAAAATGTATTTAGATCGTCGTTGCATATTTTTTTTTTTTTTATTTCGTGTATGGATGGCCCTTAATCAGCTCAAAATTAAGAAACAAAATTCCCTAATTTGATTAGGTTTTTATTTTCACCTCCTTTAGTCGCTGTAGGGGTTAATTTTTTGTTTTTATTGTTTAGGTGATTGGCGAAAAACCTACCCAGAAAATTCAGAGCATGTAGGTTGGAAGTAAACAAGAAAACAATCCCATGGGAGGGGAAGTACTTCTCCCCGCATGGACAGGAGCTGCAATTTTATAAAAAAAAAAAAATACATTAAATAGACAAAAATCAATTCAAAAAAGAACAACAATATTAACAGTATTGTTTTGCAACTTTTTAGAAAGCCAAAAGTATACTCTTCTGTCTTATTTTCGAATTAAGTAATTTTAAAGAATGGTTTTCGCAAAAAATTGTTTCAAATCAACATTTTAAAGAAAAATTCAACTTTTTATTTTTTTCATTTTAAAACAATTTTTGCTCAACATATTCATTAAAAGGACTTTATTTAAAAAATAATCATAAGAATGGACTTCTGGCTTTTTAAAAAGCTATAAAACAATACTATTAGTATTGCCGTTGTTTTTTAATTATTTTTTTTTTTCTATTTAATGTATTTTTTTTATGAAATTTCCTCTCCTGTCCAATAGAGGGGAAATATTACCCTCCTTCAGTGGAATTTTTTTTCTTGTCTTCCAACTTCCAACCTACATGCTCTAAATTTTTGGGAAGATTTATCGCGAATCACAAATTTTACGGGAATGCAAACAAATAAAGGGAAATTAAATTAACTCCTACAGAGACTATAGGGGGGCAAAAAAGGCTAGATAGATAGATTGGTGACACAATAGCTCGTGGAGAACCAAGGCCTAGTGACTTACAACTCTCAACCATTCCTGTGTGCTTGTTATTGGCAGGAATGGATGAGAAGCACTTATTCATGATTAGTATACTCTTGGAGGATTTGTCAGTTCCTCGCAAGAGGCAGTACCTCGAGAAAAACAAAAGGCACTAACGTATAAAAAAAGGCAAAATAAAGTTTATATTTTTGTAATCAGGACATTGACGTTTTTGTATCAAGTCGAAACTTTCATGAATGAATGAATAATGAATGAATGAAATACTAGGGTTCTTGCACTGCGACCTTAAGATCTATTGTGCCCCCACCTAAGACAAGACTGGATGAGGTTGCTCATTCTACAGTTTTATTTCCCTAAGAAGTTTGAATAATTTGGAGGACTTCTAGAGAGAGAAGATCGCTCTCTTCTACTTGGTAGTTTACCAGGTGTTTTTCTTTTGGTGCATAATTGCATCGCATTTTCCTAGTATATGGTCTGGTGTTTCCTCCTTTGTGCAGCAAAATCTGCATGTTGGACTGCTAACTACACCAAGGATATTCAGGTTTCTTTTTAGTTTGCAGTGCCCAGTGAGGAGACCAGATAGTTTCCTAAGGTTTTTTCTAGTTAGGTTGATGCAGTCTTTAAACCGTGCTCAGTTACCAAGTAATAGTTTTACCTGGCTCAGCTTGGGGAGTTCTTTCCAGTTTTTGGATTTTTTGTCCTCCTCTAGATTTTTTATTTTGTATATTTATTTTCTCCTAAGCCACAATAGAGTTCAAGCCTCATTAAGGGAGTCATTGCCCTCATTTTCACTAAGGAATTTACTTCTTCATTCCCTGGATACCAACGTGACCAGGTACTCAATGAAGTGTGACACTGTTATCCTTGCCCAGGACATTCAGCTTGTTCAGACACTCTCAAACTACTTAAGAGCTAATTGCGTGAGAGTTAGTGCTTTGAGTGCAGCTTGACTGCCTGACATAACGGCAATGTTTTGATTTCGACAATTCTTTTCGAGATGACGCTCTGCGCATTTGGCTATGGAGTGAACTTCCGCCTAAAAGATTCTCGTAGACTGTCCCATCGGTATAAAAAGTTTGTTTCTAGGCCCGAAGATTCCAGCCCCAGTCCCTTCAGTTGTTCTTGATCCATCAGTGTACCACTTGATGACATTTAGTCTGAGAGTATAGTTTACTGTTTCACCTACCCACTTTTTTTTGTTACTGAGCTTCATTTGAAAGTTCTTTTCGAAGTTGTATTTCTTAATCATGTCATCTCAATATCAATAAGGTTTCTTACCGCTGACTTTGGAATGCAGTCCCTAACCCTGAGACTAATGAACTTGCTATGGCTTCATGTAAGGGGGATAGATGAAGGATAACTTCCATGGCTGCTGAAGAGCAAGTTCTCATTGCTCCAGTAATGCATAAGCATGCGAGCCTTTGGACTTTTTTTTTAGTGATTTCCTAGTTGGGAGCAATTCGGGTCTTTTATTCTTAGGATGTTGGGTTGGCAGCCCCATGATTTTCCTGCTAGTCTTTTGTGGCTTTCCCGACGGTTATTTCCAAGTGTTTATTCCATAGGAGTTTACTGTCTAGTGTGATACCAAGATACTTAACCTCACATTTTGTTCTGATTACTTCGCCCCTTATCTGATGGGTTTCATCCGTGGCAGAAGTCTTACCTTAGTAAATGGTATCATCTTCGTCTTCGTAGAATTAATAGATAATCCCACAGATATGTACTATTTCTTTGTAATAGTTAGTCTTCTTTGAATAATGCCAGAGAGGGTTTTTCCCTGGGGCAGTGATAACGATATCATAGGCAAAACCGTGAATGCCTTTAGAAGTAAGCTTTTCTAGCAGTTCATCAACTATAAGACTCCACAGCAAGGATGATAGTAACCCCCTCTGCCGACAACCTCTTGTTGTTAAGATTTTTCGTGTATTTGGGCCTGCTTCCGTCCAAATGCTATGAATATGTTTATTAAGGAAACTTCATCACTTCATCTCATCAGTGAGAATAATTTGTTTTGAACTGCCGAACATATTTTTAATTGGTACATTTGTAAGTAGCTAAAAACACAATTGATAGAAAATTGGATAGTGTTTTTAATTTTTTTAAAGTAAGGTATACAAATTTTAAGCCTGTCACAGTTTGCAACTAAATACCTGCCTTTTCCAGATTCTGATGAAATCTATAAATCGACACGTTCTATAAATCATCAAATCGACTTTAGAAAATAATCTGTATCAGCAAGGAAAACTATAATTCCTGCTGATGATTTCAAATGTGAACACTTTTTGATAAAGAAATCAATTTATAAAGTTCCATTAACAAATTAACTGTTGAAGGTTATACACTTGACTGAGAGTATACAGAATATATTATGGTTGATTAACTTGCTTATAATTCAAATTTTAAACACAAGCGTCCTTCAGAGAAAGCAGATAAGACTGAAATTTCATTTCAAGAGCAACCTTACAAAAACTCAATTTAATTTAAATATAATTGAATTGTCACCCATCGAATGGAATTCCAATGAAAAAAAAAATCGCATTTTCAAGAGTGTCTCTTATCTATTCCTTGAATTTCATCCTCTTCGATGAAAATTCCTCAAAATCCATTTCTTTTAAATTCCATTGAAGCAATTCATCTGTATGTGCCACCCTAAAACGCGACAGAAACAACCAACCAAACTATGTATTGGGAGCAGCATTGACGTCCTATACCTACCCGACTACGACAACGACGACAAGGAATGTTATTTTTCGATTTTCGTCTTTTGGAACTTCGTATACGATTTCCAGCAGATGTTTCGATGGAGTTTTCGAATAAACCTTCAATAGTGAATTCTTCTTGAATTGACAACACATAAATGTATATCTTCTGCTTCTACTGCACTTGTTGTACTTAGGTATTTTTACACATCCCTTGCCTTGATGTAGTAAAAGAACGAACAAAAATATTATTTCCATGTAAAGAAATGGATTCATAATTTATTTGACTGTGTAGCTAGCTAGCTTGTGCATCACTTATCTAATCACAGTGAGTGGCTTGCTTTTGCCGCAAGTTGAGAACCAGCTGAAGGAGATGCTGCTATATCTACACAAAACTGCTGAAGTGGAGGAAAATGGATACGTAGTTACATTTCCAACATATCTAGAGATGCATTCAAGGGATTTTTCCAAACTTTGAAAGGAAATTTATAGGCAATGGCTTTTAAATTGAATATTCTAATGGATCTTTGGCAACTTCAAGAATACCATAAATATTTTTGTGGTGTATATATGTCTCTGTCTCAGTCTCAGACTGTTGTCTGTCTGTATATAGTTTTGTGATCATCCGCCAAAAGGAATTATTCTTTTTTGTGTTTTAAAGACTACGAGTAATTTATGACCACTTACCGTAAATAAACAACTGGCAACACAGACAGCCGCCCAAGAACCGACCCAGTAGCGTAAGACAGTTCGTTCGTTTTCAGGAAAGAACATTGCATGGCATGGAGCTCCACAATCACGAGTTTCCTGGAATTAAGAAAATAAAAAAATTTTTGTTTCTTCAAATGGTAAATAAAAATATCATTTTAATGAAATGTTTATATCACAGTGATGGGACATAATAATCATGACGACACTGTGTTTTTCTTTAAATAGAAGAATATTAATGTCAATTATGTACACTCTATCTATTTAATATGTAAATCTTCAATAAATTTGAGTAAATTATTTGGAAGTTTTTTTAAGAGTAAGTCACGGAAAGACAGATAAGCTCAAGTTCTAAAGTTATATACCTACTTATGTTTACGGTTTTAAGTTCAAACTTGTTGCTCTTTACGAATAACAAAGTTTACAAAACAAAAATAAACTGAAATACTTTTAAAATAATCTTTGAAAGAATCCATATTATACATTTATGGGTAAGATACATCATTAGGTTGTTTAAGCTTTTGGAAATTGAATAAGCATTAGGAGTGAAAACATCAACTTAAATGGACTCTTCTTATCAAAGGCAATTAATAAATTAATTTATGTAGGTAATTTATAATTCAAATGAAATTTCTATGCTTGCTTGGGAATTCAAATTGCAGGATTATGGAATTTTAATTGGTTCAGCAGGGAAAATATGCAAGAATGCAAGAAAACGAATTGGTACCAAAAAATTCAAAGCCGAAAAATATATTTAACTTTTCGCTGGCAACGCTGTAAATGTGTCTATTAGACAGCTATTACTATTACTGAGTGCTGCAAATGTCCGTGTCCGTGTCCGTGTTGACCAAGCGTTAAGTACTCTCACTTACTTATCCAGCTTCCAATCCATGAAGGGTTGCAGCCTCAGACACGGAAGCCTTCCATCTTCTACGAACCCGAGCACACTGCTTCCAGTCATTTAGACCAACATTTCTGAAATCTGTGATGGCTTTTTCAATAAACTGAAGGTTCGGTCTTCTTCGTTCTTTCAAACCTATGGGTTAGGAATTCAAGTTCGAAGAGGTCAAAAACTGTCTTGGCTGGATCAGTATTGTCCATTGTTTCGATGGTTACGAGCCAATGTGGCCAATTTGATTTTCTGGACATCATTGACATTTGTATAGCTCATAGAGTTAGCGGTTTTACTAGTCCATTCGCTCGTATTTACTAGTCCATTCGCTCTCCTCGCAAAACACTGGCCTAAATATCCGTAGAAGAATTTTTTTCGAGGGAGCCCAGTATCAGCTCTCCATTTCTGCTTATCGACCAATACTCTATGCAATAAAGAAGGGCTGGCAGTGGCCACGATACCAAAAACGTCTCGGTATAGTTTGGTATCGGTATCGGAAACCACAACGATACCGAGACGATCGCCACTGAAACTTGGCAGTTATTGTGTTGCAGAACGGCATAAGGTGCTGACAAAGTTCTTTTAATAGGATCTTTTATGTGACGAAGTTTATCAGGGATATGCCACAATAGTTCTTTGACGATATAGGATCGCCACATTTTTTGTAGATGGGGCTTATGTCACTGATAGACCAGTCATTTGGCATGTTTCCTTCAACACAAATTTGGTTGTTGAGTTGAAGAATGCAGCCTTTCAATACATCCCATCCGTGGTTGAAGAGCTCTGCTGGTAAGCCATGAGATCCGGTGGCCTAGATGTTTTTGGGCTTCCTTGCTTGAATACTTCTCCTTTTCCCTGTGCTTCGGTTTAGAATACCTTCGCTGATTCGAAGTGCTAGCGTTCCAATTTTAAAACCAGCAGCTAGTTGCTGGACTTTTTAATAAAACTTTTGGGTGTGTTTTCGATCGCAGGACTCTTCGATCTTCTTGGACTGGGAGGCTGCGTACACCCTCTTCTTTTTAGACGGGGTCTTCTTCTTCTCTTTTCTCCTAGCTCGATACTCTTCTTTCCGCTGCAGCATATACAAATGTGCGTGCATGTTCTGTCACCTGTTTCAACTGTGCGCATTCACCATCATACCATGGATTTTTTTTTTCGGGGGTGGTTGGAAGCCTCTCGTTGTTTTGGCTGTATCTTTGATAATATCGCGATACTGGGACAATAGGTTGTTGGCGTCTTTGGAATGTCAATGCACAGTGGAGAGCTGCTCGCTCAGATGCACACAGTAGGCCTTGTCGATTCAGGGTTTGCAAAGACGACCAACGTTGAATTTCTCCTTAAGGGTGATTCATAATTGCTTTTCATTTGATATTTGAGCTCTAAACCTTACCGCAACAAGCCTCCCACGTCTTAGATGTTGAAGGCGAGTCTTTAATTGATTAGCACATGATGGTCGATTTGGTTGGCGTATCATCCATTTGGAGAGCACAAGGCTGCTTTTTGGACTCGTAGCCGTGAAACCTAGTGCCTATCACTACGAGCTTCTTAAAAGTTTTTTGTTACTTCGTGAAGGCTGTGTATACCAAATTATCCGCTGAAGGTGTCTTCCTTTCCAATTCAAGCCTTGAGGACCCTGAGCAAAATTTTTACATCGTACTCCTCGCAGACTCCGTTAGTTCTGTCTAGAAGGTCATAAAAGTCATCGATTAAAGAGCTTTTAACACCATTGTGAGGGGCGTGTGCACGTTTTTCAGGCTGATATTTAGAAAGTGACTTTGATGCGGATCAGTTTTCTTTTAACTCGGTTTTGCACCAAGAATCCGAATCCTAATACTGGTAAATGTCATCACATCCTCAGGATTGCGGGGGATATTACTGATTTATAGCGCGTTTGGATAAATTCAAGTTTTTGAATTGCACCTGGAGTGTAAAGAGCTATGTCACATTCCAAGTATTTATGTATATTATTTCAAGTCGTTATTCCTTGACAAGCGTCAAGGTATAAGTTTTAATTTGAGAGTAAAAATTCCACGAAAAGTTTTCAGTCAGCTCTTCAGAGTTTTACAATGAATCTACTCTCAAGTAAACACCAACTTTGGAAAAAGTTACATTTTTGAAGATAAAAAAAAAAAAGAATTATAAGTTTTAACTTGCGATATATATTGGATACGTGCAAAAAAAAAATCGAGACAACAATCAAACATCATTACGATGAAATAGAACACTTAAAAGTGGATGGCAAGATTCTGTCTGTCTGTTTTGCTACAGCCTAGCGGCTAAATCGATTTTCTTAAAACTTGGTGCATGGTGATCTTTGAAAATTTTTGTTTAACTTTTTAAGAACTAAAAATAACGGTACTTGCCATACAACTTTTTTTTAGCAATCTAACAAAATTTTATTTTTCTCAAAAGGGCTCCACAACTTTTTTTAAAATAATTCAATAAATTTCTTTTGGAAGAAGTTTTCTTTGGATGGGAAATCATTAAAAAAAAAGGTAGTGGTATTTCTAAAAGAATCATTTTTTATTTCTGATTTTCTTCAAAACAATTATTTTGATTTCAATAATTTGTTCATGCAAAAGTTTCTAAACAATATCAATAGGTAGTTTTTTCCTACAAAAATTTTTAGAAATGTTTTTTTGATTCTTAAAAAATTTTCGAAAATTTTTTTTGGAAATCAAATATTATGAAGTCTAAATGGTCGATTTTTATAAAACTCAATTGAAGGGTTTTTTACACTCTGTTCAGTATTTTAAGAAAAAAATTTACTTTTATGAAAAAATAACGGAAAACCGTTAAGGAAAATATTTTTTTCTTAAAAACGGCTCCTTCAATTTTTATTAAACATTTTCTGTATGCCACAATAAGTGCGATACATTACCAAAAATTATAAAATTTTACAAATAGCAACTATTAATAGGTAGTAGGTACATCTACTACTACTATCTACTACCTCTCATAGAACTTTTTTTTTTAATTTTGAATTTTCTCATTATCGGTCGAACAGATTTAGATTATTTTTGGTATATACAAATTTTGAATACAAATTAAAAATATTGCATATCAAAATTTTCAAAAAATATGTTTTTGAATTCTTAAAAGAGTTTCAAATTTTCATTTTGAAAATTCGATACCTATATACCCTCAAAAAAAGGTTGAGATTGTTTTGTTTGAAATTTTATTTTGATATGAACATAAATAAATACTTGCGATTTGCAACCAACAATTTTCTTAAAAATGTTTTAAGTACCCAGGTATTTGATAATTAAAAAAAAATATTTTTTTAAGAAAACCACTTCAACGATTTAAAAAAAAATTTGTCCACACTTTTCAATCAAGAATCAAGAAGGAGGTCTTTTTTTTATTAAAAATATTTAGCTAATTTAACTATCGTATTTCATGCTTTTAAATATTTTTCTCTCATAATAATATGCTCTTAAGTCCTCAGCGTCTTAAAAATTTTGTTTGTAGTTATTTTCCCGTGGGTAGGTGTAAAACCTACTATTCAGGCTCTATGAGGACCGAAAAACGCGTGCTCATAGAAGTGTGAGATTACAACACTAAAACCACCTCCACTTCCCGATTGCAACTAAGTTGAAACTTATCTAGCAATTTATTTTTAACGAAGTTAAGTAACGTGTTGCAGGTTACTTTCCGGTGAAAGTTTCTGCTTAATCCGTGATTTTAAAGCGGTTTTCTGTTCACCGCACCAAGTCGGAAGGTTTTGTTCTTCGCAGACGGCGTACTAAATTCGACTCGTCAAGAATGTCAATAATCGTTGAATTAGCGTGTTCTAATAGTCAATTTCCATGTTTTCGCGCGAAACTTTTTATTTCCTCCCGCACCGTAGGAATCCCGAGATCCCTATGAAGATCTTCGTTTCTTATATACCACGGAGCATTTAAAAATGACCTAAGCAATTTATTTTCAAACGTTTGTGAGTTATTTAAGATTGTATCGCAGGTACAACCCCAAAGTTGTATACCATAAGTCCGAACAGGTTTAAGAACCTGTCGGTATAAAATCAATTTATTTTCAATACTAAGCTTTGAATATTTACCGAGTAACCAGTTCATATCTCTTAATTTACTTTTTAGTTCTTCGCATTTCTTTTTCACGTGCGGCTTCCATTTTAATTTCGCGTCTAGAGTAATTCCCAGGTACTTTGCCTCATTTGCAAATGGAACACGAGCGGTATTAAGAAAGACGGGTAATCTATTAATTTTTTTATACGTAAAGTCCACGTGGACTGACTTTTGTTCATTGAGCGCTATTCGCCATGTTTTCGTCCACTCATTAACATTATTAAGAGCATTTTGTAATTTAATTGTAACGCGTTTATCGTTTTGCCTACTGCTAGTACTGCAGTATCATCAGCAAACGTGGCTACGATAGTGTCTTCTATTTGAAGTATATCGCGTGTAAATAAAAGGTACAGAACTGGACCTAATACACTTCCTTGTGGTACCGCAGCCACTATTTCTTTGAAATCAGAATAGTCATTTCCGTGTCTTATACGAAAAAGTCTTTCATTTAGATATCCGTTTAGAATGTTGTAAAGTCCGTCAGGCAAAACTTGTCTTAATTTGAATTTGAGGCCTTCGTGCCACACCTTGTCAAACGCCTGAGACACGTCCAAAAAGACAGTCGAACATATTTTCTTTTCTTCAAGAGCTCTCTCAATTACGTCAGTAATTCTACGCACTTGATCAATTGTCGAATGCTTGCTTCTAAATCCGAACTGATGTTCAGGTATTAATTGTTTCTCTTCTATTATCGGTTGCAGGCGCAGGAGTAGTATTCTTTCAAAAACTTTTGATATAATAGGAAGAAGCGAAATCGGCGTCTTAAACATAAGAACAAGTACGTGTGACCCAGTCGTGCATTTTATTTTTTTTTTTTTTTGCAAAAACAACTTTTGTACACAGACTAAGGTAGGTACCAGGGATGCTTAGTAGATACCTACTTAAATTGAATATTAGGTTTCGACTTTTTGGAATCAGTTATTGGGGGTCCAGACGTTTTACAAAAAAGATTAAGTACTTACCTTTATTAATATTATCGTCGGCTTTCTGTCAAAACTTCGTAAGTCTGTTTTGAAAAATTACTTAGAAGACCAAAAAAATGGTTTTTTAAACTTGTTGGTACAACCAAAATATGTATATCAAAGCGCATATTACAAAGGTAGGTACATTTGACACCAATTTCAAAATGTTGGCACGTTTACATTATTACATTACTTTTGCCTTATATCTTGCACACATACTCCATAAATCTTTTATCAAATATTTACCTAATAAATCTCCGAGTAAAAAATAAAATAGGACTAAAAAATGTTGTGTATTGCATAGCAAATTTGAAACTCCAAATATACCTGCTTTTCTTTTATGCACCCATTCTCCTCATTTCTATGAATGATATGTGCATTAAATTCTCTTGTTTCATACCACCACCACCTACCTACCACCACAAAGTTGAATTTCAAATTGAAAACTCAACTGTTTTGTTGTGTTTCAAAAAAAAATCCAAACCAAACCAAAGACCGGGGAGAAAAATTCAAAGACATGAATTTTCCCTAAGGACCAAACCAAGTAAAAAAAATAACCATACCTACATAGATATATAGAAAATTTATAAATGTATCACAAATCTATATACATACAATGAACCAAAATTCTTCATCCTGCAATGATATTCATCTACTCATTCACATTATGTACCTATCCTCTGCCTATGGCCGAGATTAAGGGATGGATAGGATATACCTACATCATGATTGCCATCATGATCTGCTAGGCACGGTAACAAAAGGCTTTTTCCTTTTTTTTTTGTTATTTTTCATTTTACTCGGATGTCATGCAGAGAACAAAAATGGTTAAAATTTCCAATTCCATTCTACCTTTTTTGTTACCCTCGTTTTTTTTTTTTTTTTTTTTTTGAACAATGTTATCCCTCAGGAATATAACCAAACCTTACCTTCCTTATCCTTGATGTAAGTCATCATATTCGGACCACTTTTAAATAAACTAAACTGTTGAAATACTCAGACTGAAGAATGGAAGAATGTTTTGATTTGACGAATACAGCTTATGAATAATTGAGTGGAAGTTCCAGTTAAGGAAATACCTATTTGGTTATTGCAAACAACTTTGACCATTTTGGCTATTTACTATTTAATTCATCCTGGATTTATGTATCTAAAAGTGGACGACTTATTTAAAGTTCCAAAACCAAATATGTGAAATAACTTTTGTTTCCTATTCGAGTATATTGTTTTATTTATTTATTTAAGACACGAAAATATTTTCAATAAATTCAGTGTTACCACTGCAAGTTTTAATAATTTTCTTAAAAAAAATTGAATGGTTAACTGATAATTTAAGGAAGTCATAAAACTCTCTTCATTCTTTTTGCATACGAAATGTTGCTCTATGAAATTAACTTAGGTCATACTGCATGAGAATAAGACATTTTTAGTTTTTTTAAACTAGTTTTCGAAAATATTTCCAAAACTTCTTTTGAATTATTCAATTTATTGAAAAAAAAAATTGAAACAGAAATATAGTTCTGGTAACACTGGCCATTGTTCAAAGAAAAGTTGAAGCATCACTTTGCAAAAGAGATTCATGCAGTTATTGGATTGCATTGCAAAGAGGATACATTATATTACCAAAGGATCCCAATACAAAAGGTCCTATGCAATGCACATGTAGCCGCACATATGGACTCAAACACAACATATACGAGTACATATAAATATCATTCAATCAATAAACATAAAAACAAAAACTTGGGCACGTATGTTGAACACATTTAAAGCGAACAGATAAATTGTCTCTGGCGGGCATCTGTGTAGAGAGATGGATATAATATGGATTTAAGGGCCAACCAACAAGAGACATAGGCATATAAGAAGGTTTCACTTGATAATGGCGAGGAGATGTATGACGTCCGCATGTAATTTAACCCTCGTCAAACAATGGCTGCCAGCGTTATTTTACAGAGAATTCAAACAAAAGGAATAACATCGACTGGAGGAGGAGTTCCAATATAGTCGAAATTTAATGAGAAGCATCAGCATCATGCAGATAGAGGTCAGCTGTTGTTGGAGTTATTGTCATCACGAATATAAAAGAAGGAAAGGATACTCGTATAATGACGTTCGGAATTTTATTGTCCTCATCGCTGACTTTCATCTTGTATCTCATTTAATTTGTTTCGAGATTAAATCTGGAAGTTTTACATAGTTTTTTTTTTTTTTTTTTTTTTTTTTTTTTTTTTTTTTGGGATTGAGATTACATATTTCGAAGCAATCGTTGTTTTGAGCAATTTTTAGGTAAAAATATGGCTTTCAAGCATCACACAAAAATTGGGCAATTTGAAACTGTTCAAAATGTGCTTCTTATTCAATTTTTAAATGTTCGTATTATTGTTTATTAGTTCGCATCAATAAGGATATGTTCATCAACAACAGAGGAGAAAAATTATGAGACCAAAGACGAGTTCTACAAGCTCCTTAAGCAGACATATAAACTATGTCCTAGATATGACATCAAAATAGTCTTAGGTGATTTCAAAGCCAAACAAAGAAGCCAAGACGTCTTTGGTGGCACAATCGGAAGATATAGCCCGTACGACACCAACTCAAATAACAGGCTCAGGCTTATCAACGTTGTGGTAGCTAGTTCGCAGTTCTCACGTATTTCGATACTAACAAGTTGATATGGTGTTATCCGAGTCGCACAAACGCCAACTAGATTAACCACACTGCGTTTGACGAAAGGCACTCATCCAGTATCAAGGATGTCTGAATGTTCCAAGGAACCAACGTTGATTCGGACCGCTACCTCATTGTAGCCAAATATGTAAATGCTATACCCAGACCAGAGCCGAAATATAAAAAAATACTTCGAGAAAGTTCCCTTTCCGATCGAGTCTTAAATAGTCCTATGCCGCCAGCCAACTTCAAGCATCGATAACTAGTGAAAGAATTCCCAGGAAGTCATCAGAGATGCCACATTTGGGCATATATAGGCTTTACACGACGACCACAACGAAACCCTTGGTTTGTCGAAAAATACTGGCAAGTAAATGCAGTCAAATAACAGGCCTATAAAAAAACCCTGCATAGAAGACGCTGCATAGAAGGGCCAAAGATTTTTGAGAACTCTACGAGCAGAAAAAGAGACGGGAACATCGGCTTTTTAGAAGGAAAAAGAAAGAGCAGGAAAAGCGAGTGATCGAGGAAACCGAGCGATGCCATTGCAGGAATGAAGATTCAGATTCTCTGGAAGGTGAAGAAAACCTCCCAAGGCTACAAAGCTCGAACCGAAACTTGCTAAGACGATCAGGTTAATAACTTGGTAGAATCGCAGTCGGTTTCTACAAATTGTATAATCAGCGATCACGAATCAAATTTCGCCTGCTATGCTGATTTCACCACTTAAAATGGACAACGGGACGTACGCCAACAATTACATCCACATGATCTCGGTGAAGTGAGGATAGCTATAACTTAACTAAAATCTAATAAACCTCCCGGTTGATGGTCTTCCGGCCAAGCTGTTCAAAATGGCTGGAGATGAATTGGTAAGAAGTATGCACTAGGTCATCAGCAAACTGTATGGTTGGAAGAAAGCATGCCCGATGAATGGAACCACAGCATTGTATGCCCGATCCCCAAGAACAGAAATCCTCCGGACTGCATCATCCACAGATTCTCTTATAAATATCTCATACAAGATCACGTCTGCCATATTTTGTGAAAGGCTGAAGCCATTCGCCAGTAACCTGATAAGTCCATATCAGCGTGGCTTAAGGATAGGAAAGTCTACGACTAAATCTCAGCACAATGGAAGATTTTGGAAAAAACCAAGGAGTTTCAAATCGATACTCACCACCTCTTCATCGACTTCAAGGCTATATAAGAACAATGCCTAATATTGGCACCCCCCCCTCCCCCCCTAACTTGTCCGTTTGTGCAGAGTGACAATGGAGAAAAAACGCTGATGCCACATCAAGTTCGATAAGAACCTCAACCATACCTTTTATGTAAGAAAATGGTTTGAGGCAAGGCGAAGACGAGCTGTCATGTAACTTTTTCAACATTATTGTTCTTTTGAAGCTAGAAGCACATTTATTCAAAACTTCACCCAATAACTCACTTACACTGATCATATTGAAATAATCGGACGAACACAGCGGGATGTTGGTGATGCTCTCCAGAATATTGAGAAGGAAGCCAAGAAGATGATGAGTTTACCAAAAAGAAATGTGAAATTATGATTTATGTGTACAGCTGAAAAAACAGCATAAGAGCAAGAGAAGAGTATCGAGCAAGGAAAAGAGATGATAAGAAGACTGTGCGTATAAAGAAGAGGCCATACGCAGCTTTCCAGCCCAAGTAAAACCTAGAGTCTCTCGATCGAACATCCCGAAGTTCTATCTGGAACACAGGCTCTTTGAAAAAGCGAAGATTATCAAGTCACCGAAGCACATGGAATAGAAGATAGTCAAGTAGCATTTTCAGCAGACGTTGAAAGGATTCAGCTCCTTCAGTCAATGAAGACCCGGAACCTTCACCCAGTAAAGAAGAAGTAGACTTAACTATAAAAAAAGATCAGGAACAAGGCTTCCAGATCTGATGGCTTACCAGCAAAACTCTTCAAGCACGAAGAAGATGTGTTGAAAGAGTACATACATCAACTAATTAACCAAATTTGGGCATACAAAAACGTAGCATACAAAATTTATTGATTCAAACTGCTTTTTATGCCTTTTAGTCCTACAAATTGGTATTTCGTTCGGCAAATTGGTTTTAATTTCAACTCAATTTACATGGATTTTTTGACAAAAAACCACGAAACGCCAATTCTTTAAACAAAAGTTTGGAAATATTTTTTGTTCAAATCCGCCCACTGCCACGATCACTTCTTATATTTTTATTTCTCTTAACGGCTCTTAAAAATAATGCAAATCAATAAGTAATTTACTTTTTACACACTTATCATGTCTCTATATCTTGGCAATTTCTCTTTTGATCTGTATTCAAAGTTGATTTGAATGAGCAAGACAAAATTTTATGTCCCTCAAGGTAGCAGAGCAAGGTGAATAGAACATACCTATATTTTGTGAGGGCATTATAAAGCACTTATTAAATGCTTTATAAATGCCCACCAGTAAAATTTAATCCTCGAGTACTTTTGGTAAAAATCATTGTTGCTAACTTAATTTAAAGTAAGCAGAACAATTTCCTAAAATGGTTAAGACATTAGGTACGCAAACTGGGCTTGGACCTATATTGATGCGCTAAAATAAAGTACTATCACCTATCATTTTTAAAGCTCTTTTTTGGATACGATCCAAGAGACTTAGATGGGTTATGGGAGCACCAGCCGAAATATGAGAATTATATTCAAGTTTTGGGCGAATGTAGGCTTTGTAGATTGCAGCCAGATCAGACTGGGAAAAAAATGTCTTGCATCTTCGAAGAAGACCTAAACACTTTGCAGCGTTTTTGGCGTTGTTGAATATATGATCGTTCCACAGAAGGTGATCTGTGATGCACATACCCAGAACTGAAAGTTGTTTAGTTTCCTCGATGCTAGTACCACTCATGAATAGCGGCAAAGGGGGTGGGTTTCACTTTAATGATAACAGATAACATTGGGTTTTTGAAGCATTAAATTCTACACGGTTTTTAGTTCCCCACTGGACAATGCTGTCAAGATCAGAATTTAATGAGCTTATCATACGCTGCCGTTCAAGTTCCACATCCGAAGTGCAGGGATGTGAATCTAGAAATGAATATGAAAAGCTGAGAGTGCTATCATCAGCAAAACAATTTAATGGATTAGAAGTTTCAGATAAGAGATCATTTATAAAAATGAGAAAGAGGGTAGGAGTCAAAACGAAGCCCTGGGGTGCATTTATTTTATGAATATCAGACTTGAAACCGTCCCAAAACTTGTATTGATCGGTCCGAAAGGTAATTTGCAATCCAACGAAGAAGAGCTTCATCGATAACAAATGCACGCGTTTTCGATAAGAGAGCTTGATGCCAAACTCTATTAAACGCTTTTGAAATATCAAGTGCAATAATCTTACTTTCTCCAAAACGATGTAAAGATTTGTACCACTGCTCGGTGAGATATTCCATCAGATCACCAGTGGACCTTTTGCTACGAAAACCATATTGCCGGTCATTAAGAAGCTTCCGTTCTTCAAGATATTTCTTGAGCTGATAATTAATCATATACATACCATAGATTCGGATTCAGCACCCCCGAAAACATCATCAACCAGGGAAAAACCACCCCACAATTTGCTTGCCAAGGGCCCTTTTTAGGAGAAATTGATGTGATTTCTGAAGCTGTATTTCTGATGTGGATGCGGTCCAGAAAATCAAAACACCTAAAACATTGGTTTGGCCACATGGAGAGAATATATACAATAATGCTCCAGGCAAGAGAGCCTCTATGTCCCAGAGCCTAACGTATCTGAGGCTGCGACCCTTCATAAATTGGGAACCGAATAAGGATAAGTAAGTATAGTTTACGGCAAGAAACCCGTTTTGTAAAAACAAAGCACGTTTCATTTTAGTAATGGAAAAATGTGTACAAATAACGTTTACATTCATTTTCATATTAAAAGCCATGTGTTTCATTTGATGCAATTTTTTTTTTTTTTTGTATTTTAATATCATGCTAAGTTCCAGAAACAAATTAAAACTACCACGCCGCAGCCACAATTTGCCAATTTGTCATACTTTACAAATCACAACATTATCAATATCAACAGTGTGATGTTATTGAATATAAATGAGTACCAAAGTTTAACTATAATATTTCAACTTGACTAATTTGCCAATTGAATTTGGTTCTCGTATATCCATAATTTTTTACCACCAAATGTCATAATAAATAATATTTAAAAGAAACTAATATCGATAACCACCCTGAAGGTGTTCCAACAACATGATGTTTTATAGTTTTCCGAGCACATGTGGTTCAATTGCAACAACTATATGTGGCTTGGCTACATATATCCAGAAGCGCAACAAATACAATAAAAATAAAATCCAATACTCAATCTGCTGTCGATGTTGTGAATATACTAAAAAAAAAAAAACACTGAAAAAAAAATCGACAGACCATGGAATATCAATTATGAAATACCCTCGTAGCACGAAGTAGATTCATGTGGCTTTGACTTCGGATTTGGATGTTAAAGCCTAGAGAAAATTGAACGTACGAAGCCCAACCAACTCACATAGGTTTGAATATTAAAATGAAAATATAAAAAAATATTAAAAATAGGCTAAGTAAGGATTAAATTCATGGCGCAAAAGGCGGAGAATAAAACAATATTTTGTGTGGGCTTGAGATATAAATGCACCAACACTCATATTGAAAAAAAAAAATACCCATATTGTTGGATTAAAATATGAGCAATATATTCAAGTACCTACCTACTACCTATCTATATCTACCCAACCCAGAGCTCAAGACATCGATACCTTGTAGTAGAACCCATATTTTTTGTCTTGCTAAGTCACACTATCGCAAGTAGTGAATAATTTCGCCTTATGTGATGTAAGTATCTCTCGTTAGGACTGGTTTACATATTTCAATACACCACTAGATGGCGTGAATATACTAAAAATGCGCCACCGGAAAAATAAATGCTACTTGGCCAATACAAATACATTCTCAGTGAAACGTAAGGTTAACAAATAAGCCAAAGTGCCGGTTAAAAATAAAAACAGGTGAAGTTGCTACCAGTTTTTCAAACTAGTACTCCTTTTTTTTTGTTGTTTATTTGTTCCTCTTCTGTGTCATCCTTCACTTCCAGCAGTTCATTTCGACTTTATTAGTACGATTGAGGAGGAACGAGGACCGGGGAAAATTATAAAAAAAAAAAATAAAAGGATAACCCAAGCAAATTCTTCATAGTCTGGGAGGTAACGTTGTAGAGAGTTAAAAACGTATCGGTAAACATCATGAATTGTAAATTTTTATAAATATTTTTTGTGTTTCTCTTTGTAATAGGACCGAAATTATTAAGCTAATTCATAGAAATTTATATTCCCCATATTTTAGGCCTGTATATTTTGTCGATGTTTTGAGTGCACCAAAAGTTGCAAAATTTTTATTTGAAATTTAAGAAGTCCTTCAATCAAATCTTAAGGTTGGAGATTTTTAAAAATATCTTACAATAATTTTCTTTGTACCTATTTAGTGGTCGCATATTCAAGTTTTTGTGTTTTTTTACTACTCGTATTTTTGAAATTGATAAATAACCTGAGCTTTATCCGCACATACTCAATACGACATGTTAAAAATAAGTCAAATCACCTATCAAAGCGGTGTACATATACAAGTCACTTGAAAAAAAAAATTACTTCATCCACTCACAACATTAACTCTCAGATTATTGTGATGCATTTGTTGGGACCAAGAGATGATGTTTTAATATACAGAAACGCGTATCTTTTAGATACACACGATGATAAAAAAAAAACTCGTATCTTCGTTATAATTTATGTCCCCCTCGTTTTTTGCTTTGTTGTACATGTGCAAGAAAAAATGGTTATTTTGTTGGTGTGTTAAAAAAAAAGAACTAAAATAAAAAAAAAAACTAAAGGAAAAACAAAAATTTCAGAACCATCGGCATAAGTATGGCGGCAAACAAACCAGACAGACAACCTTTAAAAATTGCAAAGTCTTCTCACTTAACGAGGGGATTGGGCAATTTGGCTTAAATCCTTTTTGCCATAGCAATGCAACAAACAACGACCACTTAATTTTTCATTTTGAAAGCACTTGCTTTTTAAGGGGCCTTAAAGCATAATCATAAAGAGGGAGTTCTAATGAGGAAGACTTATATTTAAATTAGAATCGATAAATGACATTGTAAAGATTTGCAAATATAAAGTTTTGAAAGTTCTTCAATTCTGCAACAATCCGTTCAACTATAAATAGGAAGTGGTTTTCATTTTTTGTAAGAAAATAGCAGGAAATCTTTTGGTGATGGGTTAGGTTTCATCAGCTTAAAAAATAATATTCAAGCTTAAAAACAACCAGAGAAGATCAAATTCATCCTCAAATCTAGAAGTAAGAAAGTACCTAACTTCATATGCAACACTCAAAATTCAATTTAAATTATTTGAAGTCGAAAAAAAGGCTGGGTGCGACCCACACTGGTTATTTTCCGTTGGTGTCCTCGGAATGTAGAGGCCTCATGTTTTTTTTGTTATTTAAAAATCGCAAATTTGAGATCGAAAATATTCTCAGGTGTGCGCCAAAAATTAAGACATCACTCGAAAATTCTTCAAACATGGATACAATATTTTTTTCTTACATTTCCAAATATATAAAAGTTACTAAGAGCAACAACTATCATCCTGATTTATTGCAAATTATTTCTAAGACATCATCTGCTTTCGCATTTTTGACTTTTAAATTTCCATAACTATATTTCTTTATTTTCCCGAAAAAGTCCGCATTACTTAAAAAAAAGAAACCAAAAATACATTCAAGTATTTTCCTACATTCGTTATTGCTAAATTCAGTGAAATTACAAAGATTTTTGTATTTTTTGGAGTGGTCTATAATGTTAAAAAATAAAAGTGGAGTAAGCCGCTTTTCAACATAAGCCGACGAAATATTTACCTACAGAAAAACAAACTTTTTAAGAAAATATTTTTTCTGTTTTTAAAAATAATTTAATTTTTTTTTTTTTTTTTTTTTGAAAATCAAATGTTTCGAAATCGAAGAGTTCTTAAACACTTTCTAAAATATTATGAGAAAAAATTTACCTTAGTGAAAAATTGTTGGTACCATTCATACAAATGTTGAAAAACTGTTAAGAAAAATTTTAATTTTTCTCAAAAACGTCTCAAAAGATTTTGATAAAACGTTTTCGGTATATTCCAAAATTTGTGCGATATGCTACCAAAAATCATAAAAATTTACAATATACTACTATTAATAGTAGGTAGGTACCAGAGTTGGGAAGTAATGATAAGAAAAAAGTTCAATTTCAATTATTTACTTGTAATTGAAATCTCCGAACACTTTTTCGATTACTTTAAAATGTAATTGAAAAAATTCAATAACTAATTACATGTAATTAAAAACTGTGAATTACTTGTAATTCAATTACATTAATGTAATTGAAAACAAAAGTAATCATCAAAAATATGTTACGATTACTTTTTTCAGTAATCATTACAAAAAATTTAATTAATTACTTGTTTTTGTTGATTTCATTTTCTGTGATATTGCACAAATAGTACCTACAGGGTAGTGTTAAATCTCTGTAAGTGTGTTGTTTTAAAACTCATTAACATATATATTTTATTCACTTTTATCCGGTTCTTAATTTACTGTAGTCTTTCAAATAATTTCCTTTTGAAAATAATTAATTTTATAATAATAAAATAGGCAAATTTCTCGTTGCGTTTTTGTCTATTTATTAGTTAAGCAATTCGAATATTTTGTTTTTCTTTTATTATTTTTATTTTAATGTTTAAATAATAAAAACGTGTAATTAATTACAATCCAAGTAATCAATTACCTTAAATGTACCTAATTAACGCAGTGCTTTTCTGCAATTACTTCTAAAAACCAATTATTGTTTTCAATTACATGTAATTTGTAAGTAAATTTTTTCAATTACATATACAAATAATGGAAATGTATGTATTTTTCAATTACAATTAAGTGTAATTGTAATTTAAAAAAGTTAAATAACTTACTACATGTAAATGAATTGGAAGCTGAAATAATTTACAAAAAGTACCTAATCATTATTTCCCAAATCTGGTAGGTACCTCTTTTAAATATATTTTTTTTAATTTTGTCTCATTATCGGCCGAACGCATTAAGATTAATTTGTTTTTTATTTAAATTTCAAATAGGTTCAATTATTGCATATCAATTTTTTCAAAAAAAATTGTTTTTGAATTAAAAAAATACCTAACCTTTTTGTTTATTCTTTCTCAAAATCGGAATGGCAAAAGGATTTTAATTTTTCTCATATAATCAATTGAATAAAATATTAAGGTGGTGTTCTTTTTTCAATTCAATATCGTTTGTATGTTTTTAAATATTTTCGTAACTTAAATGCCCTTATGTAGTTACCTATAACGTTCTTAAATCCTCAGCCTCTAGAAGTTAACAGTGCTAAATGGATTTTTCGATTTGCTTGTCAAACTTGGACTTCAAATTTTGAACTGAGTTTTTTATTGAAGTACCTACAAACAAACTACAAATTATGGAAACTACAGTTACTGAAAAAAGGAAATGTACTGATAACTGAATAACTTTTTTTGTCGCTATTTACGTATGCAAATACATGCCATGGTCGCATTTGTCTAGCTTAAAATTGTTATGCTAACTTCACAGACGTTGTAGCTGCAAAAGCTCTCAAACAAATTTATAAAAATCGTTTAATTTAAATATCCTTTCAAGGGAATTACCTTCTAACCTTAAGTTCCTAGTTTTCAGTAAATCACTTCAGCGATTGTCACAATGAAAAATGGTCTTGAAAAACAAATACAACATTTTCCAAAACAAATTACTTTTTTTCATAATGAAAAAGGTATGGCTCCATATTTGATATGGTATAGCTGATGGCCTTAAAATTAATTTTGAAAAAAACTCAAATTCAATTCAAAATGAAAAACCAACATTTTTATTTTATTTTATTTTATTTTATTTTATTTTATTTTATTTTATTTTATTTTATTTTATTTTATTTTATTTTATTTCATTTTATTTTATTTTATTTTATTTTATTTTATTTTATTTTATTTTATTTTATTTTATTTTATTTTATTTTATTTTATTTTATTTTATTTTATTTTATTTTATTTTATTTTATTTTATTTTATTTTATTTTATTTTATTTATTTTATTTTATTTTATTTTATTTTATTTTATTTTATTTTATTTTATTCATTTTATTTTATTTTATTTTATTTTATTTTATTTTATTTTATTTTATTTTATTTTATTTTATTTTATTTTATTTTATTTTATTTTATTTTATTTTTTTTTTTATTTATTTTTTCCCGATTTACAAAGGAAACAAAAATTCACAACAAAAAGTCAAAATTATTCAGAAATGCAAAACATTTTATTAATGTTTTTTAAATATTTTTCGGGCCATATTTAATATTTGGTTTAAGACTGTTATTAATTTAAAACAAATTTAGAGGCATTTTTTTTTTCATTGGTTTTGGGGCTTTATTTTTTCGTTTTTAAATTGAATCAATTTAACATAGTGAAAAGTGGCCCCCATTTTGGTGTAATTTTTAGTTTTTTGTTTAAGATTGAAAGTTTGGGCCATTTTTTAAAACGAAATTTTACCTCAAAATAAAATAATGACAAATTCACAAAATTTAAATTTTCTTTGTTGTTGTTGTTTTATTCATATAAATCTGTGGGGCCATTTTTTATTTCTTTTTTGGGGCCATTATTCATTGAGGCCAAATTTCATGTAAATATGTCGGAGTTCAGACAAACAAAATGTACCTACATACTTAGATTGAAAGCGTGATGTGGTCAATCTCTTTAGTTCGATTTTACGAGTTTTAAACTTTCCACGTCTATTGAAAGTGAATGAGTTTGATTCTACGGCAGGAACTGTTAAAAACAAATATATTGTTTTCGTGCTAAAAAGTAGATCACATTAGTTTTAACACAAAGTAAATTTTGAAGAAATCGTTTTCTAGTAAAATTAATTTTTTACTTATTTTTGGAGACTAGACCGACTTTCTTAAATCTTCTAGATATTTTTAGAAGCCACCAATCAAGTTTTTCAAAAAAATGTACATAAAATTTTAATGAAGTTTGGGATAAGAAGATTGATAAAATCAGTTTATCTGATGTCAAAAAATTCAAAAACTATGAACCTTTTTAATTAAAAAATAAGACCTTTCTTATTTATATTTTTTTTCTTTTTTACAACCCATATACTCGTAGCTATAGGTTGTACTGAAAATTTAAATATTTTTCTTTAAGTTTTTAGTAAAAGCTTTAAGAAAACCAACAAATATGAATCCATTTGCTTTTCTTTTAAAAATGAGTTTAAACGTTATTTTTTTTAAAGTTCATTATCCTTTAAACCAGGTATACACTTGGACTACTCTCATTCATTTTGAATATTTTCTTAATTTATTTAAAACTTACTGAAAAGTGAATATAAATTATAATAGTCTGAAGTAAATAAAATTTTATTTCTTGTTTTTTGATTTAATGCTACCCTGTCTATGCCTTTAATGTACCTACCAACCATAAAAATATTTTTTGTTTTCATTTCACTAAGAAATAGAGAGAAAGAGATTCTGAGGATTGGACATGGACTGGACATGCATTTAAATCTTGAAAAATAGAAACTCAGCTAAATTATCGTTCATAAAATATAATTGAGAGAAAAGAATATTATTCACTTGGGACTTGGCGGTACCATCACCATCACAATCCACAACAACAAATAATGCTTTCGGCTAGGAAAGATACTTCTTTGAATGAGTCTATAATTGGAATTGAACATGCACTCAAACTCGTTAAGGAAAAAGGTGGAATTTTTGTTCTAATATGGTAGGTACTATGCTAGTGTTCATAGTGTTCTTATACGGATTTAGTGGAGAGTTAAAAAAAAAAATTATTTAATTTTGTTGACATCAGTGTCCAACAACTATTCTGTCTACTTTTCGAGTAAAGTTGAGTTAAATTAGTAGAGGTGTTATATTTTTTTTTACTCGTGACAGGTTCATCAGCATTCTTAGCCTAGACAGACACTTTGTTGCTCTTAATATGTAAATCATTTGAATACCTTTTTTTTTAAACTTACTTAAGGGCTTAAACTTTCATGGTCATGGTTTTTTTATGTGTCTCGAAGATTAGATATGCAATGCCAGCATAAAAGCGAAGGCGTTTGTTTATTGGGTATAAAAGTTCTTTAAATCCAAGAAGAAAAAAAAAGTAAGATACCTATCATTGTTTTTTTTTTTATTTTAGTACCGAAATTTAATTTAAATGTTAATTTATGCAGATCTTAACTCGTGTTGTTGGTCCTCTAGAAGAGAAGCTCTTTCTAACGATAATACGATTAAATCGTAACAAAGTTGTTGGTCATTAAATAGAGGCAGGCTATATCCAGTTGGAGGATGATGATGGGTGAAAACAAGTCGAAGTTAATTAGTAAAATGATTACGGAAATTGGGCATTCAGTAATTAAAAGGTTAAGTTTTAAAGTGGGTGCATTGATGATACGCAAAGTATTGTTGATAAAATTAAAGAGCATCACACTTTTTATCCGTTTTGTATCTTTTTTTTTTTCATTTCTTTACGGTTTTGTTGTCGTCGGTAAAAGGTTTTAAAAGTGTTTTTATTTGAAATATTTTAAATGTTTTTATTTGAAATATTATAAGTGTTTTTAAACATCCGAATAAGAACATCTTTTTATCAAATTTGAAGAAATTATAAATTCGTTTAGACAAAAAATGACAAGCTTTAAGGCCATTTAAAACTATTTTGGTTCAATTCAGTAAGTCTAATTTATTAGTCCAAAATATTTTATATACTTGGCTGATTTAAATATGCAGAAATTGTAAAATATATTTTTACACCAATGAATAAATTAAATAAGAATAACAAGTAAGAAATTAGCACATCCGATTGCTTTAGCGGAAGCCTGTTGGTCAAAATTCAGAGTTCCCTATATCGAAATTTTACGTTTTGCTAGATATTCTCTATTTATTATCGATATATAAGGCAAAACATGTATACAATTGGATGTACATAGGTATCTTGAAAGTTATGCAATCGTATAAGAAGAAGATCTAACTCGAAATTTTGGTCACACTTTAAGAATGCTCAAACGATTTCTAAATTTGTTTTTCATAAACTTTTATAAACTTTTGATAAAAAATTCAGATGGTATTCTCTTTTAACCACAAACTATAAAAATGGTAATTTTAGCAAATTCAATCATCGAATTTCATTCTTTTAAGCACTTGGCAACGATACAAAATCCCGCAAACAAAAATCTCGAATAACAAAATCTTGCAAATTTTAAGTCTTGAAAAACGTACAGTTAACCCGGGTGACTTTAGCCTGGTTGGGTGATTTTGGCTTTTGAATGGATACTTTTTGAAAAAAATTGTTTAAATATGAAGGCATTGTTTAATTTTTTTTTCGACTTCTTTGTAAATTTTTAAAATTGAATGAATTAAAATATGATCATACTAGCTTTAGTTAATTAAAATTAGAAAAAAAAAATATACTAAAATTTATTTTTCTTAAAAATGTAAAATCCTGAAAATGTTGGATGGTTTCAATAAGTTGCAGAAATATGATTACAAAATGACTTAACTGCGATATATGTATTGTTTTGCAAATCTAATTCTCTCAATTTTACCTATGTAATTATTTAATAAACAATTAATTTTAATTTTTTTATAAAAAATGCCAAATGGTGGGTGACTTGTGCATGCACTCAAATACTTCAATTTCTATCATGTTTTGTGGCACAGCAACTGGAAATTTGTTGCCTGTATACGTAGTTTATAAGGCCAAAAATGTTTATAACAACTGGATGGAAGGTGGTCCAGCTGGAGCTCGATGTAATGCTACATCATAGGGTTGGTTTGACAACTGAGTGTTTTCCGATTGGTTCCAAACTATATATCTCCCACACGCCCGAAGGTTAACTGGTCCAAAAGCAACCTTGCCAGCCATTTCTCTGAAGATGTTATCAAACTAGCTGAAGAAAATGATGTAAGGTCTATTGGTCTTCTCCCCAATTACATTCATATAGCACAACTACTAGATGCGGTCTTCTTTCGGCCTTTAAAAATATTATGGCGAGAGATCTTAACAACTTACAAACTGGCGAACCCGAGAAACGAAACAGTGCCAAAAGAAGTATTTTCTAGGCTTCTAAAAAAGTCTGGGACAGCTTAAATGAGAACGATAAGACGAAGAAGAATTTAATATCTGTCTTCCGGGCAACTGGAATTTATCCATGCGATAGGCAACAAGTTTTTGCTAAACTGAAAAAAAAAACTGATTCAATAACACCTGCAGATAACACTATCAGTAACATGTTGACCCTTAGTGATTCAGTATTGGGCTATATGAAGAGCCTTCGGAACCCAGATACCTCAACCAGAAAGCTTAAAAAGAAAAAGGTTAACACTGAACCTGGTGCTAGTGCCATTATGGCAGACTTCACCTATACACCGAGAGTTTTAGCAGAATCTTTAAATGTAGAAGGAACTCAGGATGACAATGAAGAGATGTCCATTGATAAAGCTGGTCCATCAGAACTATGTCGCAACCGCAAGCCAAGACGCCACAAAGGTCTTCGTTTCATCAGACTCATCAACTAATAATAATACTTACATAAAACTCCCTCATGTCCTTATCTTTGGAAGGCTCAGATAGTGTTGATCTCGCTGCTTGGCAAGAGCAGCAAATCATGAGCGACAAAGATATGATGGTCGGCGAAGATTTTACTATCAAGGCTGATGACTATTTTCTGGTCGGGTTTGCAGTGCAGAAAAAAATTACATTTTACGTCGGCTGCATCTTATACGTAGAGAGCGATGAGTTCACTGTCTCATTCTAACGAAGAGGTGCTGGATAGAGCTTTATGTATCCAGAAAAAAAAGACGTTGCACCGGTGAACAAGAGTGATCTGGAGAAAAAACTTCCTGTTCCAACAGTAGATCGCCGATAGAGACTGCTTTTTCCAATGTCTTTTCATGGATATGAAAATTTAAATTAATATTTATTAGTATTAAAAAAAAAAAATATTAAAAACACACAACTCAGTGTAAATCATTTGGAAATAATACCTTTTATATTTAAAAAAAAATCGCTTCTTTCATTTGGGTGGAGTGAGATTGATTTGCTGCTTGTAGTTTATATGAAAATGACTAAAACGTCCCTCGGCCAAGCTCACCCGTAATGGTAGGGTGACTTTGGCCACCCATATTTTAGCATCTATATATAAAACAACAACAACAACAATTTATAAAATTAAACCAAAATAATACAACTGTACAAATTTAAATATAAGCAATAGCAGTTAAATATAACAATATGACCTTAAAGTAGGTATGCACCCGATTTATTTTGCAGAAGTTAGGAAATCTCGCAAAATTTAATTGTTGCAATTTAATTATATTTTGCAAGACTTTAGTTTGCGGGATTGTTAAAAGCAATATTTTTTAAATGCGAAATTTCCTTATGTGAAGTTTCACCTTTAAAATTTTTTTCTCATAATTTCCATGTTTTAATATTTATGTACTTGCAACCCAGTCGTTAATTTTATTTTTATATGCAATAACCGACAAAAATTAAAACTTTTTTTAAAGACAACAGATATTTTTTACAAATATTTCAAGTTAATGACTAATTGAAAAAAAAAATTGGTTGGCAACTCTGTACCATGAAAATTGTCAATTTTTTAAGTTAATCAGAAATAAAATTATTTTTTAAAGTAGTAGACTATTCAATCAAAAATCAACCAAAGGTTTTTATTTGATTTAAGAACAAGCCATACCTAAATCACTAAATTTCATTAACTTTATCGATTAAATTCTTAATAAAATGGTTGCACTGATTCCTTTTTGATTGTGTTGGTACATTCCTTTTTATATTTTTTTAATTTTTTTTACTAAAAATTCCTTAATTGTTAACAAAAAATAATTTGTTTATGATGGTACGTACTCGTACCAAGTATTAACTTTTTCAAAAGTTTGGAAAAACATAAAAATATTTTTGAAATATCAACTTTCAAGAAATTTTGTTATACCTTTATATGAGGTAAGACATTTGACGAGAACCCACCATGTTCACCACAACCCTACCAACTCTAATATTCTTAAAAAAAATATCACTAACAAATTCTAAAAGGAAATCCTTCATGAAAAGAGAAATAATAGCTTCACAAAATAGCAATTTCTAGGAGTAATTTTTCAAATAAACCTCATTCATATATGTACGAGTAGTACTTGTATACATGAATGACTGTGCAAATTTTCTTTCCAAATTGATGATGGTGCTCTTGGTCGAAAGCCATCATTACCATGTCTTAACCAACCGACTATAAATTACTTGAACCAAAGACCTCATCACAAAATTTTGTGTTTTGTTGAGGATTTGCACTCTTGTGTATATCTTGTAGAACCGCTGGCTAATGCTGCCGATGCTGCAGCATCGGAAGTCATTTTGTTTTTTTATTTGTTAAAATACAACACAACAACAAAGGATATATTCTACAAGTATATGCGAACACAATTTACTTCGACATAGACTAATGACAACCGTTCATCTTTTTCCTGTGAAAGAAATTCAAGTTGAAATGATTAAATGGTAGAGACGTAGCTCTGTGACCTCCTCCACAATCATCTAAAACGCCACAAAGAAATAATGGTGGACGTCGACACCCGCCGACACTTCCATCGTCAGTCGTTTCGAAGGAATAAAAAACGATTGCAGCAAAAATTTATTGAAGAACAAAAACTTCAATATCTTTGTATTCTGGTTTTAGTTTTGGTTTAAAGTCCCATAGGTTTGCTGAGAAAATCTATCATAGGAATAACATCTCATGTGTAATTTATCACATAATATAAATATCACGTATAAAAAATATCTTATTGTAAAAATATCATGCAAACAAAATTTTTACCGAGAAATAGGTATATCATGTGACACAAATATCACGAGAAATATATATTTTGCGAACATTATACCATGCTTCTCCAAATTTCATGGGAGAATCATATCATACTTGAGAAAATAAAAGCGTGACAAAAATCTCATGCCAGTGATAAACACATCTCATTCAAGGGAAATGTCATGCAAGCATAACTATTATAATAGTTCTTAAATATAATATGACCCAAATATAATATTGTAAAAATCATGCGAGAAATATATCATGCGACAAAAATATCATGCGAGAATTATGCCATTCCTGACAACAAAAATAATTAGTGCGAGAAATATAATGAAGATAAGAATGTAATGATATACATAATTCTAAGAGGGAAATTACAGGTAAGTAAAATATCATAGAAGAAAAATATCACATATAACATGGAAGCTAGATTTCATGTGAAAAAAAAATTATTTAAGAAATTGTCATACAAAGAAACAAATTGCTGCTAGAAATATATATCACCCAGGAAAAATATCATGTGAGAATTGTAATGTAAGAAAAATATCACAAAAGAAACTTTATATTTTTCTTGTATTTCGCATAATTTTGTTTTTGTTTGTTTGTTTTTGTAATTTTGATTTTTTTTCAAATGATATTTCAAAGTTTATTATATTTCTCACGAGCTATTTTTGATATATTTCTTTTATGATATTTTTTTTTGTATGACATTATTCACATGGAATTTTGCTGGCTTGTGATATTTATCTAACAATATATTTGTATCGAATTACATTTTTCATGGCACTTTGTTAGAAAGACATAATTGTTAAGCATAACGTAATTCATGATATTTTCTCGTATGATATTTGTGTAGCATGATAATATTTCCCGTATAAATTTATTTTTCGCATGATATTTTAATAACATGAAATTTTTTGTCTAAATGTTATTTTTCTTACATGATATTTCTCTTCCATCATGATATGTGTCTATCTATCGCATAATAAATTTCTGAAATGATATAATTCTCGCATGATATATTTTCTCTTAAATGTTTTTTGGGTTTAAATGCAGCTTTTAGTTTGCTTTCTATGATTACCTACCTAGTTAAAGGAGCAGGCTTATAAGTTTGACATCAAGTTTCTTATTAAATTTCAAAAATCTTCTTTAAAAATTGACCATTCAATACAAACTAGACGAGATCTAAACTTAACAAAACTCGTAACGATGCAATCACAAAACATTTTCTCTGATCATTTCGCTCCTTAGGTACATAAGTTTTTTATAATGTGCTCTGTTTTTCCTTTTACATACACTTGAACTCTTGATTGATTGCCTTTTGAAGCAAGAAAATTAAATATTTTCATAAAATCCACTTTAAATGATGTTGATGACGCAGCTGACTAAGGCAATACCTAAGCCAAAGCTATACGGGACAAGACGAGACGGGATTGAAGCTATCGTTGTGGCATCACAAAAACCGAATACCCCTTTCGAAGCAGATCAAAACGAACAACGCAATGCACTTTGTGAGTAGATTATGCATATACCTATAGTACAAAAAAAAAACGTCATCTTGAACAGAGTGTTGTTGTGGCAAGATAACGCCATCAATCAACTTAATCGACCTGTCACAATAACAGAACGATTCTACATTTTTGCAATGAGCAGTTTTCATAGGCTGGAAGGAGAAGTTGCAAAAATATGTGAATTCTTTTTTTAACTAGGCCTTTTTTGAGTCTCATTTTAAAATTTTTGAAGAATCGACTTTAAATAATAAATGAATTATGAAAAAGAAAAAAAATATCGTTGGGCTCCTCCCTTTTTTTGTAAAACGTCTTTTTTTGTAAATATTTGCTTATTATGCTTGTATTATAAGACATTATCAAGAACTCACTAAATTTTGAATATTCATAACGCGGCTAATCCGAACTAATCTAAAATAAGCCTGTTTAAAAAAGCTGAGAAAATAGCAAAATCTGAATTTTACCTTAGATCATTCACTCTGGAATGGAGAACCAACTTCAAAATTCTACTAGATTCACCTATGAATTTCTAAGAGAATGGTCACATTGGGCTATATAATACGTTTTGCTATACATAACCCTAAAACTAAGCCCAATTTGAGAATTGAACTTAGAAGATTTTTTGTAGGAAAAAAAATAATTTCTATCACAATGGATGGTTTAAAACCTTGATATACAAAATTTGAACAGAAAAAAGTTAACAACACTCAACTTAAAGGTACGTTCCCACTTTAACTACAAAACACTCAAGAGGGCCTCTCGGATAGTTATTTAATCTTCAGTGGGCTAATGTTCATGGCTGTGTTCACTTGTGAGTCTAACTTTCGAGAGCTGTTTGAGAGCTGCGAGCACATTTTTACTCTTAAATGGATACCTTAAAAAAATGTAAAATCATAGATTTTAAAAAATTCAAAAATCATAGATTTTTTTTTATTTTTACTAAACTGCCCATAATTTTTTTTCTTATCAAAAATAGGCGTAAGACACAATCAGATGAAAAACGTAGATTCTTAAACTCTTTTAAATCACGGACGAAATTAGAGATAAAACAACTATTTTCAATTTTTTTTTTTTGAAAATTTGGGCTGATGGCGGAAAACGCGTGTGAAATTTGAATTTAAATATCAGTAGTACATAAGGAAAGCCATTTAGGACCAATTTTTTTATTTTCAGTTAAATTAAGCTCTTCTGAATATACTGACCAAAATTTAAGTGTAATATTAGTTCTTCAAATATCTTCAATAATAGTTCAAAAGTTACTATTCGCAATGCAACACTACCTCTCAAACTATTAGATCAATGCATCTTGTATAAACTTCTTCACTATTTTTTTTTTTATTGTAATTTTTCAAACGTTTTTCATTTAAAAATCTTCATAGTCTCATCCCCAATAGTTCACCATCATAAGATCCTTTTTAAATTTGCCGAACGGACGGACATCGAAGTCCCCGACGACGACTGACGATGCGACGGCAACGTTGAAAGCCAATTCTTTTTCACGACTTCAAAAAACACAAATTTTATAAATCGCCTTTGGGTGTGCAAAAGTTTTCATTCAAATCGATTTTTCTAGTGTCCGTCGAATTAAGGGTTAAGTAAGGGGTCGAGAATATGGGAAGGATGAGGCCAGACGATTTGACTTGATGGAGAATATTTTGTTGTAGTATACCAACGAATACAAACGTTTGCTAAGGGACAGCAGCTGAACGGTCGGTCTTGCTTTCGTATGTACATTTTACTATTTTCTCTTCATTTTTTTTGCAAAGAGGTTGGGGGGTTTTTGTTTGTGGTACAAATGAGTTCAAGTGCGAACGAATTAAATAAAAAATGTATAAAGCTAAATTTGTGCTTTGTTTCACATCTATTTTGTTTGTAACAGGGTGTTTCATCTTTACAAGTTGAAAATCTTTTCGAAAGAATATATTAATAAAATTGCGCTTGAGGATTTAAGTACCTCGTTATTGAAATTAAATCGTTATAAAAGGTCAACTTGTATTATCACTTGCTCAGACAGAAATTTTGATTAAATGATTTTTTATATTTTGTTCAATAGGAAGTAAGAGAATGACCAACTTTTAAAACAAATGTGTAAATGTAATTAACGTATGACAAATTGTCATTATTTCTTCCATTTTTTTTACTTGTCAATCTAAACGAGTAAAAATTCACTTTAATGAATAATGACTATTTCCTGACCTCTCAAATTGTTAATTTTATTTTTTTATTTTTTTGTTAATTTATTTTTTTTTTATTTCATAAATAAGGGAACTTAAATTCCAGAGCCATTAAATTAAAGGTCACGACAACCTCGATTCAAAATTGAAAAAAAAAACACTGGAACAAGAAATTGCACTTTCAAACGGATATGCCATGTTTTTTTCGAAAATCTTTCTATATACTCCCTTTAAAACTGTGTATTAATAAACGAAAATTAACAAAAACAAAAATAGAGACAATATTCTTTTGACAGCCGTCGTCGAAGGGTTCAAAACAAGAAAAAAAAACAACCAACTATACCAAAAACATCACAAAGAAAAACACTTTTTCAATGTCCAAAACTGAAAACAGAAAATTTAATATTATTTTTTTGTTTTGGCTCTTGGCTTTGCTTGGCCACTTTGTTTTTGTTTGTTTGTGTTTTTTGTAAGCCAACAAATTTCCGGTGAAGAGTCTTTTCCTCTGTCGAAAAGATACAACTTCTTGTAGGAAATTTTTTTTTTTTCATTTTTTTTTTCTGTACCTACACACATTTTTCACAGCAGTTTTCATTTCTTCCTGATGATGGAGTTTATCCGGTGTATTGGCCAATGGTGAAGAAAAAAAAAAAAAACGACGTTGTTGATGGTGCTTTAGACTGTTTCGATGACACAGACAGGACACAAAGGATATAATATGTACAATACAGGATACACATCCAGACCATGTATTTTAAAGCAAAGCTGCATCCGTAATAATAAATTTCCACAAAAAAAAGTTTTTCTTGTGTATTGTTAGGTGTGAGTTTTAGAGAGAACGTTTAACAAAAAGTTTAAAGTTATAAAGTGGAAAATAGTTTGATTTTTTGTCTCTTTTTTTGTGGACAATTTGAGTTATTAAATGACTTCTCTTTGGCAAATAAATAGAAATTGAGTTTGAAAAGTTTCTCAAAAAGTTGAAAATTTAATTTTTAGTTTTAATTTATTTAAAATTTATTATGTAATTTTTTTAAATATTTATTTCTGTCATTAGCATTTATTTGAGTTTCTTCTTAGTTCATGATAAACCCCAATTAGTTCACATAGTCTCCATTTATTTAAAAATCTTAAAAATGGACAATTTCATAATTTTCTTTGATTTCTAAATTTCTTGTTCTTAATTTTGACTTTAAATTAAATGCAGAATGATGAATTTTTAATTAAATGTTGCCAGATTCCAAAAAAGCAAAATGTTGAAAAGTAAGTTTTCGGGGCTTTCAATTTTGTGAAATTATATTTCTTCGCAGTTTTGATTTTGTTTGGCTTTGATTTGTGGAATAATTTTTTGTAATTTTTTTGGAAATCTAGGTATAATTTTTGAGATTAAAATTTCATGGGTTAACCATTTTTCAAAATTCTGATGGCCTAGGGATTTTATTTTTTCGATGTTATTCATATTCAGATTTTGTTTTTTTGTTTTTTGGGTTACTTTCGAACGAAAATTTAAATTTATATCTATCAGCAGGTATTAAGGGTATTCATGCAACTTCGTAAAACCGTAGATAAGTTTATAAATTGAAATGATGAAATGATTTAGGTACACAAGTTGGGCTAACTTATCCAAGCATTTTGCTGCGGAAAATTTAACAAACTGGTTAAAATTAAATTTTGTTGACATGACAGGCACTTTTTTCGGGATATTCACTTTGTTTCTCATGAAAACTTCAACGAGACAGGGAGCTCTTACTGGATTATTTTAATTTCTAATCTAATCTTTTATATGTAATTTTTGGGGGTTTGTTATTTTTAAGATTTTGTCATTTTAATTTAATTATAAATATAAAAGTTTTTTTATGAATTTTCTGAAACTTTTTTCTAGCATTATTTAGGTACTTTGGGAGTGTGGTCTCTTGCGAATTTAATTTTGTTGGTTTGTGGATTTCTTCAGATCACGATTTTGTGGATTTCTTGAATAATAAATAAAATGTTGATTTATTTAAGAAAAAAATATTTTTTTTATGATTTGGGTTTTTCCGAATTTTGGGCTTCGTTAATTTTCATGATTTTAAATTTTTGAGTTTTCATATTTTGTTGGGATTATGATTATTTATTAATTAGAGCTTTGGGTATTTCTATTTTTACTATTTAAAAGGAGTTATTTTAAATTTGGGATTGTTATAATTTTGGATCTTGCACTTTCAGGATTACCGAACCTAATATTTGCAAATAATTTATGTGAATTTTGATCGTCATTTTTTTTTCTGAATTCTGACTTTTCAAAATTAAGATTTATTAAAGTTGCGAAATTTGGAGTTCTTAATTGATTTTGTACTTTTTACAATATGATTTTCAATTTATTATGATTCAAATTATTTGGCATTCTGTTGTTTTTTTTTTCAATTTCTTGCGATTCAGACAATTGACACTCGGATTATGTGGATAATCCAATAATAATTTTCAGGATTTTGATATTTTTTTGTAAATAATGCAAAGTTGCCAAAAAAAGAACAAATAAAAAATTTCATTTATAAGGATTTTGAATTCTTGGCACTTTTTGGAATCAAGAGTGTTATTTAGGGGCTTAATCTTTATTTACAATATTGACTTTTTGGCAAAAAAAATATTGGAATCATGCATTTTTGGGGTTTCAACAATTTTAATTTCATTTCCATAGGTAATATAAATTTTCACTCAAAGGGATTTAGATTTCTTAGCTAAATCATATAGAAAACGATATACAGGGTGGCGCACGAATCGTGCTACAAAAATAAAACGTAATAACTTTTTTTCTGTGTGAGTAATCGGCTTATTTTTTTTTATTTTGTAGGTTACTATTTAGATTTATAAAAATGGATGCTTGGGATACGGAGAAAAGAATTTGGATAGTGCAACGGTACCATGCTTTGCAGTCCGTCATTTCCGTCCAAAGGGAATCTAGGCGGGAGTTTGGCGGTAATCCCCCGAGTAGATGGACCATTATGAGGTTTGTAAACATGTTTGCCGGATACAATCGCAGCAGTAGCATCTGCAATACAGGCCAATCCGAGCGTTTCGACCCGAAACTTATCGGGGCAAATTGGAGTTAGTAGACGGTCATTACAACGGATACTTCATGACGATTTAAACTTGTTTCCGTACAAAGTCCAAATTACTAGCAAGTTAAACCCTCAGGATTTGCCTGTTCGCCTGGAATTTTGCCAAAAAATGATATCAATGGCCGAAGAAGACAACACATTGATCAATTGTTTGTTCATGTCTGATGAGGCCCATTTTGATCTTAACGGCAATGTAAACAAGCAAAATTGCCGTATATGGAATGAGTCTAATCCAGAAATGCTCCATGAGATGGAACTGCACCCAGAGTGAGTCACTGTGTGGTGCGCAGTTTCATCAAGGTGTATTGTCGGGCCGTACTTCTTTGAAGAAAACGGTGTAACCGTTAATGTCAATGGGGACCGTTATTTAAAGATGTTGAAGGAGTTTTTTTACCCAGAACTGCGCCGAAGACGTATAGCATTCAACAGCGTTTGGTTTCAGCAAGATGGAGCAACTGCACATATAGCCAGACCAGTTATGGCGGAGCTAAACAAAAAATTCGCAAACAAATTAATTTCTAGGAACTCCACTCTTCGCTGGCCCCAAGGTCACCTGACCTGACTGCACCAGACTTCTTTTTATGGGGTTATGTCAAGCAAGAGGTGTATAAAACGAAGCCCAGGAATTTAACTGAATTAAAGCAGTCCATAACGACAATAATTGAGGCGATCCCAACTTCAACTCTTCAGGCCGCAATGAATAATTTTTTGATCAGGTGCCGCATATGCGTGGGAGAGCGTGGAGGTCATTTGCGGTCTATAATCTTTAAAAACAACTAACTATTTAAAATAAAATTTAATTTTCTAACCAATAAAAAAAAAATAAATGAAATACATCGATTAAAAAAAAAGTTATTTGAATTTCTTATTGTAGCACAATTGGTGCGCCACCCTGTATTATATTAATATGAACAGTTATTTTTATCCACATTTTTCTTAACTACATATGTATTTATTCATTAAGCTGTAGGTTGACGCTGAGTTCCTGCATTGTTTTATAAGTTAAATTGTGTAGATAGATACTTACATACTTCAAAAGATAAAACTGTTCGATTTCTTAAAAATAAACAATTTTATATTTATTTAAGTGGAATCAACGATGCCCTCTGCTTTTTTTAAAAAAGGCCTTTGTAATCCATAATATCAACCTCTAAGCAAACTTATTTTTATATTTTTGTGAAGTTTAAGCCTACATTACATCATACATTATCCACTTCATATGAAGAGTACGTATTTGCATTTCTAGTTCAGAAAATAAACACATTTGAATTGAATATTCTCTCCATTATATTCAAGTGGCTGCAACCTACATAGTTTTTTTTTCTTTTACTTTAAGTTTTAAAATGTAAAAACTTCAAAGTCATAAGGTTTCGTTGTGTTCCTTCTTCGATGCATTAAACATTTATGGACGAACAAAAAAAAAGTCAATACCTACTTGATAAAGTGGTTCAACCTACTTCAGAAGCTGATGCTGATGTTCTTTAAATAAATTCTGGAATAACTAGTCAACAGCCATCTTGTATCAAAATCAAACATAAAAGTGGTTTTTTTCTTTCTTTTTTTTTTTAAGTTTTACTTCTCTAAAGAAAACACTCTTGAAGAATTGAATGCAGATAGATAGAAAGTGCATAGTTTCTTGCTGCATATCTTAAGACGACATTGATGGGTTATTTTTTATTATATATCTCTTCTCTTTTTCTATGTAGGTATTATAGCAAACTCCATTACTCTATGCAATGATGTTACCGCACCCTAGGTGTGGAGAAGCAAATTAATTTAATTATTAACAGACGTCTCACAATTATTATTGAAGAAAGAAGCCAAGGAAGTTAGCTTATGATAGTTGCATAAACACTGCGGGAAACTTGGTTAAATCTATTGAGAATTTATTGAAAAAGAATATTAATTTCACTTTGCAAAATTATTTTTGTAACAATTTTTTTATCATGGTCTGCATGGTCAAATGGGTATTTGCGAAAGAAATAAACTGATCCAACTTTGGAATCAAAAACGTTATCCCTTAACGTCTTTAAGCTACAACTTAATTTTCTAAAATCAGGAAATCCAACTTAGCAATTAATTGAAGCCTTGTGTTGTAAATTCGTTGTGGAAAAAAAACTTGAAAATTTCTAGCAATATTTTTGTTTAAGAAAAATTTGACTTGTCAATGCAACCTTTAAAAAAGAGAGTTTGAAAATGCATTTATTTAAGATGACGAGAACATAAAGAGAAAAAAATAAGACTTTACATTTAATTAGAATTTATTTATTTCCATAATCCATTTTTTTTTTATTTCCATTAGGAATGTCTAATTTAGTGAACCAGAGTGTACGTTCATATTGTTTCTTTTTTATAGGTAAGCGAGCTATGCGGTTTGAATCAAGACATCATGCTGTGGCTAGCTATTTTCCACATGCAACATGACCGACGGAAGACGACGACGACGTCGACACACATCAAATGATCCAGTTTCGTTTTTCTTTTCCTAAGCCGAAGTCAAGACGCACCACGGTGGAACAAGTCAGGCCTTAGCTTGAGGGGCACACAATTGTGTGATGATAGGTAATCGATACTTTCTTCAGTAATTTTTTTTTTTCTTATAATTTCATTTTTATTTTTTAATATTTTTTTGTTCTTGTGTCGTATCAACTTTATTGTGAACGGATCAATGGGTGCCTTGTAATTAACACCATAGGAGATGCGGTATTGATGATACCCTCGGATATATGTCATCGAACAGAGATACTGGAAACGCCTGATTGAATTGTGTACGTGGTATAGAAGAAGGAGCATATATGCACCTAATTGGTATAATACATATCCGTGAGAATTATCCACAAGTGAATGGAAATCAAAGGTTTTCAATAAGCAACAAGGCATCAGCTATATACACACGTCTATACATTTTACCACCAAAATCAACTGTTCATATCCTGTTTGAATTGAATTAAAGTGAAATGCCTAGGGGTTCTAAAGACCCCACTTCATATGTGAATGGTCGTTAATGCAAAAAAAAAATTACTGTTGCCAATATTTCCGTCAGGTATTGACAACATTGTTGCATGCAACTGCATTCAATTTAATTTGACTCCAGGCGCCCCTTTCTTGAGACAGGTTCTTCTCATTTAATGAATGTGGATAAGAAACAGAAAATTAACACACATTATATGGAAATACTAATTTTCTGTATGCTTGTTCTAAATGTAACATACTGCGGATATGATTACCACTTAGGTAAATTTTTCCAAAATTTTTAGGACCTTTTTTAATTTTGATAGTCTTTGACGGGACACAATAGAGTTTTGCGTAATATTTACATATAGATACTAGAAAGGTGCTAGCAAGGTTAAATATCAAAACTCGCTAGGCCCTTGTCACTTTTTTATTTAATTTGCCTCGAATGACAAACAAAAGTTATGCTATTTGAGATTCAATTCTGCAATTTTATTTACCAGTCTAAAACGCTAACTACTCAGTTAATTTTCAACATAGCTGTGCAATGCTGAATAACTTTACTTGAATATTTCATACCAATAATAAATGGGTTATTTTTGATAGGATAGCAAAACTTAGCCAAGAAGTTTTTAAAAGTTAAGGCCTCACTTGTAACAGAGAAGTTTTCGTCAACTGGGCTATAGTAGCCCAAATCTCATCTTGGGCGATTTTTTTTTTCATATAAATAAAACAGTTTTCTCCCTCAACATATTTTTTAAGCATTCCAAAATTTGGCACCACTTTTTATTCACTGTATAGTCCCCTATCACACGATGATTCTTTGCATCTAACTTTTTCAATGGGTGCGATATGAAAATTCGAAAACAGTCAGACGCAAAGAATCGTTGTTTAATTGGGGACAACAATATTCATTGGTTTTGACATTTCAAATCAACCGCAACAAACTTCACTTTAAAATCATTCAGTTTCTCTGTTGTTCCCGAAAAATTCCATGTAAATTCTTCTTTCTTTTATGAGCAAACAAATTATTTTATTTTCCGTTGTTTTTTTTTTTAAATAACAATAGATTATGATTGAAGTTATGAGAACAATTTTTTTTATTGGGCTACTATTTGGGCTACTTTTTCTGTTCCGATTTTGGGCTACAAACATTTTTTAATTGGGCTATCGAACTTGTCTAAGACATGGCAACCCTGGGCACAGTTTCTCGGTATTGAGTTAACTCTGAGTTAATTCAGTCTCAAACCAATTAATTTTTTTTTTTTTTGGAAAAACTCAGAAAAAACTTTTATAGTTGATTAAACACTTTCTGCTAGGATTAACTGAAAGGGCCAGTTTTTCAGTACCTACTGAGTTAATTCTGAGTTAAATTGGAGTTAGCTAGTCGCAGAATCAATTTTTTTTTCGCTTTTTTTCAGTAAGCAATTTTTGCTGCGACTTTTTTTAGATTTCGATTAACTACTGAACACTAACCACGGAGAGAAATAAATAAATCTCACTTGGAGATTTTTAAAAAATTCTGTTTTTTTTTCAAAATCTGGGTACCAAAATTGCACTGAGTAAAATCGCACTGCTCAAAATCCTGCCAATTCTACTTTAAGACGGCAGCGCTGCTATTTTATTTCATTGCGTTTACACGTAGTTTAGTCGTATGAACTCTTCCATGGAACTCGTCTTGCTGGGGCTGTTTACACGTATTTTTTTTTTTTCATTTGTGGCCCTGATGTTCATAATCGTTTACGGTTATGGTCTTAATAGAAAAATGAGCTTAAAATGTTCTTTTAAGGATCGTCAACAGGTTTCTTGTACGATAATGCCAGTTGTAGGTCTAGCTTAACGGGTTCTTATCAGGATTTGTACTCTTTTTTAGGGTATTCTGTAAAACTCACGCAACTCCATTGAGCCGCTTAGGGTATGTTCAGTCAGATTTCAATGTCAACTGTTGCCTTGGACCACTTAGGCACTGTTGTCAACAGCTCGAATAATGTAGCTTGTAAACTAAAACAAAACTTTAATTACTGTAGTAATCAAACCCCGATGAAGCAACAGCGAGACTAAAGCGAGAACAAAGCGAGAACAAAGCGAGACCTAAAAAATGCAATAATAAGATGTGCACAATGATATAGACTTAGTGTAAATGTCACGGCGAGACTATAACGAGAAAAACAAGACACAGATGAAGGTGTTAATGGATACGTTGAGATCAACACATTGATTTTTTAATCACTGTTTTAGGTTATTTTAATATGTTTAAAAAATTAAATTTATAAACAATACAAAAAACTTTGGCTGTTGGAGATTTCAGCAAAACTAAAGTAAGATGACAGCAAAACATGCTCAATGCCGAAAACCACGTGTAACTGTCACGGCGGGACCAAAGCTGGAACATATACAGAAAACCACGACACAGTTTTTCGTGTAAATGAGTATGGCGAGGCCGCAGTGAGAAGAGCTAAGTGCCGACGATACTGAAAACGACGTTTTGACGACCGTAACGAAAGATCAGCGAGATGACACCTAGACAACTTGTAGTCATCATTCCCTTATTTATCCAGAAACGAAGATCAATTATTATGTATAATGTTTATGACGACTTGAATCTTCTGAATTCTGATTCTAAGCAGAACTGAATTATTTGAAACAGCATCGCTTTTTCATCAGCTTTTTCGAAATTAAGTTCAATTGCTAGCTATTTTGGATGTCTGCCTTAGAGTTAGGTAAAAAGACTGCAAGTAGCTCTCGAGAGTAAAATTAGCCAGGGGACACAGTCATTAGTAGCTAGCAGAGGGAAGCTATCAAAGAGTAATTCTTGGAATTTTATGGTGAAACTACTTTCAAATAGAAACGCATCTTAATTCAATATCAAAATATAAGGATCAGTTTTTCAGTGCTACACCATCCCAGCTAAATCTGGCACCAAATCTGGCAAGTTAACACTGAAACTAGGATGAACTAGTTTAAGTAAAATTTAGTTTGATGGCACTATGTGGAACTTCATTTCTTAGGGCCAGTTTTTCAGTTTAGGGTTAATTCTGAATTAAATCAGAGTTAGTTAGCTAATCCTGCAAATTAATTCACTCCGAGTTAGCTCAGAAATAGATTTTTCAGTTGAGAATTAACTTTATCTTTCAAAATTAAGTAAGTAAATTTACAAAATAAAATTAATTACTGCCCAATAATTTTCACCATTGAAATCGAGATGGCACCACAAGTGAAAAGGCACTTAAATTAGTCCTTGAGTTAAGTCACCAAATTAGATGAGCTTACTCGGATTTCAATTGACTAAAAAACACATTTCTGGAGTTAACTCAGGTTTAACCAGAGACAAGGATAATTTCGCACTGAAAAACTGGCCCTTAAAGTTGAACTTAAATTTTAAAACATATTTTTAAGAAACACCACTAACACTAAAATAATTCTTTTTTTTTACGAAAAGAAATTTTTCGTAGATTGGCAACCGTGATTGCAGATTGCTATGCCTTTATGCAGACTAAGGAGAAAGATAACTGCAATTAAAAGCAAATATAGGTACAGTAAATAAAAACGGGACATTCGTTTAAACTGGCTTAACGGAGGCGGTTTATGTATGTTTCAACTTGTTTTATTTTTTCTCTAATAGGCAGTGTTGTTAAATAAGTAGTGTTTCATCGCACACTCAAGGACGTGTGGTGATGTTAAGACAGGTGTATATTTAAGAGTTTGCATAAGTTGTGCTGTTACACTCATGATATTAACATTTTTGTTAATAATTTGCAGTCATCGCACTATGGGAATTAAATAAATAAAAATAAATGAAAAATATTTTAAACAAGTCTGGTCTAGGTTAAAAGATAAAAATACCGGTAGCTAGTTAAGATAGTTATAGTTTAACTATATTTTAATCATCTTCAACATGTGAATTTTATGAGGATAACTGTTGCTTTGACATATAAAATAAGTTCCAAGCCAACTGCATTTGATTTATTTTGTTTTTGATTTTTTTTCCCAAAACAAATTTAGCTTGTCTTCAAAATATGTTTTTTTTTCGTGTAGATCCCTTTACCTAACAAAATCATTAATTTATCATTCTCATACCTATTAAAAATATTTATTCGTCTTAGTCATTTACTCAGATTTAATTAATGATGTTATCTAAATTTACAATACTAATTTTATTATTATAACACAGTCATTATCAATTTTCATGGCTCTTTTAAAAGCCCTTATCACTTTGAACTATCTAAAACATGTGCGTTGCGCGACATATGTTATTGCCTTTTACTATTTTGTTTGATAAAAAGTTGTTCTAACCATATGAGTCCTCATCAAATGTTTTGTATCTGTAAAATAATTAAAATAAAAAAAAAGCAATTTTTAATCTTTCATCTCCCTGTCATTATAGAATTGAAAGACAACTTCCAAATAACACAACACCCCAAATGAATTTTATATTCAACTTGAATCGTTCCTGTCCGATCTTTTAAGGAAAATATCATTAATATATCACTCATTCTCGTCTCGAAACATGATTTTTGAAGAAATAAAAAATATATAAAAACATGTTGTTGGGAAATATAGCTACATTTATTTAAAATGCACTCATAAAAACTTATGACGTGGCAATTCTCAAAGCCTATAAAAGTCAATCTGTGTTGGATTTGGAATTGTTAAATCAAAAACAAAACAAAAAAAAAATTAATTCCAACTCATAGTAATCAAAAACAATCATAGCACAAGCGTGCTTGCTGCCGCTGTTGCTGCTGCAGTATGCAACACTACCTACTTCTTTTACTCGATATTATAGACAGATTGCCTTAGTTTGTCTTATCCGACATCTTCTTGCATTAAAACTACACGATTTCATTTCCATTGCGAGCAACAAACGGAAACCTATAGGAAAATAGCAGAGAGGTTCTTGAAGTTGATGCGACTTTTCGTTTACCATCAGGCATCACAGAGTCTTGATTTTAATGATGCCACTAATGCTCACGTTTAAATGGCAAGACGTCACGATTTAGTTTCAGTGCCACAAAGTTTTATGGTTTATGGCGACATAAATTCAACCGTCTGAAATTCTTTAATGTAAAAAAAAAAAAAAAAAACAAAGAGAAAAGAGAAAAGAAAAGTACCTATATACAACTGACTCATAAATAGATGTCATGTATGTTCAGGATCGTTCAAAGAAGAATAATTGTTTTTTTTATTGTTAACACTTTTAAAATAAGTTAAAAGAAAATGTTTAAATTGAAATACGAGGGCGGGTCAATAAGTCCGTGACTTTTGGAATAAAACACAGATTTTTTGATAAAAAAATAATTTTATTTTTCAACGTAGTCTCCCTTGAGCTCTATACACTTTGTCCAACGCTTCTCCAACTTTTTTATCCCTTCCAAAAAAATGATTTGTCGAGGTCCTCAAAATAGGCCTTTGTTTGCGAGATGACTTCATCATTGGAGTCAAATCTTTTTCCACCAAGCCATTTCTTCAGGTTTGGGAACAAGAAGTAGTCGCTCGGAGCCAAATCTGGAGAATAAGGTGGATGAAGGAGCAATTCATAGCCCAATTCATGGATTTTTGCCATGGCAACTGCACATGTGTGACCCTTGCATTGTCTTGGTGGAAAAGAACTTTTTTCTTGGCCAAATGAGGTCGTTTTTTTTTCAAATCGTCATTGAATCGGTCCAATAAGTTGGCATAATATTCCCCATTGATTGTTCTTCCCTTTTGAAGGTAGTCAATGTGGATTATCCCGCGTGCATCGCCAAAAACAGTCGCCATAACTTTATTGGCTGACAAACCCACCTTGGCCTTCTTTGGACCCGATTCACCCTTAGAAACCCACTGTTTTGACTGTTGTTTGGTCTCTGGTGTGTTGTGATGGATCCATGTTTCGTCCACGGTTACAAAACGGCGCAAAAACTCCTCCATATTGCGATTAAGCAACGCCAAACCTTCCTGTGAAGTTGTTACACGATTGCGTTTGTGGTCGACTGTGAGCAAACGCGGCACCCATCTTGCGGAAAGCTTTCTCATGCCCAAGTGATCATTCAAAATTGAAACCCCTGAGCCATGCGAGATCCCTACGGCTTCCACAATCTCTCGCACTGTCAATCTTCGGTCGGCCAACACCATATCGTGAATTTTTTCGATTGTTTCGGGTGTAGAGACCTCAACTGGGCGTCCAGGACGTTCGGCATCTTCAGTGCTTGTACGGCCACAACGAAATTCAGTAAACCACTTTTTTACCATTGAAATCGATGATGCAGAGTCCCCATAGTATTTATCAAGCCTAGCCTTGGTCTCGGTAATGGTTTTTTTTCGCAAGAAATCATGCTTAGTAAGCACACGAAATTCACTTTTTTCCATTTTCTCCTCAAATTAGTGAGTAGTCTGATAAAAATAGCTGTCAAACACAAACTAACTGACGCAGCAAGTTTAAATTTTGACAGGAGTCAACTGACAGATGCCTGTTGACAGGAGCAGTGTTGCTGTTTCAGTAAAGAGGTCAGAAATTCAAAAAGTCACGGACTTATTGACCCACCCTCGTATTTCAATATAACTTATGGATAAGCTGTGTTGGGTAACGTATACCCATAAACATAATTAATTTTCAATATTTTTGTGCTTATACCCACTCCATCTTAGGGATACACATGATAATAGCAAACAAATTCGAGGAAGTAACATTATCATGACAATGATTCTAGGTCTATTATTTTGTATCCCAACGACGAAGTGGGACATTATACAAGTCAATTAAGGACTCACTGCTAACATTATCTAGAGCTAAAACGTCCTTGAGCCATTTTGTTTCATTTATTTATTTTAAAGTTGGAAGATCAGTAAAGGGGTTTTTGGTTCAGTTAAAAATGTCTTTCAGCTCCTTTTAACGACAAAGAAAATTACAAATTTTACTACTTTTTTTTTGGACAAATGACCCCAAACGACTGTACTGGATTTAATATTTTTGTAGAAATTAAAAATACAGAATGCCCCAACTCACAACCAATTCTATTTTGTTAAAGAGTTTTGAGTTTACTTAAGGCTTTCGTAAAAGTTCGTTAATTATAAAAAAAGTAACCTTACCGAACCGACACTAATTAAACGATCCTATTGGAAGCTTTAAGGAAATTTAAAAAAGGCCAAAGTATTAGATTTTTGATCGTTTTCTGAACAACATTAAATAAAACAAAAAGTTTAAACTAGGATTTGTTACTGTAACGTAAATAACACGATTATTTTGACATATTTAAGAGTTTAATTAGGTCCCAAGTATTAAAATACCTCCCAATCCTATCTTCCTCTAAAACATATCATCAAGAAATGAGGTTTCTGTGCACTTTCAGAACATCTTGTTAACTCTTAAAAGCAACAGAGTAGAAGCCCTTTTAGAATTGGTATTCATTCGGTATTAGTTGCTTACTAAAGCAGTGATTCCCAACCTTTTGTGCTATGCCCCGGCAAGACATTTCCGAAATATATATGTCCCCCAAAATTATGTTTAAGTTTTAACATTAAAATTTTTGATGTGTTCACTACAAAACTTGAATTACTAAAAATTAGGAAGAAATTACCACAACCAGAAAATTATGTTTTTCAAATCCAACGATAAATTTTCCAAATGTGATTCTATAGCGATATCAGTCATTTTACATTTTCGAAAACAATAATATCTGTCAAACTTCGAGTTTTAATTGATTGTTTGAAATATCAATGAGGGTAGCGGAGCCAAAGATCTTCGTTTTTGCTTCCGGAAGGGTTATACATTTTATCCGTGAAGTTACTTATTAAACGATACCGAGACGAGACTTGATTATACGAGATCAAACGAAGCTGAGTTATACGAGGCTGATACCGATACCGAGACGATACTAACATTTTTCGATTTTGACGATACATACAAAAGTACCTATTGTTTGGTTGGGTATCGTAGCCAAAATGCCTTAAAATCGAACGTTTGCAAATTTTCGTCTTTAGTTAACTGCTTGAGCGAAGTTCCACAAATATTTTAAATCAATATAAGCAAATCATGCTCACATTTTGTTTCTTACAGAATATCTGAAAAAAAGCGTTGACAATTTTGCACAAATAAAAATTTGAACAAGCCAAGATTGAGTCCGGACTCTTTTCGAAAATAAATAAATGCGAAATAAGATCTTTTTCTTCGGCTCTTTTAATATTGAAATCTTAAATGGATGTAAAACATCAGAATGTAAAATTGCCATGGAGTGTGGGCCCCACGTTGGGAAACACTGTACTAAATTGTGTTTTTTTAAGGTAGGTTTAGAACTTTAAGTTGGCAGCACTATTTAAATTAGTGGTCATTTTGACAGCTATCAAGTGATTTGATTTATTTTAAATCTGGGTTGGCATTTCAACATGAATAGACTGAAGCCTGAACAACGCTTCCAAATTATGCAAATTTATTTTTAAAATCATGGTTCTGTTCGAAAAAAGGAAAATAAGAATTTTGTTTAGCGATGAAGTTCACTTTTGGTTTAATGGATACATGTCAATAAACAAAACTGCCGTATTTGGAGTGATGATAATTCTTAAGTGTAATGTTGAGTCACCGTTACATCCACAAAAACTGACTGTTTGCTGTGTTTTATGGGTTGGTGGAATAATTGGTGCGTACTTTTTTAAAAACGATGCTGGAAAGAACGATACAGTCAATGATGACTGCTAAACACCCATGATTACTGACTTTTTCGTTCATCAATTCGACAATCATGATGTGCAGGAGCTGAAGTTTCAACAAAAGACGGCGCAAAATATCACACAGCTCATGCAACAAATGATTTATTGAATGAAACGTTTAGTAACCGCACAGTTTCACGTTATGGACCCGTGAATAGGCCTCCAAGATGGTGCGATTTAACGCTGCTGAGTATTTTCTGTGGGAATATGTGAAGTCGCTAGTCTACGCCGAAGAACCCAAAACGATTGTTCACTTCGAGGAGAACATTCGCGCGTTATTGCTGATATACGGCCTTAAATGTTGAAAATATTCATCGAAAATTACACCTCCAGATTAGAATATACGTCCAAGCCAGCTGTGGCAATTATTTACCAGAAAGCATATTTAAATTATAATCTTTTGAATTGAGTAAATTTCATGTCAATTTAAAAAAATCGTCTTTGTTTTAATCCAATTCAAAGTTCTATACCTCAAAAAAAAAAAATCTTAGATTTGATAAAATGACGTAGAGAGGAGTAGAAGTGGTCGTTTTCCCCTCTTTATCAAAATATATTTCATACATTAGGGAATTTGTCCTCTATTGAATGCATCTTGAAGTTAGATTTCTGTACCAAGACAATTTTTTGAAAATTTATAATTTTAATATCTTTAAACAGAATTAAGCAGGTCCATTTACATGCTCTAAAAAGCTTCTGAACTCTTTTATTTTAAAATTTCAAAAGTGCTTTATAAAATTAAAATAACGTATGTATGCACAGTACCTACACTGTTATTCCTATAAAGCTTTTATTAAAAACACTATGATGGTTTTCAACATTAAAGCTCGTTAAAGCTTCTTAGTATTGTTTGCCAGTTATTTATGCGTTGAAACTACTGAAAAACATAACTTCTATAAAGGTTATTTAGATAAGTACCCAACTAACAATTAAGCTTGTATAAGGTAAAATTTTTAGAATTTGGCAAGTAAAAGCTTGTATAGAGCTTGTAAAAGGTAATCTTGAGCAAGCAAAGATTTTTCCACCTAAAATTTAAACAAATAGCTGCTATAAGGCCTTTAAATATGAGTTACACAAGCTCTATGCAAGGCTTGTAAATATAAGTTATAAATGGCTTGTATAAGGCCTTCCAAAGTTGTTTACTGAAAATGTTTAAAATAGTAGCTGCTATAAGGCTCTCCACGATAAATCATTGCAAACAACTTGTATAAGGCTTGTTTGTAAAGGCTTTATACAAATAAAATAATCAGTGAAGATCAACAAGTATGTCTTATCAAATATTGTGCTTATAAAAAAATCAGATTAAAATAAATAAGAACGGTAAGTACCCATTGAACATCGTAAAACAGAAAAGAAGTGCTTACAGTAACATTGAATTTCTTAGCAAAACTTTAAAATGAATAACTCAAAAATTTGAAAGATCTGGAACCTACCAAAGACAAGTGAGATTAAAACAGAGAAGCAATTCTTAAAACAGCCAGAGAACATTCAAGAAGTTGGGCGGAACAAAGAACAGATATTAGATGCGCACAGTTATTGACTGTTCCCTCTGCGTGAACGAGAAGGATATGGTATCAACTTATTCACTTTTGATTATGTTTTCCTCAACAGCAAATTGGCATAGTGGTAGACTGCTAGCCTGGAACGAGGAAGGAATCGAGTTCAAATTCCAGATAAAAAAAAAACTCCTCATTTTTATAACTAAACTAACATTTGACTCATTACAGAATACAGAAAAAAAGGTTTCGGAAGCTGACTGAGGAGAAAAAAATACAATAAAATAAAATGCAACAAAAAATACAACATCAGAAAAATAAAATAAAAAACCGATACAAAAATATTGTTTTTATTTCAGAATCAGCTTTGCTAAAATAAAAAATTTTTTCTCGATGCTTATGCAAAAAAAATTTGAGTAAGGCCTTATATAAAATTCTAAGGCAAGCTATTGGTAAAAGCTGTCAAAATGGGTTTCGTAAGGCCTTATATAAACATCCAAGGCAAGCTTTAGCTTGTTAGCCAAGCTAATAGCAGTTCATGAAAAGCTATTTGCTGCTATAAGACTTGTCAACAAAAGTCTTAGGGCAGTTAATTAGCTTGGGTAAATGCGCCAAAATGACTTGCATAAGGCCTTTTACTATTTCTATAGAAGTCTGAAAACAGCTTGTATAGAAACTTATAGAAGTTAAATTGTTAGTTGGGTAAAACCTTAAATTTACCGAAACTTTTTCTATCTCTTCAACTTTACTTGGTTTTAAATAGCTTCGCTAATAAAATAAGCAAAAAACAGGTTTGGCGGACAACAAATGATTCAATAAATTTATATAAATAAACTTTTTGCATGCTCAATGAACAAAAGTTAAAAGTTTTATGATGCCATTATATTCCTTAGATTTGTATACCGAAGTTTTTTTCTGAAATATTAGTTTCGATAAAGTTTCTTGCTGCATTCCAAATTTGATGCTCAACGAGGACCTTTTGGTGAAAAAATAATAATTCTACTAATTTGATTAAAATCAAGTCGAGCGATTTTTTAAAAAAAATTTCAAATTTTAAATAAAAACTTGTTTTTTTTTCTAATATTTATAATGTGTAAATGCTTTAAAAAAAAAAAAACATTTAGGTAAAACAAACGAGCTCTTAATAAAAAAAAAGTGTGTCGAACCATAGTTTTTGGTTTAATTTTTGTTTGCAAAAATTTGATGGGGAACTTTTTTTTTCAAAGTTTTTCTTACTACTTTTTATTTTTCTTTATTCAAAGGAAACCCTATTAGAGAAAACTTTATTTCACTGAACCATTAACCTTTTTCGCTAGATCGCTCTACTTAATTTAAGTCAAGCAAATATAGAATATTACTTTTACCTAAAAAGGGTATTTATAACTAGCATGTTATAAGCGCTAAATCATGCTATCACAATCATATTTTTTAGTGACTTCTCTTAGAGATTGAGCAACATCTTAAATGAATTTAATTTATCTGAAGTGAAACCTTAAATAAAAAAACCAATAGAAGCCAAAATTATACGACAAAAGCAATAACTTACATGGAAACAGAAATATTAGTTTAATGGGAGAGCAAAGTCAAATAAATCATTTGGGTGCGGGGGTATAAGGTAGGTGACACCTTAAAAGCTATAATTAATCAAATATTTTTGAATATTTTAAAAATATTCTTTGAATCGCAAAAATATTTGCATATTTAATTTTAAAAAAATGTATACATATTTCAAAATACAGAAACAAAATAAATACACACTCTTCAAAATCACCACCTGGTTATGAAAACTGCAACAACTAAACTGTTCTAATTTTTCATTTTGATCTATGATAAGTTTTGAAAGGTCCTAAAGATCTATTAAAGCCATAATTTAAAACAATATTTACAAGTCAATTAAAATGGGTGCATTGTCTTTAAGACTTTGCATAAGACTAAGGAGTGCTCAGTAGTTGTAAAGTCCATAAGTGTGATAGGTTGAGATTTATGTACATTCAGAATTGTTTATTGCATTCATATAGAAAAACGTTCTTCGAAATCCGCAGTCTAGACTAGACTTAGCGACGTGTCTTGAACACACACATATTCTGCGTATTTTTCCTAGCATTGATTTATTTATAGCTTACAAGCCCCCAGTGGTTGTGTGGTCATTTTATTTGATTTTTATTCCTTCGCAAACAAAAAATTGAATACCATTCACCCTGTTTTATTCAATTCAATAATTAATTAATGACAATTTTGTTTGAGTGCTTTAGTTTATTTGAGCTTTAAAAATAAAAACTTTCAGTGAAATAGTTTGAACTATAGACGCTTGACTTATTAATGGGATTTGATTATTAATTTGATGCAATTTATCCCACTGGCACAGCATGACGCATGACTGGTCTGGCTGTGACTGCACCAAAATTCACAAAATACTGCAAAATGCAATTCAAAAAGTTAATGGAAATTTACACGTCTGTCGTGTTTGTACCTACATATATGGATTTGTCATATATAAGATCAGTTGTAACGACAAAGACGACGAGACGACACCACCGACACCACCGACACACGGACGTACCAAGTAATTGTGACAGCCCACATGCTGTCAAAAATGTATGTTTAGTCTGTGGAGCAACAAGACTTATCTATTTATTTACTAAAGTGGAAATTGAGCGACATGGAACATCTAATAACTATATCTCTTGTTGAACATGTCCTTACTACATCATATGAAGTGGGTATTATTGGATATGTCTCAAGAAATTATAATTAATGTTTTGAGACTATACGAGTAAGTAAGACTTGTTTCGAATTTTGAAGTCCCGATAGAGCGAACTTGTAAATGATTTTTAATATGGTTAATTAACTTGACTGTTTTTGTTCATATGCCATGCCTATACTCTTGGTTAAATTCGCTGATGGCGATTTTTCATCAAGGCTATTAATTAAATTTTTTTTTTTTAACTTACTCCGTCACTTTAGCTTTTTGATTGATGTAATTGAATATGAAAACATGCAATCAAGTTTTGACTTTCCCGACATGAAATTAATGTTTTTTTACTTGTGGCTTAAGGCATTTAATAGTATACGAGTAATAATCTCAGAGTCAGTCCATAACGTATTTAGGATTATCTATGCACTTCAGGAAAAACAGGAAGTCATTTTTGTTAAAATTATTTCGGTGAAGCTAAAGTAAAACGATTTTTTTGTTTTTCAAAACAGTTTTTTCCTTTCAAATTTAGTTTTTTTTTACAAGTCAGAATTTTTTTTCCGTGGGATGATGGCATCTTAAATTTCCTTAAATTACAAATATTTTGCCCAAAACTCCCGGTTGAGCAGTGCGTCGCGTTGCCCATAGTGGTCCGTTTGCTGAATTTTGACGACAAAAAATATTTTCCACGCAAATTTTTGAAAATATAAATTAAATTTGGTTCAGCTAATTATTTTTGAACGCTGGATAATATTTGGTACCTCCTGTTTAAATTCTATCTTAGAAACTTTCAAAACATGAAATAAATAAAACCCTGGTCATGAACTTAGGCAAGTTTATTATATTTGGACCTACACTGATCGAATCTAAAATAAATTTGCCAATTATGACAGTTGGAATTTGCAATGTATTCTGATTTGACATTTGACTTCATTTAAATCTGAAGTCAAACTAAAAATTCTGATAGTTGACAGTTGGAAAAAAATCTATTAAATATAGATCTTAGCTTAGCTCTTAGCTCTGGCTAAGAAGCTCGAGCTAAAAGTCGTAAGCTCTGAGCAAAGTATGATCATAGCTTTCCGATATAATCTTGAAACACATCTGATAACTGAACTGTCATACGAGTGCAGTGCGTTCAATGTACTTACATTTAGTACTGACTTTTAATTTTCATCTGACAGTGGGTCAATCAAAAATTCAAAAATATGTAGGCACTAAAATTTGATGAGTTGACAAAAAAAAAGAGTAAAGTTGGTTGCCAATTTTAGATTCAATCTGTCAGCATTAAATTGAGCACTTAAAGTAGCTACCTATATTACTGTCTTTGAGAATAACATTTTGGACAATTTTTTTTAAATTTTGTACAAATATGTTTTGAATTCACTTTAATACAAAAGTAGTTATACATATTCAAGCACATATTTTAAGATATTTTAAACATAGACATGACCAAGTTTCTGACTTTGGGCAGTGCTTTTTTTTGAAATTTTGAAATTTTGGACCATTTTCTGAGCTCAAATATGACACCCTAGTTCGAAAAAGAAAAAAATGAGCAGTAGCTTCAATTCAGTCTCTAATTAAATAATTTAATTAACAATTTCAACTGACTGAATAATACGTTTTTGAGCTAGCACTGATTCAATTCCGAGACTAGGATGATCCCGCACTGAAAAACTGGCCCTTAGTGTACCAAATTTCAAAACATATAGGATATGACTTCTTTCACCAAAATTCAACAAACGGATGGATCACTGTGCGACAGTGGGTAGATATTGAATTTACAGAAAACGAGTATAGTTCAGAAAAATTATACAAAAAAATTACTAAACTACCAAAAACTTCCGTTAAAGCTGTATTTTTGTAGAGAACTTTTTTTAACGTGTTAAGCTTTTTCTAAAAAGATCGTAAAATTTGGGGCGGTTGGAAAATTTTGTAGGGGAATAAAAGGTGGTAAAATCTAGTTTTATCTTTATTTCTCGAAAACTAGGTATCTATTTTTTTTTTTTTTTAAATGTTAATGTAAAAATTGTATAACTGTTTTTTGTGGAGGTTAAGCCCCGTTTAGGAGGTAGGGGCAATTTTAAAGATAAGAAATGACTTAAAATGAAAAAAAGTATTAAAAAACAACGGCAACACTTAAAATGAAGTACTATACCTTTTTTGAAAGCCGATAATCAGTTATTTAATCTTAAGTTTAAATTAAATCATTTGTGACAATATTTTTCGAAATATTTGCATGCAAGCTCAAAACTTTGATTAAAAAAATGAAAACAAATTGTTTAAACCAATTATTTTTTTAATTTCGAAATGAATTTGTGTGGCCGTTGTATTTTAATTTTTTTTTCAACTGCCTCTTTCTCCAAAAACGGGGTGAGATAGACCCCCTCACATACTAAAAAAAATGCTTATTTTTGACCCCTCTACAAAAAACAGTCAGCAATTTTTGGCGCCAAAGTTATCGCACCTATACTCGTGCCTTCGTTTTTGCTTTAAATGTGTTTTGTTTTTGTGTTGATTTTGTTTGAACGAGAAAATTACATAAAATTTTGCAGTCAAAACATTGTTATTTAATTAAATGTTTTTAAAAATACTTCTTAACTAAAGACTTATCCAAGAACACATTCCATTTTTTTGTTCAATTCTTTAAATTCCTTACTTTTTTCAAAGAGGGTGTGTTAGTAGGCGGTAATTTATTTAAATGATTGAACTTGAAACTTTTTATGTATATTCGATAATTTCATTGAAATCGGGTAAGTGGTTCAAGTTTAATTGAATATTGAAGCCATTTCCATACAACCGAAACCACTAAGTGTTTTCAGAAAACAAAAACTCCTGTAGGTTTCATCTATAAACATTAAAAAAAGGTTTCTATTTTGTTTTCCTCTTCCCATGTAAAATGAAATAATTCTTATTTATATCAATTTATAAAAAATACTACAATGCACACATTGGAAGAGCTAAAACACAAACAAGGAAATCCTTTCCAAAAACCTAAATTCATCTGTTTGCAAGTCAATAAAAAAATTGAAAAAGACTACCTTTATGTCTTTTTTACATAACCCAGACCAGTGCTATCAATACCTGTGTCTTTAGGTACCTATGTATACCAACTTATATCATTTATGTCCATAGTCAGACCCTTGCTAGGTATAGATATTTGAAAATCACAAAAAAGGAAAAAAAAAAAATAAGAAATCCTTCGACAAAACAACTTCCAATTTGTACACAAAATTCTTACCTGCTTGTCTACCTTCATTCAACAAATAAACAGGAGAATCAATGAGAGGATAATTAAAACCAAATAACGAAAAAAAAGGTCAAACAGAAAGAAAGCGTCCTAATGCTCGAAAAACATGAAGGATCATTGAAGGATGAATACTATCCTTCGTCGTTTGGAAATATTTAGGGGTTGAAATTGCTGCTAAAAACATTGAAATAGACCCAGAGCAAGTGGAAAGGTTGAACAACAACAACTATAGAAAACATGAAACCAGGACGTCTCTCTTTGTTTTTGCCGAAGGGATTATCACCTTCCAAAAAGGAGTCCTTTTCATTCATTTTTCAAAACAGACAGGTAGGTAGATGGGTATGTAAATGAAAAAACCTTCTGTGTATAAAGAAAAAAAAACAAAGTCTCACCTTTCCTCCAACCTTTAGCGAATATCCCATGCCCGAAGGTGTCTTCAGCTGAACCGGACAAACAAATCCAATATTCCGGTGTGGGGCTTCGACGGCATTCTTCCTCGGTGGAGTAACTCGGGGCAGATTTGCCCGAGTCGGTGATGGCGTGGTCGCTGTGGTATTTTCGGCCACACACAAGCCATCGCCTCCGTACACCGGAAACTTGGTGCACTCCAAGTTTTCGGGCCAATTAAAATTGTAGTGTTTCATTAGAGCCTCGCAAAGGCGAGCCGATTCGCACAAACTCCGACACGGCGGAATCGGTTCGTCGAGAATTGTGCACACGGGCACGTACAACGAACATAGGAACAACTGCAGATCCGGACTGCAAGCGATTTTAACGAGTGGCGCGAACTGATGCACTTCGAGGCCGGCTTCCTCTTGGCGCGTGTGACCAATTAGATTCGGCATGATGGTCATGTTGTAGGGAATATCCTTGCAAATGGATATGGTTATGGGTTCACAGCGATTGTGATGGGGAAACAGGTCGGACGACATGCCGGACGAAGAACCCGGCAGCACTTCGACTCCACTATGATGATGGTATCCGCCACTGCCGATATTGGAATCGTAGATTCTTTGTACGGCGTTGCAGTGGGCGAATATAGCACAGAACACAAGCAAGAACTTTTCCATTGCTGAAGGATTTTTTTTTTTACTATAATTATTGAACACTTTCTTTTTCGATTTTATGGCATATAGAACTTCGCAAGGGATCTGATTTAATCAACTATGCAATTGCAACAACAAAAAAAATATTTTTTTAACTACACTTGATTTGAGTGATTATTCCACATCAACACTGCCCATTCCACTCACACATGGTATTTTATCCGAATTGCAACAACTGTAAACAACCGGCGAGCATTGTCCCGCTTTATCAGACAATGCACTGCCGTTAAGTTGATGATTTTTTTTTTTTTTTAATTTTTATTACTTTTTGTTTACAATCACCGCGCGCCTAAAATATTTCAACAAAGAAAAACAGCAAGAAAAAAATACTGGACAAATTCGTTTAACCGAAAACCGACCGTGAATCAACGTACGAACTTCCCACAACGAACGACATTCACTAACTGAATTTATAAAATAAATTCAACGATGAACAATTCGGAGTGAATTTCTTGAAAAATTCATTAGTATTTGTTTTTTTTTTATTATAAAATGAATATGAAAAGAGAAGAGAGAGTGAAATCTCGCTTAGAAGAGAACACGAAGAAAAAACATATAAAGAGAAAAGAGAATCTTTGAATGTTCATTTTGTTCGGTTTATTTAATTTGTGTTGAAAAAAAATACAAAGATCTTAGTGAATATTTTTCCAATTTACTTAGGTTGACACTTATCGATTTTAGTCCATCAATAGATTGCTTGTTTTGAAATAAAAATAGATATTAAATATTTGCCTACAAGCTATGTACATACATACATATCCATTTGATATGGATCAAATGTTATAGAAATTTGGCGGCATTTCATTGTTTTGTTTATTGTTTTTTGTAGTCATATCTCATCTTCATTTCTGCTGTTATTTATAAGAGAAATGGAAAAGGAGATTTATTTTTTTTTTAATCATATCATAAGAGAAAGAGAGTGGAAAACCTGAAACTTAAATTGTTTGTAGGGCTGCCATCTGCTTGACTTAAAATAAGGCATTTCAATTTCTGAATAAATGCAATGGATAGAGATGGATAGGTACTGTGGTACTACAGGGCTAGTTTTGGAGTCACGCAGAAACAAAAATACATCTGATAGCGTTGGAGCGGACTGTAGTGTATGATTGGATGACAACTGATAGCTTTTGTCCAAACTTTTACGAAACTCATGGTCGGACGAGCTTTATCTGATTACAATGGTTAGAAAATGGACTTTTCAGGTACCATTTTCCAATGTGAAAATTAAATTTTTTTTCCTAGCTCCTAAGAAAACGGCATTTTTTGCCACACAGCCGTTAAGGAAAACTTATTCAACAACTCTAACAAATCAGTGTATTTTGTAGTTTTAAGGGTAGGTATGTTGTTATTTTCAGGGCGAGATAGTTTACCAAAAGCTGTAACTAACGGTAGAGGTGCCTGTCGATAACCGATTTCAATCAAAACTTTTATGCATAAGCTCCCTAAAAATTTCAAGTTATCAAATGGCATACTTGTTTGTTTAACCATTATTTTTCTTTAGGTACTTATTTTACAAGTTTTTAAGTTCCTAGCATTTTGAATATACAAGCAAGTACGTGCGGTCCAGTCGTGTATTTTATTGCTACGAAAAAATGTGTCTCCAATTGAGCCTCAGTGTTATTTTGAGACTCGTGCTTGTTACTGTAGATGTTTTGCGTTTAGTGTCAAACATGAGCGTTTTTTTTCGAAAATTTCAAGATTGACAATATACATATGTATGTATGTGTACTAGGTAGGTAGAATAATTATTTTATAAAAGATTTCTCATTTAATGTTGATTGACCATTGAAGTGGATTATAGTTTCTAAACACATTTAAGTAGGTATAACCGGTAGAACAATTTTTGGGATTTTAAGAGGTTAACAAAGAGACAAACGAAGCTAAGGTAGCCAAAACCGTTGCTTTCCTGTTTTGGAAAATTGCAGGATCAATTTAATTAAATAAAAAAATACCCAAAATTGTCGGAAATAGTAGAGAGTAATGTTGTTTTTCTTCACATTTAATTGCGTTTTCTTATGTAGTGAAAACATGAAGACTTAAAACTGTTAGAAATAATGCAGAATACACAGAGTATTCCCCCCACAACTATCCAAAATTAAAGTATCCCATATTGATTCATTGCAATAACAAACCATTCCTAACTTAAAAATCGCTTTTATTTGAATGCCGTAGGAAAGAAATTCCACGGTATTTTATTTTTTTTTATTTTGTTAAAAATAAATTCAAAATTGATTTGTTTTGATTTGGTTTTTTTATATAAAACGGGTAGGTACTGAGGGAACCTTGTTACATCTTTCTGGAAAACCGTAAGACCGATTTTGAATAAACTTCAAAGAAACACCAACCAGCTAATACATAACTTATAATGGTTAATTTTTAATGGAGGAAATATCCTCACAAATAATTTTGGACCCATATAGAATGTTGGCAGAAAATAATTTTTTTCTTGAGAAAATAAGAATACTCGATTACTTCGTAATTTTTCAACGTGTAAATAAGAATACTCGATTTCTTCGTAATTTTTCAACGTGCACTGCAATAACACTTACAAAGCAGTTGTTGTTCTTACCAAAAATATCTGACATTAATTATTATTGATTCACATAATACTAAATAACCGATAAGGATACAGATTTGTACAGTTGTACAAATATTTAATCCTTAGTAACTGTGGCTAAATATTTTTCAAGTATTTAACTTACTATTGTAAATTTTTTTTTTTATAAAAGGTACATACTTAGCACCGATTCAGACAAAACTTCATTTAAACCCCTTAGCTGGTTCCCATTTAACATTTCCTGAAAAGTATCTTCCAAATCAGTTTAGTCGTTTTCGAGGCCTTGCAGGACTAACGCTCAGCGATTGATTAAGAAAATAGTTCGTCTGTTTGTATGTCTGTCTATTTGGCTATAGCCTAAGGAGTTAGACAGATTTAATTCAACCTTGGTACATAGTGGAAATTGATTATCCGCCCACACATTATTTTTAACCAAAAATATCGTTATCTGCCATAGAACTTTTTCTTATCAATTTTACAAAATCCTATTTTTCTCCATAACTTTTCTCAAAATAAATTCATTTTTGATATAGGCTATCTTTGGGTAGAGAATTATTTCTTAAGAAATGGTTATTAATGTTACCACTTCTTTTTTTGTTATTTTTCATTTTCTCAAATTTTTAAATGCAGAAGCAGAAAAAAAGTTAAATTTTTGTACTGACTACAAAGTTTATTAAGAAAATATTTTTGGATTTAAAAAAAAGCTCAATTTACTTTTGAAACTCAATATTTAAAAAAAAGCGCGGTTAATTTGTATTGAAATTTGTTATTGAACTATTTTTTTAAATTTTCTAGAATATTTTAAAAACATATTTTACCTTTTGGGAAATAAGGTGATGAGAGCCTAAACTCGCCAGATCCATATTAGAAAAACTCGTCACAGCTATATATAATTATTGAATATCTTTTTAATAAAAGTTTTTATATTCTAATCATTTTCTAAATACTTTTATTTAAGAGTTATTCAATTAAGTTATTTGGTTAAGGAGAGTTTTTTTCTGATATGGATGCGGTGAATTTTGGTTCTCATCGCCTTGATTGGTACCTTTCGAACAAATGTTTAAAAAAATCATTTTAAAAAATCTCATTTGTCTCTTAAAAAAAATTTTTACATGTATGTGCTTAAATTAGAATGATCGACTGTAAAATTTAAAAAATGTACACTTAGCAACTAAAAATAGTATCTTCCTCACGTAGGATGCCTTTTTTAATTTTGACTTTCCTGGCTGATTGGATAGAATGAATTTTTATACAAAAATATTTTTTTAAAATACTATTGCATACCAAAATATTCAAAAAACTATTATAAGTAATTTTTAAAAAATCAAAATATTTTTTCAAAACTCAATTTCGAGGCATCGGTAATTTGTTTTTGAAAAATTAAAATTTCATCAGTATAGTGTTTTTTTTTTATTTCATTATCCGATGGAAGGCTTCAAAAGACACTCGGTAAGAATCGGTACCGAGTAGTGTGGTACTCTTACCGCACTAAAAAAAAGTACAGTGAATAAAAACTTAAATTTGCGCACCATAATTTTTCTAAAAATAAATAAAATAAAAACCGAATTTGCTTTACATATTTTTCTTTTGTTTTGTTGTTGAATGAATTCATTCATCTCATCTCACATCTCAATTAAAAAAGAAAAAGGAAGCAAGAAATATCTGTAAATATTTTTAGCCGGTATACAAATTTACGTATGGCAATACTGATTCGTCAGCGTTTGTTTGAATTGGAAACAGGTTCATTGGAGTGTTGTTTTTTTTTTTTTTATAAAAAAACAGTCGTCAATTAAGTGAGTGAATGATGAGTAAATGATTGGGTAAGTGAACGGATGGCATGAGATGTAGTGTTGCCCTCCCAACTGATTGAATGTGTGGTGTTTAGGAAAAAAAGTGTAGTAAAAACGTATTTAAAAAAATAAACAAAATAAGTTTACAAATTTTTAATCATTTAATTCACTTTTTCTTACATATTAAGGGTATTCATGCAACTTCGTAAAACTATTGATAAGTTTACAAATTGGTTAAGCATATCTTTTGGTTAATGAACTGTCAAATTTTATATGGGAAATGATTTACACAATTTGGTTAAACTTGTTGTTGCGTAAAATTAACCAAACTGGTTAAACTTAACCAAACGTTATTGTGACTCTTACTTTGGTTGAATTACGTAGCATTTTATCAAATGTTTAAAAAAGGTCGTTCATGCAAACTTTGCATAAGCTTATCATTTTACCCATCATTTTTTGTAAACTTACGACGTTGCATGAATATCCTTTTTATGTAAGTATAATTAACTATTATGCATGTACAATAGGGGTGTCGGAATTTTTTTTATTTTTTATATTCAAAATGGGTATCGTGGACCTTGTAAAGGATTTCAAAAGAACTAATTTTTGTTCTGGGACATTTTCCAAAATTAAATTTTGAGACCCCGCTGCCGATTTTAGGTAAAAAACCACAAATTAGAAAAAGTGGTCAGAAAACCCATTTAAATTTGCGCCGATATGTGGTCAAAATTACTAACAATGACTTTTTCTTGCTTTCTTAATCTGTTGCTAAGAAAATATAATAAAAACCTACTCCTTAAAATGTCATAAATAACTTTTGACTTTTAATGTTCATAAAAGCCCCCAAAAACCCATCGATTTACTAGCTGTCTTCGATTATTTTTTCTTAATGAAATGGTCGAATTGACAATACAAATGAGTAACGAAATCCAAAATAAAACATGATAAGTAATTGTACCCACATATTGACGCAAACTTTAAAGGTTTTTCTGACCACTTATTCGAATTGTAGTTTTTCTTACTTAAGATCGGCCATGGGGTCTCAAAATATAATTTTGGAAAATGTCCCAGAACAAAAATTACTGCTTTCTAAATTCTTAAAGTATCCACAATATCCATTTTGAATATAAAAAATTTAAAATGTTCCGACACCTCTAATGCACAATTCATTAAAAATTCGTTTATGTAATAAATAAACTACTAACATCCTTACAAATCAAAAGGATTAATTTTTTTTATAACGACTTGCGTTGCGTGGTAATTGAACCTGAGCGCAAAATTTCGCGGGGGGCCCAAAAATGCCCGATATGTCTTTCAAAGTTCCTTTGTTGAAATATTTAAATGATTTCTTAAAGCTTAAAATATTTCTGCAGTTGCACTGCTATGAGGCAAGCTACACAAAGAGGGATGTACTCAGTTTATTCTTATTCATTTAAAAATAAAAAAGTATTGTCAATGTAACTTTCTTTAATTACAGAAAATCTTCCCCTTTGTAATTTTTTGTCATTAATTTTGAATGGAAATTATTATTATCCTCAATCAATCACAGTTTTCAGCGTTCCACCATGAAGTATATGCTAAAATTACCTTCAATCCCAATCCTTTCAGCTTTTTAATCCAGAAAAAAAGTGAACAAAAATCTGTGAACTCAAATTAATGCGTAAACGTGAAGTGCTTAATTATGCATCTTTTAAAATGGATTGATACTTTCCTTTTTCCATGTTATGGCATCCTGAGATCCACCACTGACACAGAGTGATAAAGGAGTGTTATAAAATAACATAGCCAGGGTAGGCTGCAGAATCATGTTGAAAAATCATTTATAATAAAAATCCAATAACATAGGTACATCATACCTATAATCATATTACGTAGGAATACCATCCTTTTGGAGGATTAATTATTTTTATCGGTTTGCAAGAAGCAGAAGAATGGAAAATCAGTAGAAGTGGAAGCGTGCATTTATATGTATTTAATATTTTCCAATGCAACCACCTCCGGTTTGGACGAAAAATTCATTCACCATCCTGGTCGTGTTTAACCAAAACGCCACGCCGCCGGAAAAGGCAGCTTCCTATATACACACTATACACATCACGTCTCTATACCATAGCTACCTGTAACACTACACTAGGCTCTAGGCAGAGAGCCTATGCTATACACCAAAGGGATGTAGTGGAATTCATATCATAGTGATTTCCGCCAGATTAATCTTTAATTTTAAGCAGGGAATTTTATTATAATTAATTCAGAATCGTCGTTCGTCTTCATCGTCGTCCGTCGTCTGAACTGAAGGAGGCAGAATATGAAACGTGAATCATTCCGCAGAGAACAATACTTAAAAATTAATTCTACCCGCGCTTTTGCGATGCTATGATGACGATGTAGGATAAACAATCATCCCTTAAATCCCCATCCCCATTCCTCCCCAAAAATAAACTCACTCTTGATTTGAATTTCGCTTAAATTCTCGAATTTTGGTTCTTGGATAGAGATATATTGCCTTAGGGGTTGCATTTTAATTTTCTTTATATTTATAAAGTTTGATTTTTTTGCTGGTTTGGTTTTGGCAACACTGGTTTTGACAGCTGACGTGTGTTTAGTACCTTGTGTCACTGTCAAACAGCTTCAGTTTGGTTTGCAATTTAACCATGGATCGTCTTACAAATGAACAACGCTTGCAAATTATTGAATTTTACTATCAAAATTCGTGCTCGGTTCGAAATATTCAAAATGTTGGAAATTGTGTTCAGCGATGAGGCTCATTTTTGGTTGAATGGGTACGTAAATAAGCATAATTGCCGCATTTGGAGTGAAGATCAGCCAGAAGCATTGCAACAGCTACCAATGCATCCCGAAAAAGCCACTGTTTGGTGCGGTTTATGGGCCGGCGGCATTATTGGGCCATATTTCTTCAAAGATGATGCGAATCGCAGCGTTACTGTCAATGGTGAACGCTACCGAGCGATGATAACAAACTTTTTTTTGCCCGAAATGGAAGTTCTTGACTTGCATGATATGTGGTTTCAACAAGACGGTGCCACATGCCACAAAGCACGCGAAACAATGGCGCAATTGCGAGGCGAGTTTGGTGAACAGTTAATTTCACGTTTCGGGCCGGTCAATTGGCCGCCTAGATCGTGCGATTTGACACCATTAGATTATTTTTTGTGGGGGGTATGTCAAGGCTAATGTCTATAGGGACAAGCCCGCTTCGATTGACGCACTGGAAGCCAACATCCATGCATTCATTCGTGAGATACCGGCCGATATGTGTGAAAGAGTATGCCAAAATTGGACTCAGCGGATGGGCTACCTGAGACGCAGCCGCGGTCAACATTTGCATGAAATTATCTTTAAACATTAAATTGCAAGGTTCAAACTATCGATTCAAATAAATATTTTATTCATTTTTTCGAATTTTTTGTGTTTTTTTTTTTTTTAAAGTTCTAAACCTCTTAAAAAATCACCCGTTACCTACCTACCTTACTTACCAAAAACTTGAACGGATTTTGATTGTGTTGTCTTTTCGAATTTGATGATTTTGATATTTAAACAGGAGTACATGGAATATTTATATAGAAGTTTGTCTTTATCTTGAGGGTGGTATTATTCATGCATAATATGTAGGTATGACAATAAACAGAAAAATAATTATGTATTAAGAACTTTGTAGTAAAATGTATTAGTTTTTGGGCCTGGATGTACTGAACAAAATTTGATGTTAAATGGAGTTGATTTAAATACACCTATTTAGGTTTTTAGGTAAATGAATACCTACATGGTTTTATCTGAAATAGACAAAAAGATAAAGGTATCTATAGGTAGGCTTTGATGCGGTTTAAAATAGTTCTAAAAATCAGATTGTCTAAGCGACTGATAAGTTTTCTTATTCACTAAAAAGATTTTTGTTGAGAAAGGTTATGGATTTGTAATAAAAAATAAAAATAAAAACAAAATACATACCTACATTAATTAGGAACTGTAAGGAATACATAAGGGAGGTCTTAGACGCAAAATCTACTAAAACTACCTTATGAATAAACGATCAATTGGTTATACTTACCCATAAAAATGATTCAGCTTTTATTTTGAGTTTCAAATGGAAAATATTTCACCCACAAAATTTTTGTTCCCCCAAATTATGAGCTGCACCTGAATTTTTCTTGGGTTAAAATAAACTAATAATTTACACAAAGACAATTTTCATTATTCGAGTGAAACTCACAATATGCGAAAAGTGAAATGTCAATTTTTCCATGTGGAATGCTGTTCACGTGAAACTCACTATAAGGCTGTTTATGTGAACATCTTTAATTAAAAAGTGTTCACATTTTCAAAACTGACTTTTTTGTGATTAGAATTTATATAAATCGATATTGTTTGCAGTCGATTATTTGCATTTTGACATTGTTATATCCATCGATTATTTTCATCAAAATCTTAACAAAACGCTTCAAATTAAGTATACCAAAAAACAGACATCCAACAAGTCAAGTCAATACTGATGTCATAATCAATGCCAATGGTTTCGTTCATTTTTAAAGGTTGCTTTTTATTTTTCAAATTATTGTGGGCCATTTGCTGATACGAAACTTAATTTTTTTGAGTTAATCAGCATACGGCTTTTAATAGGGCAACAATTACCTATGTACGCTTTTATGAAAATAATTTCAAAATATTTCCTTGAAAATTGTCTCTGCTTGTATTTAAATATTAATGTAAGATGCGAGTACCTACATTTTTTTTTTTGCATCATTTAAAAATGAGAGTGCATTAATTTCTACACATTTCTTCAACCGTAATGGTATTTTAACGCATCTGTTTGAAATAACAAATTCAATTAAATTTAATTAATAGATGGTAAAAATAGAAGAACAAATATAAACACTACAGGCAGAGAAATGTGATAGCACACCCTATTTATAGACATCAAAGTACGAGTATACGTACATATATCTGTCTATTTTCAACTTATGAAAACCATTTTCTTGTCAAGTACGAATATATTGATTTTCTTCAAGGGGGAGGACCGAAATTTCCGGGATTTTTCTCCCTTTTCATTCATAATGGTGTAATTGATAGCATTATATCAATTACACCATTATAAATATTTTTAAATGCATTTTAAATCTCAAGAAGTGATGAAAACTTAAATGCGTTTGGCAACCGAAATGGTTTCCTCAAAATAATTTACTGAAGAAGTTATCCATTAACTTCTTCAGTAAATTATTTTCGAAAAGAGATTAAACAAATGTATATCTTTTTGATGTTATTTATTTTCAGAACTTACCTATTTGTTTAATCTTAAAATTAAAATATTATTTGAAAATTTCTAAGAACTTTAATGAGCAGACAAAAATATGTATTCCGTTCTTTTAAAGTTCATATAAAAAAAATTTATTTAACTTAAATTTGTATAAATTCGTAGTTTCCGGAAGTAAAAAAACGAACATAAATATCATATTCATAGTATTATGTATCCATTCAATAATGTTTCGTCCTCATACTCGGAGGTAAATTAAGCAAATTTTTAAAACAATTCTTCTTATAGTTTGAGCTAAAAAAAGTATGTCATCTGAATTCTTAAATAATTAAATATGAATTTAGGGAAAGAATTTGTGAAAATCATCGGAGCGTTTTTTTTTAATTTTTTTTTAAAAACAATTGTTAAGAAAAAGTTTTTTTTACATTTGGATATGCAATAGCTATTATTCAAAGTTTTTGGAAGTTTGGATAAATTTATTCTAATCTGATCAGCCAATAATGAAATAATTTAAAATAAAAATTAGCGTTCTAGCAAAAGTAGCTACTGTTAATAGAGGCTAAGTGCTTTTTTTTAATTCTATTTTAGCTGAGACATTTTTTTTATCAAAATCGTACCAGTCGTTTTTGTGAAAATGGAAATATTCTTCTATAGTTTATTTAACCTTCGAATGGAAAATGAAAAGATAGAAGTTTTGTTTGCATAAAAATAAAATATTTTCTTAAAATATTCTTGAAAGTGTTGAAAAGCCGTTAAGTACCAAAAAAAAAAATGGACCCATGCTGTATTTCCATCAAAGGTTTATCTCGATGAACGATGAACGATTTAAGAACAGGTTAGTTCGATTTGTAAAAGTAGTGCTCTAGGAAGATTTAACAAGATTAATTTCTAATCTTCTAGATTAACGAAATAAATTTATGTAGTAAATCTTCGAGATTTGAAGAAGATTTGAGGTAAAAATTTATAAATTTCAGATTAGTGTTAGGTGGAAAGGTAGTATTAGTCGTTTTGGATATTGTATTGTATTGAGTTTCAAAAAAGAAAAATATATAGGATATTTTTTAAGCCTGAAAAATTATTTTTTTTAATTTTGGCCCTCAATTCTATTTGAACTTTTTCGGAGCTCGTGCAGAACAAAAAATTATTAAAAGCAGACATAAGGTCTTCAAGAAATAAAAAAAAGATAATTTAAAAAATGGTTCTTTGGGAGGTGCGATTAATAATAATTTTTTGAAAAACAGTTTCCCACCCAAAGAAACCTTTTTCTAAAAGCCATTTATGGATTTTCTTAAGAAATACAGGATCCGTTTTTGAGAAAAATAAATAGTTTTGCTTAAAATATTGAACGACAGCTACCATTCTTTTCAGTTTTAAATAAAATTGAAAAACGTGTAAAGAAAACGTATTTTTCTTAAAAATGGCTAAACAGATTTTTTTTAAATTCAAATAGATGTCTTTTAGTAAAGCCTAGTAGGCAGATCGAGACAACATTTATCTCCTACTTAAAATTTTTCTTAGGGCAAATTTTGTCTCGGATTTTTTCCCAGCAGGACGCAAGCTCCAGCGCAGTTGTAATCATTGTACGTTAAAAAATATAGAAGAAAGTCTCCATTTAATTTTGCGCGGAAAAAAATCCAATAAGAATGGGAATAAGACAGAACAGCTGTTTCATATCAGATAGTGGCGTAACTAATGGTAAAGGGTTCGAAAGAGCCACTACAGATACGGACAATATTTTTTTATTAATCAATAAAAAATTTAAGTTGATAACCAAACAGAGTTAAACTGGCTTAGAATCAGCAAACAGAGTTGGTAAATTCAAGTGGATTTCTGGAGCAGTAGAAAACTGCCAACATTTCAGATTTTGACATATTTTTAATCCATCAACATCACATCTATCTTTCAATGAAATTTCTAGGTGTTTGCTTGACAGATAGGAAAAGAACTATATTTTGACGAAAAAAAAAATTGATATAAATGTCAACCAATTCCCTTAAATCCCTTTTTTTTATTTTCAGTGAAGTAAAAAAAACTTTTAATATTTCAGAATTTTTGGAGGTTTTTTAATCTGACGACATTGTAGCCATCTTTTATTTGAATTTGACAGTTCATGGCTTGAAAGTTTGGGGGACGAACTATATTTTGACGAAAAAAGTCTATTTTGATTCAAATTGTGCTTAAATCGCCATTTTCTAATAAGATGTATGTATTTTCCTAAATTCATATTATATTGTTCCCCAAAAAGTGCATCAATTTTTCTTGCTCTTCAAATGCTTTGACAAAATCTGATTTTTGTATTTAAAATTTTCAAATTTATGTGATTTGAAAAAATTTTTTTAATTTCTAGCTACCTCACTCATTTGTTTTTTTTTTTTTGTTTTTACAATCTACATCTTCAGAATTTATCTTGAGAAAAAAATATAAAGATCTACGTAGTAGGCTTAAAGACTAAATTTGGGCGAGAAACTATTTTTGTAAAAATGGTTATTAATAGTACTTCCCAAAGAAGCATTTTTTATTTTCAATTTTCTAAAAAATAGTATAACTGATTTTGATCTTATTTTTATTCAAAAACTTAGGTTTAAAAATAAATAAATGCTTGATTTTAAAAGAAACATTTTAATAAAAAGGGTTTTTTTTTCAATACTCAATAGATATACATATTTGTATTTCGAAAACTGTTAGTAACTTTTTTTAATAATTTTTTAAATGATTTGGAAAATATCTTACTTAAATTAAAAATAATAAATAACGGCTACGGTACTTAACGTACAAAACTTGAATAGATCGTTACAAAAAAAATTAATTTTTTCTCGAGAATGGCACTAAAGATTTTTATAAAAATTTGTATAAATCAACTAATATTTTGAAATCAAATCAGATATTCCCATTGAGTGCCTATGTTTTTGATTTTTATCATCAGCTAAATGGATGTAGTACCTCGTGGCATGATGGTTAGTGCGTAGGACTTTCATGCCAAAGGTCTGGGTTCAATTCCCGGCCACTGCCATCTTAAAACAGAAATGTTTCTTTCCGAGGTACTGCCTGTTGCGAGGAACTGACAAATCCTCCAAGAGTATACTTGACATGAATAAGTGCTTCTTACCTGGCCGTTCAGACTCGGCAAAAAATTTTAAGTCCCCTCCATTCCTGCCAACAACACGCACACAGGAATGGTTGAGAGTTGTTAGTCACTAGGCCCTGGTTCTCCATGAGCTGTTGCGCCAGTAAATTTATTTATTTTAATTTATTTATTAGCTTAATAAAATAAAATACTTCTAAAAATATTTTTTTTTAAAGTTGATATTTCAAAAGCAAGTTCTTAAATTGTTCAAATAGATATATACATAAATGAACATATAGTAACTAATACTTTAGTTGTAAAATTTTATGGAATCTCAAAAGTATTTAACATATACATAATTGAAATAAAATTGTAAGATAAAATTGTTGAAATTCAATGAAATGTAAGCTTTATTATTTAGCCAGTTTATATTTCTGAGATCTCAGAGGACTCAGAGCGGTCAGAAATATAAACAGGATTACTCTCAAAAATTCCTTACTTTTCCCCTTAAAAACTGAGACTGAAATTTTTTGGGTTCGCTTGCTCAATTATTTCGTGTCGCAGTACATAAGAAGAAAAGAAAAAGGGAAAACTTCTAAGTGAGGAATGTTGTTAATATTTTATTCTCCTGCTCTGTCAAAAAATTGAAGAAAAATACTGAGCACTCAAGAAATATAAATTGGCTAATTATTGATATTACGTTGACATTTTTTTTTTGTACAAAGCAATTTTTTTTTAAAACCACTTCAATTATTTTTAAAATTTTATTTTTTTAAATCCATATTTATACAGGAATTCAGATGGAATTCTTTTTTCACTTAAAATACGTTTAAGGAGTTGTTGTATCAATTTAAAAAAATGGAATTCCTTTAGCTTCTTTAAAAATTTCTTTCTTATAATTTCAAAATCTATGTTTTATATGTATGTATAATATTTTCGAATTCTTAAATCTAGGCCTCTTAAACATAAAAGCAATGACGTACGACCCAGTCATGCATATTATTTTGCTTTTTTTTCAAATAAGCATCCTCAACTTGCTCTTCCACATGTGTAGGATGTAATATTGTCCGGATTCATTTCAAAACAATAAACTTTTAAAAATATATTACGCGTCTCTATCGATAATAAAGTAATCATCATTTCTCAAACTGCTTTATCGCTTTAAAATATGTGCGCCCTTACATTTTGTATATTGAATAACTAAATATTTGATAAAGACCTCAACCTACAAAAAAAAAATCATTTATTCAAGTTGATTGAACTGTTTAGGTTCACACAAATGTAAATTTAAGGGACAAGACCATAATGACTTCCAAGTTAAAATACAATACATTCAAATGCGTAAACCCAACAAAAGGACTGATGTGTGTGTGTGTGTTGCCTATCTATTATACTTAACTATAATTTTGGAAACTAGATACTTGAAGATAAATTACTTCATTAACATATGAACTTAGGCATATATTTTTATACTCTTTTGGTGTGCTTGAACCTGGTCTGGAGTTGGAGTGGCTCATAACAAATTGCTTACCATTAGGACACAACAATACCAATCACCTTGTTTAAGTAGCACTCATTCAAAGATTTGGTTGCTTTGATAATAGTGAAGTCATCAGCTTGGGGCTATGATGATAGGAAAAAGCATATTTGAACTACATAAGAACCTATACTTTGTCATCGGTTTTAAAATTTAGAATAATTTTGAAATTAGATAATTTCAATGTTATGAAACATTGAAAGAGTAGCTATATAAGGTTTTTTTGTTTGGAAAAGAGAGGTTAAGTTCAACTGTAATGGTTTGGTAATAATAATTTGGTAAAATATTTTCATTATCTTAATTTTATAAGACTTCGTTTAGTTACAATAGACCTTCATTTTTAACTCCAAACCTTGTAGCTTGTTTTGATATTTTACATACCTACTTATTTAAATTTTAAATACTATAATAATCTCCTTTTAAGAAACTTAAGTCGTTTTTAAGTCAAAATAAATACTTTATTGATAACAATTTACTTTAATCCAAAGTTATAACATCAACCATCAAAACTCATTAGTAATCGCCATAAATAATGTTTAAAATATTATTTGCGCAGCTTTAGGGAATTAATCCTTCCAACATATTATATACCACCTTGGAAATATCTTAGTACCTAAAATTATACCATTGAGAGTTTATAATCCCTAAATAACAACCCACGAAAAACCCCTAATTTCTACTTACTTTGTAATTTACTTTCATGTTTTGTCGCGTCGTTTGTGTATAATATAATTCATTGTTTATGGGAAAAAGTGAATTGAAATAATTGCTTTCGTGAATCGCCCCAAGAATTATTCTGTGAAACAAAAAAAAAAGCAATCCCCTAAAATTCCTTTTGATGTTTTATGCAAGGTATGAATGTATGAAAAATAGGTCAACCTTTATTGATCAAATAAATTATTATTCAAGTAGAGTTTAGAAAATTTTACGAATTAAAGATTAGGTATAGTATACATAGACATAAGACATGTTTATGAAAAATAAGATTTTTTTATTAATTTAGCAACATGCGGCTTAGGTGACTTAATTTTTAACATGACCCAAAAATCTTTGTCTGGCTTATTCATCATTAAAATATAAAAATGTTTTAGGAAAATACTTAAAAAAAATTAAAATTTGTTTGTTAAGTTAGTTATAATGACCACTTTTAACCTAACCAAGATCCTTCTTTTTTAAAAAACTCAGGAAACATTTTCGAAGAGTGGCTTTCCTTTATTTTTCTTAAAGTTAGGGTAAAGTCGGGTGATATGGCACCCATTTTAATTTTCCCTGTAACTCAAAAGCTTAAACTAGTTTTTATTTTAAACTTTAAAATATGTGCTCTGCAATTAATTTAAAAACAAAAAAAATAAGTTGATTACTAGAGATTATAAAAAAAAAAAAAATTTACAAAAATACCTTAAAAAAAAGTAATGTGAAAAAATGGTTGGTGATATGGCAACTGGCTAGAGGGTAATATGAAATTTTACCTTCTGTAAGAATTTTTGCCACACGCAATGCAGCGTTATGTAAAATATACAATGAGTTAAGTAAAATAATTCACTTATTCAATTCGAATGATAAAAAAAACATATAGAAAGTAAATGAAAAATTAACAAAATAAAATAGTGGGTGAAATGGCAGCCTTGCATATATGGTGATTCGTATAAGATGCAGCAAAAAGCTTGAGCGAGTAGGTTGGGTTAAGACCAGAAAAAAATCGTATAAAGTGGGTCTATTTCCCCCGTTCAGGTGGGTGGGACAGTATTCTAAAAAAATTCCATAAAACAAAAAAAAACATTTAAGAACAGTGGTAAATTTTCCAATGCCGTGCTATACCTTTTTGGAAATCCTGTAATCTGTTCTTAAGTTTTCATTTTAAATTTAGTTGTGTTAGTGAATAGCTGTTGAAAAATTAATTTTCAAATTCGAAAAAAAAAATTAAAAAAAAATTTTTAATCTATTTTTTTTTTTTTAAATTTGATGTAATTGAGTACAATTTTTGTTTTCTAAATTCAATGCTCTTATTAATTTTCAATAAAAAACAGAAAACCGGCTAAAATGTATCTCAGTTTTGGTGAAATAAGAAAAAAAACGAAAAATATTTTTATTTTCCAAGAAAAACCGTTTTTTTTGGTTTTTCCAAGTTTGATCTCCTCTGGTTAGTTATTTAAATAATGGATTATCCAGTTTTAAGCAAATAAAAAAAAAACTAAATTAATTTAATTGAATAATAATTTTATTTTGATTAATTTAACAAAATTGACCTGAATGCCCAAATAAATGGATTAAAAAAAATAGAAATAAACTTTGTGGCGCAACAGCTCGTGCAGAACCAGGGCCTAGTGACTAACAACTCTCAACCATTCCTGTGTGCGTGTTGTTGGCAGGAATGGATGGGACCTACAATTTTTTGTAGTCCGAACGGCTAGGTGAGAAGCACTTATTCATGACAAGTAATACTCTTGGAGGATTTGTCACTTCCTCGCAAGAGGCAGTACCTCGGAAAAAACATTTCTGTTTTTAGATGGCAGTGGCCGGGAATCGAACCGAGACCTTGGGCATGACAGTCCTACGCACTAACCATCATGCCACGAGGTACTACAAAAAATAAAAGGATTATGTATACGAAATGTTTGAGAGTCGTAAGTCACTAGGCCCTGGTTCTCCACAAGCTGTTGCGCCACTTAATTTAATTGAGTTTAATAAAAACAAAAAATATATATGTTTTACCCAACCACAAATAAATATGGAAGGACATTCTTTTTAAAACTCATTTCTTTATTGCGAATCAAATCGTTTACATATAAACCGATGGCAAGTTGCTCTCGGGAAAAGTTGTCAAATATGCACTATTGCTACGCTTTAGCGGATGGTTCCAGTCGGGAAGCATGGAGATTGTGCGCTGAAAGGTTCCCCAACAGGAGATGCCCCCAGTAGTCAATTTTTTCCAGACATTACAATCGTCTTCGATACCATGGAGTGCTGGAGACTCGAAGGATAGAAAGGTCATCTAGTGGATCAACAAACATAGAAGAACGGATGTTTGATTTGGTACATACAACGTTATTCCAGCCTCAGCACCAGAAGGATAGCAACTATTATTGGATTATTGGATTGCCACAGAAAAGAGTTTGGAAAGTGATTCGTACCGAAGTTTTCGACCAAATCACTTTACGCCAGTGCAAGAGTTGACATCAAATGATAGGGAAGAAACAGAACGCAACTACTCTAAAAGAATAGTCTGAAGGCCAGATGAAGCGCAGCTTACCATGGACTTTCCAATTTCCACAACTAGCATTACTGGAGTCACAGCAACTCATATGTTAAGAACAAAATAAATCGCAGCACCGCTTAAACTGCAATGTGTGGCTTGGCATTGTTTGACGAACGGTAGTTGGACCATGTTTTTTAAATACGGTTTTTAAATGGAAACTTCTTAGTCTGGTTGTAAGAAACTGGCTGAATAATCGTTTCAACGATTGATGAATAGGAGTGGGAGGTCCCACTGAACGGCAACCAAGATCACCAGATTTAACTCCTATGAATTTATTATTAGATTAGGCTTAAATGTATTAAAAATTTTACTTGTTTATTAAGTTATTTTTTGTATTACTTACTAATTAAACTAATGATATTTATACAAAGAGTTTTTTTATTTCTCAAAAAGATACTGTTAAGCATCCGGTTTCCTTTTTTTTTATTAAAAATTAATAAGAGCATTAAATTTTGAAAATAAAAATTATACTTAACTCCATAAAATGTTGAAGAAAATAATTTTGAAATAAAAAAAAAAAAAATAAAAATTTCAAGTTTGAAAATTAATTTTTCAAAAACTATTCAATAACACAACTTAATTTGAAATGAAAATTAAAGAAGAGATTTCTGGCTTTCTTAAAAGGTATAGCAAAGCATTTTAAAATCTACCGCTATTTGATTTTTTTTTTGTTATACGGCTTTTTCTTAGAAAATTGCCCCTCCTGTCTGAATGGGGCAGATAGACCCCCTTCCCATACGATTTTTTTCTTTCTACCAACCAACCTGTATACTTAACTGAAGGGGTGTCATATCTCCCTCTTGATATTACCACCGTTTTTTGCCAAAAAGTACTTATACTCGGTACTATGAACTCGTTACTTTTACTGGTAACTATGAAAAACAAGCAAGTGAGAAAACATTGTTAACTATGAGTCGTTAATATTCAGTAAGGTAAAGGTATCTTTAACTGACTACATTAAAGACTCTTAGGCCCGTTTTTGCTAATCAATCAGTAACTTTAATTAATCCTCTATTATAAAAAGAACAAACTCAAGACATGCATTGAAGTTTTTGCTGAACTAAAACTGAAAACTATTTCGAAAAAAATACTAAGATAAATTCAATTAAAGAAACTCTAAATTTTTTCTTGAAGATATCAATTTAATTAATTAAACGTTTAATGTTAAATGTTTTCTTTTTTTTACTGAAAATGAAACCTTGTTTCGTAATTTGTTTGAATCAAAAGGATAGTGTCCTTCACCATCTTCTAACTTAGAAAAAAAATCTAATTAATTCGCAATGTGTCTTTAATCAAAATAAATCCTCAACTTTATTTCAACTAAGGCCTCATGCTTCATCTTCTAATATTTTTTTTTTGTTTACAGCAAAACTGCCAGTAAATTTATAAAAACCCCCCATCATACGAGGCAAGAATAAATAAATCCAAAGTTGAATTGTCAACTTTGAAGTCTTAGTGACGAAAGAAAAAATTTATTTAATGTATACGTGTCCCATCGAAGAGATCTTCTTTATTTTCCAAAGCATGTACGAGTACTATGCAGTTTTCACCGATATTTCCCACATAAAAATACTCTCTACACTCAACACAATTCTACTAATTACTTTCTTGTTGTAAGAAGTCTATAACAGCCCTACAGCGATTTGTTGCCTCACTCTCAATCCAACAGCCACCATAACGCCAACCTCAAACTCAGCACCATCATCACTACCGGCATTGGTCTTAATAGCCCGCGCGGATAAAGAATATCTTGTTTGACACTAACGCACTGTCGGATACTTGGTGGACCATAGCTCAGATAATTTATTACCCCCGTGTGTGTCAGTTTCTGCACAAACAAAGATTCTCTTTGGTCTCGTCGTAGATCAAGAATTCCACACCCGTCCTAGGACATCGTATGCTTCCTATACCTCCAGCACAGTTCTCTATCTGATCATAGTGTGGTGTGGCTTCAGAGATGATGGACAAAAGTGTAAAAGAGCTCGGCAACGTGCTCCAAAGCCACGTTTAATTGACATTCGAAGACTCGAAGAGTATCCATACCATGACTTGTTGAAGAATCCAAGAAAGTCAAAATCGCAATGCTTGTTTTTGTTTTGAGCATTTTTTTGTTTGTTAGCACTACCTTTAAAGACTGCGTTTTAACAGTGTGACCAGCACGTTGAGTATTTTTAATAATTTTTTTTTTTGCCAAACTTTTCAGGAGAGTCTGTATTACCATGAATTTGAATATGCACCCCAAAGTATTCCCTCACGGTTCGTGAGTGTTTTGAAAAATAATTTTCTTCGTTTAACTGAAGTTCAACAACTGCTTTGATTTTCCGATACTAAAATCTTCGAGTTTGAGATTGTGCCTCCTTTTCAATACAAATGTGTCATATTATATCGTTAAAAATGGTGATTGCAAGTACATCATTTCATTACACAGCCGTTAAGCTCTGAATCATGGAGTTTGCGAGATATTTGGTTTCAAAACACCAAAAAGAACAAACAAAGTTAAAACTATGTAATATGAAGTTTTCAAATATGGTAACCCTACGTTCATGTAAGGAACATCTGCTTCTTTAAATGTGAGTGTATCTTCTAACTATTGGAGTTTTTTACTTCTTTCTTCCAAAGAAATGCCAAATGCACAAAATATATATGTTCGTTCAAGCAGTACAAGGAAATGTAGAAAAGTTCTTCTATAATTGTGTTTAGGTTACCAAGGCTCCAATTAAAATAGTTTGTTTTGTAGCTTGTAGGTTTTGTTGTTTGTTCTTCACCTTGTTCATTGTACAAACATTGCCTTATAGTCGCCTCTCCGCTATCGGTGTTGCATTATCTGTTAAAAAACGTGTCTTAGGTTTGTTATTCGAAAGAATAATACCAATCGCCATTTATGTTTAACTCGTCGATTGGCCAACCTAATCACTGGCTTAGGCAAGAAGTATCTACAAGAAGAAGACGTATTATTTCTACCCAACATGGTACATAAATGATCACACCTACTATTAGAAACTTCTTTAAGCGCAGCGGAAGCATTGCGAAAAAGACTGAAAAGCATTTCTTCACCAGTGATTCTGGGACAAGCAGGAGATTGTGTGGTTAGTTGAACTTGGAGGTGGATTGCAAAATATTGTCTGTGGATCGGAGAAGAAAAAAAAAATTGTTTCATTACTTCCGTATATTTGTAGGCCTTCAATTAAAATTAAACCGATAAAACATTGATGGATTGGGGGCTAAGATTTTATGTGTGGATCGATTGTTGGGGGGAATTTTAGCATCATGTGTTTTTTTTTATGGTTTTTGCATCTTAGCTCTCGGGAATCATCCTGAGATACAAAACGAATGAATGATGAGCATTAAAACTTAGAGCTCACATTTAAATGTTGAAAGCCTTAATGTCTCTTCATTGATTGTCATTTTGATATACCGGCATTTGAACCTTAAAACTTGAGAATCGGACTCTCTCACTTTGAAACATTATGGATCTAATAAAATCATTCATAAAAACTCTCTTTGCTCTTAAGAAAAAAAAACAAAGTTAAGAATCCTGGAAAATGTTCGTTGTACACTATGTAAATAGAAAGCGTACCTTTGTTTAATTGAAACGCGGAAAATATTGTCATGTAGGTGCTGGCAATTCCTTGCTTCGCAAAAATGAAAAAATGAGGCCAAATTTCAAGGGATATAGCTATGGCGCGGGTGTAAATTAAAAGTAGCAACAAATGCACAAAAACAGGGAAATTAAATATTATTTTTAACGGGTAAAGTATTCTATGAAATTTTTGAAAATAATTTTTTTTATACTCCCCATGGTTCTAAATATAAATGTGTATGTGCCAAGCTTATAGATTTTCCATCCACTTTCACAATTTTTTAAAAATAAGTTTCAGAGTATTTTTTTGAAAATTCGATAACTTAAAAGAGGGCTGAGAATTTTTTTTTAATTTAAATTCCATTTGCACATACGAGGGTGGATCAAGAAGTCCCTCAAAATTTGTCCTGAAATTTGCATTCATATCTGCCCAATAGTTCTGTTTTTTAATAGCGGTTTTTATCAGCAGCGTTCGAAAAGTTTTCAACAGAGTGCAAAACATCGAATTTCAAGGACTGACAAAACATAATTTTTGCGCAAAAAATCTGTCACGGAACTAAAACAAAACCTCCAAAAATATTATGGGAACTATTTTCCATCTATTGGAACCATCCACAATTAGCTTACGCATTTTCGTTGAGGACGTTCCCACCTGATTAAGGTCGCCGAATTGGTCGACAAGTCCGCGGACTAATATTGGACAATGGAGAGGGAATTGAGAATACTACAGGCTTGTCACACAGCTCGAAAAATTCTATTTTACACAAATATTTGGACTGGAAAAAGCTTTTCACAAGATGCCTTCGATCGATAAGAAACAAACCCGTTTAAACGTTTCAATCGTAATCGAAGTGAGTTTTTGCGCTGATTTGTAACTGTGGATGGAACATTTATTCATCATTACACACCATTGACCAGATTTTTAACAGTGGACTTTTCTCCAGGTGAATCCAAGCCAAGGAAAGAAAAAGTGGGTTTATCAGCAAACACGATGGTTCTGACATTTTTTGCGGGAGGTGTCATCCATATTGATTTCCTTGAGAAAGGTAGGATGATTACCTGTGCTCAGTATGCTGACCTGTTGAAGCGATTCAACTTTGATTTAAAAGGAAAAAAACCTCATTTGGCGAGGAAAAATATTATTTTTCAACAAGGCAAAGCTTTTACGCACAAATCCACGGTCAGACAGAATGGCAAAAAAGAATGAATTAAAATGCCAGTAGAGATGCGATCCCCGGATCCCGGAATTCCGATACAATTTTTGAGCCCGAAAGTCCCGGGATTTTAATGCTCCAGTTCTGGGATTTTCGGGATTGGTTTCTTAAGGATTTGGATACAATATTTTTGTTCTTGCTTGTATTTATCTTTCTTGAAGTTTTAACTGATCAACATGTGGTAATTCAAAACAGGTTTTTCTATAATGACTGTTTTTAAGTCCTTTTTATAAGAACGTCTTTTATTTTTGTATGCAAATTTTATATGTATATAAAGAAAGATCGGGAAATATCGAGCTCTTCTCGCAACACAGAAATTCTATCTTGGGGAATATTTTAACAATGATGTATGATGCGCAAGCATGCAATACTAACCTAATTTTGATTTAAGCCACCGATATGAACATGGTTGCTTGTTTTGTAAAGTTTTCTAAAATTGGAGCTGTAGATAATACTTGTTCGTACAGGTTCATTTTTTTTAGCTGTTTGAGTACCAATTTTTCGAATGCATGAATGAAAATTGAATATGATATTTACTTTTAAGAAAGTTTAATATACAAACAAATTTTTTTATTTTAAATATCCTATTTCCAAACCTTTTAAGTAGCGTAGAATTATTTTGAAATTTATTTGTTCTTTTCTGTATTCAAATACCTTTTTTTTTTTAATTTTTCCTACCACGCAGGGTTTAAAAATCCAATATTATATTGTAGTTCTTGCAGTTCATAAAAAATCGTGTCCACGACCAAATTTTTTCAAGTATACTTTGGGATAAATTCCTATTTTATTGTTGAATTTGATTGGGTTACTTGAATTAATTTTTGGTTGCAAAGAAACTATTGCGAAATAGCTAATAGCAAGGCAAAAACTTACATTTTTTATGGTTTTATTGAAAAAAAAGCGTGCTAGTCTATACCTCTCTTACCCTACTACTGAAATATATCAATTAAGTTTAGGGCTTAGCACTATTTCTGTAATTGTTATTGTACTTGTTAAATTATTGATTTAAAATTACTTTTTACAGCCTTTAGTCTATGTAAATTTTTCGTTTCGCCAAGGTGATTTCCCTTGGACTCATCAGTGACATATAGTAAAGGCTATGGCATACGCGATTAATAGTCAAATCTTTATCTTACAAGAATTTATTTTGTATTTCTTAACAACTATTTTTTTATTGTTCTGAATAAAAAATTTACATATAATTTTTTATTTTTGCCAAGCTGAGGCCGAAGTAGAAGTAACAACTCTCTGCCTAAGATGCTCTCCTTTAAATTTGAGAAAACAAAAAAATTTAGACGAACAAATATTCTGAATAACTTTTTAAAAAAACTTCAAATTTTCAAATTTTTGAATCCCGAAATCCCGAGATTGAAAAACATCTTGGGAGTGCAATCTCTAGATACGAGTTACTACTCCATGCAGCTTATTCGCCGAATGGCCTCCAGCGACTATTTCTTATTTCTCAATATGAAAAAATGCTTTTGGTGGAAAAATGTGGCTTAAATGCTAAGGTTATGAAAAAAAGTGCATATTTTGAAGCTTTCAAAATAAAAAACAATTTTTTGGAGGGAATACGAAATTATAAAAACGTTAGATGAAGTCTATGGAGCTAAAAGAAGATTATGTCGAGACAAAAAAAAACCATAAAGAAATTTTCTTTTTTCATTTTCAGGGACTTATTAACCCCCCTCGTAGATAAAAACTTAAGATTTGCATACCAAAATTTGTCAATAAAAATGTTTTAAGAAAATAAGAAATAGTTTTTCAAGAAATTGCTCAGACGATTTTAAAGTTCTTTTTTTCGTACAGTCATATGCAATTAAGAATTAATTAAGTGTTCTTTTTTCACTACTAACCATCAACTATCAAAAGTTTAAGTTAATTTAAACAACATATATTTAATTTTTTTTAAACTTGCTTTTTTCTCTCATAATTACTGTGTCTTTATACAATTTTCTTAAATTGTGTAAGTTGCAGTATTATAGGGTAAAAACTATGCAAAACGGCCCAAATGACTATTTTTTGTGAATATCTTGAAAACTACTACAAAATGATTTTTTCCATCGCTGCTGGTTTCCCATTTTGAATTTTTCAAGCCTTCTTTACACAAATTAAAAACCAACCACAATCCGAAAGAATATTAATCCTCTGCCGTTGAGCCCGTGTCGTAAAAAAAAGCGTACGTCCATTTTTGTATTTTTAAGATAAATGCATTTTAATGTTTTTGCTACTATGTGGCATTTATGTTTCGGCAATTTTGGTGGTAGCTTGCAAGAAATACTTTCCTACTTTAAAGCTTAGAATTATATGCATCTTGCTTGAAACCTGCTAGAAAATTTGGGTTCGTGGTTTTTAGCCATTAGTAGATGAAAGTATGACTTATATAAAAATGAGACACTCATTAAAGTTTCCAGATATGACACTAACTCATTTTTTGAATTTTTAAGTAAAAGCCCTTTTTCCGTAGGATAGATTCATATCATGTTTTAAAACGACAATGCTTGATAATGTTATGCATTTTTTTTTCTTTGTTCAGAATTCAAAATATGCATTCGACTAATCAGTCCAATTTTGTTGTTGTGGTGCATTATCACTTTCTTTTGCATATTTTCTGATGCAGACACCAGTGCTTTTAACATCTTGTATAAAATAACTTTGGTGAAAAAATAATGATTTGCTTAATATATACGTAAATATATATATAAAGTTTGTATCAACATATCCATACTTAATTTACTTGATAGTGGAGATTTTCAAAATAACATCTTTTATTAATTATATCCATACTTATTGCGAAAAGAAATTTTATATAAATTATTCTTAAATTGAAAAGAATATTCCTACGTAATGTGATATTGCTTTTAACTCCATATCAAAATCATTCACATTTCCAATCTGTCAGCCAAAAAAAATACTAACTCAATGCATTATTTAATACCCATACATAAGTACACTCAAATAATCCGAAAAAAGGAAGGTATCCTTCCGACGCGGCAGTTTAAAATCATCCTGCTTAAAATAAAGTAAATATAAAGTGGACCTATGAGTCGTACGTATTATGATGTACGTCTTTTCTTCATGACTAAGGTTACAGATTTATTTAAACTAGTGCGTCCAGCCCTCGAAACTTGAGAGCTAATAACATTATTTGTCAATAAAAGCTGTCTTTAGCGTAGAGAAAAACTGATACCATGTTTACATGGAGAATTGAATCCGAATTGAATCAGGATTTAGGTCCGTGTAGACCTGGATTGGATTAAATCCAGATAAATCGTTGTCATAAACCTGGGTTGAAATTTTGATCCGGATTGAATCCGATCCTTCGTGTAAACGAGGTATGAGCTACTTATTATTATATGAACTACTTATTAATATTTTTGGTAGCACTGAATGCTGCCATCAGACAATCCAGTTATCTTTCCAGTCAGTGCTGGAAAATTGGTTGGTTGGTGGGTGGAAAAAACATCACATTTAGGTAACGACAAATAAAAACAAATAATTGCTCGGTCTCGTTCTCGCTCGCACTTACATATTACGCAATTTTATTTTATTGTTTTTAAGTGGTGTAGTTGTTTAATAAATGTTTGCACTCTGCACTTCTGTGCAAAACAAACCGTTCCAACGATATATAATTTATATGCCTTCGGTTTTTGTATTGTACCACAAAATTATTTTTGATGTATTATTATATGATAATATTGAGTTCTAAAATGTTTAAAATATATCTACAGTTGTCAACAAAATTAAAGACCTTTTTTTCAATTTTTGTTAGCGTTTTTTTTTTAAAGTGTATCTTTGTGAAAAGTGGTCGTATTGAGTTGAAACAAAAAGCGGTACCGTAATTGTCATATTGCAAGAAATGTCACAAAAGTTATTTTCTCAAAAACGGCTCCTATAATTTTAATAAATGTTTGCCTCTTTGAAAAGATAAAAACGGTCTTCTATTTATTATTAAATAGTCTTACACAGGCCATCTATTAATAGTACTACCTATATTCCATAAAACGGTACTTTTAGTTTTTGAGTTTTTCATTACCTGCTTGACAAATTGTAATAAAAAAAACTATACAGTAAAATATACAAACATTTCAAAACATTTTTTATAATATTGTATATTAAAATAAAAAAATAAAAAAAAAGGTTTTGAATTTGAATACAAAAATTCAATAGATTTACATTAGGGTGGTCCTTAAATTGGACATAGTCTTGGATAGCCCTCCTTCGATTCAAAATATTCACAAGCAATTTCCCTTACTTTTTCAGATTTTTGATTTACTTTCTTAGACTCCCTCTTTTTACTTTAAGGTATATATCATGGGGTAAGAGTGAATCTTATAATACGTGCAAAAAAATCGACATGCATGGACAAGGTTCAGACGAGAAAAAAATTTTATTGCATCTAAAAATTTTACTTAAAATAAAAAAAATTAAAAAAGAGAAACGGGAATGCAATGCTATAGCTTTTTTAAGCCACGAATTCATTCTATAACATGTAATACTTTTTAATAATTTTTTTTTGTTTTGAGTAAATTTTTAGAAAATTACCCACCCCGCCTGAGCACTTTTTTTTTGTTGTCTGAGTCTAGTTTATACGTTATGATTTTTTTACGTGCTATAAAAATCACCCTTACTCTATAATTAGAATCTTAAGGTGAAATTAGGCAAATTTTGTTTTCGTTTTTAGAGCCATTTTATGCATATCCAGTTCGAGATAAAAAAAAAAGCAAAACAATATAAGGACCACCCTAATGTGCCTACATATAAATATTTTTAAATTCCAATATTTCAAAATCAAGTTTCCATAAAGCAAAAAAAATTTTGGAAATTTTCTCACTTTTCTTGAAAACCCGAGGTGATGGCCAAAAACGGACGACGGATTTTAATCAAGCATGCTAAGTACCTGGTATTTTTTTGTAGGCTTCTTCGCATGTATTATTTAACGCGTGTTTTTTTTTAGACGTGTGGTTTTCAAGAAGAAATTAAACCCATATAATTTAATGTTATGGCCAAGAATGTAGCTTTTTTATAAAAATAAGGGTTTGCCATTATATTTTTAAAATGATGTCGGGCAAGTGGCCGCCACGGCTGGCTCGAATAAATTCCAGCCGAGAGGCCTAATTTTCGACCACTTTTTGCAGCAATTGGGGCCGTATGTCAGCAACAACGCGCCAAATATTCTCTTGCAAGGCGTCAATCATCTCGGGCCTATCTGCATGGACAAGCGACTTTACACAACCCCAAAACAAAATAGTTCAGTGGTCTTACACGATCTTAGAGGCCATGCCACGCGAGATAATGCACTCACCATAACTTTCCTTCAATAAATTGATTGATTCGCGATGCGTCGTGCGAACCGAACCATTATTTTGGTAGTAAATATGCACGATTTGCAAACATTGTTCAGGAATAAGTCTATTCATTATGAAATGGCAAATCAAACTGAGCCTAAATCAAGTGACAGCTGTCAAAAAGACCAACTCCGAAAAAAGTATTGCCAGATTGAAAACCACACGTCTATAAAAAACATCCTTTACATTCATTTCAATTTTTTTTTCTTTTCCTAAAAAGAAGATGTGAAAATGCTAAATTAAATTATTGTCTTCAAACTCATCGAAAGGATTATCTCCCACTTTTTGTATTCATAGCACATGCAAGAATATAAACTTACGAAAATGCATTTAAGACTTCTCAAAAGGATCCCTTCTTAAGATATTAAATTTGTATCATCCCAGTAGTTCATATAATTTACATAAATAAATTTACTGCCATTTCATTAAATTTACCTCTTCTTTTCACTAAATGAAGTGTTATCCGAAAATCTTTTAATTAGCTCCCTAAGGCAAATTTATTATGAAAAGTGAACTATTAAAAGTTTAAAGAAACTGCTTTTAATAATTTTTCAAATCTCGAAATAAATTTTTTACAAATCCATAAATTCGCCCTTCATCTGACTTCCTCCTGTAGGTACTTCATAAGTAAAAAAAAGTACAAAGGTATTACAAAATTTGCCAACAAACAATGTTTTGCTTCCTGCTCTTGAGAAGAATGACATTAAAGGATTTATGTTAGTGAATAAGAGGTAAGCAAAAAAATAAAATAAACTCAATGCAAAACAGGATGGATTTGTTCTTCATGAATTTTTATATTCGTTAGCCATATAACCTATTTTTCATCTTTTGTTTTATTCCGATTTTTTTTTTCTCCGTTTTACAAAACATCAAAGAATATTCAGTTTATCGATTTCTGAATAAAATAAATTCTCACACAGCCACAGAAACTATTTTTGCATCCTTGCAATAAAATAAAAAAAAAAAAAGATACAAACAAACCCAAATTCCAAACCTAATCATGTATCCTTTTTTGTAGACCCTTTCAAAATTTACTGCGGCAGAAATAAAGTTTTTTTTTTCTAGAAAACATTTTTATTTTTGCACACTTTGCACTATCAAATCTAAAGTAGGAGTGAGGTAAGGTAAGTAGGTAGATATCCTTTCTACGTAGACGTACCTAGTTATTTTTGTCCCTTATGGTATTGTAATCCTTTTCTTTCGACAAGTTGGTCTTGTGTGTGTGTGTTTTCTTTTTTTACTTTGATATTATTGTTCGATTGTTATTTTTTTGCAAAAGTTCAGTTCTTGTTTTTGTAGTAGGAAAGTTGTATGAGAAGAAATCTCATGAGAGTCTTTTTTTAGCTTTCAACAACAAGAAGGATTTTGCAAACAAAAAAATAGATAAACAGATAAACTTATTTTTGCAACAAGATTATGTTTTTCGCTTTGGTAAATCAGAGAGGACACGAGTGGAGAAGAGTATTCATTTCGCCTTCAGATATATAGAGTATACGGGTAATACCTAAAGTTGGTAGGTATTGAGAAAATTAGGATTCAAGGACTTTACGAGAGTGATATCTTTTCTTGGAGTATTATTTTCTTATGCTTGTTCAGGAGTTTTTTTTTTTTTGTTTGCGTAAAATGGATTTTGTGGATTGAATTACAAATTTTCGAGATTTGCAATTTAAACCTTGCAACAGAGATAAGGATGGACATTGGATGTGTCGGAAAAAAATAAAGAAGGTATCCATATCTTTTTCGAAGGGCTAGCTTACCTACGTACAGGGTTTTTGCTTAATAAAATAACCATATAATCTAGAATATTATGAGATACGAATAAGAAGCAAGGGAAGGTACCTATATTGAATATAGTAATTGATACCCTTTTTTTTTTTAATCTATAAAATGAACTGTGACAGCGGTATCACTTATTCTCTAAATTACAGATCCAAACAAAAACCAAATACCGCCCGTCATCAAGGCTCTAAGACATATTCATACAAAAAACAAAGATATTTTTCTTTAAATTGTATGAAAACCTTTTCTACTTAATGGTGGAAAAAATCTTCAATATCGATCTTAAAAGCTTTATTGGATAACGGATAAACCCTTAACCATAAAACAACAAAGTTTAGTTGTCAAAATAAATCATACATAAAAATAAATTTCATATTTTGGTGTTAGCATGTGTGCAACGCAACACGAACGAGTAAGTGATTTTGCAGCTGATGTTTTTATTCCTTGTAAGATTTATTTGTTTATTTTGAAAAGAAGCACGTTCAAAATACTTTAAGACCATATTTAAGTATATGTTTGTGGAAAGTGAGTACCAATATGAGTATGTCTTACAATGAAAATATTGCCATAGAAAACAGATACATATTAGCTTTACCATAGAGCTACATTATACTTTGCAAATAAAAAGTATCAATGGGAAAATTATTCGGTAAATATCAATATATTGTGTCGTATAAGTTTTTTGAATGATAAAAATAAATAAATGCATGGAAATGTAAACAAATTATTATTTGGAGTGTTTACGGCTGTATCAAATTTTGTTTTTCTTTTTTTCAATTTTCTTGTGAATATTTTTCAACTCTAGAGAAGAAACTTTAGAATTGTCTTTATTATAAATAAAATATTAATTTTAGAAATTAATGGCAGTTTATTTATTAAACCTCTTATTATCTTTGAAATTCTATTTTATGATTTGGTTCCGTTTAGCAGTGAGTCTTCCATCTGTAAGTAGGTTTAATACAGTGTTTTAAAATTCTTTATTACCGCGGGCCACTGTTTGAACGATCATTCGAATTAAATAGACAGTTTTTTCTCTAACTTGCTATTTTTATTGAATCATAAAATAGGGCTAGGTAGGTATGTATGGATACGTATATCTAGAGAATGGCCTTCATGCCTTTGCTGGCACATTTACACTCTTTAATTTTGTATTATATTTGAAATATTGTTAAGCAAGTGAAAACACGTTGTCCTCTAGTGCAATGCTCCATTTTTATGAACCCTAATCCGCTGTTAGCTTTCAAATACCTATTTTTAGAATTGGCAATATTTTATTATACACAGACGTTCAAATTATGCAATTAATTTGGACGAAACCCTTCATATTTTATAACAAAGCTAAAAAGAAAAATTACACATACGTCATAGTGTACCACATTGTAATAAGAGGTAAGATCAAAATTTTATCTTGATCATATTTTTGATGAGCAATATTTTAAACCTTTATGACATAAATTTTATAATACATATAAAATTCTCACCCTCCCCCCTGCCCTCTGTGTCAAAATTCAACACCTAACAGAAGTTAGCCATAAAATATTTTAAAATTCAAGTAAAAACTATCTTTTTTATAATTAAATAAAGGATGATTTTAGACGTTTGGTTTGCAATCTGGCAATACTTTTTTTCGGAGTTGGCATTTTTGACAGCTGTCTCTTGAATTATGCTCAGTTTGGTTTGCCATTTCATTGTGAATAGACTAACTCCTGAACAACTTCTGGAAATCGTGCAAATTTATTACCAAAATAATGGTTCGGTTCGCGCGACGCATCGTGTAACAATCAATTTCTTGAAGGAAACTTTTGGTGGGCACATTATCTTTCGTCATGGGGGTTTTTTTTTTGTGGACATATGTAGAGTCGCTTGTCTACGCAGATGAGCCCGAGACGGTTGACGCCTTGAAAGAGAATATTCGGTGCCTCACCAAAAGTTTCCATCAGTAAATTGATTGTTTTGCAATGAGTCTCGCAAACCGAACCGTTATTTTGGTAATAAATGTACATGATTTGCAAATATTGTTCTGGAGTTAGTCATATGATTTTAAATTTTCAAACTAAACTGAAATCAAGTGGCAACTGTCAAAAAAGCTAACTCTGAAAAAGTATTGTAGTATTAAATAGTTCTTAACTAAAATGGACCCACAGTATTTAATTTTGTGATTCGTACTCTCAGACTATTCCATCATATCCTGTTTTCGAAATATTGTAACATTCTAGTCCAAAAGCACTGATTTTTATACATGCATGTTAGAAGTTATGATACATTACGAAATATTTTTTTTTCAAAAATCACGTTATGAAATCTGAAAGTAATAATATTAATTAATTAAACATTTTCAAATATTTGTTTTCCTTTTTGAGAAATGTTTGAATTCTGTATACATAGAAAAACCTTTATTACACAAAACAACAGCTGCTTATTTTTTTGAAGCATTTTTCGGTCTTGGTGCGTTTGGAAGGTCTAAGTGAGTTGAGTAAATTCTAATTTAAGGTTTGTTCAAGATGACTCGATTTAAATAGTTCAATTTCCCTTGAAAATTGATAATAAGTCGATATTTTTAAATTATATTTCAAGGTCATAGTCAAGGAGTGCCATTTTTGTATCAATAATTTTTACTGTTTGTATGGCAAGTTATGAATTAGTAAAAGATATTCATGACATTTTTATAAAACTTGTATAACAATAAGAGGAAAAATAATAAAGAAGTTCAGAAAAAGGCACACACTTCTGTCTGTATGTTTATTGAAATTACAGCCTAAGCGGATGGATCAATTTTTGAAAATTTCCATATTTTTTTTTCACTTTTTTTCATAAAAAAAATAAAATAAATAAATTTAGTGGCGCAACAGCTCATGGAGAACCAGGACCTAGTGACTAACAACTCTCAACCATTCCTGTGTGCGTGTTGTTGGCAGGAATGGAGGGGATCTACAATTTTTTGCCGAGTCCGAACGGCTAGATGAGAAGCACTTATTCATAACAAGTATACTCTTGGAGGATTTGTCAGTCCCTCGCAAGAGCCAGTATCTCGGAAAAAAACATTTCAGTTTTTAGGTGGCAGTGGCCGGGAATCGAACCCAGACCTTTGGCATGACAGTCTTACGCACTAACCATTATGCCACGAGGTACTACTACACTTTTTACATAGAACCAAAAATAATCCATACCCATAAACTTAAACTTAAACTTTTTTCAAGAAATTACTTGTAGTTGTTCTGGGAAACTATTTTTCAAAAAATTGTTATTAATTGTACGTGTACCTCCCAATGAATATTTTGATTTTCGATTTTCTTTGAAACGATATTTGGTATCACTGATTTTAATATTTTGTTTACATAGAAGCTTCTTAAAAATATAAACAGTATTATTATTTATTTTTTTTTTATTACAAAAATGTTGTTTAATGAAACTTAATATTTCGAAATCAATACTACTAAAACTGTGTATCTAAGTGGAGTTTTTATCACTTTTTCAAATATTTTAAGAGAACATTTTGCTTAAAAAAAAATAGTTAATCCTGGCTCTGGACCCTTGGAACCTCATATATGGGAAATTTGATATTTTAAAATGTCATCTAATTGATCAGGAAATGTCAACTAGTCCTAGAAATTGGCCAGCCTTTGATAACTAGTTATAAAGGCTTACATTTTCTCAAGGTCACTCAAGGTCACGTGCGATTTTTGGCAACTCATTTATGGGAAATTTACAAAAACAGATGCCATCCGTAAGATTTGTAGATAGTGATAAAAAGTCAACTATTTTCAGTAATTGGTCAGCTATAGTTTTTTCTTCTATGAATTTTTAAAACTCGTTTCAAGGTCACAAATAAAAACTGTTGGTACCTCATTTAGGTGATTTCAAAGAAAGAAGTATGCCATTTGAAAGGCCATTTCACGGTCATAAAAGATCAGCTATTTTCAGAATTTAATCAGGCATAGTTTCTTTTTTATGAACTTTTAATTTATTTAAAAAGAAAAGATTCAAGGTAATAACGATTTTTGGCACCTCATTTATGGGAAATTTGCAAAAAATATATACCATCTGAAAAATCTCTAGATCTTTATAAAAGGTCAGCTGTTTTCAATAATTGGTCAGCGATAGATTTTTTTTTAATATTTTTTTTTTTAATTTCAAGGTCATAGCCATTTTTGGCACCTCATTTATGGGAAATTTGGGAAAATTTCATACCATCTGAAGGATCTCCCTAGATCTATATAAAAAGTCAGCTAGTTTCAGTAATTGGTCAGCGATAGATTCTTTTTTACGATTAAAAAAAACAAATTCAAGGTCAAGAACGATTTTTGGCACCTTATTTGGCTAATTTTATAAACAAAAATATACTATGTGATAGCTTACTCGGTCATCATAAAAGGTCAGTTATATTCAGTAATTGGTCAGTCGTATTTTTTTTTTTTACTGAATTTTTAAAATATTTGTATGTAGGTCAGAGTATATCGATACCTTCCCGTAAGAATGTATTAAGCGACATTTCAAAAATATCAGGGACATTGAAATAAATCTCTGGATTAGTTTCTTATGTGTGCATCTAATGAAATAAAAAAAAATTGGAAATTAATTTTCAACTCAAAATGCCTTTAAAAATCTGTTTATAACTTAAAAATACACAAATAAATAATTAAAAAAGAGGCTTTTAAAAATTTTTATTTAAAATTTTTAAAATGTCGCTTAATACATTCTTACGGGAAGGTATCGATATGTAGATAGTTGGCACCTCATTCGGGTAATTTAAACAAAAAAGTAAGCCATTTAAAAGGTTACTTAACGTTAATCAAAGGTCAAATACTTTCAGTAATTGGTCAGCCATATTTGTATTTTTATGAATACTATATTTTTTTATGTAGGTCACAGTATAGATTTTTGGCACCTCATTTGTGGTGTATTTGCATAAAATTTATACCATCTAAAAGGCCAGTAGATCGCGATAAAAGGTCAACTAGTTTCAGTAATTGGTTGGCCTAGAATTATTATTATGAATTTTCAAAATATTTTTTTTTTTCAAGAAGATTTTAATTTTAATATAATCTGTATACAACTTTCTCCAACACTATCAATTTAACCCGGCACTATTTTTCAAATTTAAGATTAATTTTCTCTTCTTTGTACTTTATACTTTCCAATATACCTAAGCAAAAAGTCAACCAAAATATAATTGAGACACGTCGTTGTTATATAAAACTTTCTATATTATTATTTTATCAAAATACATATCCATATTCCTTAAAGAAATTTCGAAACAATTTCAACAGAAAAATATTTAAATTCTTCAATTATGAAAGGAATTTCAAATTATGAAAGAAAAATTCAAATTCTTCATTTGTTAAGAAAGAATGTTACAAACTGAAACGCTTAAGCTTTGATTTGCCACTCACTTCGACTCCATTACCTACATTCATTTGAAAATATTAAATTCCATGCAAAATATTTGCACGTTATTAAAATCTGCATTCAACACCATAACAACAACAGCACGACACCATGACAAACATTCAAACGACAAAATTCTTTTTAAATGTTATATTTTCCTTCTATTTTTTTTTTTTTTTTTTGTTATTGCAGAAATAACTCACAATCTCTCCAGGCATTGTATTCGGAGAATAGTGTTTTTGTCGGAATTTCTAAGAACTTCCGCTTCTACTCTATTGAAAGCATAGTAACGGGATAATGTCTTCCTTGACGACAGATATTTTTTTTTTTACAAAATCTATTGTTAGAAATAAAGTTTTATCATTGTCAATATATTTCGCATCAATAGCACTTTTGGAACTTCAATTATCATCACACCTCTACCAACTACATCCGCTACGAAGTCAAAATCGAATAAAATTAAGGGTCAAACGGGGGTTGAAAAAGGGCGCATAGAAATCTCCAAAATGATTACTAAACCACATTCCACGAACCCAGTATCACGTTCAAAGTCGGCAACTTTCATGCGTCCATAGATCCAAAACCAACCCTCCGTTTCAAAACCATGACAAAACAATACGTACCTAAAAGGTGGGTATAGTAACTTTGACAGTGTAGTGGTGAATTGTTACAGTAAAATATCTATGTATCGTCACTGTACAAGAATACCAAAATATACCAAATCTTCGTTGCAGAATTTTGACAGAGGAAGTGAAAGTTTCGTGGTGCTTTTCAATTTACGTGCGTAGCATGAATCCCATATGGGTTTCTTCCCTTGAAAATGGGATTAGTCTAGGAATATTGCACGCAATCCCGGTTAACAAAAGCAGACATCAATTCTGGAGATGCTGTTGGTGGTTTAGTGGTGGGCGGTGGGCGGGGGAAGGTATTGTTGCAATGATCTGTACGTGTGTGTGTGTGTTTGTGTAGACTTTCAGATCTGCTTTCAACCAGATTTTTAGGACAAAAAGGTTTCAACGAGAATTTAAAAATCGATGAAATGTCTAGGTTTGGGGATTGGATTTAAGGAAACGTATGCGTTTGGCATGGGGGAAAATTGAGTTTTCCTTTGTCTCATATTGCATATGGGGGATGATGTCTTGTTTTTGCTTTGAGCCAGAAGTTAGTTAAGCTCCAGGTTAACAATGAGGGTAAAAGTTAATATTAGTGTAAGTAATAGCTTCAGGGTATTTTTGAGAAAAAGTTCTTTCGGTTATGAAAAAAAAGTGAGAAAAAAAAGATTTGAAGATATTCGTTCGTCATTGAAACGAAGTCTCTCTAAAATATAGATTCAAAAGTTATTTATATCAAATTTAAAACACTCAGAGAAATATTTAAACTTACTTGGTAAATAAGTTAATTTATTTTATACAAGCTTATCAAAAATTGCATTTCATGTCTAATAGAGAAGGAAATTTTCATATTTTTATGGTAAAAATCTATTTTCTCAAATTTCATATATTTTCTTCTTAAAGAAGGTACGAAGTATCTATACTTTAAAATGATTTCTTTACTTTACCATTAAATAAGGATTTCCTTCGTCTTTATTTACAGCCTGGGATATACCGATGCAACTTCCATTATGTATTATTGAGTTACAAGCAAATTGTAAAACAATATTCTTCTTTGTTTAGCTGAAGTGAATGACTTTTAACTGCAACTGGCTACAAAAAGAAAGTCATTCTTTGAATAATGATTTGGATATAGTCGGTACTTTTGACCTCGGCACTCTACATAGTGCAATATGCACTGGCCTTAAAACTAGATACCCTGCTATTGACTTGTTGTTGGTGGTTTGGTGGGAGCTTTGTAACAGGTTGGGGTCAGAATCCCGAAAACTGAAATGAGGATTCTGGACTTTCGGGATTTTGGGTTTTCTGGATTTTGGGTTTTCTGGATTTTGGGTTTTTGGAATTTTGGGTTTTTAGGATTCATGGTTTTCGGCATTCTGGGTTTTTGGGATTCTGGATTTTCAGGATTCTAGGTTTAAGGGATTTTGTGTTTTCAGGATTCTGAGTTTTCGGTATTCTGGATTTTCGGGATTTTGAGCTTACATAATTTTGGGATTGTGTCCTTCTCCCCTTTCTTACATATTTGAAATCTTCTTTTTATATTGTGGGCAGAACTTTTTAAAGTTATTTCTTATTAAAAAAAAACTCCCACGGAACTATTCAAACTTGTTAGAATATTCATATTCAAGAATTTAGCTTCAGAAAATAAAAGAAAATTTTGTATTTATTTTTTTCTAAACAACACAAATACTCATAGAACACAAAACACATGGAAACAGACAAGCTATTTCATTAATTCTATTGGCAATTTCTCATTATTTTGTGAGGGATGAAAGTATCTAGTATTGATTTAGAATTATCAGAACCAGAGCTTCACAAAACCAAATTATTATATTTCTTAGATAAATTTCAAATTTTATTATGGCTGTTTGGAAAAAGTTTCACGTAGATAGAGTAAATCAAAGCGGATGATGATTAACAAATATTTTGTATTCGTTTTACGCAGAACTCATGCAAAAAAGATGTTGTTTGGAAAGAGCCTCAATAATGATATGAGGTTGCTTATTTGTTATATAAAATGGAATTTCTAATTAATTTATTTTTTGATAGATTGAAATTCAAAACATTTAAAAATTTTTAAAAGCATTCATAAGTAAGAAACACATTTAGTTAATTTTTTTTTTCAATTTTTAGCTTCCAATGAAAAAAAACTACTGAAATAAATATTTAGCAGCCACTAAGGCTTTGCTTGCAGTGGCACTTGTTTTGGGAGACCCTTCATGCTTCACCATTTTGGCTTTGGTGACCTTATAACATAAATATGGCATAATTTGCAGGATGGTATTTATTATGTTTGGCTTTGAGTACATCATTTTTTACAATTTATTTGATATGATCTGTGATTTAAGAAATCCTTTGAAAGAGACGTATATATTTATATTTATATTTTTATTTATATTTATATTTATATTTATATTTATATTTATATTTATATTTATATTTATATTTATATTTATATTTATATTTATATTTATATTTATATTTATATTTATATTTATATTTATATTTATATTTATATTTATATTTATATTTATATTTATATTTATATTTATATTTATATTTATATTTATATTTATATTTATATTTATATTTATATTTATATTTATATTTATATTTATATTTATATTTATATTTATATTTATATTTATATTTATATTTATATTTATATTTATATTTATATTTATATTTATATTTATATTTATATTTATATTTATATTTATATTTATATTTATATTTATATTTATATTTATATTTATATTTATATTTATATTTATATTTATATTTATATTTATATTTATATTTATATTTATATTTATATTTATATTTATATTTATATTAATTTCAATGGCATTTTAACGCGATACTAATAAACTATTGTTTAACTTTTACTTAATACGAGTAGTTAGACCATTTTCCTAACAAATTAAAGAACACACTAAAAAATTAAAATCAGGCTTTACCTTAAATGAAAGTATTTTTTAAATATAAAGTAGGTTTGGTATAGTTTATAATTAAAAAACGCAATTTTTACCAAATGATATACTAAATATTAAAATATTTAAACTGTCAAGTTATACTCACTGTAATTATGTGCCAATGTAAGAGTAAAAAATTAATCTGTAAACAAAAAGTATGAAAATCTGAAGATGATACTGCCAAGAAATTTATTAGAGAAGGAGCCAAACCTGAGCCTTGGGGAACACCATTTTTTAGTGACTTGGTTCCAAAAGGGCCATTGTCCAATTTGTTTATTTTAAATTCTAAAATTGCTTGTAACTTTTTTAGAAATAATTGAAGCACATTTAACCTTATAACAGAGTATATTATCAGCTGAATCAAAATAGTGGATTTAAGTCACTATTGTAAAAAATGGACATCGGCCCCTTTAGAACCATGGAAGTATGTACAGGTATTTTATGAATATCAAGTTTCAACTTTCCAAAATAACTGAAAATTTGAATCCAACGAAGAAAAACTTTATTGCTTCACTTAAGCCGTGTAATGGTCAAAAGTGGTTGAATCTGATGAAATTACCTTCTGTAAAATTTTTAAAGCTGAAAATTATGCTGGCCATGTAATGTTCGAAAAAGTTGCCTTGTTAGACGATTACGTAACTCTTATTCAGAACTAAGGTAAACATCTTCATTAGCTGACTAGTTCCCATCTCATCTTTGAGAATAAAAATCTGGAAAGGAGTAAATGGCTACTGACTCAAATTCATAATTTAAACATACCAATATCTATACTTAATGGTAATTGTAGAAAAAAAATGGTTTCAACTTTAATAAAGAATATTCCTTATAAAGTATCACATATATATTAGAAGGAAATTTATTTGAAGATTGATATTTTTAAATCCCACATAGCAATCGACAAAGTTAGGTGTGAACCATACTCATGAATTTAACAAAAAAAAATACAACTTGAATTTAAAAAAAATGTATGTCTTTACAAGCTTTGAATTTAAATTTGAATTTTTATCCATAAATACTTAAGACCACCAACATAAAAAATCTTATCTTAATCTAGAAACACATTCATTAAATTATCCTATTCTGATTTATAGCCCTTAATTCAATAACTCAAAAACAAATTCCACTCAACTATCATAAAACAGTTTTTCCATATTTAACATCTGCAGATATTTCCATGTCAATAAACCTCTTTATTCGTTAGAAAAAAAAAGAAAAAAAAAACTTCTGGTTGGTCATTTCAGGGCAAACGAATAACTACGAAGAGAATCTACACATAAATAGTAGGTAAACCTTCGATAAAATTTACGACCACTAAGATAAATGTCACTTAAGTTTGAATAACGTGCTTTATTAGCACACATCCCGTCAGAATAAATCTTGGACTATAATTCAATTGATTTGTAATACTTCTTGGTCTGTCCCCCAACTCCCAATTCGGCAATTGTAATATGCATAGTCTTTGATGGGGTATTAAGAATCAAGAGGTATTAATTTCCTGTGGTCAAATGACCAAATGATATGAATATATAGGAGAAAAACTTGTAACATCGCAATGATGGTAATTTTCTTTATCTATTTTCTTACCCAATCCCAAACCAAAACCCAAACACAATTCCATCCACCTTAACCTTTTAATCTCAATTTCTGTATTTTAACAATTTCTATGGGCAAAAGTTTCATGTGTGTTCTTGTTCACGTCCAGTTAAATTGGACATGTTCGGAGAAGATTTTCCTATGGTTTCGTCTTTAGGACACTCTCCCGCCTCATCTTTAATTTCTTAATTGCATAAGGCAGCACTGCTTGGGTCTCATAATGTCAAGATAAACGTTCCTTCGAGTTATATATCTGCTTGGAACCTGCTGCAGTACAGGGTTGTTATAAGAAAAAAGAATTTTAAATTTATTTATGATTTTGAAAAATGAAATCTTATTTTCTTTATCAAACTGTAAGCGTTTACATAACACTCCACTGCTTCAGATTTTTTGGGAACAAAGTTAATTTAATAAATGAATAAAATATTCAATTAGGTTCCACAAATGAAATTTTGTATAAAAACGAAGGTGGAATGTATTTTTTTTTCATTTCACAAAAGGGGTTCAAAATTTGTAAGCAAACCTCCATCTTCCCTGAAATCAAGTATGAATACGTTCCATTTCTTTTCGTTAGATAAAATGTTAATATTGGAAAATAATTATTTGCAATAAATTGGGATAAAAACTAAAATTTGTTGGATACTGCCAAGGTCAACGTCTTGCACTTATAGTAAAAACTTGCGTTTACCACAATTTAATGGCCAATTTCGAAAAGGTCACATCTCTGAAAATTATAAATTTTCAGGCAATGGAAAGAACTAAATATTTTCAAAAGCATAGTTAAAAATTTAAGAAAATTGCTTTTGAGATACATGACAATGACAGTAAACATACTAACGATATCCTTTTTTGAGCATAATAGGTGCATGGAAGTATTATGATGACCAGCAATGCCAACTGAGGCTTTTTTATTCCTTTTGGGCATTATTTTATTGGCTTAGGCTTGTTTTTTTCAGAAAAGCATATTTTTTTATTTCTTATTAACTTTTTCTTAATTTTTTTTTTAATTCAACATACTAACTTTACATGCCTTAAAAATTCTTAAAAATCTAGGCCAAAAAGTGTAATTCTGCACAAAAAGTTGCTTTTTAGATAAAAACTGTTATTATCTGCAACCCAAACAAACACAAAAAATATACTTATGAAATTAAAATGTCGTGAGTCTAGTTCCTTTTCAGAATTTTTTCTGTGATTTGAAATTTTTTTTTTTAATACATTTTTTTTTGGTTATTTATTATATTTGTGTTTAAATTTTGAAAAAGACGTCTTTTTACTGTAAAAGCATTTTTTTTTTTCATTTTTTCGTCTAATGTGGTTGGCAACGCTGATGATGACAATAATACTCGTATGAAAAAAATGTATTTGCGAAAAATTCGAAATGTGACCTTTTCGAAATTCGTGATTCTATTGTGGAGTAGTTTGATTTGGCTCCTCTTTTATAATTTGGGGGGTGCTGGATCCAAATCTGAGGTTTGCAACTAAAATTTCGTGACGCAACATGGAATAAAAAATGCAAAAAATTATGCAAAAATGCATTTTTGGGAGTTTTTCATTATAGAGACTCGAAAACTACCAACTTTCCGAAAATTACATCAGAGTGCCAGTGAAAAAATGTTTGTTGTCACTCTGAAGTATGAAAATTTTACTTTAAAATTCTTGTGAATTTTTCAAATACCATTATTCATCGTTAGCTTTTGTCTTCATCCACGTTATTCAAAAAATTCACTCAATTTGCATTTTTGTAGCACTTTTTGCAAATGTTGTCATGTGAAATTAGTCGCAAACAACACATTCGGTTTCAGCACCAAAGTAAAATTAAAGAGGGGAAAAATCAAAACTACCCCACAATTTGCACGCTATGTGCCCTTTTGAGTACCAATTGACTGGATTTTTCGAATTCCATATAGCTTAAGACGAAGGCCAACGATTTCTCGGAGAAAAAATTGAAATAAAATGTCCATGCTTCAGAATGACCATGAATATTTTTTCAAAAGAAAAAAAACCTTGACACAAAATTAATCTAACCTCAAATTTGCATAAAAACACATTTTTAATATCTATAGATTCGGATATCTCAAAAACGTGATATGGAAGAGCGATTTCAAGACCTGATTCGAACTCAATGTATCAAATACCATCAGAAAAGTATATTTTGGTTCATATTATAGAAAAAAATTTATTAAAAAAATTCACATAAAGTAAGTTACTTAGTGCTTTCGAAGGGATTTTCGAAAACGGTAAAAATACGTCAATTTTCTAACTAACTAACGCTTGAGTCCAAAATTATTGTCATAGAAAAAAACCTTAAACAGAGATTAATTTAAAATTGTGTACACTTTCAATTGTACTTTGATGTTATTTTCGAATGATTGGTAGTTTTCGAAATTATAGTGAAAAACTCCCAACAAAATGCATTTTTGCATCGTTTTTTGCATTTTTTCCCATGTTTCATCACAAAATGTTAGTCGCAAACATAACATAAAAGAGGGACAACATTAAAACTACCCCATAATTTGCTTGCTTAGACCCTTTCTGAGCACAAATTGGCAGGACTATTAATAAAAAAAAAAAAGAGATCTTATCTACTGTGTTACTGCTCACTGATGGTGAAATAAAACTTTAATTCGTTCCAATATTCTTCACTTGGGGAATTTTTAAATTTTCGTACTGCCCAGAAATGAACTGATAGAAGCATTTCATACAAAAAACATAATTTAAAAAAAAAGTGTTAAAATTGTAGGTTGGCACGGTATTAATTTCCCCAGCGAAACTAAATACAGCCGATTCCCTGTTAACCAAACATATTACAAGTGGAATTTCTCTCAAACCCTAATATTTTTGACATATTTTTCTATTCCCTTCAAATTTCCATTACTACACAGTACACACATATGTTCACGTGTATGTATCCTCTTCTTTTATACTATGTTCCCACCAGAGCAAAATCTCGCATTTCAGAGATTTCAGTCAAAATCTTCAAATTTCCCTATACAATTTTGGGATTTCAAAATGCGAGATTTCGTTAAAATCTCAATGAAATCTAGTAACGATGCGAACTCTTCTTTATGAACGGACCCATTTTCTGCTTTCACCATAGAAAGGTGAAAAGCTTTTTGATAAAAACTAAGATCTTTCACTCCAACGCCAAGCAGGCAAAAAGAGAGAGAGTATGATGGTATTTGACATTTGAGCGGATAGAAACACATAAGCACACAATGGTTGCTGTTTGTGTTTATATGAGATAAAATCTTGGTTTTGGCAGTGTGAACACCAATTTGAAATCTCGAAAGTTTTCAGCTGAAATCTAGGACTTCAGTTTGGTGGAAACATAGTATTACTCGAATTTCTATCTTACTCCTCGAATTTTCGGAAAAGCTTTGTGAAACTTGAACTTATTTTTTAATACCGTGAGAATTCTACTTAAAAGTAGTCGACTGTATGTTAGTTTGGAAAAAAGAATCCATTAAAATATTTGTTTGTGTTTTTTTCTCATATCTACGAGTATTAAATAATAAATAACAACCCTGCCTTTTTTGTCGTACAGAGCTAGGGAGAGAAAAAATGTATACAAAAAGTAAAAAAAAGTACCCACCGTGGCCCGTCATGGTATTTATCCAAAGTTAAATTGAAGTGCGGTAGCGGTAGCATCAGCTTCGGCATTTCGCCATGGTATTACAGGAAGGCAAAAGATTATGGCCCTTTTAACAAGGCGTTTTGCCATCACACGGTGTCGCTACCAACGCCGCGCCATCATGATGCCAAAATGAAGCAATTACAATGGTCCAAGCCGTACGTATGTATGTATCTTATGAGGATTAGTATTCTTCTTTTTCTTTTCGTTATAAATGCATTTTTTTAATATTTTTTAAAGCCTTCAAGATAGCAAATAACTGGAGAGTAATTTTAAAATTATTTTTTAATGTTCTGTATAATGGAGATATTGCAGTAAGAGATGCTGCTGCTTTTTGGGTTCGGCTGTAATGTGGAAATGTCAAAAGTATATACATATAAACCTTCGTACTCTAAAGAAAATGAAGTCCAATTTAGTATAGAGATGACGTTTTACACATTTTCTTGAGTAATTTTTAGTTCATAAATCTTGCGAGAAATTTATCTTTTCTTTCTTTGCAAAAACTCATAAATAAAACTTATAGTAGAAGCAATATGGCGGTTTCAAGCTGACATTGGATTTTAAAAGATTTCGAAGAAACGTCAACGTAATTTGTGTACTGAAGATTTTTCAGGTAGACCAATAAAATTGATATTGCTTACGAATATTTTTCAAAAATAAATTCCTTCTTTCGAAAACTAAAGTCCTTATTTAATTAAGTTCTTGGGCACATAACAGGATAAAACAATTTGTCGAACAGAATTATTTAACCTACTTCTTTCATGATAATGATTGATATTAAAACTAGAATAGTAGATTAAAAGCTCAGAGTCTCATTGGTTCTAAGTTCGAATCAGCTGAATTGTCTCGTTTGTTGATGCTAATCTCTTTAGCCACGATTCCCAACGGCGAAGATTCCTCAAAGGAGAAAATCACATTACAAAGTTCCTTACAAAAGAATTTTAATAGAAATTAAAATTAAACACTAATGATATTTATATTTAGCTTCTTCGGAATACCTAACATCTTATTATCTACCTAAAGGTATTCTCTTTTTATAGGTTGATAGGTACTTAAAGTTTTTGGCGAAGCATTAACATCAATTGTCCTTATCGGCTTTACGAAGCGAATATAATTAAACTGACCCCATTTGCCATTTCAAAGCAAGGAGTCGACAGGAAGAGAAGGACATTAAAAGAACAATGACTATCCCCAGTAGAGATGATTGTTCGTTGTTGTGTAATTTGTAAAGGATAATTCAATGGTTACATCGAATGACTCGTTCACATAAACAATTATTTAATGATTTTGATTGCCAGAACATTGATTAGCAACAATTATCATTCTACATAATATAAAGCTATATACCTATATATTTAATTTTGTTAGCACCTAATCGAATTGCTTTCCAGGATGTTAGATTCTGACGATGAAGTGCTTAATGCTGTGTAAATTGGGCATTCAATGGGTGTGAATTGAATGGATTTGTAATTAAGGTAAAAACGGTAAATACCTACTCGTAAATACATATAACTCAGATTGAATGATAATTAAATTTTAGTTAAAGTCTATAGCTAGTACGTTGCTGATTCGAATGAAATTTTAAGTTGGTCTTCAACAAACCAATGGAATATGTAAAAAAAAACTAACATATATTCATTAACAGTTTCATTAATTGAAGAAATTGAAAACAATGCAAATGCAAAAAAAAAAATAAGTGTCAGGTTATGAAAAAATAAAACGAAAATAAACAGGACAAAAACAAGAAAAAACACACAAAAAACACATAATATTCCGGCCCAAAAGTATATTAAATAAACGTTCTTTAAAGAAACTTTCATGTGGGAGAAGTTACCATTGCCACTTTTGATTTTCAAAAAACAATTGTTGTGCTGCCATTCGCTGGCTGGCGGTGCCGTATTTAGACAGAAATGTTCTAAGGGTATGATTTTTTCCAAGCGTATAACGCAAGTGTACCAAGCACCACCATTTTTAATTTTCAAGAAAAAAAGCTTTTCTGTATTGTACTCAATTTTTTCTGCTGTAAAGTTTTTAAAAAAATCGCAAATTTGCAAATCTTACGAATATTTTTTTTATATTTTTGACATTTCTTAAATAAGTAAAATGTGCTGTTTTGTACCAAGTATTTGTTGTCCATGCGCCAAAACGATGCCATCAAAATTGCATCTTTGTGTTGTATTGTGCTCAACTTTGCCTTGAATATTAAAAAAAAAAAATCGCAAATTTGCCAATCTTACTAATGAATTTTTATAACATCGTTATTACTAAAAAGTGAAAGTTGTGCTGTTTTGACCTCAATTTGTGGAGCCATATTCGGAAGAGATAAAAAAAATCGTTTAAAAACTTTTGGGCCAAAAATGAATTTATGATTTTTTTTAACTTTTACATTTTTCTTTAAAACTAATATGGTGCTATATTGCGCCCAATGTTTCAATGGTGGAAAAATATCTTAAGTCCAGCTGACATCAGTAATTTAGACGAACTTGTATCAAACCGAACTCGTTTTAGCAGTGTTGTTGGTGATATAGCAGAAAGAATCATTCAAGAAGTCAGTGAAGAAGCACTACAGAGAGCACATCTCACCAGATCACATAGACTATACAACTTACTTGATTATAATGTTGGTAGAAACTATGTTGGCGATGATTTTAAATCTTCAAAGGCCTCATAAAGCTAAATGGAATGGTTCGATCTGAGGTTGAAAATGTTAACTGCTCACTCTGCAATATGAACGAAGTCGAGACACTTATGCACTTTATGGGAATTTGTCCAATACTCAGAGAGATACGCAGAGATTGTTTTGGCAGCGCATGACTAGAGGAGGACATGGTGGTAAATCTGCTAAATGGAGAAACGGATTGGAGCAATCTTGTTCTATATTTACAAGTGGCACTCAAATAACGACAGGAGCTGACTGATGAATTCAACTTTAAAAAAATTAAAAACAATAGTTGTAATAATAAATAAAAACAGAAAATAGTTAATACTTTTGTACATATATTTTCCTTGTTATTCATATATATATATACATAATAATACATATCAGTAAATAAAATCTAGGGAATGTATGGAATAGTTACTTGATCACGACGGACGACGAAAGTTATTGTTTTACTCCAAAGTTACTGCGAAACACATTTGGACTAAAGGTCGCAAAAACTTTAAATTGAATTTATATTCAAAAGTCAACTAAAACTAAAATTACAACATTTTCTATTATTTACGTTTTTATTCTTCGTTATTGTTTTACTTTAAAAAATATTAGAAACATTTTTTAATTTATTTGAAAATATTGAATTGAAATGAATAAACATAACTACTACTACTAAGAAAAAAAAGCACTAACCACATTTTCAATTTTCAAAAAAAAAATTGTGCTATACTAACGGGTGATTTTTTAGCTGGTTGGTTTTGGCAACACTGGTTTTGACAGCTGACGTGTGTTTAGTACCTTGTGTCACTGTCAAACAGCTTCAGTTTGGTTTGCAATTTAACCATGGATCGTCTTACAAATGAACAACGCTTGCAAATTATTGAATTTTACTATCAAAATTCGTGCTCGGTTCGATCCGCTTTTTTATCGAAAAATTGTGTTCAGCGATGAGGCTCATTTTTGGTTGAATGGGTACGTAAATAAGCATAATTGCCGCATTTGGAGTGAAGATCAGCCAGAAGCATTGCAACAGCTACCAATGCATCCCGAAAAAGCCACTGTTTGGTGCGGTTTATGGGCCGGCGGCATTAATGGGCCATATTTCTTCAAAGATGATGCGAATCGCAGCGTTACTGTCAATGGTGAACGCTACCGAGCGATGATAACAAACTTTTTTTTGCCCGAAATGGAAGTTCTTGACTTGCATGATATGTGGATTCAACAAGACGGTGCCACATGCCACACAGCACGCGAAACAATGGCGCAATTGCGAGGCGAGTTTGGTGAACAGTTAATTTCACGTTTCGGGCCGGTCAATTGGCCGCCTAGATCGTGCGATTTGACACCATTAGATTATTTTTTGTGGGGGTATGTCAAGGCTAATGTCTATAGGGACAAGCCCGCTTCGATTGACGCACTGGAAGCCAACATCCATGCATTCATTCGTGAGATACCGGCCGATATGTGTGAAAGAGTATGCCAAAATTGGACTCAGCGGATGGGCTACCTGAGACGCAGCCGCGGTCAACATTTGCATGAAATTATCTTTAAACATTAAATTGCATAGTTCAAACTATCGATTCAAATAAATATTTCATTCATTTTTTCGAATTTTTTGTGTTTTTTTTTTTTTTTAAAGTTCTAAACCTCTTATAAAATCACCCGTTATATAAGTCAGCGTTTGGACATTGGGTATCGGTGTTAGAAACCCAGATTTCATCAAAGCTCAGTTTTCTAAGAAAAGCAGATACATATAGGTTCATTTTAACTTACATTACGTGTATTGAACTATATATATATACATAGGTACTTATAATACTACGCAAATATTATATAATGTATATTTTCCGTTGCATAATTAAAAAATAAAACTGCAAACTCTTTCTTTACTTCATTTATTTACTTCCAACAACCTATAATTGCGTACATATATAGTTAGAAGGCATACTAATGCGTTGATTTTGCACCGCTTCAATACGGAATGTACTGCACCACAAGATAAAAATATCTGTAATAAAATAACAGTATATATGTACGTAGTTCATAGTGCACTCTTATCGGTTTCTTACCATCTTTGTAGGGTTGACACATTGGGTTTCACCAAATCAACAACACTTTGAAAAGTACGCTTTGTCATCTTGAACTCCTGATGCCAAAAAGTCCAACTCTTCCAATTCAGGATATTTCCGCAATGTGTTTGGGCGCCTGCAAGAAATCAATCGTTTTTTTCTTCCAAAAAGTTCTTCAGACTCATTCGCGAAATATTCTTCACGCACCATTGTTTAAGATATTAAATATGCTGAAATAGTTTTTGACGTTTCGTAATTAATTTATTTTTGTTGACTTTTGCGATTTTATTTTGTGATGAATAATATAAAAAAGCTTCAAAACTAGTTTTGAAGTCCTTAAAACTAGATATTTCTGGTTTTATGAATTTCTAGTTTTATCCAAAACTAGTTTTATGATTTCGAGTTTTAGATGTCAATTTTTGTTTGAATAATACCGATTTGTTCAAAACTTGAAACTCGAAACCCCTATAGAACTAGTTTTAAATTAAAACTAGTTTTGAATCGTGTCAATAATAGGGCTGTAAGAAATTGTATCTATTATTCATTCGAACCTGATTGAAAAGTCTGTTTAGCGCTGAAATAAATGAGAAAACATTCAACAATAACAAAATGTGTATTTTGTATCAAATTCATTTCATTCATTCAAAAGCCTTTTAAAACTCCCGTTGAAAAAGTGAACAATCTCCAAAGAGTGAACAAGTCTGGTTTTTATTACTTCACTATTTCGAGCGTCTACTGTATTAGTATTAGGCTATTGAATAGACCGAAAAATGAGTGGTATAACCGATGAATTACGTGCAAGGGTTTTTATTATTGAATATGTTTGTTTGCCTCATTCTGATGATCAAAAGCTTAATACTTTAGACTTATTGGGTTCAAACTTACACAACCAATTTTGCATGGGTCTCAAGAAAAAACAAATCGGGTTAAATTCCCCAGGCACCTTGCTATGAAGGGGGCCGTACATCGCCACCATATCGTGAATTCTGACACGAGGTGAGCACACGAATTGAGAAATTATTATTGCTAGGGCTGGCCACGATACCAAACCAAACGATACTTTTTTAAGTATCGTCTCGGTATCGTCAAAATTGAAAAATGGCAGTTTTGTCTCGGTATCGGTCTCGTACAACTCAGTCTCGTTTGGTCCCGTATAACAAAGTCTCGGTATCGGTATCGGTCTCGTCTCGTTTCAGTCTAGCCTGAGTCACAAACCAGAATAAAATGCACGGCTTGGTTACATGTTCTTGATTTTGTAGGTGAACTCGCTTGGTATTTCTAAGATATAAGACAAAAATCATTATTATAAAAGACAATTTTTTTAACTGAAGATTTGTTGAAGTTGAACTTGCTTATTTCACAATGTCTTAGTAAGGTTCCAATTAGGAATTTGCTACGAAAATTTTGACACGGGGTCATCAATAAAGAGAACCAAGTCTGAAAATTTCATCCAAATTGTGGGCTTCTGCATAACTTAGATGGGCGTGGCAGTGAGCAGTTTTAATTAAAATTACTGCTTTAACCTTCTCCCTGTTAAAGAAAAAAGCTCTGAAAATGTCATCTAAATCATAAGAACCATTTCCGAGAAACCAATTACAAAAATTGATTGTTTGCAATAAATTAATAATAATATTCAAATTTTCTGCCGAAACCAAACGATACTACCGAGAGTATCGGTAAATTTCTATCCAAAAAATACAGTATAGTTTGGTATCGTCTCAGTATCGTTTCGAATTCCGATACCGATACCAAACGATACCGAGACTTTTCTGATATCGTATCCAGCCCTAATTATTGCTATTATATGGACCAACAACTGAAATGGATTTGGGTATGACAAATGTCGCTAAGGTCGATATTTTATAATCTCGGCAGCAAAAGTTTCTAGTGGTTGAAAGACCGACTGATCAAAAAATAGACAGAATTATACCAAAATTTCGATAGTCAATGACATTTTATGAATCGAGATTTTAAAAGTCGATATTTTGAAAGCCATCTGCGGTTTCCAATACGTCATCTGGCTCATAACTGTGTTTGCAAAATATTCTTAATCGCAAACTGCAAAACTCTTCTGTTCGAAAACGCAAATACAAATTTTCCTGACCAAATTGACTTTGGTTTGACGTTTTCGTAAAGGCCCGATATTGTGATGGGTTCATAGTTTAGAGAATTTTTTTTTTTTAAGTTTTTAGAGATATCCGATCTCTCATTTTCTATACATTTGAGATTTTTTAAAAACAATTTTTCGTTTTCAATTCGTATCTGATCCATTTTTTACCCATGGATCCTTTGAAAAAAGTAATATTTATTATAAAATTGAATTAATATCTCTTCTTCTCCTTCACTAAGCTGATCTAAGAGTTCACAATGGTATAGACAAATTTAATAACGAGTTAAAAATTCTATTAATAAATTTTAAATTAAATATCTATTGGCTAGTCTCCACAGGAGACTAAAATTGTATTAAATTTTCAAAATTTTACCCAACAATTTATTTGTTTAAAATATTTACATCGAAACAATGACAAAACAATTGGATTTGTAACACAATTTCAAAATGCTTATTGTTTGGATATTCAATTGTGTAACACCAATCTAGACATCATCATTATATTCATTTGAAAACTTCCACATGAATGCTGAATAGAACTCAGCATCATCATCATTCCAATGCAAATGCCATTGTGAGTGCACATTTGCAATAATGTACATAATTGTATTTCATCTACTCCGACACAGCACGTAGGAATTTATTAAATTTAGTTCTAAAGTTTCATTTATATTTGATTATATTCCAATGCACATTTCACAGTTTATGTTTTCAAAATAAGAGCAAACATTTCTCAAATTTATATTAAAGTATGGATAGCAAAAGGTATTGTGAATAAAATATCATCGGTAATCCAATCTCTCCATTATATCCTCAGCCCCTCTGTGATAAACTGATAAAGCTCTCGTTAGCTATAGTTGCAATCCCAATGACGATTACCACATACAGAATTTGTGGTTTTGTTCAATATTTGTTGATGCGTAATTGAAGCAGCTAATGCGTACTTCCTTTGAAAGGATGATATTTCCGGAATTTGAGAAAAAAAAAAAACAACATTCAGAAACATGTGCAGATAAGTAGTAGAGTGCTCGACAACAACATACAGAACCCCAAAAATATGAGAACCATTCTGGGAGAAGGTACATATAAAGGGTGATTTTTTAAGAGGTTTAGAACTTTAAAAAAAAAACACAAAAAATTCGAAAAAATGAATGAAATATTTATTAAAATCGATAGTTTGAACCTTGCAATTTAATGTTTAAAGATAATTTCATGCAAATGTTGACCGCGGCTGCGTCTCAGGTCCGCTGAGTCCAATTTTGGCATACTCTTTCACACATATCGGCCGGTATCTCACGAATGAATGCATGGATGTTGGCTTCCAGTACGTCAATCGAAGCGGGCTTGTCCCTATAGACATTAGCCTTGACATACCCCCACAAAAAATAATCTAATGGTGTCAAATCGCACGATCTAGGCGGCCAATTGACCGGCCCGAAACGTGAAATTAACTGTTCACCAAACTCGCCTCGCAATTGCGCCATTGTTTCGCGTGCTGTGTGGCATGTGGCACCGTCTTGTTGAATCCACATATCATGCAAGTCAAGAACTTCCATTTCGGGCAAAAAAAAGTTTGTTATCATCGCTCGGTAGCGTTCACCATTGACAGTAACGCTGCGATTCGCATCATCTTTGAAGAAATATGGCCCATTAATGCCGCCGGCCCATAAACCGCACCAAACAGTGGCTTTTTCGGGATGCATTGGTAGCTGTTGCAATGCTTCTGGCTGATCTTCACTCCAAATGCGGCAATTATGCTTATTTACGTACCCATTCAACCAAAAATGAGCCTCATCGCTGAACACAATTTTTCGATAAAAAAGCGGATCCTCGGCCAGCTTTCCAAGAGCCCATTCACCAAAAATTCGGCGTTGTGGTAGGTCGGCTGGTCTTAGTTCTTGCACCAGCTGTATCTTAAAAGGCTTTACGCCCAAATCCTTCCGCAAAATTTTCCACGTAGTGCTGTTACAAAGGCCTAACTGCTGGGAACGGCGCCGAATCGACATTTCGCGGTCTTCTGTCACACTAGCTGATACGGCCGCAATATTTTCTTCACTACGCACAGTACGTAAACGTGTTGGTGGTTTAATGTCCAACAAAGTAAATTTTGTGCGAAATTTGGTCACAATCTTCCGAATAGACTGCTCAGAAGGTCGAGAATGCCGACCATAAAATGGAAGCAGCGCGCGATGAACATTTCGAACCGAGCACGAATTTTGATAGTAAAATTCAATAATTTGCAAGCGTTGTTCATTTGTAAGACGATCCATGGTTAAATTGCAAACCAAACTGAAGCAGTTTGACAGTGACACAAGGTACTAAACACACGTCAGCTGTCAAAACCAGTGTTGCCAAAACCAAACCAGCTAAAAAATCACCCGTTATTAGGTATACGAACACAAAGTTTATTGTTCGAAAGGGGTTTTCTATTTGTATATTTCTGAATGGTCCTTGAAGCAATACATAAACAGCTTAGAGATATTTTAGGAAAATTTGATTCTCAAATGACCAAGGATTGCTATATATTGGGGATTGAAAAACATTAGTAGGCATAGGCTATATACATAGGTATATTCTGATGCTCTATTGTCTGAGCGTATAATAACATTCCATTTGTAGTCTGGGAAATGAGTTCTAACATATATACGTACTTATTGTTCTTGGGTAAACACTTGGCAAAATGCCTACCTGCATAATAATTTCAATAATTTTTATTCAAGTCTCGTTTAAGGAGGAAAGAAGATACACAAAATTATATCCTAACTTCTATTTTTTCAAGTACCTATTGCATGTATTTTACTTATCTAACTTTACATATATTTGTAATTGAAATTCACTTAAGGACTCTTAAGGATTTGAGATCACATTAAACAAAGTTGGAATTTAGATATAATATTATTTGCGTTATTTCAGCTCTTATTGTAAACCTTATCTACATAAATAAGAAATTCAATTTCCTTTCAATGACACTTTTTAAGTTCGTTTATTGAAAAGGGTAAAATGAACAATGACCTGGAGCCTATTAAAAATTTTCTATCTGTAAAATGAAGAAGTTTAATGTATTGATAAAAATTAGACAAAGATAAACATTCTTTTAAATAAAGAAGCTGTAAGCCCAGGAAAATTAGACTTTCAATTTGAAAAAAAATTTGTTTTGGCATCTTAAGAATTTTCTGAAAAGTTCCATAAATTTGGGCCAGAGCTAAATATTTTTAGAGGGTAAAGTTCAGTTTTTTCTTAATTTATCGAAAACTATAAGCTTTTTCGAAAAAATGTGAAGGTTTTGTTATTGGTATGTAGCTTATGTTATTCTACACAAAAAAGATTAACATACTTTTTTTTCATACAAGCAATAGATTCTGAGAAAATCTCGCAAGCACTTCACGGTGGAGTTAATTTTGTCAAAAAATTTATAAAAAGTTATTTAATCGATGGGCAAACGTTCTTGAACAATTTGAGTTTGGCTACATCTCCTATTTATAAAACCAAGTTTTGGAAGTGCCCAGAATAAGGGGAAAACCGTCATCTTGAAAAAGAAAGTGATTTGGTTTTTATTCAACAACTATATGAAATTTTCTTTTAAGAAAATAAAATTGTCTAAGAAATGAGCTATTTACGGACTCTATAGGTTTATTAATCTTTAAGGTATAGCGTGTTAAGGTAACACTTTTCATTTTGTACTGTAAATGGACGAATAACGGTTTTTTGTTAAGATCTCAGTAAATAAATTTTTTTCAAAAACCAAATTAATTTATATTAATGCTCATAAAATTCTGAACAAATAATTTTCTAACACTTTTTTTCCCAGGAGAAACAAATTTCAAGAAACAAATGTTATAAAGAGTTTTTCAAACGGGACGCTACAAAAGTAGAGCGACAGGGACAGCAAACGACGCCATATTTTTTGCCACCCTTTTGACATTTCTCTTCAATAATGTTGCCATTTCATGATGGAAAGATATATGAGCCAACAACTAGTCGAAATTATTAAAATTAATTGCCGAATTTCGGAGTCAGTGGCCTCAACGTTAAGTGCAATACGTCCAATATATGGTCGTCATAATCGTCCTAGCAGATCAACAATTGAGCGTCTAGTGGAAAAATTTTAATCCACAGGCACAGTACAAAATGTTCCCGTGCCAGTGAGACAAAGAAGTGCTCGTAGTGTCGAGAATATTGCTGCCGCTGAGGCTTCAGTTGCAGAAAGTCCTCTCTCTCACACGTCGTTCTCAAGCGTTGGGCATCTCTGTGACGTCGCTGTGGCGAATTTTGCGAAAAGATCTACATCCTTACAAGATTAAATTGACGCAAGAACTGAAGCCGCTTGACCACCAGAAGCGTCGTATGTTCGTGAATTGGGCTGAGCAACAACTTGAAAATGATTCGGATTCTCATCGAAAAATCATCTTCAGCGATGAGGCTCATTTCTGGCTGAATGGCTTCGTCAATAAACTATTTTGTTTGCGGTATTGGTCGGGCAGCAATCCACACGTACTCCATGAGTCATCATTGCATCCCGAAAAAATTACGGTTGGTGTGGTTTATGGGCCGGTGGCCTCATTGGGCCGTACTTCTTCCGTGATGATCAAGACCGGCACGTTACTGTGAATGGGGATCGCTACCGTTCAATGATAACCGAATATTTTTGGCCCCAATTGGATGATATGGACTGGGAGGATATGTGGTTCCAACAGGACGGCACCACAAGCCACACAGCGAATGTCACAATCTAACCAAGTTTGGAGAACGTGTTATCTCACGAAATGGTCCAGTCGCTTGGACGCTTCGGTCGTGCGATTTGACGCTGTTAGACTATTTGCTGTGAGGCTACGTCAAGTCTATGGTCTATGCCAACAAGCCAGCTACGATTGATGAACTTCGTACGAATATCGAACGTGAAATTGCAGCAGTATCGGCCGATTTATGCTTGAAAACCTTCGAAAATTGGGTTCAGTGTCTGGACTTCTGCAAGCGTGCCCGTGGTGGCCATGCAAAAGAAATTGAGTTCCATACATAATGGCATCAAACGTACTTTCACAGGAATAAAGAATTTCATTGATATCTAAAACCGTTTTTGTTTTTTTAAAACAACTTTTGTAGCGCTCTTATTGAGCAACCCGATAATAAGTGCATTTCACTGTTAGGAATTTTTCCTTGTGATACAGTTAGATACTATAAGGCAATTTTTGAATTCGTGCAAACAAAACAAAAAATGAAAAAACAATCAAACATAACATAATGATGATAGAAAACCCAAAAAAAATAGGTGGCACAATTCTGTCTGTCTGTTCGTCTACAGCCTAAAGGGCCCGATGGATTTTCTTCAAACTTGGTACATAGTGTTTTTGGTAACTATGCCCATAGGTTCTTTTAAATTTTTTTTGGAACCAAAAATAACGGTACCTGCCATATATTTTTTTTATCAATTTCACATAATCGTATTTTTCTTAAAAATGGCTCGACAACTTTTCTTAAAAAATTCAATAAATCAATTTTAGTAAAGGCTTCCTTTGGGTGGGAAACCATTTTTCAAAAAAATGTTATTAAAAGAACCATTTATTTAATTTTCGATTTTCTTCAAAACCGTATGACTGATTTCAATAATTTATTTTGTACAGAAGCTTCCAAAAACTGTTAATATGTTTTGGTACTTCAATTAAAAAATAATTTTTTGGATTTAAAAAAAAAAGTTTTTTTTTAAATAAAATATTTCAAAAACGGGATCATTGATTTTTTGAAACTCGTTATTTAAGAGTTTTCTAGCACTCTCTAAAATTTTTTTAGAAATAATTTTACATATATGAAAAAAAAATTGTGCCTTCCATCCAAAAGTTAAAAAACCGGAAAAGAAAATATTTTTTTTTTCTCAAAAACGACGATTTTGAATTCACTTATCCATGTACTAAAATAAATACGATCTACTTCAAAAAATCATACAATTTTACACAGGCCCGACTGATCATGTTCAGCCCGAGTGGGTAGTTGGTATATGAAACATTATAAATAATAAGTCATAGTGACTATACGAAAAATGGAAGAAAATTTTTGGATGCAAATAAACGCTAAAACTAACTATAATTGAGATTAAGAATGTGCTTTCATATATATGTAGCTCTAAGCTGCCAGTCAAAGAAATTAAAAAAAACTGTTATTTTAAGGCATTTAAAAAAAAAAGAAACAACGACAGTTTTTTTTCTATTTCAAATCATTTTTCTTAAATCGTTTAACCCTTGCCTTAAGGGAGATGAACAGACCCCCCCCCCCTTACCCCCAACCCAGTTTGTCTTGTTTCTAGTGTCACCATTTCAACAACAAATACAATATGAAATTTTGGGGCAGTTCGTATACTTCCAAAGCTGGGAGTGAAGACTGTACCTAACCTGACTTAACCAAATAATCTGCTATAATTACACTGGTCGGCAAAAATAAACTTGTGTGAATGATTTGCATTTTTTGAAATTGACAGATTTGACTCTTAAAAATTTAGATTAGATTGACCTGGTAAAAAAATAAAATTGTTGTGCGTAATTAGCTCAAGTTTAAATGACTTATTCCACATTATAACGGGTGATTTTTTAGCTGGTTTGGTTTTGGCAACACTGGTTTTGACAGCTGACGTGTGTTTAGTACCTTGTGTCACTGTCAAACAGCTTCAGTTTGGTTTGCAATTTAACCATGGATCGTCTTACAAATGAACAACGCTTGCAAATTATTGAATTTTACTATCAAATTTTTTTTTTTTTTATCGAAAAATTGTGTTCAGCGATGAGGCTCATTTTTGGTTGAATGGGTACGTAAATAAGCATAATTGCCGCATTTGGAGTGAAGATCAGCCTGAAGCATTGCAACAGCTACCAATGCATCCCGAAAAAGCCACTGTTTGGTGCGGTTTATGGGCCGGCGGCATTATTGGGCCATATTTCTTCAAAGATGATGCGAATCGCAGCGTTACTGTCAATGGTGAACGCTACCGAGCGATGATAACAAACTTTTTTTTGCCCGAAATGGAAGTTCTTGACTTGCATGATATGTGGATTCAACAAGACGGTGCCACATGCCACACAGCACGCGAAACAATGGCGCAATTGCGAGGCGAGTTTGGTGAACAGTTAATTTCACGTTTCGGGCCGGTCAATTGGCCGCCTAGATCGTGCGATTTGACACCATTAGATTATTTTTTGTGGGGGTATGTCAAGGCTAATGTCTATAGGGACAAGCCCGCTTCGATTGACGCACTGGAAGCCAACATCCATGCATTCATTCGTGAGATACCGGCCGATATGTGTGAAAGAGTATGCCAAAATTGGACTCAGCGGATGGGCTACCTGAGACGCAGCCGCGGTCAACATTTGCATGAAATTATCTTTAAACATTAAATTGCAAGGTTCAAACTATCGATTCAAATAAATATTTCATTCATTTTTTTCGAATTTTTTGTGTTTTTTTTAAAAAAAGTTCTAAACCTCTTAAAAAATCACCCGTTATAAGCTTTCTGCAGAAATTTCAAAATCCGATAGTTGTTATGATTAACACTGAGAAACCATCTGATTTGGAAGATCCATAAATGCAAGAAGATTACGATCGGAGGTTTTAAGAAAATAAACATTTAAGCGTAAAGTATATTTCACTATTGGTATAGCCAAACCAGGTTTTGACATCATACAAATTAGTTACAGGTTAGACTTTTATTTTATTGTTCCTCAAGGCCTAAATCATAATAAAAAAACTGGCGTCTTCCCCATCCCAGTGCTTCCCACCCCATTAAGCCGTCTCTATTTTTAAAATCGATTAATTTCAATACTTATTGGTCTGAGAGAAAATGTGTGAATTATTAGATAAGATCTGAATAGTTTGTCCATTAAAAGATATAAAGAGGAAAAATTTCCAAAGATACGCTGAGAAAAAAATTGAACTCATTCATATTTAAATCAAACACATATGATTTGGCATGGAATCGATTTCTATTTAATATAAATAGAATCGCATTAATTCATCGTTGAAACCGTTTGAACATGATTTTGTTCAAATTTACCATATCCTTTCTATTTAACATAAAGATGTTTATGTTTGTTTTAATTAACTTCATTTGACGTTGTTTCAAACTGAATCATATTAATCTTTTAAAATGTTTCGTGTTTGGGTCGAAAATGTTTTCTATTTAAATCAAATGATTTCAATGTTAGTTTTTCCAAATAGATGCTAGTTTCTTTTAACTAAATACAAATGTTTTCTATTTGTTATGAAGGTAATGTTTTCTATAATACATGCAACATACATATGTACATATCGTCAGTTTAAAGTTAAAACTCACTTACTAACAAATTACACTTTTGAAGGAAGTCAGATTGAAACATATTTTTTGCCACTGAAAATTCACTTTTTCTTTCACTTTTTAAATTAAGTTCTCGTGCGTACCTTTCAATGTTTTATAAAACCGGGAAAAATGATCCTTATTAGATTTAAAATATATTTTAGTCACATTAGCTTAACATTTTTTACCACGCGAGTTTTACTTTTGGACCTTACGGTATTACGGTTGCACTAATTTTGGAACTATTTGAATATATTTTCCGACCAAACAGCTTAGACGCTAAACGCCTTCATTACTTTGAGTTCAATTCAAATTGATTCGAGTTTAAATTTAACATTTCTGTTCAAACTCTTTCTTTTCTTAATAGTAATAGAAGTGCATTCATGTTTGAAACAGACTTATGTTAAAAATTTGTAAGTGAGTAAAATAATTTAACAGGTCCTTTTCAAAAATCCAACTCAAATGGGCTCGAATACACGAAAAAAATTGCGTGTAGCTTCCAATGCAATAATTAAACATAAATGGTACTTGTTTTTAACAGATTTAGCCCAAAATAATTGTATTTTTGAATCTGAAAAGATAAGAGTTAGATTTAAATCGAGTTTTATTTGATCTAATTTAAACAATTTAGTTAAACTTTAGTTAGCTCCTGTTTAAGAAGTCATAGTTCAGTTTTCTCAGTGTATGTACATTTTTCCACTTTTTTTTACCGGAGTCGTTTGTGGAAACTTTGCTGTTTTTGGGAAGAAAATTAATTTCGAAAAAAATTGAGGTGTTTAAATAAGATGGAATACAGTTTTTTCAGATCCTATTAGAAGTTTTACTAAAACATATTAAGTTGTGGAGTGATACGACGTCAAAAACGGGTTTTTGAAATGTCTATGTTGACAAGCCTGATAAGGTGATGTGCTAATGCAATTTTGACTTCGGATTCGAATTCACTATGAAAAAATCTTTAAAAATAGTAAGGTTTGGTTTAAAAGCGATTTTCGTTGCAAAACAATGTTTTCAATATCTCTAGTCGAGCACCGAACAAAAAACGAAACGAAATTTTTCGTTTAGTTTAGCTGTCATTTTGTATGGGATTTTTTGATTCGGATAAAATTCATTTGAGTTTTTTTTTTTTTGAGTTTTTATTTTTCATTTCTTTTAGTACCTACAACATGGTTTTCTGTAATTTTTGTGACATTTGTTCTTATTTTTCTATTTGCAATTGAAAACAATATTCAAGAAGACCTGGGGTACAAGGCCTTAGATTAGAGCGACAAATGTTCCTTAATGTTTCCGGTTTCATGAATAACTAAAAATATTTTATATACAAAAAATTGGTGATTTATGTTGAATATTATTAATTTTTATATTTTTCACTTCCTTGTATAAAACAAAATTAATATTTATTAAAAAGTACCGTCAAATCTCGAGTGGGTATTTTACCCACACGAAAAATCTCGAGTGGGTAGTGCTACCCATATTATCTGCCGGGCCTGATTTTGCACTTAGCAACTGTTAATAGTACCTTTCATGGAACTTGTTTTTTTTTATTTTAAATTATCTCATTATCGGCTTAACGGATTCATATAATTTCTTATACATAAATTTCAGATAAGATTAAGTAATATTGCACACCAAAATTTGGAATTTTTTTTTTTTTGAATTTTTGAAAAAAAGTTTAATATTTTTTTTTTTAAAGTTCGATATCTCAAAAACGGGTTCACAATTATTTTTTAAATTTTGTTTTTATGTGCATATAAATATATACTATAGATTCGCATTCCAAAATTCGTTCAAAAAAGTGTTTTCAGAATTTGAAACATAAAAAACTAATTTTTTAAAAACCCCTTCAACGATTTTCAAAATATTTTTCCAAAAAAACATATTCAATAAAAAATTCAGATGGAGTTCCTTTTGTTTCATTATTAAAAACTCCCTAAGAAGTTTTTTTAGCTAGTTTAAATATCGTATTTCATTCTTAATTTAGTTTTTTTGAACAAAAAAAATCGATAAGTTAGATATTGCATAGTTTTTCTAAAAGTCAAAATTAATACAAAGTTAATCATGGCACATACATTAATAGATAAGTAATAGTTAAGAAATTTTCCACTATTTGATTTTTTGTCTTCTTTGGTCTAAAATGCAAAATTTTATTCTTCTGTTTCTTACGGAAATATGAAAGTAATAACAAAACCTTGTAGATTTTCAAATTCCGTTTGTCTAGTTCATACCTCATATAGTTCAAATTTATTATAGACTTAATTAACACGCAGCAGTTTTAGTTTTATTTTTTATTAGTTTGACTCCCAGTGTTTTCGCTTAGTGTATAAGAAGAAAAAATTACTATAGGAAGGGCCAATTCAGTTTAAAAGATAGGCAAAGTGCACAGAAAACCGTCAGATATTCAAATAATGTATTTTTTTTTTTTTTATTTTGCATGTACGAACCTTCGAACACCACATCGCATTGAGTTGGAACAAATTTTTTTTCAAGTCTGTCCATTTCAGTTCAGCTTGGTATCAAAAACAAGGAAGACAGCTTGGGCTAGGTTTATTTTGATTGAGTAATTTTATCGCATTTTAAGTGGAGAGCGGTAGCGGGCAAACACAATGCCCGCAGGTTAACTTGACTGGACTGACTCTGACATCTCGATGAAAATAATGTAGGTTGCTATCATGGAATTCTGCTTCTATACCACACATAATTTATACCTTGAGCATTTACTTGCGTTTTCGCACTGCGATTCATGTTACCGGACACAGTGTTTTTTTTTATTTTGTCTTTTCTAGTGCGATGTGATGATGATGACCACATGACCGACGACGATGCGATGGACGCACGAAGCACGAACCAGTCGGTGCAGTGGACCGGTTCGAAATAATGGTTAAGGGCGTAGGGTTTTAACAAAGATGGCTTGGCTATATTGATGAGAAAGAAGAAACCTGCTCATCAATATGCACTGCTCATTTGATTGGCATTAACGCTGGTGATTGGTTCATTTACCTGATCTTTAAACAATTAACTTGCCAACAAGTTTGAATTGCAATTATCAAAGTTGGTAACTGATATAAATGGTTTACAATTAGGTGTCTCGCTATAGGAGCTCAAAGTTTGTAGGTATACAAAATTGTGCCTTGATTGTATATCTACATCGCAGATGGCTAGATTGTTGGCTTTCAAGGCTAAGTTAAGGAAGGTTTTAATTTCTATTGAAAACAAAAGCCTCTGGCAACATTCTTTTATCCTTAAATGTTTTGTCAAGATGCAAAACTTAATGGTATAGAATTATTTTGTTTATTGAACTTGCACAAAGAAGCCATCCATTTTATCAGTCATCATTATGGCTTCCGAGAGCGAAGGGTTTTAAGGAAAAAAAATTGTCTTTATAATTTTTATTTTTATATGCAGGTATAGGTACGTATGTACTGTAGATGCCTCAGACTTGACAGTTTTCAACAGTCAGGAAGACAAGGACCTTACATTAGCTACTCTATCATACCTATCATACTAAGAGATGAGGTCAGTAAGAATTTTTTGGACTTTTCGGTTTGCTGAAAAAGAGATGGCGGTGTATGAAGAATTTATGGGTCAACGGCAATGCTCATATTCCCGGCTCAACAACGGTTGTGTTGTCAGGTTAACCGTTAACTTCCCTACCACCTAAGAAAAATGAGAGAGACGGTTATGAGTGAAATACAAGGAGCCAGGGATAATGATAACCATATCAAATGGCAACAAGACCTCTGGCACGTCAACGAAAAACAAACGTGATAAACCTTTATACTCCACCCCAGGTTAAACTCAAAAACTTGAGTCTGTCCTCACGTGGTTTAAAGCAGACTTCACCGCAAGCCAGACGATGCAATGGAAAGTATCAGGTTTATTGAATAGAAATGATTACGACATTTATTACAGCTGTGATTGAAATCTACACATGTAAGGATGTGCATTCATCGTGGGGAGATTGGTAAAGAACTTCAAAACAATTGCTTGGCTGTGATTCTCATCGAAGCCGCAATTTTCATAATATAAGCCTAAAATGTGCACACGCCTTTCACATTGGAGTTAAAAGCTTTTGAAAGGATGAGTTTTACGACTTCCTGGATAAAACTAATGGAGTACGATCTAAAAATTTTGTTCTCGGACCTCAATGTTAAAATTAGAAACGAAGACATGGCTATGAATGCACAAGGCAAATCAACCATGTATGGTTAATCGAACAAGCACATGCCTCTAACATATTAAATGTGTGTACTTTTTGAGGGGAAAACGTTGCATCAGACAATTTTTTTGTTGCGGCAAGGCTAAGACCTTGACTATTAAATGAAAAGAAACAACGAACCGCCTTAAGAAAGATATTTGACATTGGTGGCCTTGGCATTAGCATACCTAAAGTAGCAAAAGCCTAGAATGAGCATCTGAGCTAGAAACTCTCCACTCTGCATTCACCTGCAAATTATGCCAACAACCAGTTGCCCCATAAGCGCAATATCATCAATGATGCAGCTGAGACCACAAAAGGCTACCAACCAGCCGCGAAAACGAACGCGTGGTATGATGATGAATCCGTACAGCTGATGAAAAAGGTTACAGAAGATTCACATGTGAATATCTTGCAGTGGAGAGCAAATAGAGGGGAGTAGTATTCAGCAAGGAGAAGAAGACCCTGCGTATAAAGGCATACTTAAAGCCTCCCGAAGAGATCGAAGAATCTCGCAGTCGATTTAAAACCAGAACACAGGCATCGAAACCATCTGCCCCTCCCAATAGGCTTTCATGGCCATTGAAAAACAGGTGAAACTTGTGGGTCTTTAAGTAAACGATGACAAGACCAAAATACACCCTATTTACAAACAATGAAAGATCTGTCAAACGGCAAGGACAAAACGTCACTGTTGAAAGCAACAACTTCAAAGTATAGTAAGGAGCAGGGGCGGTATATGAGGCAGTGGCACCCGGGGCGGTGAGGCAAGGCTACACCCCTCCAGATTAGTCAACTTATTTGAGCTGATTGTTAATTTTAATTTTGAAAAGCTTCGTTCAGATGATGCCACTGAGACGCTTATTGTTAAAGAAATTCTCATCGCCAACAGACTTGGTAACTTAACAATGAAACGTACAAACTCAAAATGTCTGCATCCTCTATATTTATTTTTTCAGCTATCATATGACGCTTTATTCCCCCGATTTCCAATATGATAGGTAGAAGGAGTGACAGTTGATCTTGTTACAGTTGTGATATTATTGTATCACAACAGCACGCAGTTCTTCTTCCGTTCGATACAACAATATTTTCGGTTGAAGAGCTGAGAGAACTAACGAAATGTTTTCCTTGGCCCAGACCCGATAGTTAGCTTCAGTGTAAAATTTATACTAAGTTTTTTTGTTCTTCCCCACCTTTCAATTGACTAGCTCAGTTCATTATTCTCTTGCGAATATTATGGCCTTTTCATGGTGTCATAACGATGTTCATAAAAAAAAACTCGCGAGTGCCTTAAGTTTTTTTTTACACTTTTTTCTAGAGTGAGCCCCTATTTTTGCAAGTACCTAAGAGTCTACCAACCGGGGTGGACCCCCACCCCCCAAGCAAGTGTGGATACCAGAAATCTTAGTCCAGGTGACTGGAAGTAGCGTGCTCGAGATCGTAGAGGATGAAAGGCTGCCGATGCCGGGTCCCAGGCTATGATCCTTAATCGATTAGGAGCCGAATAAGTAAGTTCAAAAGCAAGTATTTTCATTTTTGAACAATATTTTAATCAAAAGGAAAGCTCGGCAGCTATAGTTCGAAAGCGTGTCCCAAAATTTTTGTCCATGAATTTTTGGTATCCCAAAATCTATCTTAGGATTATTGTAAATATGTCATATGATGGTAATCTCAAAATACAAAAATAAAAACTAGAATACCGTGTTTTTGGTGGACTTTGAGAATAAATACATCTCAAACTACATGAATGTTCATCAGTTATAGTTGTTCTACTCGTACTTTTATCTTCAAAATCTGTGGACCTTGTATAAGTTTAGGCTAGGAGCTAGGACTACACTTTTGATTAAGATGACTTGACTATTCACTTGCAAGAAATAGAACACAGGGTAATCGCACACGCTGCCGATAAATTAATTCTGGCAATGCGAATTTCAAAAATTTAAATGAAGCAAATGCACTAACACAGGGTTTGAATAGAGCTTTCCATTGACATATGTCACATTAAAAAAAGTTTACGCAAGCTTAGGCAGGTCTACGCAAGTTTACGCAAGCTTACGCAAGTTTACGCAAGCTTACGCATGTAACTTTGGATGCGTATATTTCGAGAACCAGAAATCGTAGATGGTTCTAGTTTTCAGTTTTGAAAAGCTCTCGAAAATTTCTATCGAACTTTAATTTTGCCTATCTTCTACAATCGGTTTTGGATATATCGTCATTCAAACACATTAAGGTGGGTATTTGGCGGCAGAAAATCAGTAAAATGACTTTGGAGCAAATATTTCCTCAACCAAACGATGAAAACAAAATTGGCTTCGATGTGTCGATTGGGTTTGAATAGACCTTTCCATTAATGTATGGCACAATTTATTTCATCAACTTTGAAAAAAAAGTTAGTTTTTTTTGAAAAAAATGGCAAGGGGTTAGTCCATGTTTTTTTTCCGAAATCCATGAAAAAATTTTGTGACTAGATTTTTACATTTTTGAAAAGGTATATTAATTTCCTATTCAGAACTGAAAACCGCAACAATTTTGAAAGCTCCGTTCGTTAGATATTCGCAAATAACGGATTGCGTAAATATTCACTAAAAATTACATTGGATACAAATACGAGTATCTATTCAACCAGACATCGCAGAACCATTTGGTTTTCAAAAACGGATAGCCTCTAAATAGATAATGTAGATTTTGAAAACCGGAACCATATGCATGGCTTGGTGGTGAAAATATATCTATCCAAAGGCATTTTCAGGCTGAATGCAAATAATCGAATATCACTTTGGATGCCGTTATTTCGAAAATCATGTATCAAAGAAGATTCCAATTTTCAGTTTTGGAAAGCTTTGGCAAATTTCAATGCAACACTTTTTATTTTATTCTTCTTGAAGGCTTTGTTTTGGAAATATCGCCATCCAAAGACATTAAGGAAGGTACTTCGAGTCAGAAAGTCGTTAAAATCAGCTAAAGTCGCTTTGGATGCGAATATTTTGACAAATAGACCTCAAAGTAAATTTTGAAAAGGTGGGTTCATTTTCTACTCAGCACTGAAAACCACATAAAGTTTGACACTTGCGACCGAAAACCCATGCGACAGAAAATCGCAAATGGTTTCATAGCTTTATTTTGCGCTTGACCAAACTATGCCTTTTCTAACATTTCCTGTTAATTCATCAAAAAAAAATCCTAAACACACTGAAAAATATAATTCAATTATATTTCATAACTATTCATATCTTATAAGCCAAAGAGTCCAGAAAACAGCCTTTATCTATATTTTTCCATTAGGCCAAAATTCTCTGAAAGTAACATTTTGTCTATCAATGAGATGAGATTTATGTAAATTATGAAAAATCCCATTCCGCCTTGGAGGAGAATAGTTCCCATATAGAAATTAATGCATATGCATATCCATTCTAATATTCGCAGAGGTGTTACTCCATCATCCCGGATGCCATAAACACTGTGCATGCACCAGGACATGCTATACGATACGAACATTGCACATCTATATAAAATGAAATCTTTTACAGCTGCACTTAGAATTTCGATTAATGCCAACTACCACCCATCCAAGGCACATAATGAAAATGCCTACGTTCTACATGTCGATAGATGAATAATTCTGAAGATTGGATATGAGATGAAAAGCCTATTCGAACCATAGAAGTAGACATCAAGAACCAAACTATAGTTATAAAGGTGCGTCTGTATACCCGATGGCCATTCAAAAACATCCTTTTCAATTAAATACACTTTCCCTGTAGTATTACAATGTTAGCTCGTCGATAGTAGTTGTCTCTCATAGTCTTTGATGTTGAGAGTTCCATCAGCATCATCACTCATCAGAGTATCTCGCTGGATGAACACAACGATAGAAGTTAATTAAATACTCGTAGCCTGAAAACCCTGGGTTCCGTATCGGCCGCCATCTTCGATTTGCAAGTTTTTTTGTTTCATAATGCCGATGCAAGAAGATGATAATTGACATGTGAATGAGCGAAACTTGTTGAACTCAGAAACTGTCGCTTTGAGAATGATTGATGTCAAGCCCAAGCAGACGGAGGAGAGTCTTGTAATGGCAGTGTTTCACCTGTTATAAAGCCTGCTGTATTTCAATGTAAAGACGGAAGTGATTCTCAATTTCATGAGCCACCACCACCAAGCAGCAGCACCACACCACAACGGCAGCACTCTCACTCAGCAGATACTTTATAAACGATAGATGAGGTTTTAATAACGCGGACAGATTTTACGAGCTCCGCAAGTTAGCTTGATGAAGCTCAGTATGTTTCAACAGTCAACACGAACTACCATGCCACGCCGAAGCCAGTGGCAATTGATTGAAAAGCTAATTTCCCATCAACGTTGCAATTAGTTTTTGTTGCGCAAATCAGGGCTTTTTATGTTGTCGCATAGCAAGGATACGTTACGTGTGTAGGTATTATTATATAAATGTATTTTAGAAGAGCCCATGACAGGCGGATCAATTGCGGAGACCCCAGCTTGTCACCTTAGACAATTTTGATGTATTTATTAGCCATCAAGTTGAAGTAATTATTGTTCGAGCAAAGCAAAAAAATACTGCAACAAGTTAATTGATTTTTTACAAGCTAAAGAAGCGTTTGCACTAAAAGCAAAAACATAAAATTTGCGTTGTATGATTAGAACATTTCGTAAAGAAGTATCGTTAAAACGGTATCTACTAAAAACTGCATCAAAGAGGTTTGAGGTGGCTGCATGAACCAACATTTTAACATTGAAAATGTTTATAGGGTCGTTTTGGATAAATTATGGTGTTACTAAAGTGAATAAATGTGTATATGAGATGAACGCTAGCGTATACGGGGGGTACGATCGAATTTTTGGTTGGTGTTACCAGAATGAATAAAGTGAACAGATGAACGCTAGCGTATACGGGAGGTACGATTGAATTTTTGGTTGGTGTTACTAAATTGAATAAAATAAATTTTAGCCCTATATTTTTATAGCTATAAATGCAGTCAGCAGTTTATTGTGCAGCTTTAACTATGTGTTGGCAGTTAAAAAAAAAAATGGCTTGAAAAGAAAATGTATGTAGAAGTGCAAAATGATGTTTTTTTTTTAAATTTGAATTATAGAATAGGGCTTTTATGTGAAATGGTCGAAAAGCCAAAAATCTAAATGAGATGTGCTAAAGTGACAATTTTTTTGTTTATCGATAGTAACGTTTAATATAACAATTTCGTTCATATATTTTGAAATTCCAATCTACGAAATGAGATATTAAAGGCTGTAACTTCAAAATTCAAAAATAGATGGTTCATAAATTATTTACTACACATTAGGGTTAGGTCTGATTGTAATAAATTTTATAGTTTGAGAATAATAATGAATAATTAAATGTTTTTCTTTGAGGAAATTTTTATTAATTTTTTTTTTATATTTTTTACAATTTTTTTAGATATACTAATTTTTGTTGATCGATTTTTGGCAGTTATATTTTTTGTCTTTTTAACGATTGTATTTAAAAATCTCAAATTCATACAGGTGATAGATTACATAGATCTACATATAATATGTTAAATTTGAATTTTTGAAAGTATTTCCGTTGACATAATTACATATTACTGTTCATTAACATACCACCTAATAACTCATTGGTCTGTGCACCTATACAATTAGTTTTTTTTTATTCGCAAATTCAATAATTGATAATTAATTTGATGTATCATACGTAGCCTTAGGTTCTTGATAAGCCTCACAAATCTAAGATACAATAATTAAAAAGTGGTACTTATTATTCAATCAATATTCCTATAGTTCATCGTCATCGTTGATTTGCAAGTTTGTGTGCGGGAATCAGCCCAAATAAGAAGAACTCAAATATTTCCCATAGTGCCACAGTTCATTCAAAATGTCTCTCTCTCTCTGTTCATTATGTTTTTTGATTTGTTTCATTATTTGTCTCTCTGTCAGTGAATTACTGAAGAAAATGACTTTTCATTCAAGTTCAGTATTCATGTTCACTCGTTCAATGTTCTTGTGTTGCTTGTTCACTGTTTGTTTTGTTCAGTCGTATAGATGCTCCGATGGTGGTAGGTTGGTCTGCTACTCGGATTTTTTTTTCAGCTAGTACCTAACTAGTTAAATTAAATGCAATTTGCGTTTGTGTTTTGTTACTTCGTAGGTAGTAGGGTTAAATGCTTACGGGATATGTATGTTTGGTTAGTAGGTAGGTAATTTAGTAAGTTAGATAGGATGCTTGTGATATTCGTTGGAATATTTTTTGTTTTATAAATTTTTTTAGTTTTGGGTTTTATTTAGCTATGATAAGAAAGATTAACTAAGAAAATTAAAATATGAAATAAGAAAACAAGCGGAAATAAAAATATAGGTCACTAAAATCTGAAAACTAAATTATTTTTAAAGTTAAGTCAACCGCATATTAAATTAGATTTTATATGCGGTTGACTAGTTAGAAAGTTTTTTTAGAAGTCCTTAGTTGTTGGATATATACCTTATAATAATACAATAAAACGTCAATTTAGACAAATCTTAGACAACCGAAGTCTTTGTCTAAGTGAGACAACTTTATGACAACAGTAAACAAAGTTTACTAATAACTTTTTTCAGTTGGACGGCTGCCTAAAGATAGAAAAAGTTTATAAACACGAGTGAAAATGTGTTTTCTATTTTTGAAAATGAAGAAATGTCCTTATTGGGATAGTTTTTCAAAAAAAAACTTGTTGAATAGACTAAAAGTCGATTTATCGCTATTGTGAATTTAAATTGGTAAATAATTTTATATATGATTATCATGCATTCCTATATTTTCCTTTTTAATAGAAATTTCAAGTCCATCAAGAGTTTCTTACCGACTTTTTACTTTTCGAATTTTTCGGAATAGACTCGCAAGAAGTCCCAAAATTAAAAAAAAAACACAATGGTGAAAAATTGCGGAAACGTTACACTCACCAGCATTGAATATTTGTTTGTAGGCTTATATTTTGGGGAAAATCAATTTATTTGCTAGCATTGCCTCAACACACGTCATAAAAGCAACGAAAAATAAATTCAAATACAAGAAAAAAGTAATATTGAATTTTTGGTTGGTGTTACCACAAAGCTAAATCAAAAACAAAAATAAAGTTACCACACAAAGAAAATGAAAATATAAAGATAGAAGACAAGCGGGAAAAATAAAGGTCAGTAAAATGATGAAAGGTGGGAAGTGCACAGCCTCTCTGTTTAAAAGAAGGTTCTCTTTTGTATCTTTAAAATTAAACAATATTAAAGACCCACAAAGATAATAAGTTAAATAATATGTTGTGGAGACATAACAACCCGTAGCATTTAATGTATGTTTGAAGGCATGTATTTAGAAGAAAATTAAATTTAAGTTAAAGAATTTAGGAAAAATAAATACAGATACAGATCGAAAAAAAAACAAGGAATGAGGGTTGAAATTATGAATTTTTGGTTGGTGTTACAACAAAGCTATAGAAAAAAGAAAAAGTGAGTTACCACACAAGGATAATACAAATATGAAACTAGGAGACAAGTGACAGAAAATATAGGTCAATAAAATGACATAAGGAAAATATTAAATGTCTTTTTTATTTTTGCAAATGAAACAAAATTTGAAAATAAAAAGCTACAAACGAATTGGACAAATAATATTTGTTTGAGACGTAACAACTACCAACATTGAATATTGTATTTTTGGAAAATCAAATTTTAGCTAGTGTTACCAAAAACGAGGAAAAACCAATACACAACAAAATAACAAAACAAAAATAGCAATGTGTACATGTTAACATCATTTTGTCCATAGTCAAAATTTTGTTGATGATAGAACAAAGGGAATATGAAATATTTAACCGAATTTTTAAAAGAAAAAGTAAACGAAAATCATGCAATATGATAGCCTTATTTTGGGTGTTGTATCCTCTATGTATATATGGGTATTCGATAATTTATTTTTGTTTGTTTTGTTTGTCTGAAGCAATGAAAAGTTCAGATGATAAAATTTTTGTTGAGACAATGGCTCAAGAATGATCAAAATACGCAATGATGCAGTGGCTTCAAATTCCTTAAGTGTTCTTAGAGCTGTAGAAAAAAATCTATTTATGTGTAACTATGTGCAAGTAAAGATAGAAATGTGAAATTAATTTTGGTTAACAATTTTTTTAATTTTTTTTCAGTTCAATATAATTTTTAGATTGGTCCTAGTAAAAATCATGATTAAAATTGATATAACTTGATGTGCTTGGAAACCGGTAAAGATAATATAAATATAAAAGAAAGATTGCTAATTATAAAGATTAAAGATTTATCTAGCACGAATAAGTCATTTTCAATGTCCCCATTGTTACTCAAGGAGTGAAATCTGTAAATTTTTTTATTCAGATCTGAGGGATTATATTTATTTCTTAAACAATTTTCTTAGCTACATGCATGTACATAAATACATATATAGGAATGATTTGCCAAGTACATATAGTTTTTGACAGATTTTCATGAATATTTTCTAGTTTAGTTTTCATATTTTTAACCTCGCCTTGACAAAGCCAACCAGCCAAATGGCCACGTGCCAGTGCCAGCGGCTCAAAATCCATCGTGTGTGGGTTGGGGTGGAATCCGATTCATTTGAATTTGAATTGAAATTTTCTAATATATAGAAAATAATTTCCAAACTCGCTCTCGACGGTAAAATCAATTAAACAATAAATATACTACTCGTACAAAAAAGAAATCAATTCCAAACCGAACGATCGTGAAACAAACAAAAGATAATCCAAAATGAAAACATTGTGATTCCAGCTGCTTTTGACAGATTAACACTTTCAACTCATATCAAGGAGATGAGTTGAAAAAAATTACTCATTGTTACTTTTTGACACTTAAACTTTGAATTTAGGAACTCTGTGACGTCATAAAGTTAAATAAAGTTACTTTTCTGAATTTGTGGAACGATGAAAGCTAACTTTAGTTAATTTTGGTTAGAAAAAGAATGCACTTCTGTCAGACTGTTTAAAAAACCCGTTTTTCACTTTGAATTTCGAATTTTTTAAACGATCTGGCAGAGCGAGCTTTGCACTGAAATGTTCTTGGATTCCATGATGTGTGATCCGAAGAGCCTATCTAGGAAGGCGTGAAAATTCTGGCGAACTCGATTACCTTCTTTTTTTTTTTTTGATGCACTAATTATTCACAAAAGACCCAGTTGTGGACAGCAAGACTTCGATTTTTTAAAAAGCTTTAAATGAAGCTTTCGATGCCTATATTTCTTTTTTTTGCTATCATTCACACCCAAAATCTGCTGTGGGCTCTCGGTCTATTTCAATTATTATAACTTTACTAATAATTGATAGGAAAATTTAAACTTAAATTTATTAGAGAAAAACACTAGTCAAGGAAATTAATGGAACAAAATTGTTTTAAATTTTTTAAGTGTTTTTTGAAAAGCTGTATCTTTGTGATGAGTGGTCGTATTGTGTTGAAACAAAAAGTATTTTACAGCTTTTTGTTTTTTCTCGATACTTCTTTGCAAATAATTTGTTTGCATTACCGTTATAGCGTTACTGTAAGAACGGACACCAAGCTATAATTTTTTTCAAATACTATTTTTTTTTAATTAATCAAATGTAAGAGTCTGATAGCCTTTTAATTCATCTTTAATTAATTTTTTTTTTTTGCTGTCGTACAATTTCTTTTATAATGGTTTATCTGACTTTTAATGAAAAAGATACGTTTGGCTTTGATTACCAATATCATAGCCTAAAATGACGTAATAAGAAATTCATGGATAGTTTTAGAAATTTGAGTAAGTTTTTTAACTGATTTTTTTAAAACTAATTTTTTTTACTCTTCACCGTTAGTTTAAAAAAAGGACTAAAAAACGACTTTTTATGGTCTTTCGGTAAATCTTTTGTTACTTTTATGGACTTTTATAGCATCAATATTTTTGTAAATTTTCAAATTGATTCACCGAACCGTTTTTCTTCACCAAATTTTCAAAGTCTTACAAACCATTTAAGGGGACAAATTGTCTTGTTCCTATATACATCGCATAGTCGTCATCAAAATTAATCAAAAACAACAATTTTCGTTGACTTTTTTCCACAGTTTCGCATTGGTTAGATATTTTTGTTGACTTGAAATGAAACAAAAAGTACATTTTTCCAAAAAATAAAAAAAAAATTCATACAAAAAAAAACTTACAATTTTGTTTGTAATTTTTCTTTTTTGAAAAATATACTTTTTATTTCATTTCAATCCAAAAAAATATCTAACCGATGTAAAACTGTGAAAAAATGCTTTTCAAAAAACACTAATAAAAGTTGAAAACAATTTTGTTCCTTTACTTTCCGTGACTAGTGTTGATGTTTTTTTTTATCATGTTGGGCCTTGTAAAAGACACAAACGTGTAAACTTGTTTATTTTTTATACCAAACGGTTAAGTAAAAAACATGTGTTAGAGGAATGACATATTCACTAAACGAAAAACATAATCGCTACCTTAACTTTAACATAAAAGACAAACAAGTAGTCCAGTAACTATATACGGGTTTTTCAACAGGGACGCTACAAAAGAAGAGCGACAGGGACTGCAAACGACGCCATATTTCTTGCCGCTCTTTTGACATTTCTCTTCAGTAAGGGTTGCCATTTCATGATGGAAAGATATACGAGCCAATATCGAGTCGAAATTATTAAAATTTACTACCGAAATTCGGAGTCAGTGGAGGAGTCAGTCAATTTATGGTCGTCATAATCGTGCTAGCAAATCAACAATTGAGCGTCTAGTGGAAAAATTTGAATCCACAGGCACAGTACAAAATATTCCCGTGGCAGTGAGATAAAGAAATGCCCGTAGTGTCGAGAATATTGCTGCCGCTAAAGCTTCAGTTGCAAAAGCCCAAATGTATCTCTCGCACGTCGTTCTCAAGCGTTGGGCATCTCTGTGACGTCGTTGTGGCGAATTTTGCGAAAAGATCTTTGCCTACATCCTTAAAAGATTAACTTGACGCAAGAACTGAAGCCGCTTGACCACCAGAAGCGTCGTATCTTCGTCAATTGGGCTGAGCAACAACTTGAAAATGATTCGGATTTTCATCGAAAAATCATCTTCAGCGATGAGGTTTATTTGTGGCTGAATGGCTTCGTCAATAAACAAAATATGCGGCATTGGTCAGGCAGCAATCCACACGTACTCCATGAGTCATCATTGCTTCTTGAAAAAATTACAGTTTGGTGTGGTTTATGGGCCGGCGGCATCATTGGGCCGTACTTCTTCCGTGATGATCAAGACCGGCACGTTACTGTGAATGGGGATCGCTACCGTTCAATAATAACAGATTATTTTTGGCCCCAATTGGATGATATGGACATGGAGGACATGTGGTTCCAACAGGACGGCCGGCGCCACAAGCCACACAGCGAATGTCACAATCAATTTATTGGAAACCAAGTTTGGAGAAATCCAGTCGCTTGGCCGCCTCGGTCGTGCGATTTGACGCCGTTAGACTATTTCCTGTGGGGCTCCGTCAAGTCTATGGTCTATGCCAACAAGCCAGCGACGATTGATGAACTTCGTACCAATATCGAACCTGAAATTGCATGAAATTGCAGCAGCATCCGCCAATTTATTCTTGAAAACCGTTGAAAATTGGGTTCAGCGTCTGGACTTCTGCAAGCGTGCCCGTGGTGGCCATACAAAAAAAAATCGATTTCCATACATAATGGCATCGAACGTACTTTTACAGGAATAAAGAATTTCATTGATATCCAAAACCATTTTTGTTTATTTAAAAAAAACTTTTGTAGCGCTCTAATTGAAAAACCCGATACATCAGACCTTGCGTCAGATCTTGCAGCCCTGATTTTTTGCTGAGTTGTTTTTGATGTTGGTCTGATAAATAATTCAAGTTTTTGACCTCGAGGGTCGAACACATCATGGTAAGAAATTAAAAAAAAACATCGAAATCTTCGCCTTTTTCTCAGTAATTGTCGATTTTATACCTGATGAAGGATTAGTTTTTAATGAAACATTGTTCTACAATTTTATATTAATTAAATTTACATCAGTTTGAGCCTGGAATTGTCTCTGTATACCTAAGAGTTTCCAAGGAACAGGCTTTGAAAATGTATCAATAGCTTATTCATAGCAAACAGCAGTATAACTGCAAACACATTGTGCTTAGCATTAGATAGTTCAAGACTCTAAATCGTCCAGATTAGGTCAAAAGTAAAAATAAAAAATAATATGTGCATACATCTCCATTTCGGCGGGAGGGGCAATTATCTTAAAAAGTGACTTAAAACAGAAAATCTTGAAAATCTGAATCTGAAAAACTGAAGAACAGTGGTAATACCTGGAGAAAAATTCTTTAGTTCTTCTTAGGCCAGAAATCCATTCTTAAATATTCTTTTAAAGTAAGGTTGTTTCAATTGATAATTTTTGAAAAATTTAGACAAATTTATTTTCCAACAGAAATTTTGAATAAGAAAAAATTTTTTTTGTCAACTATTTCTTAATGTTAATAGGCTTTCTGTTTTTTTTTTTTTTTGCATTCAATACTTTTTTCAATCTTAAGTCAAATTCTGAAAACTTTATGCTAAAAAGTCTTTCAGTATTTGAGAAAAATCAAAATAACCAAATCTAACCTTGTTTAACAGAGGATAGAAGACCTTGCATCAAATACGGTAGTTTTGAGGTTTTGGTCAGTTATTTACAGCTTAGGTCTTATGAATTATCCAAGTTTTCAACCATGAGAGTTGAACACAACATTTTCAAATATCAAGAATACTGCGATTTACACGTTTTTTTTCTGTTAACCATTTTTTATTGAGGGTGCATACATTAGTTTTGATGCTAAAATTCATTGCAGTGTGGCAAGTAGGCCTGAGGACACGTCAGGAGAACGACATTTTGAATAATTAAATGGAGCTAGCGGGTATGAAAATTTTCGTAACTATTTTTTTTAGATCGAATCTTAGAATCCGTTAATTTTCATCCAACTAACAAACTTATACTATATTATTTTTTTTTTTTTTTATTTCGGTTCAAGAATAAAGGAGACTTAAATATTAATATTTTGAAAAATTGACCATAAAAATATCTTAAGGAGACCTAATGGTTTTATAAAAGTATCAAACACTTTTCTATGTCGATGTCTTAAATGACTTTGGTGGTTCAAAACAAAGTTAAGTTGTTCAGAATTTTTGGTTCAGAACACAGTTAAGTTGTTCACAATTTTGTTTTTCAAATTTTTTTTCTATTTCATTGCAAAGAAGAGTTTTGGATCTGCTTAGAAACATAAATAAAATGCACGACTGGATAGCACGTTCTTGGCCTTATGTTCAAATTGCTGGGACTTTAAGAACTTTGTTAATATACAAGTTTAGAAAAAATAGAAAAAAGAAAATTTAAGAGCTCAAAACCAAAAATGCTATTGACCTACCTGAAAAAAATTTAGAATACACGCAAAACAAAATTTAAATCCTTGACTACTGCTGTCAAAAAAAAACTTTCATGCAAGTCAACCTAAGTATAAGAGTACATGTCTACTTTAAGTTTATCATTTCAATCTCAAATTGTTTTCCTATCTTCATTCTACATCCAATACCAATTTCATGCTGGGAAATAAATTAAGCATCTTATTGGTCAGCCCATATCTATACTCGGACATACAACTTTTAAGTGTACCCACTATCTTAACTCCTAGTAGTAATCCAGTCTATTTCTAGACCATCTTTTTGCAGTTCTTTAAAATGTCCATTTTGAATTACGATCTAATTAAATAAAATAGATTTCGATTGAGTTAATTAAACATCTATGTAAGACGACACGACGACGGCGACGAAGGCAGTGGCGGCAACCGTTGTTTTCCAACCAGTTTGATTTTTTTTGTCTATTTATTCTTTTCATCTGCAATGTTCATGTTTTAATCCCTTTTTTTTTGTCCTTTAACACAAACACGCCACCATCATGTTGTAAGAGGAATTTTTTTTTAAAAGAAGTTAGAGAGATTGAAAAACCTCCCAAGTCCAGAGAAGCATATAGACAAAAAAATATAGTCCTTTGATTTTACCATAGCCATTGTGTTATCGACACGAAGCAAGGTAGATTAGATATGTGTCAAGGTGCCACCAGCATCAAGTGACACTATGCAGTCGAATGTAATTAAGCCACCCGAAGGAAGAGTGATGCAAGTGACAGCAATCTAAAATCAGGTTGTTGATATAAAATTCAAACGAAAGGATGTGGGATTGAAGATAGGGGTGGACTGTTCTTTTGTAAGAGTTGGGCGATGGACACTCAAACAACGATGTATCACCTTTTTCACTAGACAATTGGAAACCGTAAGACAAAATGATGACAACGTTTTTGCTTACTTACAAACTATCACTTGCACCTTAACTCTTAATTTTGTGAAAGAATTGGTTTTTGATGGGCCCATCATGATTGAGAATCCTCTGGCGCTGACCAAAACCAATGCGGCCTTAGTCTGATGGTAAGGAGCCAAAGATGGAGACATTTTTTTTTGTGTGTTTCACTGCTATAGAAAGGTAATTGAATTTGAACGAGTTCGTTAATTTTTTTTCTATCCCACAAGTCTCCGGAACAAGCTATTCGGGAACTTAGTTATTAATTGAGTCACATTAGAGGCCAAATTAGAATTTCCAATTCCGGAACTAAGTGGTTGTGGCATTCGATGGAATTAGTAAAATTGGACACTTTCAAAGTGTTTGGCGAATAGAAATGGAAATTACAAAATCAATATAGCTTCCTATGCATAATGAAGCTATATGGATTGGATATGCAAGGTCTAAAATGAAAATTTAAAAAAATTTATTTAACCAAATACTGCAATAGTTTTTTGGCAGCTTTTATAGGACAACGAAATTAATTGTGAATTTTATACAAACACAGATATGCAAAGAACTTAATTTTGTTTTAATTGCGTTAAATTGCGATTTGTGGTGTGGTGTTCTGCATTTGAATTTAATTTAATTATATTAGCAACCAAATATCGAGTGCGCATTTAAATATTTTGTGGTCAAAAACTAATTATCGTTGTATTTCATTTTCCATTTAGTTTTTTTTTTTTTTTGTATGATGGAATTTTAATATTGAAGGAAAAACTGGAGCAAATGATAATGGGTTTTGATTTCTGGCATGTACTACGAATTGAATTATTTGTTACTTTATTTTTACAATTTCGCATAGGCATGTAGAAACATTCTTACTGGGGTGAAAGAATTTTTTAAAATTATTTTTAAACTATACTTACTTATCCGGCTCCCAATCCTTCTACGATCCCGAGCACGCTGCTTCTAGTCATCCAGACCAAGTTTACTGGCTTGTCTGGGAATGGCTTGGTCTTAAAACTGGAGGTTCGGCCTTCTTCCTTCTCTCGGACCTGAGGACTGAATTCAAAGACTCTCTTGGCTGCAGCATTTTATTATCCATATACTCGATGTGATTGAGTTAATGTAGTGGACATGATTCGATTTTCGGAACTACATCCACATCTTGATACAGCTCATAGATTTCGCAGTTGTATCTTCTTCTTTATTTGCTCTCGTCTCACACAGGATCAAATATCCGCCAGAGAGTTCTCTCTTTCTTTCAAAGGTGCCCAGTATCAGTTCTCCCTTTTTGCTTACCGCCCAAACACTCGACGCCACTTCAATTATTTGTTTATAGAATGTATTTGGTCATAGTCTCGTTTACTTGAAGACAAACAAGTTTTATCTTTTATTCAATTGTCATGAAAGCCTCTTAAACAGCCTGTTTGGAGCGGCTGATGATGTTGATATTATTGGTATAACCTAGAAATTGGACAGATCTGTTGAAAATTGTCCCATCGGTGTTTCCACCTGCCCTATCCAATATATTCTTCAGAACAAGATTGCAGAAATAACTTGTTTGGGCATCTCCTTGCTGAAACCCATAGCATGTTTGGAATATTTTAGAAGATCTTTACCCTAATCGATTATTGCATCGCCTTTTTTTCTAATGTCACCTGACACAAGTGTGGTTTTCCCGGGATATCAAATTCAGCCATTACTATATAGAAATCCTGACGATGAATGCTATCATGGTCGGCTTTGAAGTTGATGAATAGATGGTGTGGCTGGACTTGAAATTTGTTGCAATTTTCCAGAATTAGTTTGAGTGTGATTATATGGTATTTGGTCGATTGGCTGGCCAGAAGCCTCAGTGGTACTTGCTGATTATAGTGTTGCAAAATTGCTTAAGACGCTCACACAGTACCTTCTCTTGATAGGGTCTTGTAGGTGACGCTTATCAGAGATATGCCTCGATAGTTCTTGCAGGACATATGATCGCCTCTTTTTGTAGAAAGGATATATGTAGCGATAGGCTAGTCATCAGGCATGCTACCTCTCACCCCAAACTTGATCGATGAGTTGATACTTGCACCCTTTAAACGCATCTTCTCCATGCTTAAAGAGACTTGCAGGTAAACCTTCAGATCTGGCATCATTAATGGCCTTGATCTAATCTACCTCTTATACTGGGTTTGGGTTGTGGTACTGTCTTCATTGACTAGAGTTGGTTTCACTTCTTGTCTCTATTTCTCGCTCTACCCAATACCTATTAAGCAGCTATTGGAAATACTTCCTGAGTACATCTACTGTTCCCTGTGTTTCGGTCACTAGATTCCTTTTTGCTGTTTTGAAGAGCTTGCGTTGCGGTTTCAAAGCCAGTTACCAGTTGCTTCGTTTTTTTATTAAACCTCTGTTTTTTTTCGATCGCAAGACTCTTCAATCTCTTTGATCTGGGAGGCTGCGTGCTAAAGCCGCCTTGTTTTCCAATGCAGGATTTTCTTCTGATTGCTCGATATTCTTTTCCTGCTGCTCTTGTTTTCCACAGCAGCATAGTCATATGTTCATCTTCTGTCACCTTTTTCAACTGTAGGCATTCATCATAATACCATTCGTTCTTTTTTGAGATGATGGGTAGCCTATTGAGGTTTTGGCTGCTTCCTTGATGATATCTTGATACTGGGACCCCTGGTTGTTGGTGTATGTGGCAGGTAAATGCACAGCAGAAAGCTTCTAGCTCAGATGCTTACTGTAGACTTCGGTAACTTCAAATCTTGCATAGAAAACTTAAGGAAAATTTCTTCTTTAGGGTGGTTCGTTGCTCAGTTTCATTTGACAGTCGAGTTTTAAGTCTAACCGCAAGAAGAAAATGGTCAGAGTCGATGTTCGCCCGCCCAATAAGGACGCAATTCTTATTTAAGAGGCGTGTTTCCGGCGATCGGCACATGGTCGATTTTGTTGGCGTATAGACCATTTAGGGAGCCCCAAATTTCTTTGCTGATCTATAGCAGTGGAAACTTAATGCTACTTATCACTGTATTATGAGCTTCTGAAGAGTCAACTAGTGGAGGCCGTTATCATTATGTGCAGGCTGTGCCTACCAACTAATCCGCCGAAGGTGTCTTTCTTTCCAAATTGAGTATTGAAGACCCCGAATTAAATGTTTGCATCGTTCTCTGGGCAAACTCCGTAAGTTCTGTGTAGAGGGTCATAAAACTCATCCTTTAAAGAGCTTTCATCTCCATTAAGCTGTGAGGGGCGTGTGCACATATTAGGCTTACATTTTGGAAAGTGACTTTGAAGTGGATCACAATTAGGTGATCACTTGTCGGTTTAAAATCGATAACTTTGCTTCTTAACCGATTTTCTACGACGAATCACCATCCTAACCTCCTGTGTAGACTTTCATCACAGCTGTAATAAGCATCGCAATGTTTCTTTTCATCTTCACTTGGTTAAAATCTTTAAATTTCAATTTTTTTTAAGCGCAAGTTAAAATGTGGATCACAATTTCTATTTCTGAAATTGCATTTTAGTAATTACTGTGAAAGAAAACAATTTTTCTGTGGAATCTTCCTCGTTATTTCTGTAACTAAATTGAATGGACTCACTAATTGCTCACTCTTTCGGCATGCTCTGGAACCTAGCCAGTCACCATGTCCTTAATCCCATCAACAATTAATCATTCTGTCAGTGCGACTGGTTCTCTTATGTTTATGTAGAAAACTATGGTTCAACGATAATATTTGCATTAGCACGTATTTGGCCTCGACACGAAATCTGCTGTTCTGCTTCTCCACCAATCTCTCCTCTGACACATTCATCTTCTACAACAAACGAATGAAAAATATTTTATGTGCCACCAAGGATTCAAGAGGATCTATATTTGAACAGATGTATCTGCTACTATCCTGCATACCATGTCCCAAACTTAACAGGGGAAACGAAGTCATTATTTATTGCAATTGAATTGCACCTTTGTGCGAAAACTGAAAAGAAGGAGCTCCTCTTTTGCTTCTTGTTCCCGAAAACAAACCCTCCGTACTCACTCAAACACTCTTATGCTGTTGATTAGGAGCTCCCGAACTCGTTTTGGGAATTTCATTAAACGCTGTTCAAAGTGATTATCTGAGTCAGGTGAAGTCCCGTTCAATGTCACTCGGGTGCAGTAATTAATACATTTCCACGGGATTTTCATTTTGCAGAGCATTTCAAGGGAAATGGTGTGAACAAATTGCATATTTTGCCATTGTTTCCATTGTTCACCTACATGAAGACAAACAGGATGCTCATCAGACGAAAGCGATTCGCAGAGGCATCCAGCATCAAAATGTATTCATTTAGCTTTGTACTCTGTGTTGCTCGACAGCTATTTATCACCTCGAGTGCAATTAATATACCTTTCCAGTTTGCGAGTGGCGATATTTTCGTATATGCCTCGTAACATGCCACCCAGCAGCAGCAAGCTCTAGGTAATTTATTTCGGGTTGTTGGAGCTGCTCTGTTATATTTAGTATAAGCTTTAGCATCCCCTAGATCAATAAATAAATAAGGAAGTCCCAGGATAATACCATAATTTTTGTATGGCGAAGAAATGTTAGCACCGACCTACGTGTGAGCAGTCATTGGGCATGTTCTAAGGGTAAATACTTGGGGGTCGTTATGTGGCAAAATGGGGAGCATTTGAGAATTGAGATGGTGGAATAATTGCTTAAGAGAGCAACGGAAGCCGCCTTTAGTGCAAGTGACTTGACGTAAAGAGGTCAAAGCTGTTGGTTTTATATTGAAACGACTCAAGGGAAAAGGCGGGATCTTTGTATATATAAATCATAGTACTATCATGAACGATTTTTTTTAGGATTACATACTGCCAGCGGGGGCGCCACATTTGACCGCAAATATTGTGGTGGAGAAATGTGTGGAGACAACAATTAAAGAATCGAAGATAAGTAGTAAGAGCAAGAGGATTAATTATTTCTATTCTGGTTAAAAATAAAGGGAGTAAGTGAGATAAGCAAACCAGCTGATTTTGAAATGACACAAACTAGAAAAAGATGAAGGAAATGAGAAAATTTTTCTCGTATCCTCTTTGAATTCACCATTAATTGTTTGTTTTTATTTTTGAAACATATATATTGTATGTAGCCAGAGTAGCAAAGAAAAATTTAACAAGGGGATAAAAGAGACACCTGAGTGAGCTGCTTGCGTCGTCGCCTCGTCGGTATCGTAGGTACTAGGTAGTAACAACCAGCAGAAAAACCTTTCTGCACAGATTTTGTTGTAGACGATGTGAATGAGAAACGTAGGTATGACTATAGGTATGTATATTTTCTCATAATTATTATTATTGAGGGTAGTTTTTGTTTTGTGTCTGATTTAAAATTTTCGAGGAAATCTCTTCATATAAATTTTTTTGTATGATTTCGATGGCAGGATACCGATAATTTTTAGTGGCTATTTTAATAATTTAATTGTAATCTGTATTTTGCGAGGGTAAGTATATGTAGGTATTTATTTTGGTAGTGGACTAGTTTCTATTCCAATTAGGAATACATAATTTTTGTATTATTAGTTGTTTCGAGGATATGTTTTTTAGTAGGTATTTAAATAAAATATGTAGGTTAGGTATTCTTATGCAAAATTCAGAGTTAGGCTTAGGTAAAGATACCTATTAAGATATCTTTGTTGAACATGGGGGTGGGTTTTTGTATAGGTACCTAGGTACATAAATATTTCTTTTATTAGGTAGGTAGGTATTTTAATTAAAGTTTGTTTTGCTAAATTCTAGTGTAGGGAGGTACCTACTTATTAATTAAAAAAAAAAATAGGCAGTAGCAGAAAAAATTTCGTCAAATGTTTTTATTTCTTCAATGTTTATACGTAAGTGGGAGTGCCAATGCATTGAGATATGTATACCTACATTTATGTAGGATATTGGCTTAAATTTGATACAACAAAGTTAATACTACCTTTACTTACACTTTCATGCGAAAGTTTTTTTTAAAGCCAAAGCCTAACATTTTCTCTTTATTTCTTTTGAACATTTTTTATTTATCCAAAATAGCTTTTTATGGCCTTTAGTCCTACAAATTGGCGTTTCGTCCGGCTATGAAATAATGCTTAGTCTTCTACTTGGCTGATTATGATTAGTATACTAGTTTATAATATTGCAACAAAAATTCCAATAAAAAGATAAAATATAACTTGGAAACGAATTTTTATCGAGTTTGCTATACCCAAACAAATGTTTGAACATAGGCAACTGCCTCCTTGAAAGTGATCCTGTTTTCGAACAGGCGTTTTCAAAAAGGTGTTCCTGGTGTTCGAAGATATGATGTATTTCCTATATTCGAACACCCTAATTTTCTATGCATTTCATATCACAGGTTTTTTTTATAACCAGCGTTGTGTAATATAAAATTCTCCGATTACAAACTACCCATTACTGTGTGTTTTAATTTAATTACCCATTACATTTGTCACACATAATTTAGAACTTTTAATTATCTGCGAAAAGCATTTGCAATGGGTATGAATAATTTACTTTTCTAATTGGTAATTAAAACATTTATAGTGAATTTATTTTAAATTACTGTAGTAAGAAAATAGTGGATTTTTTAAAAGCTTTTCATTCAAAAAAAAAATTTTGAAAGCTTTGATAAATAAATTATTATTTAACTTTTTGTAGTTTTTGTATACAAAATTTTTTATAAATCCATTTGTCAGAGATAGGTAATGAGAAAATTCAATTGTTCTTAATAACTTACTAATTTGTATTCGATTGTTAGAACCTATGGTTGTATGTTTTCTGGTTTTTGAGAAAATTATTATTTTTTTTTCAAAATATTTATTTTGAAAAAAGCCATTTCTGGCTTTTCAAAAATCAACTGTAAGTGCTGCCGTTGTTTTTCAATATTTTTGTTTTTTTTTTATAAAATTGCGCTTACTGTCCAAGTGGAGGAGATATACCCCCTCCTACAGGATTTTTTCTTTCTACATTCAACGCGAATCACATAAAGCATACCTACTATGGGGGATAAAAAAAAAAATATAAAAATATGGCCAGTTTTTTTTTTCTTCATTTAGAGCTGATTTAGGCCTATCTCTTCTACATAAAACTAAAAAATCATGTGACGACTACCCTAGTATACATATGACTGTGAAATATGTATACCTACACATGAATATAAAATGTTTGTAAGATTTAAAATATATTTAGGTAGGTATTCCAATTTGAGCATTTTTTTATAAACATTTAATATTAAATTACAAACTAATCAACAACCCCTTTTTGGTATAAGAACACACCTATTGAAATTTATAAAAAATTTATTTAGCATTTTTCTTAATTTTAATTTTTGTTAAGACAAAACAAAACCATTATAGTTTTAAGAATTCAACAAAAAAATATTAAGTGCCGTTTACTGATACAAAAATTAAACATTTATGTTTTATTTAAGCTTGGCATATATTCGCTTTTGTTGCACTTAAATATTTAGGTTTCATTTTAGCTAGCGGGTCTAAGAACATTAAATACTGAATGCCAAACTAGTAGGTACTTAACAACTTTAAATTCTGAAAAAATTTGGTACCTTTAAAACTATTCATCAATGATATGTCATTTTTTGTATCATTTTTCAAATTGTTTAAGTTTTTATTTTATTTTTTTTTTTTTTCAATTTGTTGCTGCATTTTGCTCATAATTAAATATTTTCTTTAAAAAATGTGTCCTTTGATTTTAATGAAAGTTGAATTTTATAAAAACAACTTAAGAAAAGTAAGCTGCTTGAGCACTCTCTTATAGTCGTAAATGTACCTTCCAACTTACCTACATACCTACCCATTTTATATTTTCTTGCATTTTGCTGCATCATTAATATACCAATATAGGTACCTTACCTACCTACCTACATTTATATCGAATGAACAAACAAATTACTTAAGATTGCAAATTAAAATACGTATTAAACTACACAGTAATACAATAACTATACATAAGTACATATGCACATTCCTAACTATAGATTTTCATAATGAACAATATGTACATATCTACGTACTAAACCTATACTCTATACCTTTCATATCTCGCTCACATACAAACAGCCATAAGAAAAAATATGGGACACACCAAATAAAAACCATTCATCCCTTCTATCCTTTGAGCCGCGCGCGCCACGCCATCGCTCAAAAGCATTGGCATCAGCTGTGTGCATGAAGACATAAGAAATTAAAAAAAAAAACAACGTTTTCCAAATACTTTGCAAAACTCCAAATATAAACCACTTCCCCCTTTATCCACAAAAAAACCCATCAAACAGAAAGAATACCCAAAATATTTTTTATTTGACACACTTTTGAATTCTTTTCATCTTATCTCATCTAAAAGAATACAAAAATGTAAACAAAACTAAGCCAAAGCAAAATCGACTATTTTCTTCATTTTCATCTTATACTCAAAGATTTTTATGTATATTCTTTTCAAAAATGCTCTCTACCTGATTCAGTCTCACCCTTGTAAATTCTAAATACGTCTTTCCCGTTCAAATCATAATCTCAATTCTCAAATTCTCAAGCGTTCGCAAGTCTCCACCCAAAATTGCATCTCTCCGCTACAGGGTTCACCATACACCATAAATCAAGTGACAGCTGTCAAAAAGACCAACTCCGAAAAAGTATTGCCAGATTGAAAACCATATGGCTAGAAAAAAACACCATTTACAAAAAGTTGCATATTTTATTTAACAGGAATGAAGTTCGTAAGTTTAAATTTTTTTTTTACTTTTGTCTCCACCAATTATTATACGGATACAAATTTCAAACAAATCAGATAACCAGATAATATTTATTGCTGTGCTAACAAAAATTCATAAGACTTTTCTATTCAGAAGGCATTCAACACATATCTATTTTTAACACAACATCTCTCTAAAATACACAAATAATTCTGTTTTCACTTGAATATTCCAGCAAGCATATTTATCCCGCCTTTGTATATATAAATCATAGTACTATCATGGACGCACTAGAAGAGGGTGACATCTGCAGGCAGTATGGTGAACCCTGTAGCGGAGAGATGCAATTTTGGGTGGAGACTTGCGAACGCTTGAGAATTTGAGAATTGAGATTATGATTTGAACGGGAAAGACGTATTTAGAATTTACAAGGGTGAGACTGAATCAGGTAGAGAGCATTTTTGAAAAGAATATACATAAAAATCTTTGAGTATAAGATGAAAATGAAGAAAATAGTCGATTTTGCTTTGGCTTAGTTTTGTTTACATTTTTGTATTCTTTTAGATGAGATAAGATGAAAAGAATTCAAAAGTGTGTCAAATAAAAAATATTTTGGGTATTCTTTCTGTTTGATGGGTTTTTTTGTGGATAAAGGGGGAAGTGGTTTATATTTGGAGTTTTGCAAAGTATTTGGAAAACGTTGTTTTTTTTTTTAATTTCTTATGTCTTCATGCACACAGCTGATGCCAATGCTTTTGAGCGATGGCGTGGCGCGCGCGGCTCAAAGGATAGAAGGGATGAATGGTTTTTATTTGGTGTGTCCCATATTTTTTCTTATGGCTGTTTGTATGTGAGCGAGATATGAAAGGTATAGAGTATAGGTTTAGTACGTAGATATGTACATATTGTTCATTATGAAAATCTATAGTTAGGAATGTGCATATGTACTTATGTATAGTTATTGTATTACTGTGTAGTTTAATACGTATTTTAATTTGCAATCTTAAGTAATTTGTTTGTTCATTCGATATAAATGTAGGTAGGTAGGTAAGGTACCTATATTGGTATATTAATGATGCAGCAAAATGCAAGAAAATATAAAATGGGTAGGTATGTAGGTAAGTTGGAAGGTACATTTACGACTATAAGAGAGTGCTCAAGCAGCTTACTTTTCTTAAGTTGTTTTTATAAAATTCAACTTTCATTAAAATCAAAGGACACATTTTTTAAAGAAAATATTTAATTATGAGCAAAATGCAGCAACAAATTGAAAAAAAAAAAAAATAAAATAAAAACTTAAACAATTTGAAAAATGATACAAAAAATGACATATCATTGATGAATAGTTTTAAAGGTACCAAATTTTTTCAGAATTTAAAGTTGTTAAGTACCTACTAGTTTGGCATTCAGTATTTAATGTTCTTAGACCCGCTAGCTAAAATGAAACCTAAATATTTAAGTGCAACAAAAGCGAATATATGCCAAGCTTAAATAAAACATAAATGTTTAATTTTTGTATCAGTAAACGGCACTTAATATTTTTTTGTTGAATTCTTAAAACTATAATGGTTTTGTTTTGTCTTAACAAAAATTAAAATTAAGAAAAATGCTAAATAAATTTTTTATAAATTTCAATAGGTGTGTTCTTATACCAAAAAGGGGTTGTTGATTAGTTTGTAATTTAATATTAAATGTTTATAAAAAAATGCTCAAATTGGAATACCTACCTAAATATATTTTAAATCTTACAAACATTTTATATTCATGTGTAGGTATACATATTTCACAGTCATATGTATACTAGGGTAGTCGTCACATGATTTTTTAGTTTTATGTAGAAGAGATAGGCCTAAATCAGCTCTAAATGAAGAAAAAAAAAATTGGCCATATTTTTATATTTTTTTTTTTATCCCCCATAGTAGGTATGCTTTATGTGATTCGCGTTGAATGTAGAAAGAAAAAATCCTGTAGGAGGGGGTATATCTCCTCCACTTGGACAGTAAGCGCAATTTTATAAAAAAAAAACAAAAATATTGAAAAACAACGGCAGCACTTACAGTTGATTTTTGAAAAGCCAGAAATGGCTTTTTTCAAAATAAATATTTTGAAAAAAAAATAATAATTTTCTCAAAAACCAGAAAACATACAACCATAGGTTCTAACAATCGAATACAAATTAGTAAGTTATTAAGAACAATTGAATTTTCTCATTACCTATCTCTGACAAATGGATTTATAAAAAATTTTGTATACAAAAACTACAAAAAGTTAAATAATAATTTATTTATCAAAGCTTTCAAAATTTTTTTTTTGAATGAAAAGCTTTTAAAAAATCCACTATTTTCTTACTACAGTAATTTAAAATAAATTCACTATAAATGTTTTAATTACCAATTAGAAAAGTAAATTATTCATACCCATTGCAAATGCTTTTCGCAGATAATTAAAAGTTCTAAATTATGTGTGACAAATGTAATGGGTAATTAAATTAAAACACACAGTAATGGGTAGTTTGTAATCGGAGAATTTTATATTACACAACGCTGGTTATAAAAAAAACCTGTGATATGAAATGCATAGAAAATTAGGGTGTTCGAATATAGGAAATACATCATATCTTCGAACACCAGGAACACCTTTTTGAAAACGCCTGTTCGAAAACAGGATCACTTTCAAGGAGGCAGTTGCCTATGTTCAAACATTTGTTTGGGTATAGCAAACTCGATAAAAATTCGTTTCCAAGTTATATTTTATCTTTTTATTGGAATTTTTGTTGCAATATTATAAACTAGTATACTAATCATAATCAGCCAAGTAGAAGACTAAGCATTATTTCATAGCCGGACGAAACGCCAATTTGTAGGACTAAAGGCCATAAAAAGCTATTTTGGATAAATAAAAAATGTTCAAAAGAAATAAAGAGAAAATGTTAGGCTTTGGCTTTAAAAAAAACTTTCGCATGAAAGTGTAAGTAAAGGTAGTATTAACTTTGTTGTATCAAATTTAAGCCAATATCCTACATAAATGTAGGTATACATATCTCAATGCATTGGCACTCCCACTTACGTATAAACATTGAAGAAATAAAAACATTTGACGAAATTTTTTCTGCTACTGCCTATTTTTTTTTTTAATTAATAAGTAGGTACCTCCCTACACTAGAATTTAGCAAAACAAACTTTAATTAAAATACCTACCTACCTAATAAAAGAAATATTTATGTACCTAGGTACCTATACAAAAACCCACCCCCATGTTCAACAAAGATATCTTAATAGGTATCTTTACCTAAGCCTAACTCTGAATTTTGCATAAGAATACCTAACCTACATATTTTATTTAAATACCTACTAAAAAACATATCCTCGAAACAACTAATAATACAAAAATTATGTATTCCTAATTGGAATAGAAACTAGTCCACTACCAAAATAAATACCTACATATACTTACCCTCGCAAAATACAGATTACAATTAAATTATTAAAATAGCCACTAAAAATTATCGGTATCCTGCCATCGAAATCATACAAAAAAATTTATATGAAGAGATTTCCTCGAAAATTTTAAATCAGACACAAAACAAAAACTACCCTCAATAATAATAATTATGAGAAAATATACATACCTATAGTCATACCTACGTTTCTCATTCACATCGTCTACAACAAAATCTGTGCAGAAAGGTTTTTCTGCTGGTTGTTACTACCTAGTACCTACGATACCGACGAGGCGACGACGCAAGCAGCTCACTCAGGTGTCTCTTTTATCCCCTTGTTAAATTTTTCTTTGCTACTCTGGCTACATACAATATATATGTTTCAAAAATAAAAACAAACAATTAATGGTGAATTCAAAGAGGATACGAGAAAAATTTTCTCATTTCCTTCATCTTTTTCTAGTTTGTGTCATTTCAAAATCAGCTGGTTTGCTTATCTCACTTACTCCCTTTATTTTTAACCAGAATAGAAATAATTAATCCTCTTGCTCTTACTACTTATCTTCGATTCTTTAATTGTTGTCTCCACACATGTCTCCACCACAATATTTGCGGTCAAATGTGGCGCCCCCGCTGGCAGTATGTAATCCTAAAAAAAATCGTTCATGATAGTACTATGATTTATATATACAAAGGTATAATATTGATAAATTTATATATACAAAGGGATTATGGGAAAATTTGGTATAAAATTCATTTGGGTTGAACCTCCGATGTAAGTAAATATATTTCAATTGTAATAGATTCTAAGTTTGTACAAGTTTATTCTTTTAACGAATTTAAATATTTGAAACAGAGAAAATACATAATGTGATAATGCTTTGTGTTTTTAAGTATAATTCACATACTAGTACATATGTTCATTAGGGTGGTCCTTAAATTGGACGTGGTCTGTGTTTGCCCTCATTCCATTCAAAACATTTAAAAACAATTTCGCTAATTTTTTTCAGGTTTTTATTTCTACCCCCTTGGTCGCCCTATTTTCACTTTAAGGTACTAAATAAATCAGAATGTGTAAATTGGATTCAGACGAGAAAAAAAAGTGTTAAAGAGGGGGTTTATTTCCCCCCGTTCAGGCGGGAGGGGTAATTTTCTAGAAATTTGGCCAAAAACAGAAATAAAAATAATTTTAAAAAACGGGAACACTTACAATGCCACGCCTTAGTCACGATTGCATTCTATAATATGCTTCCTAAATAAAGTTTTTATTTTAAAGAGTTTTTGAAAAAATAATTTTTATCTTATAAAATTACAATTTTTAAGTTTGAAAATTATTTTTTCAAAAAATATTTGAAATAAAAACTTTATTTAGGAAGCGTATTATAGAATGGAATCGTGACTTCAAAAAAAGCTAAAGCTTGGCATTGTAAGTGTTCCCATTTTTTTAAAATAATTTTTTTCTGTTTTGATCCAAATTTTGGGAAAATTACCCTCCCACTTAAACGGGGGAAAATAGACCCCCCTCCGGTACTATTTTTTTCTCGTCTAAATCTAATCTATACCCTCAGATTTTTTTTAACGTTTTACAAGAATCACCCTAACCCCATAATCAGTACCTTAAAGTGAAAATAGGCTGACCAGGGGGGTGAAATAAAAATCTGAAAAAAATAGGAATTTTTTCTTATGTAGAACCATATAATGCCTATCCACCTTAGAATTTCAAAAAAAAAAAAAACAATATATAAACCACCCTAATGTACATACACAATATGAAGAAGTTAAGTCATTTTTTTAATTTGAATAGGTACAACAAAAACTTAAAAATCTGACCAAAATAATAATGCTGGACTTTTACGGCTTGCAAGTCGCCACATTGTATGCATTTTGTAATAGAACACGGAAGTGATATTTGGTCAGTTGTACAATCCAGAATTAACTAATCGATTTCTGGCTGTTTTTGAAAGAACATTTAATAATTTTCGCCGTTAATTGGACTACCATCATATTTGCATCCAAAAACACAAATTGGTGACACATTGATTCGATGTGCTTTAATTGTTAGGCTAGATTTTTTTCAAATTAACCTCCAGGGCCCTGTTTTATAATAGATTTAATACTATTTGTGGAAAGTACAAGTTTACAAACTACCAACAACAACCACTAGGAGTTTTTGTTTTCTTATAATGAGGCCACCCTCATTTCATTCCTATTACTATATTAGCGATATTAACGATCTGAAAAGTACAAAAGTTATTTTCTGCTGCTTGAATACGAAATGCAATTTCACCACTGAATAATACAATTAGTTTGAATTTTATTATGAAACAGGGCCCAAGGATGTAATACTCTTTTAACATCAATAAAAATAAAAATTACGGAATGTAAAATATTCATAGTACTAGTTTTACTGTAAATTAATTACTTTTTTTTTGAGCAGCTTTTGTGTTCAAGAATAATTTTCCTAACGTTGTTCATGCATTTAAAATCATACATAAATACAAAAAATCATCTCTTTACATAACATCAAAATCAGTTTTATTTCGAACATAATTCTCCTACACCTTTGTATGTATATAACGGGTGATTTTTTAGCTGGTTTGGTTTTGGCAACACTGGTTTTGACAGCTGACGTGTGTTTAGTACCTTGTGTCCCTGTCAAACAGCTTCAGTTTGGTTTGCAATTTAACCATGGATCGTCTTACAAATGAACAACGCTTGAAAATTATTGAATTTTACTATCAAAATTCGTGCTCGGTTCGAAATGTTCATCGCGCGCTGCTTCCATTTTATGGTCGGCATTCTCGACCTTCTGAGCAGTCTATTCGGAAGATTGTGACCAAATTTCGCACCAAATTTACTTTGTTGGATATTAAACCACCAACACGTTTACGTACTGTGCGTAGTGAAGAAAATATTGCGGCCGTATCAGCTAGTGTGACAGAAGACCGCGAAATGTCGATTCGGCGCCGTTCCCAGCAGTTAGGCCTTTGTTACAGCACTACGTGGAAAATTTTGCGGAAGGATTTGGGCGTAAAGCCTTTTAAGATACAGCTGGTGCAAGAACTAAAGCCAGCCGACCTACCACAACGCCGAATTTTTGGTGAATGGGCTCTTGGAAAGCTGGCCGAGGATCCGCTTTTTTATCGAAAAATTGTGTTCAGCGATGAGGCTCATTTTTGGTTGAATGGGTACGTATTTGGCCTAGATCGTGCGATTTGACACCATTAGATTATTTTTTGTGGGAGTATGTCAAGGCTAATGTCTATAGGGACAAGCCCGCTTCGATTGACGCACTGGAAGCCAACATCCATGCATTCATTCGTGAGATACCGGCCGATATGTGTGAAAGAGTATGCCAAAATTGGACTCAGCGGATGGGCTTTCTGAGACGCAGCCGCGGTCAACATTTGCATGAAATTATCTTTAAACATTAAATTGCAAGGTTCAAACTATCGATTCAAATAAATATTTCATTCATTTTTTCGAATTTTTTGTGTTTTTTTTTTTTAAGTTCTAAACCTCTTAAAAAATCACCCGTTATAATACAAATTCATATAAACAAAGCCTAAAATGTGCTTTCAAAATAACAAACAAAAAGCCAACAGTTTTGGTCGTTGTCTGCGATATTTTAGTACAATATTATAGATAGATTTTTTTAAAATTATTTTTGGTTTTGATATTCGATCGTCTTTTTAATGTAATAGATTATAAGTAAAGCATGGCTTTGTTGTATAATGATTGACTGGTATAATCTTATAGGATTATGGAAAGATTTGATCTAAAATTCATTAGTATATGAATAATAAAATCGAAAACAAATGAAAATGAATTATTTTTGTTTTATTTTTGTGGACCCTTGAATTGAAATTTAATTAAGTCCATGACTAAAGGTCGCAAAACCTTTTAAATTTGAAATTGAAATTCATTTGGTTTTCGATTGTAATAGATTCTTAATTTGTATAAATTTATTCGTTTAACGGATTTGAATATTTGAAAAAGACAAAATACATAATTGAGTTTATAAACCCAATGATAATATGGAAATGCTCCATTTGCATTTAGCTTTTGACAGTTTTTTACGCCTAGGAAAAAAAATTATATGAAAACTACACAATAATGTGATGGTTAGATGTTTTTTTTCTCAGTTATGGCATCGAAATTTAAAATCATTTTTATATTCGAAAATTAAAATTTTTATTATCTTTGGACCGTAGTACCTCGTGGCATAATGGTTAGTGCGTTTGACTGTCATGCCGAAGGTCTGGGTGCGATTCCCAGCCGCTGCCACCTAAAAACAGATATTTTTTCCCGAGGTACTGCGTCTTGCGAGGAACTGACAAATCCTCCAAGAGTATACTTGTCATGAATAAGTGCTTCTCATCTAGCCGTTCGGACCTGACAAAAATTGTAGGTCCCCTCCGTTCCTGCCAATAATACGCACACAGGAATGGTTGAGATTTGTAAGTCACTAGGCCCTGGTTCTCCACAAGCTGTTGCGCCAGTTGGACCAGTTTTTCGGTTCGGTGAAATCGATCTGTGACTTTTCGTGCATCGAATTAGAAATGATCCCACAGTGAAATTAAATCGATAATAACTTTTACTTTCAGCAAATTTGGTGAGTAAGCTCGGAGTTAACTAAGGTTTAATCAAATGAAAAAAAAACCTTTCTGGAGTTTATTCAGGTTTAACTTCGCACTGAAAACTGAACCTTAGAAGCACTAGTTCCTGAAATGTAGGGCTTCAAATATCGCTGAAACTAACTGGCCCATCACTCACTTTTTTTCAATCATCGAATGAATTGGTCCAATAATTTGTTTTTTTTTTTCAGTTAAATTTTTATAATGGAGACGACACACAAAATTCAAGGACAGTTTTTAAAAATTAAATAAATATTTCTACAAAACTTTTTTAAAAAATTAGATATAGATAAGAGATAATTTCGTTTGGCCTCTCATCATCAGTATACAAAAATATTCATTCTCTAAAAAATGCTACAAAATTGAACACAACTGTTTTTCTTTTTCATCAAAATGCACTTTGAATCATTCCTATCCGTCCTTTGTGAGTATCTTAAGTGAGTAAGTAAGTCTACACCTAATCCTACTTAATTTCTGTCAATAAAAATATTGGGAATATTGCAAAAATGTTTTTATAGGGAAAATGTTATTTTTATTAATAATATTATTGAACTTTTTTAGTTTCAAGAAAAACACCCTGTTCTTGTGTGTTCTTGCAGTTTGAACTTTATTCACAAAAAAAAAAAATAATTCGTTTGTAAAACAACATTTTATTTATTTTATATGCAAATAAGTTTTGAATGGCAAGAGAAATTGCTATTTTTGTTTGTTTTCGATAATGCTCGTTTCATTGAGTAATGTTTTCAATTGAAATAAAGACATTTTTACATTTCAAATTGATTATCAATTTCGAATAAAAATAAACTCTAAAACACAACTTTACTTTATTATTCTTTATCAATGGATTTGCATGTTCCAGCGTATTCTTATAAATAACTTTATTCTCTTATGGGAAACTAATTATTTTAAAGCTTCTCAGGAAATTAAGGCCATGTCTCTGGTTCGGATGTTTGTTTGTAAATTTTAATTTTTTTTCAAAAACATTTGATATTGAATTAATACTTTATTTTTTTTTTCTTTAGTAAGTTTAGTCCTTGGAATGACTTGTGGAATGAGTAAAAATAATACAATCAGTGTTGGTTTAAATAAAAATAAATGTATTTATCGTTGCAATGAAAACACTCCAGTATGTGGCTACAATGGCAAATGCAAATTTAAATTCAATTCAAAATGCGATTTAGGATATTATAATTGTCAATATACACATAGCTTAAATAGTAAGTTCAATTTTAAACTAAATAATATGAAATATTTGTATTTATGTATGTTTGTGTTTTTTTTTCACTACAGGAATGGCTATAATAAGCGATGATATCTGCAAGAATAAAAATTATTCAAAATGTGCGGTTTTTTATGACACTCTTAAACATACTTATTTTCCAATGCCATGAATAATATTATATTTTTTTTCTCTTATAAGTAATAAATTAAATGAAAGTACTTTTTCTTGTTTTATTTGAAAACATTTTTGAAAATGCCAAGTTAAGAACACAAGTTACCTAAATGCAATTTTAAAAATATTATGTTGTTCTACAAATATTAATTATTACATCGCTGGTTTGCAAAAATTAACTTTTCTATTCAAAGAATAAAAATCAAAATAAACAAAAATAAATAAATATTGGTAATATTTTTGTGGCAACAGCAGAACTTAATTCCAATAAAAGACCGTTTTCGAAAAGTCATCTGCGAAAACGAAACGAAAACGTCATCTACTGTGCAGATGTGCAGAAAAAAAATAAGCTAATGATTTAAAAAAAATGGAGAAACAAGAGAGCATGTTCGTTTACATCAAATGCATTTGTGAGCAAAAATAAATTGAATGTTGTTTATCAAACCGATTTTGTGCAAACGGGACGATTGCATAAAACGACTGCAATCTGCGTCAGAAAATGATGATCAATTGGCAATCAAATTGACAGTGATTTGACGTTTTCGAAAACGGCCAAAGCCAAAAATTGTTGTCATCACCCTCCTTCCCAAGGAGTGAAGCTGGATTACACGATGACTGAAATGACTCATGCTGTAAGTGAATTGTTTGTCTGGCTGTATGGCATGTTCCACCGTCTTGTTGAAACCACATGTTGGTCACATCCACATTTTGTTATTTAGGCATTAAAAACTGGTTTCTCATATCACGATAACTAACACCATTAATTGGTACTGCCTTAGCAGCCACATTCTCGAAGATGAACGATCCGATAGTGCCTCCCAGACCAAAATTTGCATCAAACAGTCACACGTTGTGGATGCACTTGTTTCTCAATAATTATTATTCGTGGGTTTTCTGAACCGCAAAGGCAACAATTTTTTAAATCACAATTAAATTTGCAATGTGTCATATACGTTTTACCTGCAACTTCGGTAATTTAACAGGACGGTATACTCAGGTTTTTTAATTAAACTGAATATGCCTCACATCCCTGCATATAAGAGAAGAGGTTGTTTCACTCGCACATGCGAAGCGTATAAAAAAAAAAAAACATTATGGATGAGGGGACGATTATTCTGACAGCAAAATATCAGCTGTTGCTGACTGGAATATGGCTGAACAAAAAAGACTTTTAAAATTTAATGGGACAAAAACAAGCTTTTGGGGTAGCAGGTCTTTAAAATCTTTTTAATTATTAAAGCATTTGGTGAAACCAAAAAACATCATTTAAAGGCTAAATGGCTGCTAAAATGATTAGAAGTAGAAGAAAGTGGGCATACGTGTACGAATTAAAGATTTAATGCTAAAAATAGTCGAAGACACTTTAATTAAAAGAGCATTTAGGTGCAACCCATTTATTCATTTTATTGTTATTCAAATTTAATAAAAGCAACCCTACATACTGCACTATGGCACCGAATTACATTTTCCGTCTCGAAAGATTATTTTTCAAAACTGTTTTTAAAGCTCAAATAACACAACTCAACAAAATTAAATATAATTTTTAAATTTAAATTAATATTTATTTAGGGTGAACCTTATTTGTATGGATGAAAAATTAAATTATTTGTTTTTACTGAGCGCCATTTGTTTTTATTGTTCTACATTTAAAAATTTCAAGATAATGGTTTAGAATTAACACGTGTCGCAATCTGTTTGAAAATTTGAATTGGATTTTTTATAAAAAAAGACCAAAACTGGGGGCTATTAAAAGTTTGATTCACAGAGTTAGTAAAATCTGTTATTCAAATCTGTTTATTACGCTAGCTAAGAAAATAAATTAAAATAAATGGCACGACTGGGTCATACGTGCTTACTCAAAAAGTTCAATTTTTTTAATTTTCCATGGAAATCATTTTAGCAGTTTTGCAGATAAATAAGCTTTTTGGTAACTATTGTGTAGCAAGTAAGTACAGATATTTTTGAAGCAAACAAGGATTTCAATATACTCTAATTCTAACAGGAGCGTCAACTTTAACCTTAGCGTGGCACGTATTATCTTAATTTAAAAAAAATAGGATAATGTCTTAAGATGTCAATAAACCAAAAAAAAAGAATGCCTAAAAATTTTTAAATTACGGAGCACCCAAGTATAAATGTGAATATTTTTTTTTTTTTTTAAATTATTTTTTTTGTATTTTTCATGTCCTAAAACGTTTCCCATCATTTCCCATTTTCCCCTAAACTTTGCTTTTGTAGAGTTGGTAGTTAAAATGAAAGGCCTTTATATAGAATCAATAAATTATTTTGTTTTATTTTGTATTTCTAAGAAATGAAGACTTTTTAAAATTTTCAAGTTCCTTAAAAACAAAAAAGGTCAACCACCCAGTTTTTGTACTAAACAAAAAATTTATAAAATCACTAAATATATAAAAAAGAAATGGAAGTTATTTTTACTTAAGTAAATAATAAATAAAAATAAATTTAGTGGCGCAATAGCTCATGGAGTACCAGGGCCTAGTGACTAACAACTCTCAACCATTCATATGTGGGTGTTGTTGTTGACCTACAATTGTTTGCCGAGTCCGAACGGCTAGATGAGAAGCACTTATTCATGTATACTCTTGGAGGATTTGTCAATTCCTCGCAAGAGGTAGTACCTCGGAAAAAACATTTCTGTTTTCAGGTGGCAGTGGCCGGGAATCGAACCCAGACCTTTGGCATGACAGTCCTACGCACTAACCATCATGCCACGAGGTACTACTTAAGTAAATAGAAATTAGAAAATTAAAAACAAAACTCTCTTACAAAATTTAAAAATTAATTATTTAGAAGGATAGTCATGGAAATAAGTATTTTAAATAAATTTGATGGTGCAACAGCTCGTGGGGAACCAGGGCCTAGTGACTTACAACTCTCAACCATTCCTGTGTGCGTGTTGTTGGCAGGCATGGAGGGGACCTATGGAGGACCCAAGTATACTCTTGGAAGATTTGTCAGTTCCTCGCAAGAGCCAGTACATCGGGAAAAACATTTCTGTTTTTAAGTGGCAGTGACTGAATCGAACCCAGACCATCGGAATGACAGTCCTACGCACTAACCATCATGCCACGAGGTACTACATTTCATTCATGTAAATAACTTAATTTAATAAATAAATAAATGCGAAAGAAAATCGCAAATGCGTTCCATAAGCAACATTTGTTTTTTTTTCTGAAGAACCTCAAAATATAAAATTCGTAATTTTTAATATGCCATACATACTCGTATGATAGTATCAAAATGTAATGAGTTATACTATGTGATTGTCAAAAAACCACATACGAAAAAAATTATTTTTGATATCTTTTTGTTCAATTGCTTTCTACGGCTCCAAAGAGAAATCAATTTTAAAAATATATTTGATATGTACTTCTGGTGGATGTCCTGCTAAAACCAAGTTAAATATTATCAAGGCCGTCCCAAGTTTACACTTTTAAAAATAATTTTCGGTTCTTTCATAACAAGTTTTCAAAAAATTCTTCCGAAATTTGGGTTCTAACGGGAAAGATGCCTTTGACTTATACCACTCTATTATAGCAAATAATTCATGAAATTAAATTCAATTATTAATTTATGTATGTTTAAATGAGTAGGTACACCAGAAAAAAATATGTATAGTTTATTACCACTTTTTTTGTAATAAAAATAAATTTTCAATGTTATCAACCCAAGTGGACTTAAGCCTCTGGACCCTTTCATATACAAAAGTCAATCACCAACTTGTTATTATTCTTACTTACTTAATGTTGCCATGCTCCTTGGATTTACTCTTTCTTTCTTTCTTTGATTTGTATTTTAAAATTTGCTACTTAAATTATTAAGAACTCATAAATAAGAAAACCCATTCAGATCGTCTTTGTTTGTTTTCTTTGTTAACAATTTTAATGTCTTGCAACAAAAAATAAATTTATTTTATTGAGAATTAAGATTTGTTTCAAGAATGCAATGTTCAGATCCCATCGATTCTATAAAAGAAGGAACCACTTAATGCGTATAAAACGTTAATCCCTAAGTAATTAAGTCATTTTAATTCCATATACCGGTCTTTGAAGATGTCTTCTTTGGCTTTACACATTTTTACATATTTTATATTTGGTTTGTATTTTTTGGTGTTTTTGAATTTAAGTTTAATATGTTAATCAAACTAATCTTTCGTTTATTGTTAAATTTCTAAAGCAATTTATGCAAATGAAATAGCTCCGAACATAAGTTGTGATGTTAACCATTTGCTTAGTGAAAATGACGGTGATATCAAAATAATTACTTCGAATAATAGTTCTTCAACAATAATTTCAACTGATGAACGAACTGTCAAAAAACCAATTTCCACATCAACTATGCCTTCAATGACTTTCAAACCAACACCAACTGATTCAAACCAACCTTCCGAAACAACAATAGCAACTTTAGAGGAGTTGGGTTCAGTAACTTTGCCAAATACTGTTGCATTGCCACCACCAGCAACAACAATTGAACCACATGAATTTGTCACAATTTGTGGAAAAATGGGTAATTGTTATAGGTGGTTTGATGATATGTGGGCTTTAGAATTAAGTGGTGAGTTTGAAAATATTTGTTGTCTATAAAACCTTAGTTTTAATTTAATTTTATTCAACAGGATACAAAAAATGTGAGCCAAGAGATGAACGCCGAGCTAAGAGATATTGCTGCATTCCACAAAAACCTGCTTTGTGATCACAGTTTCCGATCAAGTGATGATGATTCAGTTTTGGCGCCATCTTTAACAAGACTTCTTATCTCGGAGTCAATTAATCTCAATCCCTACTTTGTCAACAAATTTAATATCACGTCAAAAATTCAAAATATTCGAATACCTAATGAGTTTTTTTTTTATATATTTTTATTTTTGTGAAACTGGTAAGGAAATTGTTTCTCCGATTCTTTCTTGTATTAGTAAAGTCATACCATTCACATAGTTTATCAAATTTTCTATCAACTACTCGTAGGTTCCTAAACTGAGGACAAAAATATATTCTCTTGCTCACCTAGAATTCGTGAAATTCCTGAATTTTCCTGAACTTGGCCAAGTAAACAGTGTACAATACTCTTTATTTTTCATTTGACAATACAATTTCAATAGTCTTACTTAAAGTAAATTGAAAATAGATTCTCAACTAAAGATTTACCCATTATCTTTGTCACTTTTTCCCGAAAGCTGCACGATCTTGATAATCTTCATCTGCAATATCATCTAAATACTCCACAACCTGCACTGATGAATCATCCGATATATCGGGTTTGATTTTTTCTGGAACTTCATAGTAACTATCGAAAGTTGACTCAGTTTCCTCGGAGATATTTTTTTTGTCAACATGGACAAGTTCAATTTTATTTTCCAATACTAAATCAGGGAGATTATTATTATTTCCATTAGTTTTATGCATGTCAAAGTATCCATACTCGATGCGTATATAACTTGGGTTATAAGGCTGGAAGGGTTTATTAGTTTCTGTTTCATCATCTATTGAATCGTCTAAGATTGGAACATTGTCGTCATCATAATCACCAGCATCTGTGATTCTTGCTGGATCTAGAGAATTCGGCTGTCCTGGTGTTTTTCTCTTACTTTCAGGTCCTGCTGGTCCTGCTGATCCTGGTGGTCCTGGTGGGCCTGGTGGGCCTGGTGGACCTGGTGGTCCTGGTAGGCCTGGTGAACCTGGTATACCAGATGGTCCCATTTGACCTATTTTACCAGGAGGCCCTACTGGTCCCATTCTTCCTTGCAATCCTTTTTTACCCATGGGACCTTCTGCACCCTTTAAGCCCTTTGGACCCTCAACACCACTAGGGCCTTGTACTCCGGGTAAGCCATTCTTACCTGGATCACCCTGATCACCCTTCAAACCAGGTAAGCCAACGGGACCAGGAGGTCCTGGTAAGCCAATTGGACCTCTTGGTCCAGGTTGGCATTGGCATTGGAAGAACGTTGGTAATGATGACAGTTTTGGTGCTATTTCTTCAAATGGGCTGCCATTATCATAATATTGCTGATAATATGGATTGAAATGTGAGTGATGCTGCTGCCCTTGAGGTATCACAATATCACTCCTCGACAAAGCTTCTATAGTGACAAATTGTTTGTCATTGTTCTTTCCCAAATTTGGTTTAATATTTGATTTTGAGTTCACATCCACACAACTGAAAATTAGAAATAACACTTTTAATACAAAAAAAAACGTTTAAAAATATCCGTTTAGTTTTCACTTTTTAGCTCCAAGCTTACCAATTTCTTTCCCAACAATCTCAGACCTCATCGTTTTGTATTCTATTCTTGCAATCAATTTGTTCATTTCTTTTATATTTGTCGATTAGAATGTCTTGTTTTTTTCTTTCTTATTTTTCGAATTTGAATAAATTAATCATGACATGCAAATTGAATAAAAATAACCACATTCTATTCGGATTTAGATAAAATATGGTTTTAATGGTGTTTTCTCATTAGTGGTTAATCATCTGGTCCATTTGGAATTATCACACGGTTAACTTTCTTAGGTATTCTTAACAAAAACAAAAAAACACTCACACATAATTCCATTCATCTAAAAATAAAAAACAAATTTGTGGTTAGAATCAGGCTTGCCAGATTGGGCTATTTATCGGGAATTGGGCTATCTTTTTCCAAGATTACGGATACGAATTTCATTATGACAGCCTAATCATAATTGGGCTAATAATAGCCCAAATCTAATCTTGGGCGATATTTGTTTCGTATGAATAAATGATAAATGAAACACTTTTCTCCCCGTAAACATACTTTTTAAGTATGCCACAACTTATGACAATTTTTATTCACTGAATAGTCCCCTATTACACGATGATCCTTTGCGTCTAAATCTTTTTAATGGGTGCGAAGTTGCAAGCAGGGTCGAATTACCTCATCAGTTATCGAGTAATACATGACTGAATATTAGGCGTGGTTTAGTATCATCGGGATCTAGATTTGGATTAACTTTTAGTTTTAATACAAAAACAAAATAATGGGAAATTAAAAAAAAAAATAACGGGAAATTTTCAGATTGTTTTTGTAGCACGTGGTTAAAAGTTAATCCAGATCTAGATCCTGATGATAATAAAACACACCTATTATGTGACTTAGGAATAACCGCTTACGTTTCGAACAATCAAAGTATATTAAATATGAAGTGGTTACTTTTCGTTCGATCAATGATAGCACTCACTCACTCGGTCACTGAAAAGGAAATTCGACCCAAAAATAAAAATTCGAAAAAAGTCAGACGCAAAGATCGTCTAGTAAGGGACATAGTAGGTATACTGTTTAGACATTTCAAATTAACCGCAACAAACTTGACTTTGAAATCATTCAGTTTCTCTGTTGTTCCCAGAATTTCCATTTAAATTTTTCTTTCTTTTATGAGAGCGAAAAATTTATTTTATTTTCTGTTGTTTTTAAAATTAAAATAAATTGTGATTGAAGTTATGAGAATAGTTTTTTTATTGTTACTGGACGCAACTATTTGGGATACTTTTTCGGCTACGATTTTGGACTAACAAAATTTCTAAATAGGGCTATCGAACTTGTTCAAGACATGGCAACCCTGGTGAGAATGTGAACGACTCAGGCGAGATTCACTATATTGATAAAACTTCTGCGACACTATAGGCTGATAGATATCTCGGAAAAAGTGGCTTTCGCAATTCTGTGTCTTCCAGAAGCCCCGGGGAAAAAACTTGATTTCGGCACACCTCCAGTTTTTGAGATAAATAAAAAAAAAACGGCATAGATATTTAGTTGGATTTTTGTAACCGGGTGAATTAAACTTCTTAATGAATTTGTACTTAAGATGTTATATTAGACGATTAGCAATTTTGAACAAAGACAATACACTAATAAGGCCGTAGCCAGTGGGGATCACGCAGGGATTTGATCCTCCAGTCCAAACACTTTTCGAAATGCATTTGTTAATCATATAAATATTTTCGTTGCAGTATAAAATTTGTGCGTACTCAATTTCTGCAATTGTTACGAACTGTGCTTAAAACTTTCTTAATTTAGTATAAACTCACCTATAGTATATAATTTTTAATGCACATAATAAGGTGATGATTTCTTAAGTCAGCTTAAAATGAGATTTGAAAATCATAAGTCCATATACTCGTACTTTCTTCTTTGTGCATTCGGATTTTTTTTGGGATAGCGAACAAAAATTTGGTACACAAAATTGGACAACGACCGACTGTGTGAAGTTAGCCCCCCTTTTTTGGAACTTGAAAGTTGTTCCAGATTGTTTCCGGATTGTTCCAAATTTTTTTTGAAAAATATTCAAAAATGGGGGTTTTACACCCAAAAAACTGTTTTTGACCTAGCCCCCCTTTTTTCAAAAATCGAAATTTTGAAAATTATTCCAGATTGTTCTAGTTGTTCTGAACCTTGTTCCAAATTTTTGGACCTCTATGTTAAAAACTTCAAAAGTTATGGGCAAAATTCGAAAAAATTGTAATTGTAATTGGATTTAGGCGATTCTGCACTTGGAACAAGTTTTGGATTTTCGATTTTGGAAAAGGGGGGCCGGGGGAGCATTTTTTTGAAAGTTTTAATACTAAAAATCAATTTTAAGAAACGAAAGCTCGGAACAATTTAGAAGAGCCCTAGAACAACCTGGAACAAGTTTTTGAATTTTGAATTTCCTAAAGGGGGGGGGGGGGGCAAGGGCAAGGGTAATTAATATTTTTTTCAGTTAAAGTATTTTTCGGGTTAAAATCTACAATTTTGAATATTTTTGAATGAATCCTTGGATCAATTGGATTTTGGCAATTTCGCACTTGGAACAAGTTTTGGATTTTTGAATTTTGTAAAAGGGGAGCCAATAGGGGCTTTTAAAATTTCAAAAACCTAAAGATGTTTTTTTAAAGCTCTGTTTTAGGCAGTTTTTGCTTATGTAAGGACACAATATTTCCTCAAAATATATATTTGTTATTAAGTATTGAAAATAAAAACTTAAAAAAAAAAAAATTGGTGAGCCGTAGTTTACATTTTCGAAATAAAAGTTTGAAAGACTATATCTTTTTAAATATTAATTCTACAACTTTAATTTCTTGGAACAATGTTAAGAACACTTTTTTAAACCAAAAAAAAAAATTCAAAGTAAGAATTTCAAAAAAAGGGCGGCTACAATTTTTTCTAATTTTGCCCATAACTTTTGAAATTTTTAACATAGAGGTCCAAAAATTAGGAACAATGTTCAGAACAACTAGAACAATCTGGAACAATTTTCAAAATTTCGATTTTTGAAAAAAGGGGGCTAGGTCAAAAACAGTTTTTTGGGTCTAAAACCCCCATTTTTGAATATTTTCAAAAAAAATTTGGAACAATCCGAAACAAACCGGGAACAATCTGGAACAACTTTCAAAAATGACAAATTTCAAAAAAGGGGGGCTAACTTCACACGCTCACAACGACCATTCAAAGCTCCAATTTATGCTTAAGAAGACAAAATGCGATAAACCACTTGATACCCAAGATAATTGTCTGGCTACGGTCTTTTACCAACAGATGCTTGCAATCCTTATTTTCTTTAATCTGACCAGATATGTTAAAACGAAGAAAAATCGTCTTGTCGAAAATAAACCCAAATTGATGATGTTGCACCAAAATTACTAAACAAAAACTGCATTACATACATACATTTGTCTTTTAATATGAGAAAATAGGTAAATAAAGGTAATATTTTACTTTTATTTTATAAAAATCAGTGTAAATGTAAGCGTACACCGTAAACTGACTATACTCAGTGTGGTTGCGATTGAGTTTTGAAATATAAAAATCTAATCATTAACGTCTTCATTCTTCGCAACTAAAAACATGCGTTCACTCAACACAATTTGCTTGGGAGTTTTTCCTTCGGTGAAGTGAACTCACGAAAATTCGACGAGAACGAAATCATGCTAGTCTCAGCAGCTTGCAGCAACAACCAGATTTTCGGTGTTTCCAATATCCACCAATAAATATTTTGAAAAATCATCAGCTGATGAATGGTTCTGCAAACCTATAACTCGTATTTCCATCATCTACTGCTGTTCACAGTTTACATTTCCCATGCGAAAAATAAAATCACAATTTTCAAAATTATTTTCCACACATTCTGTTCACTAAATTGTAAAATATTCAAGCCAAAAAATGTTTGCCAAACCCTAAACCACCCATTGAGTCATTATTTTACCTTTAATTAATAAACTATAGGCCTAAAAATAGAAAACAATTATTTTGGGTGCAAAAACCATTTGCATGCAAATAATGTTTTGAGGTTAATATATTTTTTTTTCTTGGAAGTGTAAGCCGACCAGTTAAAACATTTTTTTTGATTCACTAAATTTTTTTTCACGTGCAAAACAATTGCCGGTCCATTGTTTTGCATGACATTCCATACAGCAATTGTTTTTTTTTTTTTTGCATGAAGCTGTAAGCCAATCTTGAAAAAAATAATTTTATAATTCACCTCAATCATTTTTGATATGCGAAAATATTTGCATACCCAAATCTTTTTTCGCGAACGGGAACTGCTGAACTAGGCTTAATTCAATCCTTTTTATATTAAAAAAAGCTCACACAATAAATAAAACAAACCGTGGCATGTGAGTAATTTAACAATTAATGTAAGTACCTACCCAACTCGCCAGTGAGCATACTCGCTTGCGTGGCCTCAGCGTTAACTTATTAATGGTTAAGGTAGAACAGAACTATAATAGTTGGAGACCACTGAAGCTAATGTCAAAAACCAATGAAAAGTTGCTTTCCGTATCGTCCAAAAAGGAACACACCTAACATATACTGTAGGTACTTACCATCTATCTCATTTTTGTTTTCCTATTTAATTCTCCAAATGTCAGTTTCACCTCACTGAAGAAGTAGCGCTGGCAAGCGCACTTCACTTCCAAAAGCAAAAGTGACCGACACTTGACAAAGCTTTCTACTCCGCAATTACTTTAGCCACATCATATCGTTTAAGTGCAATTGCTTGTTTTTTCCGACCACTTCAGTGCCCTCCGTCCATTATAGTTCTTCCTTTAAGTCTAGTACGCTGCTGATGCGAAACGAAAAGTCCCATACATAAATGACACAACGGAATCATAAACAAAAAATTAAGTCTTAAGCTAGTCGCGCACATGCAACTGCCAGCGCAACAAAAGAGATTAGTCACAAGCTGACCGATTTTGCAGATTTTCAAACCATCCCCAGACTTTTGAAATCCGAAAATCTGCACCGCAGATTATGTCTGCGCACTCGTGCCTACTTTAATATTTTGTTTTTCTTTAGCTCTCCTTTTGTTTTCTTTAAAAAATCTTCTATACTTTTGCTTCATCAACAATAATTTTGCCGTATGCTGTCATTTTAAAGTGCGGCGATCAGAACCCAAATTTGCCATATCCATATCAGAAAAACTCTCCATAACCAACTTTATTTGCTTAATAACTCTTGAATGAAAGTACTCAGATACTCGTAATAATTGTAAATATCTTGCTATAGATTTTAAAATCTTTTTTTTGGTTTACATCAAAATTATATAAAAATTTTCGTCAAAAAGATATTTAAAAGCTATATGTGGCTGTGACGAGTTTTTCTGGCATGGATATGGAGAGTTTTGTTGCCTTTACTTGGTAAATTATAAAATGCTTTAAGAATTAAGGTGACTACACTATTTTAAATAATGAAATTTATTTATGTTATTTTTTGTCATTGTTGTCTAATAGAAAATGTTTATTTATGAACATATTTTTTCCTTCCTTCCTTTCGTCATTATTGCAAATTTCTAAAAAAAAATTAATGGCAACACCGAGTACGCTGTTCGATGATCAAAATTGATAACTTTTGCGTACTTTTGGAGAATTCTTCTCTCTTTTGCACTCACGAGAGACTAAAAAATGTCCCTTCCTTGCCAGATTTGGTCCGAGAAATTTCTGGTGGCTGTTTCGTACTGGATGTCAAATGCCAGGTGTTCGGTATGTCAGATTTGAAAAAAATGTCAGTTTGAATTTAAATAACAGAACAGAATAAAAATAACTAGGGTTACCCAAGTGCTCCCTTTTGTTTTTTGTAGATGTATTATTTTTGTATCTCTTTATAAATCAAAGGATTTTCTTAAAATGCATGTGTCGCTCAACAAATGAAAGTTTGTTATGAAAGTTTGTGTACTTTTTGTTTACTGTTGTTATTTTTTTCTTTTTTAAACAAATTTAACTTTCATGATTTAATATGTTATTAAAAAATATATCTTTGCTTGAGTTTAATTATTTTTGTACGTATACGTTTCTTTTTCCCTACCGTTCAATTTCTTGTACAGTAATTTTCTAAAAAAATATTATTGACTTATGATTGCCCTACGGCAGCTCTAGTCAAATATTTCATATCCACTTGTCGCAATTTGACATTTAGTCCGAAATAAAGAGAAGAATTTAAGGAACACACCTAATTCTAAATTAAAATTTATTTCCACACTTAGCTAAACCGAGTTGGAATCACAATACTGATCTAGCAAAAATCAAGTGGATTTCTGGAACAGTAGAAAACTCTGAACATTTCTTATTTTCACAGGGTTTTTTATCCATCGACGTCACATCCATCCTTCATTAGAATTTTATAATTTATAACTTTATAGAATGGGGAAAGAACTATTTGACGGAGAAAGTTCATTTTGATCCCAATGTCTACCAATTGTCCTAAAATCGGAATTTGTTGATGTTTTTTAAACCAACGACATCGTAGCCATTCCTTAATAGAATTTGACATTTAATGGCTAGACAGATGGATGATAAACTATGTTTTGACAGAAAAAGTTCATTTTAATCCAAATGTCAAAAAATTGCTCTGAAATCACTTTTTTGCAAAGACGTAAAAAAATTCAGAAAAATCGAAATTTTTAGAGGTTTTTTAATTCATCGCAGTTGATAACTTGAGAAATGGAAGACAAACTATATTTTTACGAAAAAAGTTCATTTCGGTCCAAATGTCAACCAATTGCTCTAAAATCGTCTTCTCAGGAGAAATATAAATAAAATGAAAACTTAAGACTTTTTAGAGGTATTTTCATCCATCCACATTAAGTTCTTCCCCAAAAAGCGCAGATAATAAATTTTTCTTGCTCTGCAAATGCTTTGAAAGAATCTGATTTGTATATAAAATTTTCAGATTTGTGAATTGAAGGAAATCTTATAATTTTTTAATTTCCATTTTTAATTCTCATTTGACTTTTGTAAAATCTCTGCACCTTCAGAATTTGTCTTGAGGAAAAAAATGTAGAGATAAAATTTGTTTTTGCTCAATCTGCGTACTAGGCTTAAACAGAAAATATAAGGTAAGAATTGAGCTGTCGAATGAGTGGGTGTATTTAGACAATTATTGTTTAAGAAACAAAAATTTGCAATCTGTTCAGAAATGCACGAGCTCAGTTAAAAATATACTTAAGGTCGTGTACACACCAGACACAAACGCAGACAATTTTTGAATATCGAAAATTTCTGAATGTCGAAAATTTTAAATAACTAGAAAAACTCAAAGAGAGGATAAATTGTTTTTTTTTTTTCTTTTTAAAGATAGTGGGCCTAACGAGGTAGAATATGCAGCCGTTCACGGCTCACTGGGGGATTTCATTCGAATGTCAAAAAACTGAGAAAATCAGGTCGCGTGAGAGTGAATTCAGTACGTGCCCAGAACATTATGTTATCGAAAACAACGCAAATAAAAATTGGTAAAAAAATGTCACATAAAATATCTGTGTGCGAGATCAGTGGGACCAAAGGCAACCACTGCCCAACAAAATAGCTCCACACAAAAGTAATATAGAAATAAATATGGTAACAAATTCTGTAGGACATTTAAGCAATACAGCAAACCGAATAGAGTAAAAAGAAAAAAAAACAAGGTTAGCACAGAATTTATTCTTAAATGCAGAAAGCTTGGATTGACACCAAACTTCATATCATAATAAATGCATACAAACATCACACTTAGAAGAAGAATTATTTCAAATGGATATTTTGGTAAAAATCATTCTTTATTAAAATCTTTAAAATTGACCTGAACTCCACTCATCTAAATATTTATTTCTTATGAATGGCTTACTGATTTCCTAATTTTATGCAGAAGCTCCTTTTAAATATTAATAATAATGCGAACCATGCCCACCACCACCACCACCACTAGGCATGTATGAAGGATAGTAAGTAGGATAACTAGGGTAGTAAGAAGCACTAGGCATGTATGCTTGATGTGAACCAGGCATGTAACCCGATGGATAGTAACTTTGTGCGGGAATGTAATTATGTGCTGGAGCGTAACTATATGAGGGTGCGTAACTAGGTGCATGGACGTAACTAGGAGATGCTGGGACGATACTTATTGTGGATGCTGGGGAGTGACTTATAGGAGGTGCTTGGACGATACTGATAGCAGGAGATGCTGGGACGATGCTCACAGGAGATGCATGAACGTAACTAGGAGATGATGAGGAGACGTATGAAGGAGATGATGAGACGTAAGTAGGATGAGATGAGACGTATGAAGGAGATGACTGAACGTAATGATGTGCTGCACTTTCCTGTTGATTTACATAAATAACACCACCTCCACTGCTCCCACCACTACTTCCATGTCCAAAACCATGGCTAAATAATCGAACTTCCTTCTCCTTTTCAACAGCTGCAACGCCATAGATGACTGCATAGATACCTGACAACAAAAAAAAAAAAATAAGTTCAAAAAATTGTAAGACAAAATTTTAAAAAATCGTAAAAGGTTGAAATAAAATCAAAACAAATAGAACTCGGCTATGATTAACTTACAGAAAATCAAACTTATGTAACCACTCATGATGACTGAACTTGATCTGATTTAATGTGGTGCATTTTAGTTCTTCTTATATATCCTCGGAACTTGGTTTGATCAATCTGGAACTTAAGGGGGAAATATTCCAAAAATTGATTAGCCAATCAGAATTATATAGGCGTTTCCTCCATAACTCCATCCTCATTTTTCCTAACTTGTTTTGTGAATGGAAAACTCGAGATGAGTCTTCTCTGTAATATGGGAAACAACATTGGAAAAACTCAAACTCAAAGAAAAATAAGAAATCATATTAAAAACATAATATTATAGTTTTAATTTGGGGTCAATGGAAAATTATATTCAAAAACTTGATTCTTTTAAATACTTGATTATGTTAATTTTTATGAGTTTTTTAGGTTAGGAAAATAAAGGCTTAACAGGTGAATGCACTTTAAAATACAATAGTGAGGAAATATTTTTTATGTTTTTTTTTCTTTTTCTTTTAAAATTATTTTTGGTATGTTGGGAGCAATGATTTAAAAATGTATTTACCTACCTATTGGAATTTTTGAATTAAATGAGTTTTTTTTCTAAGTGCTTTGCAACATTTGATTTTTATTTGCTTTGACATTATTAACCATATTCAGATCACATACATGCATTATGGACATCATACGGAAGAAAATAAACCAAAAACATGGATTAATTTTCCTTGTTGCTAAAAAAAATACATAACCTCCTCAAAAATAGTGAAAAAACGGTGACGACTAATATCTCACCAAAGATATCCATGAGAGTAACAACAATGTTTAAAATATTTTAACCGAAATTTGACGAAAAAGATGAGTAATTTCAGGAATTATTACTAAATTTATTAACAAAAATTACCTGTCATTTCCTTATAATTTCAAATACGGCGAAAAACTGTTATTTTAACTTGTGATATAAGCATAAGCGGGGGGAGCAGCTGGGTACTTTGCCCCGGATGACAAAATTGAAAATTTAGGGTGTTTAACGGCTACTAAAAAAAATTATTTTATGAATAACATAACTGATCGCAAGGCATGCATAAAACATAGTTATTTCGATATAAAACTATTAATAAAAAAGGCTTATCCCTTAACTATTCATTAAGAATTATTCATGAAACTAAAAAATACACGAACAAAATTTTAAAACTTATTGTGAACGAATTCGATAATACAACAATACAAGGATGTATAATGTCAATAGTAGGAAATTAATTGTTAGAACATTGTTACCTCGAGACGGTTTTAACCCGTGAAGACTCATCTGATATTGTTCATGAATAACAACTTTTAGAGGGGTTGACGTAAAATTTAAGATGGTTTTTCTCCTCCAGTCGTATTGAAATTTATAAAAAAAAAACAAAGAAAGAAAACTATTTTATAGTCAGTAAGCAGACTTGAATATTTTCCAAAAAAAAAAAAAATAGATTAATTTTTTAAGAAGAATTACCAATTCTTTTTGTGGCTTTACATAATTACTGTGCTTTTTCAATAAAATTTAAAAAAAAATCATTTTTTGTCTAATTTTATTCATTAATTTTGAACTGAAAGAAACAATTATTCAATTATTTGGAGAAAGTCGATATTAAAAAAGATTATGTATAAATATAAACCTACTTATAGAACATTTTGGTGTTATCTTTTAAACTACTGAACCGATTTCTATAATTTTTTTTTGTATTTATTTTCCCTTGGGTAATTGCAAAACATGCATCAGGATCTATGAGGACCGAAAAACGCGTGCTCATAGAAATGTGAGATTCTTACTACACTAAAACCACCTCCACTTCCACTTCCCGATTGCAACTAAGTTGAAACTTATCTAGCAATTTTTATTTAGCGAAGTTAAGTAGCGTGTTGCAGGTTACTTTCCGGTGAAAGTTCCTGCTTATTCCGCGACTTTGAAGCGGTTTTTTATTTACCGCACCAATTCGGAAGGTTTTGTTCTTCGCAGACGGCGTACTAAATTCGACTCGTCAAGAATGTTTAAGTTATAACACTTTCCCATAGCTTTTAGACCATCGGCTCATGAGGCTTGGTTCTTCTTAATATCCGAACATTGTCTCGTACATTTAAGACGGTCTCCATTTCGGAGTTGGTATGACTTTGCAGTCGCTGATTGTGTGATACAGCGTGTTTTTTAACCACTTCTGTAACCATTTCAATTTGAAGGTTACGATGTAGATCGCTATTTCTTATATACCAAGGGGCATTTATTATTCCGCGAAGGACCTTGCTTTGGAATTTTTGGATGGGTTCAGCATTTGTTTTCTTTGTACAGCCCCATAGTTGGATGCCATACGTCCAAACGGGTTTCAGTACTTGCTTATACAACATTAGTTTGTTCTGGATAGATAGGTCAGAGTTCTTTCCTAGTAACCAGTACATTTTTCTGTACTTCAAGTTTAGTTCGTCTTTTTTCTTTTTGATGTGCTCTTTCCATTTAAGCGTTGCATCCAAAGTCATTCCAAGGTATTTGGCAGTATTGGAGTAAGGTACTGTTGTACTGTTTATAAGAATTGGAACATTGTTTATTATTTTGTTTGTAAAGTTTATATGCGTCGATTTTGTTTCATTTAGTTTGATTCGCCATTTTTGCGTCCAATCACTAACTTTATCGACTGCATTTTGCAGTTTTTGGGTAGCCTTCGTAACGGATTTATCTGGCACCAATATTGCAGTATCATCAGCAAAGGTGGCCATGATAGCGTTGATGTCCACTGGAATATCCCTTGTATATAACAGATACATGGTTGGGCCTAGGACACTTCCTTGTGGTACACCGGCTTCAATTTTCTTTAGTTCCGAGTAATTTTGGTCGTACCGTACTCTAAAGAGTCGGTTCGTAACGTAGGATTTCAGTATTTCGTAGTACTGCCTGGGAAGATCCCTTTGCAGTTTGTACTCAAGTCCCAAGTGCCAAACCTTGTCAAAGGCTTGAGCAACATCTAAGAATATAGCCGGGCATACTTGTTTTTCTTCAAGTGCCTTTTCCACAACATCTGTAATCCGATGCACTTGGTCTATCGTGGAATGTTTATTTCTAAATCCAAACTGATGGCTCGGAATTAGTCTTCTTTCTTCTATTATTCTGCTTAGTCTTTTCAGAAGCAGTTTTTCGAAAACTTTTGCCATGATTGGTATAAGCGAAATAGGTCTGTAAGATGTTACTTCTGTTGGTGGCTTACCTTGTTTAGGTATAACAATGACTTCTGCAATTTTCCAATGATGTAGCACATATCTTTGTTTAAGGCATGCATTTATTATAAATTGGAGTTTTTTAATGTCTATTGAAGGCATTTCTTTCAAAATCTGAGCAGTTATTAGATCGTACCCTGGTGATTTTTTGTTAGACAACTTATGTTGACACATACTTCTTACTTCTTAGAGCGTGACAAAAGGAATTTCACATTCGTCGTTTCTATCAACAAACTGTAAGGGATCTGTAGCTGTGCTTGCTGGAAATGTCTTAAAAACATTCGCGAGATGTTCAGCGAAGAGATCAGCCTTTTGTTGTGGGTTTCCGATCCATTTACCATCTTGAGATTTTACTGGCGGGTTTTGTGCCTGTGGTCTTTTTCGGCGCTTAGCTGCTTTCCATAAGGAGTATTCCGTAGAAGCATCCGCCATCAGACTATTCAGGAATCTACTAAGTGAATCACTTTTAAATTCACAGATTCTTTTCTTTAGTTCATTGTTAAGAAGGTTAAAAACTGCCTTATCTCGTAGCTTGCCATTTTCTTCGAGCTCTTCTTTTCTCCAAGATCAGCTCCTTTATTTCGACAGGATATTTTATTTCTTTTTCTCTTGAGTTCGAAATTGTTGGAGTACTTTCTTCTGCAGCCTGTTGCACATCAGCAATAAATTGTTCTACTTCATGATCAATCTGTTCAATTGTTTGCAGAGGGGATCTTAGGTTTATAAAACTTACAAGTTTATCTCTGAATTCGTTCCAGTTTGTTCTTTTGTTCACGAGCTTAGGATTACTTTTTTCTATTATTTCTGCTTCGCTCAGTGATAATATTACTGGAGTATGATCTGACGATAAATCGTAATTACCTTCGACACTTATATGGTTTCGTTTAATACCTTTTACTACGAAAAAGTCTATAAGGTCTGGTATTTTGTTAGAATCAGATGGCCAATATGTTGGCGAGCCAGAAGAATAAAATTCGCAGTTGTATTTGCGGCCTGCTTGATATAGCCGTTTGCCTTTCGTTTTTATGAGCCTAGATCCCCATTGGGTGTGTTTAGCATTGAAGTCGCCACCAACAAGGAAGTTATGTCCTAACAAATTTAGGAGTTCTGCATAGTCTTCGTCAGTTGGAGAGCGCCTCGGAGGGCAGTATATAGATGCTATCTTAAACTCTTTCTTTTTTATACCAATACTAACTGTTGTTACTTGCATGTTTTCATTAGTAAACTTCGGCTCTTCATAGTGTGCTAAGCACTTTTTTATTAGTATTGCTGATCCTCCCCTAGCTTTTTCAGCTGGGTGCGGAGCGTGATAACACGTATAGTTAGGTAATTTATTATCAAGATTTTGTTCTATAGCGAGGTGAGTTTCGGACACCAAACAAATGTCTATATGCTCTATGTCTAAAAAGATGTTTAGTTCTGATACATGTTGTAAAAGACCGTTTGCATTCCATGTTGCGATTTTGAGTGTTCTGTCCATCATTGTTTTTTAAGAGCGACTTCTTCGCTTAGCTGTTTTATGTTTAAATCTTGTTTGTCAATCCTTTTCAGGATAAGTTCAAGCATTTCTTTAATAGATGTTTCTTCGTTCTTCCGCACATTTTTAACAATCTGGGAATAGGATTTATTTTCATCACTTTTGCTTAGCGCAATTGCTTTTGGCGGTTGATTTTTAGTTTTGTTTTCAACGGTTACTTTTTTGCTTTCAACTATTGCTTTTGTGATTATTGGGTTTCTTAGCTTGTTCCCAGTTTTGTTTTTTCTTTTTGTGTCTTGAAATTTTTTGGCAACTGGTAAAAGTAAAAAAAATAATAGAGAAAATTCAATTTTTTTCGCAGTGTAAGGGTTGCCATCTTATTTTCCTTATAATAAAGAAACTTGCCTTTTAAAACCCGGATTTTAACAATCGTTAGCAAATTAGTGGAAGATGAATCAATAACCTATTCTGAGATAAATGCATTTTGATGATTTGGCTTTTCTTGCCTCCAAATCAAATAATTTTGAAGATTTTTAAGTTCTATTTCTTAATTTAAAAAAAAAATGACGTTATTTTACTTTGCGCATTGGTAAATTGAAGTAATTTTGGAGATGACCTAGAAAAATGAACCTTCGTTTCATAAGATTCGCAGGTATACAGGCAAATAAGCAACTTCTTTAAAACCGGCAATGAAATTGCTTTCCGTTGTTATTGGTTCCTAAACCAGTTTTCATTCATTTTTGCCAATTGTCCTTTGGTGGCGGATAAGATCGTGGAGAACCAGGGCCTAGTGTCTTACAACTCTCAACCATCTCTGGTGTGCGTGTTGTTGGCAAGAATGAAGGGGACATACAATTTTTTGTCGAGTCCACCAAGCAAATTTTCATGAAAAGTATATTCTAACTCTTGGACGAATCTTCCAGTTCCTCACAAGAAACAGTAAGTACCAAGGTTCTTTAAAGGTTGGAGATTTTTATTGACGATGTTGGTTACTGGATATGTAAGCTTAATTATTTCTTCTTATTGACCTAAGCTAGAGACTTGCTAGTTATACAGGTGAGTAAGGTTTCGTAAAGAAAAAATATGTCAAACTGATTTACAAAATTATAAACATTGGATTTATTTCCCAAGCCTCAAACATTGCAAGATAAGGTTTTAAATATTTTAGGGCTCAACTTACTATTATGGCAAGATTTCTTATAACTATTGTGGCAGACGGCATTACAATTAAAAACTTGGGTTAACATTCGTAACGCAACGTGCCGAGCTGCTGTGCTGGGGTAATTTATGTGAATACCAGGAACGCACTCCAATAATCTGTCATCTAACAGCTGCTTCATTACTGTCATTCCGCATTCGTATTCGTCGCCACATCGCAGAGTATTACTGACTGACCAGAATAGAGTGCTGCAACTGGAGTTGCAGCTGCAACTGAAATAGCTGTCAAAAAATGCTGTACGTGCTTTTTTTACTCGCCCACAATGTGCTGTACAGCTTTCTGCTATTTTGGGCATTTGAAGTCAGCTGTGAAAATTTAATTCAACACAAAAATAGAAAATAAAACATAAATAAAAGTGGATAATGATGAAATGGAAGCTAAAATTACTTTTCATCTTTGTCAGAGATTAAAAAAGATATGAAGTTCTCTTCAAAACCCATGTAAAGACTTGGTTGCGCTCACAATTTTGAAACGTCAAAAAAGCTGCATGCAAAAGTTAAAAATTGGCCAACTTTTCCAGCTGCGTATGCAGCTCCGTCTGCAGTTGCGTCGCGTTCTGTTCGTATCTATTGATTTGTGTGTATTCAACATTTTGACAGCTATTCCAGTTGCAGCTCCGTCTCCATTCTGTTCAGGCAGTTATTGGTCGCGTCGTCGGCTGGTAAAGCGATTGGGTATCCATAATCCAAAGAATGTTCAGATACGTTGAGTTGTTTTTGTATCAGCTGTTTTATAACAAGGGATTACAACAACGCAAACAAATGCGTCCATTGTTATCGAAGAAAAAAGCTTTTTCAAACACAATTAATGATTGACCTCGGATTTCTGTTTTAATCGTTTTGTTCTTTCAGTAAATATCTGCTTTGAGATTTTGCAAACGTCTACGTGCCCGGGATGCAGCTAGGTAGTCACAATGCCTGGATACCCTGATTTTACGCAATTTCGAATTCAATGACAGAATACCTGATACATCCCCCTGTGTCTCCAATGCTACAATTACGTTTGCCGTTTTGCTATTTTTGTTTCTAATGACTCACGTTGTAGATTTTGCCCTAGAATCCCTTATTTGCAAAAGCTTCATGCAAATATCTTTGGCCTTTTCCATTGCATTTGTCAAAGTATAAAAATAATCCCGGTAATTACCACTTTTATATTAAGAAACTATCAAAGCTTTCTCCTCTATGCTCTGCTTGTGAAAAAAATAAGTTCAACAGAATAGAAATTGAAAAATCTATAGTTTAGTCAATTTGCGTTTATTTTCATTGTTCTTTTGCAGAAATATATCAAAATCAAAAATCGGTAAGAAAAACAATTAAGTTTCAGTTGCAATTTGGATTCAAATCAAGATTGTTTTCCTGGTTTTCCTGGGCTGCCCGGTCTTCCTGGACTTCCGGTAGAACCCTCAGGTCCTTCTCTGCCTGGTCCTCCAGTATTTCCTGGCGGTCCATCTGGTCCGTCTTTGCCTGGGCTACCAGTTAAACCTGCTTCCCCAGCTGGACCTATCGGCCCCTTGTCACCCGGTTCACCTGGTGGACCGTTTTGCCCTTTAGGACCCTTTGTACCAGGTTGACCTTGCATTCCAGGTAGACCATCGTCCCCTTTAGGTCCAACTGGGCCAGGTCTTCCATTAGCACCATCATCCCCTCTGTACCCTGGTGCTCCCGGTTGACCGGGTATGCAAATGCATTGTTGTTGTGGTGGATATGGTTGTTTTGGTGGATATGGTTGTTGTGGTGGATATGGTTGTTGTGGTGGATATGGTTGTTGTGGTGGATATGGTTGTTGTGGTGGATATGGATGTGGATAAGGTTGTTGTGGTGGAGGATGGGGATATGGTTGTGGATATGATTGTGGATATGGGTGCGGTAGTGGATATGGCTGTTGTTGTTGTATATAAATTGGTGATGGTGATGATTGAATAATATATTCAGCTGGTTTTGAATATGTATAAGCTGGAGAATATTGGTAATGTTGAATAATCTGGGGTTTTGGCTTCGGTTGCTTCACCAAAAATTTTTGACTATTAAGCACTGGTGTCTCGATTTCATCATTTTGAAAGAAGGATCCCTTATCCAAAGTGGCAGAAACCAAAGTGGCACCTAGTATATTAGAAAAACAAGCAACTTCATTTAATAAATCTACTCATTTTTGGATCAAGAGTTTTTTTTTTATATACAAATATTTAACAACTTACCGAGTGCCAATATTGCTACTACTATCTTCATCTTCTTGCGACTTCTGATTGAAATAAAGTTCGAAGAATGTCTTTTATACTTCCATCATCAGGACAATTTTATAAATTTAAAAAAAAAAATGAATAAATAAATTATTCTCAGTTTAATGGATATTTAACGGTTCTGCTTTGGTAGAATATACTCCTTTTCTTCAAATCATCACAAAATTATTTAAATATTTGACCCAAATCTTTTCGATATAATGTATACGCACATTGTGTCGCGATGTAGATTAAATTTTATTCAAAACAGACACCTGTCTATCAGAATTTGGATGAAAACTTTGCAAATATCTTATCTACCATTATAGTCCCAACAAGTTTACAGCTAGCGAATTTAATATGCAAACTATGTATGTATGTATGCTTCTAGATATCTATGTTTCGAATCTTCAGCATAATTAGACTAAAATAGATTCTTTGTCTTGTAAGTCTCATGAATAATGAACATTAAAAAAAAAAAAAGAATCAGACAGACATATTTTTTCATTCAATTTCAATTAAAAAAAAAAATGATCTCCTTGATAAGGTATTTTCAAACTCCGCATAGAAGAAAAAGGCGGTGGGAAATTTACCATAGAACTAAATCACTGAAAGAGGGACTATATACTGAACAATGTTTGCATATGTACATAAAATCCTTAGTCCTTATATCCATTATCCCCTTTGGTTCGTTGTTAACAATCTTGAGATTTCCACATGAAAGTTACTCGAAAGAAAAGGAACTTTCAGGTTCTTCTTCGAACTTCATAATTTATTTTTCCGCTCTAACCATTAGGGTATGGTTACAGTGGATAACAATTCTGTCAAACCATTATTCTGACATTTTAGTCGAACCACAAACAGTGTGTTATGTTCTTATGAAAGTCAGAACTTCTTTTGAATGAATTTAATTGATTGGCGGTAAATGAATGGAAAGTACTTTTTAAAAAGTGTTTATGGGAAGGCAATTACACGATTTATACAAAATTTTGTTTGTAAAAGTACTGTTTATAAGGCCCCTCCGTGCTCTAAACCTCTGCCAATGGTTATATATAATACTTAGAGCACTAAAGCTTTTTTTTAAAAAGTCATTTTATGCGTGGACACCTTAAATTGGAATGTCTCCAGTCTCTTCCTTATGCAGGAATTCTAAATCATTCGGTTAGCACAATTAAAAAGAGAACTTGGGAATATTTGTTCGTCAATTTATGCATCCACTGTAGTCGTAGCCTTAACAAAGAATATAAATATGCCTTTAGAATTCGGTGCTATTAGATACAATGGCCAACTTAAATAATTGGACTTATTTTGTTAGGAGGTGTAGAAGAGAAATGTTTTAATAAAAGCAAAAAGTTCCAAACAAAAATTGTGTTTTCTTTTAAATTTAGGATATTTGTTTTAATCATTTTATTATTGAAGAATAATCAAATGCCTTAAACTGATGTCAATTAAAAAACAAACTTCTTAGTCTGTTTTGTCAAGCAGGTTTGGTAGTTATTTAAATATTAATTACGAAAACGACGTCTTGTTCCTGGTAGTCCTTCTGGTCCCTGTTCTCCTTCTTGTCCTGGTTCACCTGGAGGCCCCCTATCACCTCTTGGTCCTGTTAGACCACGAGGTCCGTCTGGTCCGATATTACCCATCTGACCAGTTTCTCCCGCTGGACCAACTGCACCTGTAGGTCCCATATTCCCAGGGGAACCTGTAGAACCGGTTTGACCTTGAGGGCCTTTTGAGCCTTGTTCGCCTGGGCTGCCTGGATTACCTGCATCTCCTGGAGGGCCGGATGGACCAGGATTTCCATTAGCGCCAGGCATCCCCTTAAAACCAGGGGGTCCTGGTTCTCCTTGAATACAAATGCATGGTAGTGGTTGTGGTTGTGGTTGTGGATTCATTGGAGGATATGGGTTCATTGGAGGATATGGGTAAGTTGGTGGTTGTGGGAATATTGATACTGGTGGTGGTGGTGGTGGATGTGGAACTGCAATATATTGCGGTGCAGGAGCATAGTATACAGGAGTTGATGGTTTATATGCAACAATAACAGGCTTTGGACTTGATGGCTTATACAAATATCTATTACCACTGAAGCCTTCTTTTATTTCGTCTAAAGAAGCGACAGCCAATGCGACACCTATTGAGATAGGATTAAAGCTATGTATTAAAATTATCCTTAAAAGAAATGTAACGGTTTACCTAAATGAATAGAGAATAACTTACCAAACACCAATAATGCTACTACTGTCTTCATCTTCTTGTGCCTTCTGATCAAAATGAAGGAATTATAAGTCTTTTATATATATTACCATCGGCATAACATCAAAGTAAGACATAAATGTAATTTAGAATCATTCTTATTAAAGAATTTTTGTTGTGATTAGTTAACAAAAGCCGTTATAAATGCTGATTTTATTCGATTCATAAGCGATTTAAATATTAATGACCTAGATTATTACAATATCCTATGTATTTATGCTATAAAAAAATGATTTTATTCAAAAAAAAAAAAAATCAAAATACATCTAAAACTAGAACATCAATCAAAGATTAACAGGTTTAATACTGTCCAAAAAATTAATAATGCGAACTAATCAAATAAATAAGAACTTAACTTAACTTAATTTAAGGAACGCTGGTGTGGTTAATCAAAGATTTAGGTTTCTTATAGATTCTAAGATTTCACGTGAATTAATTATAATTTGGTTCTTCGACCTCCAATAATATATATTAAGCTTAAGGTCCAAAGTTTTGAAAGAAATTTTGTATATAATGTTTATCCACTGATTAAAATTTGGTGTTCACTGGTCAAAAATGCATTAATTTTAAATTGGGACTTTCTATATGAACTTAATTAAGAGACAAAATTTTAATCAATAATCATTACTAAATACCAAATTTCGATTATATTTTCTTAAATATTTCATATTAAACTAAATAAACTTAAAACTTATTGTAAATTTCAACAAAACATTTTCAACAAAAATTAACTTTTTTCGTTCTTTCCGGCAGCCCTTCAATTGTAAAAATGGTAGTCTGAAATACTAGCAAATTATTGATTTTACAAAAAAATTATGTCGTAAAAAAAGAGGAACCAAAAAACTGTTACAACTGAACTCATTTTGTATTATTTTGGGACGTAATTGCTGGTAAAGCTTGTAAGAATGATTAATAGCAGTTTGACACGTACTCCAGGTTAATTGAAGTCGCTGTGGGGTAAAACGTTGTGGCAGCTAGTATGCAGTTCGCGAATCTCGATAAACACAAAGGGAACATGAGTGAGTTTCTGATCAATCAATCACCAACCTGATTGACCACATTACACTCCTCCAGTATCAAAGATGTCCGAACGCTTCGAGAAGCCAACGTTTACTCACTACCTCGTTGTAGCCAAGGTAATGCTACACAAGCATATCCAGACCAAAGCCTATTCAAAGGAATGCTGTGAAGAAGTTCGAAGTCGGACGGCTACGGTCGCAAGAAATTGCCAGATCCTTTTCCTTTCGAGTCTCTCCTGCCCTCTTAATTAGTCCTAAAACATAAAATAAATAAATTTGGTGGTACAACTGCTCGTGGAGAACGGGGGCCAAGTGACTTACAATTGTCAACCATTCATGAGTGCGTGTTGTTGGCAGGAATGGAGAGGACCAACAATTTTTTTCCGATTCTGAACAACTAGATAAGAAGCACTTAGTCATGAGGAGTATACTCTTGGAGGATTTGTCAGTTGCTCGCAAGAGGCAGAACCCAGAACTTCGGCATGACAGTCCAACGCACTTACCATCATGCCACGAGGTACTACAATAAATAGTCCTATACCAGTAGAAGAACTGCACAAGAAGCTATAAAGAGATGCTGCCATTAACGAGCTGGGGCTCGCATGACCACCACAGCGAAACCCCTGGTTCGACGAAGAATGCTGGCAAGTACATGCAGCCAAAAAACAAACATACAAAGCGATGCTACGTAGAAGGACCAGAGCTGCTCTCGAGCTCTACGAGCAAAAGAGTGGAGAGGAACACCAGCTTCCCAGAAGGAAAAAAGAGAATGAGAAACGGACGATCGAGTAAATATCGGGATGCAATTGCAGGAATGAAGTTTGGAAATTTTACCTAACCGTAGAACGAACCTCCCGGGTCTGGCCCGAACCGAAGCCTGCAAGGACGATAAGGGGAATATCGTAGTAGAATCGCCGTCGTTGTGAAGAACAATCATTTCTGCAAATTTATAATAACGGCGATGACAAACCGAATTCCGTTGCCATGCTACATTAATCCAAAAAAAGCTGCTGGAGCTGATGACCTTGCGTCCGGCTTTTCAAAGTAGTTAGCTATTAATTGGTTAGGAGCGTGCACCAGCTTATTTAGAAAATGAGGTCGGAGGAAAGCATGCCCGATAAATGGAACCTCTGCATTGTTTGGCCGATCCTGAAAAAAGTGTATCCTCTAGACTGCACCAACTGCATCAGTCTTCTTAACATCTCCAACAGGATCTTTTCTGCCATTCTTTGTGAACGCCTGAAAACATTCGTTAACAACCTCACAGGCTCATATCAGTGTGGTTTTAGGCCAGGAAAATCTACCACCGACCAAAAATTCGCACTACGACAGATCTTGGAAAAAACCTAAGAGTTTCAAATTGATATCTGCACTTTTCATCGATTTCAAAGTCACGTATAGGACAGCTAATCTATAGAGATGAGTTATATAGAGTAATGTCCACTTTTGGAATCCTTCCAAAACTCGTCCATTTATGCAGGATGACGATGTAGAATGCACACTGCTCCATCAAGGTCTTCAAAGACCTCACCGAAATCTTTGATGTCAAAAAGGGTTTTAAGGGTCTTTCAAATGAGCTGCGAATAGCGAACTACGAACTGTGAATGGTCGTGAATTTTGACATTTCTTTGACATGTATGTCAAATGAGTGCTTAAAAAAATATGAGGTAACATTCGAGGGAATTTTAATGGCAGATATGTGGAATGGGTCCTGATGTTGTGGATCGCGAAAAAGTATTTGGCAGTTTGCAGAAAATATCTCATTGTACGTGTAGAAAATATAAAAACTGCTAAATTTAACAACTTAAACTAATTTTAAGCTGTGTTTTCTTCTTAAAAATGTTGATAGGATCGTTTATTCATTTTGTCGAAAAGTAAATACAAGAACTTGTTGATATTTGCGCTTGGAACTACCTAAACAAATTTATTTGCATTCTCAGTTTGTGGCCCATGTGAAAGGCACTTTAGACATGGCGACCCATAATCATGTGACTTCATCAACATCATTCTTAAAAGATCTGTGTAAAACTCTCACGTCAACACTAAAGACACAATATTTCAAAAGTTCGTGCAACTACTCCCTAACGCCGAACGACTGTCAATATTTATAAAACGACATGGTCCATTTTTTGAAACATGGTATCTAGCAGTTTTCCAAGATTCTTTAGAATATTTTTAGAAAATATTTTTATTTAAGAAAAATTAACGATACTATGGTTTGCTGTTCTGACACTTGGTCAAATTGAATCTGTATAGACTGAAAACGGCTAACAGAAAGTTAGCGAGATTTAAAACGTCAGAAACATGATGGATTGTGGAGCTATTCCTTTTACCGAATATTATGATCATAGACGTTCTGCTAAGCAAATGGATGTTGAAACTTCTGGTTTTTCATTTTCAATCCTTAAGGATTTAATTTGACTGACTATCAGAACAGCCGGGTATATATACAAAATGTTGAAAAACCGTTGAGGAGAATCTTATTTTTCTCAAAAACGGCACTTTCGATTTTAATGATTTTTTGTCGGTATGCATATCTAATAAGAGGAATATAAAGAGCTCAGAAGAACAGAAAAACGGCTTCACAGACAGAAAAAATCAGCCTGGGAGAAGAACCTAATCTGTGAAATAGAGAACAGCCGAGAGCGAGGTCCGCACCAGGCGCGGAAGTTCTACCAATCCGTCCGAAACATGACGCAGTACACACCACGCTGCACATACTGCAAGGACGGAGAGGGAAATCTGATCACCGATCTACAAAGCATACTGGAGCGATGGGAAGTGTACTTTAATGAATTGCTAAATGGTCAGCTCACAGCAGAAGTGGAGGCTCCACTACTTCAAGATGAACACCCTATGCTACCGCCATCAAGCATAGAAGAGGTTGAGAAGGCTATAAAACAGCTCAAACGAAACAAAGCCCCGGGAGCCGATGGCATACCAGCCGAATTATTCCACCATGGCGGGCCAGCCTTACGTCAAGCAATTCATGATATCATAGTGCACGTATGGGAGCATGAAGAAATGCCAGAAGACTGGCGAAAAGGTATCATATGCCCCATACATAAGAAGGGAGATGTCACAACGTGCAGCAATTATAGAGGTATCACGTTGTTGAGTACCGCCTATAAGATACTCTCCTCTATCCTACAAGACCGGATAACCCCATACGCTAAAACAATCATCGGCCAATATCAGTGTGGTTTCATTCCAGGCAAATCAACAATCAGATCAGATCTTTACCCTTAGGCAGACGATGGAAAAATGTCTTGAATTCAACATTCCAACATACCATCTGTTTATAGACTTTAAGGCCGCCTATGATAGCATAGCCAGGGTAGAACTTTACAAAGCCATGAGAGAATTCGGCTTCCCAAATAAATTGACACGACTATGTAGGTTGACCATGACCAACGTAACAAGCCAAGTAAAAATAGCCGGATTGCTATCCAGACCAATCAACATCTTTAATGGACTCCGACAAGGGGATGGTTTGGCCTGCCTCCTCTTCAACCTGGCGTTGGAGAAAGCAATCCGTGACTCTGGCACGGCAACAAGAGGGACCATTGTCAACAGGTCCAGCCAGTTACTGGCTTACGCAGACGACATCGACATCATCGGAAGAACCGAACAAGCTGTACACGATTCCTTCATCCAGATCGAGCAGGCGGCACAAAATCTGGGGCTGCACATTAGTGAAGGTAAAACAAAGTACATGGTGGCGTCGAATGCGAGAAGAACAGTTGGTCAAACAATCAAGGTAGCGGAGCACGAATTTGAAGTGGTGCAATCCTTTAAATACCTTGGGTCAACAGTAGCAGCCGATAACAATATAGAAGAAGAAATACGCGGGCGGCTTCTCAAATCCAACAGAGCCTACTACAGTCTGTCAAAGCTATTCAAATCTAGAAATCTAACCATAACTTCAATACTGCTGCTGTACAGGACCATGGTCCTGCCAGTACTCATGTATGGATCCGAGACTTGGGTGCTTAGCAAAAGGCACTGTGACCTCTTAGCCGCGTTCGAGAGAAAAGTCTTACGGAGAATTGTTGGCCCCATATGTGAGGAAGGACGATTCCGGAGACGGTACAACCATGAGTTGTACGCAATCTACCTTGAAGCAGACATAGTGACAAAAATTAAGCTCGGTAGACTCCGGTGGGCAGGGCACCTAGCTCGAATGAGCGAAGAGGAACCTGCTCGGAAAGTCTTTTGTGGTACATTCTATGGTAGACGGCAGCGTGGTAGACCATGCTTGCGCTGGAGAGATAGCGTAGACCAGGACGCCCGAAGCCTTGGGGTGCGCAACTGGATGGCGTCGGCTCGAGACCGGGATAGGTGGAGAGACTTGTTGAAAGAGGCCAGGACCGGACCCCGGTTGTCGAGCCGATGATGATGATGATGATGCGTATCTAATATGAATGCAATCCACTAGCAGATATTTAAAAATTAACAATTAGCAACTATTAATTAAAAGAACTTACTATCAAACGGTCTTTTTTCATTTTGAACTTTCTCACTATCGGTTCAAACTAATCAACAAACAATACAAAAAAGTTGAAATATTAAATTAAGCGTAATTTTTTAAATATTTTTTTTTTTGTAAATACGATATCTCAAAAACTGGTTGAACTTTGTAAAATCTTATTTTAAAATGCTAATTAATTAATATGTAAGATTTGCATACCAAAACTTTTTGTCAAAAATGTTTTAAGAATTTTTCATAAAAGACACAAGTAATTTTTTTTAAAAAAGCGTGTCAATGTAAATTTTTTGTCCATGCATTAATATTGACTAGTGATCAAAATTTGACCTGACTCCATTAATGTCTCAACGGCAACAGAAGTATGTATAAATATAAAAAATAGATACTGCCAGAGCGATTGGTTATTATGTAGGTACCTCTAAAATATGAAAATACGTTGATGTCACGATAACATGTTGTACAGAAGAAGGTATAAAGTTTAGTAGATTTAAGTAGAAAAATAAAATAATGCCAAATATCACGTAAGGATTTTTTTTTTAAATTAAATTCACATTTACATATGTATTCTGTCAAATATTTGAATTCCAGAAACTCTTTAGCTATTTCAGAGTGCTTTTTTATTCAAATAAAATTAAACAAAGCTTAAAATGTTTTTTTGTCCATAAATAATTTATTTCAGTCAAACCATTAATAATTTTTTTTTGTAAATATTTTATTGCTCCCCATCATCTGAGGGGTTATATATATCATCGTCATTAGAATCCTGATTATAGAATATACTCTTACGATGATGTGAATAACCTGGAGAGCCTTTTGGTCCACTTGGACCTGGAGGGCCTTGTGGTCCAACCTGTCCCGGAGGACCTGGTTGTCCGTCAGATCCACGTGTACCACGTGGGCCAGGTGCTCCCATGTGTCCAGGTTCACCCGCAGGACCTTGAGGTCCATCAGGTCCGGGAGGTCCAACGGGACCTGGATTACCTTGTTGGCCGGGGCTTCCTTTGTCTCCGCGCTCTCCTAAAGGACCTTGATATCCTGGTGGACCCGGCATTCCAGGTGGACCTGGTGGACAGTTACAACTACCACCACCACCACCACCACCACTAGGCATGTATGAAGGATAGTAGGAAGGACGACTAGGATAATAAGTAGGACCAGGCATGTAACTAGGTGCATTTCCGGGATAGTAACTAGGTGCAGGAACATAACTGGGAGCGTGAACATAATTAGGAGATGCTGGGACGATACTTATTGATGGAGAAGGTGCTTGATGAACGATATTAATAGGAGGAGACGATGCAACGTATGTTGGAGATGCAGGGACGTAATGATGTCCTCCACTTCCTTGTGAGGTTACGTAAACAACACGACCCCCACCGCCGCCACTTCCATAGCCATGGCTAAATATTCGAACATCCTTCTCACTATTTTCAATGTTTTCACCGTCATCATCATCAGCTGCAACGCTATAGATGACTGCATAAATGCCTGAAAAAAATATAAAACAAACAAAAAATTATTATTAAAATTTAGAATATTACGAAAATCCGTTTAGGGATAAAATCAAAAGAAATAAAACGCGTTTAAAATCAACTTACAGAAAATCAAACTTATGCAACCATTCATGGCTGAAATGGATCTGATTCAATCTAGTGCATCTTAGTTCTTCTTATATCCTCGTAGCATCAAAACAATGTATAACTTGGGGAGATCTACGAAATTTCAAGTGGAAAATATTCGAAGAAACAGTTATACCCAATCAGAATGTAGAAGCGTGCGTCGTTCCATCCCCATTTCCCCTAATTTGTATCTTCAATAGAAAATTCGAATCAATATAGAAAAACTCAAAGAAAATTTAAGAAAAAAAAAAAACTCAAATGGGTTTATATTATATTTGTCATTTGGAGTCAATAGAAACTTGTGTTGAAAAACTTGATTTGTTTATAGCATGCTTGATTATGTTAATTTGTTGTTGATGATCTTAGGTTAGAAAGGTACCTGCATGTAGGTACACAGACTTATCAGGTGAATGCACTTTTGAATTTTTTGAAAGAAATCTAAAATATATTTTTTGTTTTTTGTTTGGAATACCTATATATTGGTACTTAATTGGATGAAAATTAAAAAAATTATGAATCAATTGGTATTTCTTAGTTAAAAGACTTTTTCCAATGCATTGCGAAATTTGATTTTAATATTTGGATACAGTGTATATGTGCAAGTATATGTGCATTAAGCTGTTTGTTATATCCCAAAACCATTTTTTAATGGCAGTCACCCCGAAACCAAAAGCTTATTCTTTAAAAAATACTTTAAAATAATCTCCAGGACCAGGTCACACGTACTTGCTCTTATGTTCAAGGTGTTGAGGGTTTGAGAAAATTATATGTGAGGACATGAAAATTATGAGAGAAAAATGTTTAAAAGCATGAAATACGATATTTAAACTTGCTAAACGAACTTCGTTGAGAGATTGAGATAATAAAAAAGAACCGCAATCTTAATTCTTTTTTGAATATGATTAGGTATATGAACAAATAAATTTTAAATCGTTAGAGAAGTTTTCTTAAAAAATAATTTTGTATATTTAAAATTCTTAAGACATTTTTAAGGAACTAACTGCTAACTTTTTTCTGAAAATATTTAAGAGAGTACTTAAATCGATAACATTGTTTTCGAAATATTTAATTTTCAAAACAAAATTTTGAAACATTTTTTAAAAATCCAAAAAAAGTTTTTTTAATTTAAGTACACAAAAATATTTGTAGTTTTTGGAAGCCTCTGTATAAAAAATGTTATTGAAATCAGTCATATCGAAAGTCGAAAATTTAAAAAATGGTTCTTTGGGGAGGTAGCATTAATAACCATTTTTTGAAAAATGGTTTTCAACCCAAGAAAGCTTAAACTAAGAGTAATTAATTGATATTATTTTTGAGAAAAATACGATTATGTAAAATTGTTAAAAAAAATTGTATGGTAGGTACCGTTATTTTTCGTTCTAAGAAAAATTTAAAAAAAATGTGGGCATAATCACCAAAAAGCGCTATGTACCAAGTTTGAAGAAAATCGATGACATTACGATGATAAGGAACACCAAAAAAGTGGGTGGCATAATTCTGCCTGTCTGTTCGTCTACAGCCCAAACGGCCCGATGGATTTTCCTTAAACTTGGTACATAGAGGTTTTTGGTGATTATGCCCACACGGTTTTTAATTTTGTTTTTTTAGAACCAGAAATTACGGTACCTGCTGTAGATTGTTTTTTTAGCAATTTTACATAATCGTATTTTTCTCAAAAACGGTTCGAAAACTTTTCTTAAGAAAATTAAAAAACTGCTTTTAGCAAGGGCTTCCTTTAGGTGGAAAACCTTTTTTCAAAAAAAAATGGTTATTAATTTTCTTCAAAACGGTATGACTGCTTTCAATATTTTTTTTTAATTTAAGTTAAAAAAATATATTTTGGATTTTTAAAAAATGTTTTAAATTTTTTTTCTGAAAATCAATATTTTAGAAGATGATATGATCGATGATTATGAAACTCGGTACTTAAGAGTTTTTTAATACTCTCTAAAATAGTTTTAGAAAAAAATTTACAACTGTACCTAAATATATATAAAATAACGGTACCTTCCATACAAAAGTAAAAAAACCGGAAAGGAAAATATGTTTTTTCTCAAAAAAGATTCCTGCGATTGTGGTTAAACTTTTTACATATACTGAAATTAATACGAATATCTCTAAAAAATTAAACAAATTTGCATTTAGCAACTGTTAATAGTACCTGTCAGGGAACGTGTTGTTTTTTTTTAATTTTCTCATTATCGGCCGAACGGATTTAGATAAAAGATTAAATAATATTGCTTTTCAGAATTTTCAACATTTTTTTTTTTTTAATTTTTGAGAACAAATTTCCAAATTTTTGTTTGAAAATTCAATATTCCAAAAACGCGTTAACAATTTTTTTAAAAAAAATTATTTTTATATACTTATAAACCAATATAGGTACTTAAGATTTGAATACCAGAAGTTTTTCTTTAAAATGTTTTAAGAATTTTATACATGTATAAAAAAAAAGTATTTTTTAAGAAAACAGCTCCAACGATTTGATTTTTTTGTCCACACAATCATATTCAATAAAGAATTAAGTTTGTTTAGCTTATTTTAATATTGCCCTTACATATAATTTTCATAAGCTTTCAGGCCCTCAAACATAAGAGCAAGTACATGCAACCCAATCGTGCATTTTATTTTTAGTGATATAGTTTTTGGATATATATACAAAAGCCAATTAAAAAAGCAAAAAAAAAAATTTCAAAGCAGGGTGTTTAATTTAATTTAAACAGAAAAATATATTTTCGATATAATTTGGACTTTTTTTCAGGAAATATTTGCTCCAAAGTGATTTTACCGATTTTCTACCTCCAAATACCTACCTTAATGTGGTTGGATGACGAGATTTCCAAAACAAGCCATTTAGAAGGAAGAAAACTTTCAAAAACTTGAAACTAGAACCATCTACGATGTCTGGTTCTCGAAACAGGTGCGGATACAGGGGGAGGACAATGGGTGCAATTTTGAGATTCACTAAATCGAGTATCTACTGTATTCGTGAAAATTTTTTTTCACTTTTATGGATGCGTTTTAGGAACTTCCGTATTATTCATTCACAAATCAAACAAAATTTACTTTATTGAATATTTTAGAAACTACAGGCTTTCGCCCATTTACTTGATTTCATGTTCATTTTTTTGCTGCCTCTGTTTGATTGTCCACGACACGGTGCCAGTCAATTTTGCTTACGAGCACATTTGACGTTAACGTACGCATTCCCTGGCTTCTGAATACTTATTTGTTCCGTCAGCTCGGTTTATTTACGGTGCGGTGAAATTGCACTGTAGATGATATTTTCAAACATATGTGACCTAAGCAAACTGCATTATCGAACTCAGAGCTATTGCAATAAAACTTTTGTTTGCTTTTTTGAATAGAAGACTTTTTCAGGGAATATTCTGCAAATGCATTTCTGTCTTAGATAACGGCCTTTAACTTATCTTTGGCCACAGAATCTTATCCCAGCAATGGCTGAAACTTTTGCTCGAACTCAAACGTTATTTCTGGGAATAGGAACATACCGATGTGATATTCTAGATGGTGCTACGAAGATCTAGAAGGAATTCAGAAACGCTGTTAACACACCTTGTTACTGCTACAAGCTGCATAACTTTATTTCATGAAGTTCCAATGTACCCGCTGCTCGAGGCATTGTGCAAATTCTTCAAATTTTGAGTAGTTTGAAGATCTTATCAAGATTATGGAAATTTTGGAAACAATTTCGCATTACTGTCACCAATAAAAACAACGAAATTGACAACTTGTAAATTAAACAAGGCCCAGGTTAACTATGTATTTACCTTACGTTTTACTCTGAGTGTAGAATATTTTATGATCAAATTTTATTTTTATAAAAAAAAAACTTTATCTTCCATACAAATGTTAAAAAACGGTTAAGAAAATTATTTTTTTCTTAAAAATGCCTAGAGGTACTATTTCATTAAAATTTTAAATTTAATTTTTTTTCAGGTGTATTGCGATTTTCAAATGAACTAAGCAGTACAAATTTCTTAACAATAAATAGGCATAAGCGATCCGAAAAAAATTGTTTGTTGAGAACTTGAGACCTTTGCACGATCTAAGCAAGACAACTTTGTTAAAAACAAAGATAAACGATCCGAAAAAAAGTTGGTTGTTGAGAACTTAAACGCAAATTAATTCAACATGATTACAATTTGTTACTAGGTTCAAATTGACAATTCAAAATCCAAAAAGACAATATATATATAATTGCATTATTTTTGTTATTGGTTTTTTTACTTTCCGACACTCAATGAGTCAACTCCTTTCCATATTCACATTTTTTGAATTTCATCTAACAAGCCTTGATTCACCAGAAGTTGTGTTTAGCATTATACAGATTGCGTATCCCTTCATCTTCCTACACTAATCTTTTAGATATAGAAATTCAAAAAGCCACAGCTCTCCTTATTGACCATGTTCGTTTGATATCCCAGTTTATTTTGTTCATCTTCATTTTATTGCTAATTAAAATTTATCGAACTATTTAGGTTCCCAAAAAGGAGATTTGTTATTATCAACATCTGTCTACGAATAAACATTTCTATATCGATCAACACATTCTACCAAATCTCACCAAATCTCATAGCATACCTTGGTAAAATCTTTGTTTCTGATTGGTTGATTATAGAAAAGTAACAACTGGGCAATAAGATCGATTTGAAAATTATTTTCATGGGCGTATCTGTTTGAATGGGGAAATTTCAGTTACCTGGATGGAAGAAAATAGGGAAAAACCTGAATTTTTAATTCGGGTATAAATTGTCACTTCAGTCAAAAATTCCTATCAGATTCAATGCAACCATGGAGTACAACATTGGTTTCGTTGTTTGTGAGTATTTCATTGAGTTCTTTAACAAATTAATATGTAGTTCCAATTTGTAAAGCATATTTTTTGTTTGTGTTTTCATTTTAAGGTCTCCTTGCAATTTTTGGTGTGAGCCAGGCTCGGAAGCCTTCAAGATCCATAAGCTTTAACAAAGGTGGAGGCGGTGGGGGTAGTGACAAATATACAGTAGTTCAAGCTGTGCCAGTTCAACGTGTTCAACAAGTTCATCAAATGCCACCACAGCAAGTGCATCACGTGCCTGCACCAGCACCACCGCAACATATAATAATTCCAGCACCAGCGCCACCGCAAATAATCATGCCAGCACCAGCGCCAGCGCCAATGCACATGCCAATGCCAATGCCAATGCCAATGCCGATGCCAATGCCGATGCCAATGCCAATGCCCATGCCTATGCCTATGAGGCCATCACCATCAGGAGGAGGAGGTGGATCACAATGCATATGCCTTCCAGGACCAGCTGGTTCACGAGGTGCGAGAGGGCCAGGTGGCCCCATGGGACCTAAAGGAGAAGTGGGAAACCCAGGCCCGCAAGGTCCCGATGGCCCCCAAGGCCCTGCGGGTCCACAAGGGCAAGCTGGGCCTCCAGGGCAACGTGGAGCTCCTGGACCTGAAGGACCGCAAGGACGTCCAGGTTTCGATGGACATCCAGGTTCACCAGGCTCTCCTGGACCAATGGGTCCACCTGGTCAACAAGGTAAAGCAGGATATCGCGGTTCATAAGGAAATCAAACAAAAAAAATGACTTGGAAAAATAATTTTATGAAAACGTACTTAAATTTAATAAAGCAATTTATTCAGTGATCAAAAATTATTATTTTTTGTTTCAAATATTTTGTCTATGTCTTATGTCCACATTTAAGACTCAAATCAGGTCAGATGGAACAGAAAAACTATCAGATATATTTATTAGCTATTGCGCATAAAATTATGATCTTTTGACGAAGATTGTAGATTTTTTGATGAATTAATATTTAAATGTTGGCTAAAACTAAGAGAAAAATAAGTAAAATAAGTATTCGGCAGGTTGTAAAGAGCTGGTGACTTACAACCTGTAATTCATTAGGAATGCAAGGGATTTTATGGTTTTTACTGCCACGCTGCGTCCGAACAGCGTTACCACTTCGAGAAAAAAGGGTCGAAGTAGATTAGAAGAAAAAAAGGAAGTGGATTAAGAGAAATCAAAGTAGATTTTGAATTGAACAAAAGGTTGAATCTAGAATATATTTACTTAAAAACTGGAAACCCATTCGAAATTCGCACACAAGCAAACTTTTCATAAAATTCGTGTACACAAGAGTGCGGTGAGTTTCCATGCTTTATAAAATAACTCATTTTTGTATTAAAATTGTGTAAAATTGAAGTAAGTTGAAACAGTAATTTTTAAAATGGAGTAGATTTCAATAATTTGGGATGGTGTGAAGTAGGAAGTAGATATATTTTTTTTAAACTACTTGATCTACTTTAATAGGAGTAAAGTGGTAGTTCTGGTTCGAACTGATTAAAAAAACTGATTTCTTACTACAACTTCTTAGCTCGAATTGTTTTAATTGATAGTAGTCAAGGCCTTTATACTACCCGCAAAATTATATAAACAAAAAGGATTTTTGTTTCAACAATAGAATCTTCGCCACTTCTAATTTTAATATTTTTGTTTTCAACATTTTTGGATGCAAAAATTGTATTTTTGGATTCATTAACTGTTTTCAATTTTCATGAGTACAGTTTATTAATTATGGGTTAAATTATTGACTCAATGGTTTAGGTCAAAGCACCGATTTTTCGACTTGAGTAGATATTATCAATTATTTTACTCAGGGAACCTAGGTAGAAAATTGTTTTGAAAATTTTGATTTTTTCACATGGTCTTAGGACAAAATATGTTAATATAAAATTCAAGACTGGATAGTTTCATAAATGAATTTGATTTCTTATGGTTTGTTTCTATAATTTGAATAAGTCTTGGAGATGCAGGGTTATTTATATGATGACAATTAAAATGATAACCAAAAAAAAATAATACCTTACCTACTGAGGACTACATTTTTGTGAAAATAGGAGCAAAGTCCTGTGAGTTTTAAACTCAAAACACTAAATTAAGACAATTTTCTCTAAAAACTAATAAAGCCTTATTTTCCTTGCGGACATTTCTTGGCAAAAGAATTGAAAGACCACCAACACGCACAGACGTACATACATGACAGAGAAAAAATAATAAAACCAACTTTGTTCATTAAAATCTCGAAAAAAGAGAAAAATCCTTTATTTTATTAGAAAAAACAATGTAAAATCAATTGAACATCTAACAACAAAGTTTTATAGCTATATTCAGAAATTTGTAACAAATTCTATAAAAGGTATTCAGGAAAAAGTTAAAGAAAATAATTCCTCAGCAACAAATTCAATAGTACTTTTATATACTCGTACATAACTTCCAGGTTCTTTTCGATCAAGCTTTCATATTAATACCTTTTTTTTTTAGTAGGCCAGCTTATACATATGTATATTGATTTTTGTATGATTTATAGCTTTAAACTATTAACTGGTAGAAATTTTAATTTCTCAGGCACACCAAGAAACTTGCCCTCATGAATTTCAATACAAATGTATATAAAATATTAACGACGCCCAAATATACATAATTTCATCAAAAAATCTATATAAAACAAGAAAGGGGAAAACAAGAAAATTTTATTAAATATCACGATGAAAAATTACTTTTTTCCAGCACTAAATTATATAAATTCGAAAGATTATCGAAATCTCAAGTAAGAAAGTGGATAGTCATGAAAAGGTTCACATTGCTTTTTCTTGGTAAGAAATCATTTTTATATTTTTAACGATAAATATTTCAATAAAATATGTCTATTAATTTTTTTTTATGTATATTTATATCCTGAAAGTAATCTTGTTAGCTTATGTTGTGGCTGAAGAAATTACAAGCAACAAAGTTGAATATGTTGATATCAGAGACAATAGTGGAGAAATAGTATTTCGACAAGCGAAATACATTATATATAAACAAGGAGATCCTGGGCCACCAGGAAGACAAGGACCACCAGGTGCACCAGGCCACAAAGGTTTAAAGGGACCTCCTGGTGATCAGGGATATGATGGTGTGATGGGAGATATTGGTCCACCAGGAAGACCTGGAGGACAGGGTTTTCCTGGAGTTATTGGGCCTTATGGCAAGCAAGGACCAATTGGTTTGACAGGATATCCAGGCCCTCCTGGACCACCTGGTATAAGAGGGCCACCTGGTCGACATGATGCACTTGGTACGAATACATATAGCCATGTATCCAGAAACCCAACAAGACCAACAAGGCCAACAAAACCAGAAAACCCAACAAAACCAACAGAACCAACAAGGCCAACAAAACCAACAAAACCAACAAAACCAACAAAACCAACAGAACCAACAAGACCAACAAGGCCAAGAAAACCAACAAAACCAACAGAACCAACAAGACCAACAAGACCAACAAAACCAACAAAACCATCAAAACCAACAAAACCAACAGAACCAAAAAAACCAACAAAACCAACAGAACCAACAAGGCCAACAAAACCAACAGAGCCAACAAGACCAACAAGGCCAAGAAAACCAACAAAACCAACAGAACCAACAAGACCAACAAAACCAATAAAACCAACAAAACCAACAGAACCAATAAAACCAACAAAACCAACAGAACCAACAAAACCAACAGAACCAACAAAACCATCAAAGCCCACGAAGCCAACAAAACCAACAAAGCCAACAGAACCAACAGAACCAACAAAACCATCAAAGCCCACGAAGCCAACAAAACCAACAAAACCAACAGAACCCATAAAACCAACAAAACCAACAAAACCAACAGAACCAACAAAACCAACAGAGCAAACAGAACCAACAAAGCCATCAAAGCCAACAGAACCAACAAAACCAACAAAACCACCAGAACCAACAGAACCAACAAAACCAACAAAGCCATCAAAGCCGACAGTACCAACAAAACCAACAGAACCAACAACAGCAGGATCAAAACCAGGAGCCACAAGGCCAACACAACCAATTACAGCAACACGACCTACAACATCCAGGCCACACAACCACCCACATGACGATTCCTTAATAACACTAGGTTTTGGTTCAGAAGGCTCATCAGGGTGGCCCTTTGCATCAGTAGCCATAGGTTAAAAATTCGGAAAAAATTGAATATTAAATAAAACAACATTAAAATAGTGACACAATAAAAAGCATTTAAAATCATTATTTTTATTTTTATTGCAAAAAAGGACCAAATAACTTGAAAACAAACAAAAAGTGTTATTCCAGACTAGAAATAAAAGGAAATACTTTAATTGATTTTTTGAAAACAATTGTTTTGTAGCAAAAAAAATGTTAAATTATTTTTGCTTATTTTTCATTTTTAATCAAAATAGTAAGTGCATTATAAAAAAATAAAATTGAACCCATAAAGTGACAAAAAAAAAACTAAACAAATTGAAAACATTTTCTGGAGCGCAAAGCTTGACCCAGCTGATTACATACACAGATTGATACACAGGTTCTTGTGGCTTAGACAGGGTGGCAGATTGTTTAACTTAGTTTGTTTATTGAACTTTTATTTAAATTAATAAATTCCGGCTGCTGATTAAGAATTCTAAATTGATAAAAATAATATTAAATTTCCAGTAACACACGTTAGGTTGCATTCAGGAATTTCAATAAAATACAATCACTGTGCTTTGTTAACGCCCAAAAAAAATTAAAACAAAGCCCTTTATATGAAACCACGAAGGGGAAAACAATGGATAGCATTAATTAGATTTGTTATAAAATCGGGAGATCATCTACATTTCTAGTAAGAAACTGGACAGTCATGAAAAGGAACACGTTCTTTATTTTTGGTAAGAACCTTAAAATTCATAATATTATTCGACAAAAATTTTCAAGATTATTATTGTTTTTATTCTAAATCGTAAAAGCAATCCTGTTAACAACCATTGCGGCTGAAGAAATTTCGAGCAGCGAAAAACAAAATGGTGGTAATAATGGCAATGGTGAAGAAATGATTTATCAGCAAATGGGAGGGATTTGTTTTCAACGAGGATGTCCTGGACCACCAGGAAAACCAGGACCGCCAGGTCCACAAGGAGAAACTGGTTTCAAGGGGCCTGATGGTGAGGCAGGAATTCGTGGTGCGATGGGACCTAAAGGTCCAATAGGAAAAATTGGCCAGCAGGGTCCAACCGGAGAGCCAGGGCCAACAGGTTCTATTGGATTAAGTGGTACACCTGGATATTCGGGTGCACCTGGTGTAAGTGGTGCTAGAGGACCAATAGGAAGACCAGGCCCACTTGGACCAAAACCAAACCCAAACCCAAACGCAATCCCAAACACAAAACCAAAACCAAACCCAAAACCAAACCCAAGCACAAACTCAAAACCAAACCCAGAACCAAACCCAATTTTTAAACCAAACCCAAACCCAAAACCGTACCCAAAACCAAACCCAAATACAAACTCAAAACCAAACCCAATTTCAAAACCAAAACCAAAACCAAAACCAAACCCTAACCCAAACTCAATCCCAAACCCAAAACCAAAACCAAACCCAAGCACAAACTTAAAACCAAACCCAAACACAAACTTAAAACCAAACCCAGTACCAAACCCAATTTTTAAACCTAACCCGAAACCTTACCCAAAACCGAACCCAAATACAAACTCAAAACCTAACCCAATTATAAACACAAGTTCAAAACCAAAACCAATTTCAAAACCAAACCCAAATACAAACTCAAAACCAAACCCAATTTCAAAACCAAAACCAAAACCAAACCCTAACCCAAACTCAATCCCAAACCCAAAACCAAAACCAAACCCAAACACAAACTTAAAACCAAACCCAGTACCAAACCCAATTTTTAAACCTAACCCAAACCCCTACCCAAAACCAAACACAAACACAAATCCAAGACCAAACCCAATTTTTAACCCAAAACCAAACCCTAACCCAAACTCAAATGCACACCCAAAACCAAGCCCAAACTCAAATAAAAGACCAAAACCAAAACCAAACACAAACTCAAAACCACACCCAAAACCAAACCCAAACCCTTACCCAAACTCAAAACCAAAACCAAAGCCAAACCAAAATCTTAATCCAAAACCAAAACCAAACCCAAAACCTAAACCAATACCGAAACCAAAACCTACCGCAACAATCGGAACACCTCCGTCGGAAACTACAGAACCATTATCAACTACAATTTCTGTCCCTTGTGCATTACATACAACAAAAGCCACAACAACTACTACAACTCCAAAAACAACTACAGAGAGAGCACCAACACTAAAACCTGGCTCCACTGATTCATCAACAGAAGCCACAACACACAGAACAACAACTACAAAAAAACCAAGAAAAACAACAACGAAAATTCCTTCATCAACAACAGTAGAAACGACAACAAAAATTATTAAACCTTCAACAACACATAAAACAACACGCAAACCAAAACGCAAAACAACAACAAGAAAGACTCCTTCACCAACAACAACAGATTCATCAAAATATTCATCAACACAAGCTACAACACGCAGAACAACACACAAAACAAAAACTACCACAGAAGCAACAACGACAACAAAAAAAACTCCATCATCCACAACTACTACGCCTTCAACAACAATTTCAGATGAAACCACACCTTCAACAACAGCCATGACAGATTCATCAACACAAGCCTCAACACTCAAAACAACAGCACCTGCATCGACTGATTCATCGGAAAATTCATCGGAAGATTCATCCAAAAATTCGTCGGAAGAATCATCGGAAATTTCATCGGAAGATTCTCCTACTCAAGTAACAACACGTAGAACAACAATTACAGCAGAAGCCACAACAACAACAACAACTTCTCCTTCAACAGCAATAACATCAGCGTCGGGAGATTCATCAAAAGAGTCATCTGAAGATTCAATGGACGATTCATCGCAAGAGTCATCTGAAGATTCAATAGAGACTACAACGACAACCAACAACACACCTTCAAGAACAACTACAACAGAAGCCATAACATCAGTCCCTTCTCCTTCAACAACAACTACAGCAACAGCACCGATAATAACACCTGGACCGATAGATTCATCGGAAGATTCTTCCCAAGATACATCAGAAGATTCATCGGAAGATTCAACAACGCCTTCAACAACAACTACAGCAACAGAGGCCACAATACCAACAACAACAACAACAATAGAAACTATATCGCCCGAAACAGCTTCTGCAACGGAAGCGACAACAACATCATCACCTACAACAGAATTCACAGCAACTACCAACCCTACACTTGCTACGACAACTACAACAGATGCTACAACAACAATTACTACAATAAGTACACCAACAATAACACCTGCATCAACAGATTCATCGGAAAATTCATCAGGAGAAGGAACTCCTTCATCTACAACTATAACGCCAACACCCGAAACAGAAACTTCAGCAACAGAAGACACAACACCCACAACAATAAATTCAACGGAAGAGACAGAAACAACAACACCAATAGCAGAAGCAACTGTACCAACAACAACTGCAATAATACAAGCGACAACATTAGCAGCAGAAACCACAACAACAACCAACATCTCACCTTTTACAACAACTACAGAAGAATCCACAACAACAATACCGACTACAGAAAGAATACCAACAGTAACACCTGCACCAACAGATTCATCAGAAAATTCATCAACTACAACTATTGTAGCCACAACAACTACTTCAACAGAAGCAACAACAACGTCACCATCAACAACTTCATCAACAGAAGCCACAACAACAACTTCTTCTCCTTCAACAACAACTACAGCAAGTGTACCAACAATAACACCTTCATCACCAGTTTCATCAGAAAATTCATCGGAAGATTTATCAACACAAATAACAACCACTACAACGGAAGCGACAACAACTTCATCATCGTCAACAACTTCAACAACAGAAGCCTCAACAACAACTAACACTACGCCTTCAACAACAACTACAACAGAAGCCACAACAACAACAACAACAACTGCTTCTCCTTCAACAACAACTACAACAGAAGCCACAACAACAACAGCAACAACAACAACCGCTTCTCCTTCAACAACAACTACAGCTAGAACAACTGCAGCAACAGATTCGGAAAATTCATCTGATGATTCATCAGATGATTCAAGAGAATCCACAACACGCAGAACAACAAGAAGACCTACGAGGCGACCACAACTTATATCAATTAACTTTGGTTAAAATCTTGTAAATCTAATTTTCACGAGCAATACCTACTTTTTGTAAAATTACACCAATAACAAAAGGGGATCTAAAATAAATATTTCTTTAAAAAATGTTTTATTATTTTATTCACAAAATGTGTTTAGAGGTAAAATAAAAGTTATTGTATGTAGGGACATTTAAGTGGTTTCACAAAGCCAAGTGGGGTAAGGGTTTTGTCTATATGACCCCCCCCCCCCCCCCTTTGTTCGAAATAAGTGTAATACAAAAATTGATTGAAATCAGTTTACTTTAACACATGCCTGCAAGCAGTTAAAATTTCCCCTACAAAAAATACAAAAATATTTTATTGCGAAAGCATAATGAATGCGAACTCACTGCCACAATGAAAAAATTCTCTATTTTAGGACTTAAATTCCTTCTAATTTGCACAGAGGCTAGGTTAGGTAAGGTTGAAGTGGCTGCCGGTCGTAAAGAATGACACACTAGGATCATGAGTTGGTCCATTGTGACACCGCATGAATCAAGAAAACCCATTTCTTTATTCAGTGAACCATTTGGAGCTTCTTATGAAGTGTCTACCTATGTCTATGCTTATTAGATCACTAGGTTCATTGAAGTAAAAATCACCAAGGTGAGGTCTTCGTCTATTAGATAGAGCAGGCCACGTGCATTGAAGGTGAGGAATCGATTCATTATCTTACTCATCCATACAGCTTTGAGAATCCGCCAAGACGCGTTGCGTGCTTGTCTTTAAACCAGTGTCCGGTAATAACACCAATCATGGAGCGAATGTGCAATCTACTTAGAGATATCCAGATTCACATTCCTTAGGTTTGTTTTCACTAAAGCCTACCTCGTGAAGTGAACAATCACGAGTGGGGAAAGTGATCTTTTGACATTTCTCACTGGTACAGACTTGCGAATGTGTTGTGAACTTTTGACGTTTAAAACCACAATGCCTCAAATGACTAGTTATCGAACTGTCAACTGGTCACCAAGACTTCCCATTCATTTTGCACGTGAATTGCTCGTGAACGAAAACTCTCCACAAAGCATCACGAGCACGTCCACGGGTGAATAAACATGCAAATTTTTATGGATTCACGATATGATTCACAAGTTGGCTTACTAGGCTTAATGCATCTTGCTTTAGCAAAAGTTAGCGATATCTATATCTGCCTTGCTAGGCAGAAGAGGTATAGTTGCTCCACTTTTAGCGAGTTCATCGACCTTACAATTACCTGGGATGTGCCTACGCCCCGGCACTCAACACAGGTGAAAGTTAAACTGCTGCGCCAACTCCTCCAACAGAGATGAACGGCAATTTAGGGCTGTCATAGAGTTATAATCCTGTGTTTGTTTCAGTTGGCTTTATTTCCAACTGTCGTTGGACTTTGTTTCACTTAAGTAAGATCAAAAGATAAGAACAAAAATTAGACGCTATTTCACTTCAGTAAAGCAAAATAAGGCCAACTTTTTAAGTTCGGTGTTATTTTACGACTCGGAAATTTCACTTTACTGTTTTTAAGCACGTGGTCGAGTGACATATGAGTTGGCGGGGGTAGACAAACTTCCTGAATTGGCTTAAGCTAAGAATCCAAAAAAACAACCAAAAGAGAAACAACCATTAAACATTTATCTCCTTTCTAAGCAGTCTAGGATTTTGTGACTTTAACCATGTACCATTACTTAATTCCCAATTTAGAGTCTTTTTCCAGCCGACGAGTTACACTAATGAACCTAAGTATATATTGTTAAAAGTATGTACGAGTACATAAAATACATACACCTACCTGCCATCTGATTTAGAACTTGAAATCTCAAAAAAAAAAATATTTTCCAGGCACACCCATAGCCGTTGCCCCATGCAATTCAATACAAATATTTATTGTTAACGCCCAAAAATTTTCAATGAAAATACGAGAGGGGAAAATGAATATAAATGTGATGGCAAAGCAAATCTGAAAGCTGGTAAAATCTTATCATTTTTCCTGGATGGAAAAGGTGCGTTAAAAAAAGGAAAAAATCATTTTAAAGTGAGCTCGCAAAGTGGACGGTCATGTACAATTACATCACGTGGTTTATTTTCGGTAATCAGATTCAGCTTAAAAATTAAAAATGAAAATACGTTTGATTTTTATTTGTTTCTTTCACCATAGCAATCCTATTGACCTTCGTTGTCGGCAATGGGGATTATTCTTACAACGAATACAGTATGTATGGCCAAGGTGAAAATCCTCAACAAATGATGATTCAACAAGGAGCTCCTGGTCCACCAGGATATACAGGAGCACCTGGCCCAGAAGGTGGCAGAGGTAGAAAAGGCCCTGATGGTGATCAAGGACCTCCTGGCCCACCAGGACCTCCGGGTCCACCAGGAGCAAATGGACCAAAAGGTCCAAGTGGACAAGATGGACCTCCTGGCCCTGCAGGGAAACAAGGTTATGTAGGATATCCTGGAGCACCAGGAGCACCCGGACGACAGGGTAATTCAGGTTCACCCGGATACTAGCTATCCGAACGAAATTTATAAAGCTGGGTACACATTTATTAAGAAATAAATATTGGAAATGATAAATTATGCAACTTGATGTAATACAATTCAGTGTATTTTATTTTGAATGAAATTCTTGAAAAAAAGAAGATTTGACTGATATGATTTAAATAGGTATACAGAGCTTGAAGATCGAATAAAATTATTTAATGGGATTTTCTTTTAATAAATTAATATTTTGATCGGAAGATAATTTTTTTTCGTCACGAATATGATATACGATTTCAGATTATTTTTTTCTTGTAATAATATTGTTGTTGGTATAATTTGTGTCTGTGGAGCTGCAGCGATAAGAACCTGACAAACTGATGACTGTCAATTCTTCTAATGTATAGTGGAGTCGGAGTGGTTAGTCTTCTGCCGAAAAATCTTCAAAATTAAGGCTGAAAACTGTTTGCCTCAAAAGTTCATATCTTAAGTTTTATTTTATTGGGTTGTTAAAATTGAAGCATCTAGTTCAAAAACCCGATAACTCCACTTTTTGACGAAATACGTTTTTTTTATGCAGAAGTATCAAACAAAAAATCCCGCACCATATTGTGTATTTAAAACTCACCACAAGAACAATTAGTAACTCTCACAATCAGAGATTTTTACAACAATTTTGAAGACATGTTCTCTGAATGAAAACTTTTCAAAAATGAGAATTGTGCAGTTCGCTTGCATTGTAGAGGTATGTCAATCGTTCATTATCATAATGGTTTTGAAACCTGGCAAACCTTCTCACGAAAAGAAGTCTTACAGACCGATTTCGCTTCTTCTTATTATATCAAAAGTCTTTGAAAGAATACTACTCCTGCGCCTGCAACCGATAATAGAAGAAAAACAATTAATACCCAAACATCAGTTCGGACTTAGAAGCAAGCATTCGACAATTGATCAAGTGCATAGAATTACTGACGTAATTGAGAGAGCTCTTGAAGAAAAGAAAATCTGTTCGACTGTCTTTTTGGACGTGTCGCAGGCGTTTGACAAGGTGTGGCACGAAGGCCTCAAATTAAAATTAAGACAAGTTCTGCCTGAAGGACTTTACAACATTCTAAACGGATATCTAAATGAAAGACTTTTTCGTGTAAGACACGGAAATGACTATTCTGATTTCAAAGAAATAGTGCCTGGGGTACCACAAGGAAGTGTATTAGGTCCAGTTCTGTACCTTTTATTTACACGCGATATACTTGAAACAGATGACACTATTGTAGCCACGTTTGCTGATGATACTGCAATACCAGAAGTAGGCAAAACGATTAGCGAAGCTACAATTAAATTACAAAATGCTCTTAATAATGTTAATGAGTGGACGAAAACATGGCGAATAGCGCTCAATGAACAAAATTCAGTCCACGTGGACTCGTGTTCCATTTGCAAATGAGGCAAAGTATCTGGGAATGACTCTAGACGGGAAATTAAAATGGAAGCCGCACGTGAAAAAGAAATGCGAAGAACTAAAAAGTAAATTAAGAGATATGAACTGGTTACTCGGTAAATATTCAAAGCTTGGTATTGAAAATAAATTGATTTTATACCGACAGGTTCTTAAACCTGTTTGGACTTATGGTATACAACTTTGGGGTTGTACCAGCAATACAAATTTAAATAACTTACAAAGTTTGAAAATAAATTGCTTAGGTTATTTGTAAATGCTCCGTGGTATATAAGAAACGAAGATCTTCATAGGGATCTCGGGATTCCTACGGTGCGGGAGGATATAAAAAGTTTCGCGCGAAAACATAGAAATCGACTATTAGAACACGCTAATTCAACGATTATTGACATTCTTGAAGAACAAAACCTTCCGACTTGGTGCGGTGAACAGAAAGCAGGAACTTTCACCGGAAAGTAACCTGCAACACGTTACTTAACTTCGTTAAAAATAAATTGCTAGATAAGTTTCAACTTAGTTGCAATCGGAAAGTGGAGGTGGTTTTAGTGTAGTAAGAATCTCACACTTCTATGAGCAGGTTTTGCACCCACGGGAAAATAACCACAAAAAAATAATCGTTCATTTAAAAAGATTCAATCGTTCAAATGTCGTTCGGTTCAATAATTCGTTCTTTTCAATCGTTCATTAATCTGTTTCATTTTGGTTAGGAATAAAATGGGAAAACTTCGTTCTTTTCAAACGCTCATACCTATATTTTTTTGGTGGTGATTCAAATTCAAAGAAATAGATAAAGTCTCTACCATTGGATCAGGCAGCAAATGAATGCTTAAAAAAATTTAAATCAAAGAGAATTTTATTTTAAATTTACCGGAAGCTTTTTTTCAGCTGAATAGAAATTTTATATATTTATAAATATGAATTTTTTCAACTTTCTAAGGACAAGCTTAGTAATGGATCTCACAAACAAACGCAGTCCAATTGGGATACATTTTTCTCTGGCAACTGAAAAAAAGGCTAAATGCAACCATTATCAAAAATTTATTAGTAGCACCGGAAGTGCTACCGGAAATCTTGGAAGGCGTTTAAAAAATGTTTTAAACAATGTCGATCAATGTAAGCCCCATTTTTGAAAAATTGATTTATCTTTTGGGAACTGGTGATTGCAATCAGTCAATCTTTTTGTTAAACGAGTCAAAAAGAACGAATCAATCGCGAATGACACAGTTCAATTGCATTGTGTTTTGCACAAACTGTCTTGCGTGAAATGTCAATTTGCGCAGTTAGCCTGTAACTACGTCACTTTTTTCATGCCTCTACTATGTTTTGGAAACGATTGCTTTTGCTATCAAAAGTTGTTGTTTGTATGAGAAAAAAAAATGTTAGTCATTTTTAGAAATCCCTTCGCAACCATGTTCACTTTTATCTGTCTCTACTACGTTATGTCCATAGTAGTATAATGGGCAGATTGGCTATCAACAAATTAACAGTATTTTAGCTTAACCAATAACTTAACTAAATTCAAATAGTTGTTACCCATCATTTGCGAATATATTTCAGGACTCGCACGTATTTTTTTTAGTCCAACGACATTTTTGCCATCCATTAAAGGAATTTGACATAATGGCTTTACAGATTGGGAACGAACTATTTTTTGACAAAAATTGTGTTTATTTTGATCCAAATATCACCAAACTGACCTTAAATCAACATTTTCTGCAACATTTAAAAAACTTCAAAAGTCTCTGATTTTAAAAGTGTTTTTTTATCCGTCGACATCGTAGCCATCCTTTCAAAGAATTTGGCAATTAATGTCTTGAAAGATGGGGGACGAACTATGCTTTGAGGGAATAGTGTATTTCAATCCAAATATTACCCAGTTTCTCTTAATTCACATTTCTCCGGAGCAGTAAGAAAAACTGAAGCAACAGGTGAAGACAACTTGGCTTGTAGATTTTGATTCAATTTTAATTATTTGGTTTGATTTAACTAATTATTAACAGAACAAAAAGTAGAAACCTTCAGCCCTAGTCGATGGCAAAAAGGATACATATTGAATCTGAACTAAAAGCAATAATATCCACATTTACAGGAAACAATAATAACTTTACAACCGTAGTGAAAGTATGCCTACAAACTTGATGATAAATGATTTATGTTAAGTATCTTTTCAGATCCTTATCGAAAGAGGAACATTTACGATACTCTACGAGTTTTGTTTTTGTGATGTCTCACAAATCAGAGACACAAGTATTTAGTTTGTTCGTAAAAGGACTATACATTTATATACATACAAAATTTTATCGTTCGTGAAATACTTATATTTTTAGAGATATCGTACTATCCCGCAAACCAAAATCTCGCTTTTTTCAATCTCGAATAACGAAATCTCGCAAATTAAAAATCTTGTTTTTGCAAAATCTCGCAATTACAAAATCTCCCTTTTAAAAATCTCGCATTTACATCTTAAAAAGAAAGATCTCGCAAATTTCAACCAAAAGCTCGCAAATTAATATCTCGGAACTCAAAATCTCACAAATTAAAATCTGACAGCAACGTATGCTTATCGCCCTCAATTTCGCACTGGTAAAAAAATCCTGCAAATGGAAATTAAAAACTGGAAAACGAAAAACTTTTTTTCAAATTTTATTAATTACGATTATAATTTTACTATTTATTATTATTATTTATTGAACTAACTTCCGTATTAATAAAAAATATAAACTATACCTTTGTAAATTAATTTTTAATGTGTATGTGACATAAAGGTTATGGATTCGTTTTTATTTTTATTATACCTTTGTAGTTTAAGAATAAAAATTTATTTCTTGAGCTTAATTAAGTAAATTACATTTTTAAACAATCGAAATGTGTTTAGCGATTCTTCGCAAAGCATTCAATTTTTGACATGTGAAGTCTTTTGTTAAAAAATATTTTCCAAAAATGTATTTATGGAACTACAGTTTTTTTTTTCGAAATCAAGGCCAAATACAATTAATGCAATTAACAAATGACATATAACCACTCTTATGTTTTCTTGACAACAATTAAAAAATAAATAGTAACAATTTATTGCTAAAAACTAATAGTGCGGTCTTAAAGTAGGCAAAAAATTACATATTTTGCAGAAGGTAACATATCTCGAAAAATATTTAATTGCATTGCAACATCTCGCAAATTAAAATTCATTTGCGAAATTTTAGTTTGCGGGATTTAGTCATCGAAAAATTATTAGAAGCGGAATTTTGTTATTGCGAGATTTTGTTGTGCGAGATTTTAATTTGGGAGATTTCGTACCCAACCCATATTTTTAATGGTTTGTAAGAAGATCGATAAACGAATGATAAAGATTCGTATTTTATGATCACGAAATTATATTTTACGAACCCTGTAAGCAACAGACTTTCACCAATTGCAATTTATGCTGCACAGTAGTTTGTAGTACGAGGGAAATTGGGATGCGATATACGGGAAGTGTTTGCAAGCGAGAACGACGGCCAGCTTTTCGCAATTACTTATAAGGCAAGTTAGGCTAGTCGCGCACATGCAATTTTCAATTTCGAAACTGTTTGGTTGCAAAATTAAGTCCTATGGACTCGTATGAGACTCCGCGCACACATGCGGAAACTTTTCCATCATCGATTTGAGCAACTTTTCAGTTTGTGTTTTGGCACAAACTGAACGATTGCCCGAATTCAGTTTTTCAGTTTGTGTCATATGGAATAATATGTAATTGCGCAGACATTCAACTAAATAGTTGCGGATATTTAACCACATCGTTTAATTTTGTTCTTTCCAAAGTGCGTTATGTTCCCTGTGCGAAAGAGAACAAATGTATCTTTTCTTTAATTTGCTGAGCAAAAGAATAGGACAAAGGAAAATTTTTATAATGGTGATACTAACTGAAAAATTGGTTTCCCCAATTCTGTCTGTCTGTTTGGGGAGATCCTAAACTGAGAGCTGAACCAATTTTCTTTAAACCTGGTTCCTTTCCTTGGCATTTTGTTTTTATTTTAAATTAAAAATAACGGTACCTGCCACAGAATGTATTCTCAAAAATAGCCGCACAGATTTAAAAAAAAAATATAATAATAAATTACATTTTTTAGTACCGAAACACTACATTTGGATGGAAAATCGTTTTTTTTTTTAATGGTTATTATTGGTGACCTTTTTCAATTTTCTTCGTGTTTTTTTTCCATTTTACCAAAAAACTTAAACAAATCAGACAAACACCACAAACTATACATAGGTTAAATGTTTGATTTGTTCTGCTTCAGTTCACCTGAAGTCATCCAAAAATAAGCAGCTTTACAACGTTCGGGAATATTTCTTTCTATTTTTTTTAAAGAATAATTTAAATGCTGGTTAACATTTTGTTCGAATGTTCGAATATAGTATTTGAAAAACAAAATAAAAAGGCAAGAAAAAAAATAAGATCCAAACAAGTTCTTCAAACCACACCCTAAGATATTATGTCTACGCCCATAATTCTAATGGAAAATTCTCGGAGAAAAAAAATACTTAAAGGGGAAATGAACGGAGAAATAGATACTTGTATTCAAATTGGAAAATATATTTTCCCCCGCATTTGTCAGGATTCTTTATAAAATCTAAACATCATCTTAGGTTCGCGTTAGAGAGTGGTGAGACAGCCATGAAAAAGTACATATTTTGTATAATTGGTAAGAATTTATGAAAATATATCGAAAAAATTACGATTTTTATTTGAAAAGTGTTTTTTCTATATTCCTTTTATTTCGAACAGTAAATCTGGTGGCTTTTGCTGCTGCCTACCAATATTCGAACAACAACTACAATAATTACAATGGCCAAGGAGGGTCTATGTATGAAAATCAAAATATAAGGTATCAATCAGGACCGCCAGGTGTGCCAGGGCCAAGAGGACCAACAGGTCCAGCAGGTGGCAAGGGTAAGAAAGGGCCTGATGGTGATCCAGGACCTGTTGGTCACCCAGGAAATGAAGGTCCACCTGGAAAAGACGGATCTAAGGGCCCAATTGGAGCACTAGGCCCTCCAGGCCCTCGAGGAGATCGTGGCCCACCTGGATATCCTGGCCCACCTGGTGAGATGGGTCCCGATGGACCACCAGGACCTCCCGGCCCACCTGGAGCACCCGGATCACCAGGTGGTGGATCACATCGACCAAGTGGTGGATCACATCGACCAAGTGGTGGATCGCATCGACCAAGCGGTGGATCACATCGACCTAGTGGTGGAGGTGGATCACATCGACCTAGCAGTGGATCACATCGACCAAGTGGTGGATCACATGGACATTATTTTGGATTGCAGAGACCAAACGATGAATCGCATGGACCAAATGATGAATCGCAAGGACCAAATGATGAATTGGATGAACCAAATGATGAATCACATGGACCAAATGATGAATCACAAGGACCAAATGATGAATCGCAATCACAAGGACCAAATGATGAATCGTATGTACCAAATGATGAGTCATATGCAGCAAATGATGGATCGCAAGCACCAAATGAAGAATCGTATGGACCAAATGATGGATTACAAGAACAGGGTGCAAATTACTCAGACGAGTAAAGCAAAATCAGAAAAAACTAATTTATTTTCAATAAACGGCAATACAAAAATTAATCACATCCGAAATTTGTTTGTTATTATTATCTTCTTAAGATACTCAGTTAGAAGAGTTGTAATGATTTGAACAGGTGGTCTCACAAAAAAGGTGCTATATCCAAAGATTTTTTTGAAAGTTTGCAAACACAAAGACATCGGCTCATTGGTTGGTCCTAACTTGGCTTACTTCTTTACTATTGTGTGGCGGTAAAAGAAATTGTCAGGCTAGTTAAAGAAAATTATAGGTAAAGCATTTGGTAACTATTTATTTATTACCACTTTTCAAAAGGGCAGGTTTATTTACTTGATATCAACTACAAGCATAGCAGCAACAAAAAAACAACATAAAAACATTAGGTAATGAAAAGTTCGAAATTTTGATAGCCCATTAACGACTTATTAATGGCAAATTATGATCTTAACAACTTTCTGATCGGTAAATGTTTTTCTGCTCAAATGGAACTCATAATTTGTTCAGCTGAATTAATTTGAATTGAATCAAAATTCAAAGATTCAGGGGGAAAAACAGAGACAACTATTTAAATTTGGTTCACTGAACCATCAAAGATAAATGTGAGGACCCAAACAAGTTTATCTTGAGCTCATTTCTTGATTAAATTGAATTTAGAATTTCCACAGGGAAACTGGCATGAAGGATCATTAAAAAAGATACAAAAAGTCGTTTGAAAAATACAATAAATAATATTCTTTTTATATTTTTTTTTTTAATATCTGGAATTATTTAAAGTTGTTTATTCTATACTATTTTACTACGGAGAACTAATATTAAACAACATTTTTATACGACAAATTTAAAAAGAGATTTTTTTTTATGGCTTATGGAAGACTAAAGAAAAGAGGTCTAGACAATTTAGAGCTTAATATACCTTCTATACACATTATGTATGTATATAATAAGAAACTGTTTAGTGTGTAGGCCGATAAAATATTATACAAAACCCAAAATTCTTTCATAATTCAAATTTAATTTTACGATTATTATTGAAATACTATTCTGATTGGAATGGTGTTTTCTTTTGATTGTTTTTTTTTTTTCTAGCTCTCTGATCTATAGCTTAGCAGACTTTTTATGTTAATTTCCCTTCGTGATTTGAATTTTATTCTTTAAGCATCTTTAAACTTAGAGTTTGGTCTGAGAAGAATGCTATCACGAAAAATGGGTTAAAGGGTAGAAATTGTTGATTTATAAAAAAAATCGATAGAAACGAAGTAGCAGTTTTATAAAAAATCTTTTTTTCCACTGTCACCAGGTCTGTAAAAATGGTTTGATTTAGAACAATGAAATAACAATCGATTAGTAGTTAATGAACATATCTTGATATGTCATTTTTTTTTTGTATTTACTGCTACAGAAAAGTTTTGATGAAAAAAGTAAGTGGTGATTAAAAACCCTTTAGACACTTGTCACATCAATTTCGTAAAAATGATTCGATTTTAAAATGAAGAATGACGAATACTATACATTTAAACAATTTGTCATCATGACACATCGATTGCCGTTACAATACAATGGTGCTGCGCTTTTGAAATTCTAAAAATTTCAAATTGTTTTTTTTTTTTCTTTGACACTTCTAACTTTTTTCGTCTTAAGGTTTCTGGTACGCTGGTGACATTACAAACATTTTGTAAATTGTTTTTTTTTTTTTTGTTCGGCACTTCTTACTTTTTTCATCATAACTTCTCTGTTCTAGTTAATCACCCCTATTACCGATGTCGTATACGACAGTAAAATATGCATTCCATTTGTCGTTTTCAACTTTTGTCACTCGTTTTGCTGTCGTTTGTAAACGTCAAATGTCGTTGAACGGCCGCAAAACGGTTAGTATTCTTATTAAATAATTTATTTTATGAAATTTATTGTAGTTTTATCTGTCATAAACAAAACAATTAAATACTTGCTAACATTTTCTGTTGAAATAAACAAATCAAAGCCAGTGTCAGGCGCTTGTTGAGCTGGTGGAGAAAAATGAGCAATTGGCAAGGGGATCTGTGAAAGGTGTACAGAAAGTTGAACTAAAAATGGAAGGCAATAGAAACCTTTTGTTTTTTTTTTTGGAGTTAAAATTCGTATATGTGTGCCATCTGTGCATCCAATGACGCCGAGAAACCCCGTCCCATTGAAAAAGCTATGTTTTGCTTCAGATTTTCCATCGTCTGTCATTCGAAATCATATCCATTTTAGGTAGACATGAGCTTGAATAGCATTAATAATTTCTTAAAAAAACTTGCTGATTGTTTGGTTGAGATAATCAAATTGAAGTCGTTGCCAGCGCCATATTGGTAACTTCCCTCAACTAGAATTCTTAAGGTGACTGCGAGCATCAATATTACTGGAATCAATGACGAACGTTGCCGAATAGTTATTTTGTCACTTATTTCATTTAACACATTTTTAAAAGCTTCCTTTGTTAATCAAAAGTATTGCTTGAATCTGTTAAAGGGCACAAAAGTTCCATTTAATAGTTAAAGTTGAATAAAAAGTATGAACTCACTTTGAATCGGGCAAATCAAGTGGATTTGAGTGTTGTCTCATGTGGTTTCTTTTATAAATAATTGTGCATTTTCAAAACTGCGCTTCGCACTTCTTCATTCTCGTCACTATCGCAACTTGTGTTATAAAACATTTCTAAACTGATTATTTTAATTTATTATTTAATTGATAATTATAAAATTAACGGCATTTGTTGTTAAGTGAGTGTTAACTAATGATTAATTTTTTTGTTTTGTTTTCAATTTCATTTGAGTTTGACAGATATCCATTACTTTTTCATCGTCTGAAAATCTGCTACAAATTTGTAGCTTCGAAAAAGTTATAGAATGCCATTTGAAAAACGACACGACAAAAGAAACGAGAGTCGTCGAAAAAACGAGACGACATCGGTAATAGAGGTGAATATATGTATATTAAATTAAAAATGATGTATTGAAATATTGTCATGATAAATCGACTATCATTACATTTTTCAACAGCAAATCAAAAATCCAAAATATTATATTCAAATTGTCTGCATAGTTCAGGGTAGAAAAGTTTGTAATCATCATCAACTAGTAGCAATTGGTCATAAAAGGTCAACAAGTCCTAGAAATTGGTCAGCCCTCTAGATAATAATTTGTAATAAATTTAACTCAAGGTCGCACTTTTTTTAAAGAAGAACGAATCTCGATAACTTAACATCCTAATTAGTATTTATGTTTCGCAATCAAAACAAGAACTAGATTTGAAAGGACTGTAAATGGTCATTAAATCTATCGCTGACCTTCAAATGCTGAAACTTGTTGACCTTTAACTTGATCATAAAAAATTTTAACTATTGATTAAAATTTTCTATTTCTTACCAATTTCTAAAACTATTTGACCTTTTTGAACGAAATTCTAAAAAGATGTATGACAGACTTTTTCGATTATTTCACATACAAATGGGTTGCCAAGATCACAGAGCCGACGACATACGGGAAGCCTCATTATCATCTCGTATTTCAGTGAAAAATATTTGCTCCTCAGGATGTTTATATTAAAGTTTCATGTTTTTCAGTGCGAGATGCAAGATTACCCTTGCCCCGGGTGCCATGACATGCCAAATTTTAAGAGTTGACCTAATGTCGCTTTGGCAAAGTGACATAAGGCCCATGTGGTTATATGTCACTTTTAACTTTTTTACCTGGGCAGAAGAAACTATTCGAAGAAATTGCAAGAAGGTTAAAACGGTTAAAAGTCAACCTTTATTTATATTTATAAGTATGATTTATTGATTGATTTATTGATAAATACTACGGTATTTATGGTAATCTCACTTTGAGCTGTTACTGTTGAGTGGTGCAAAACAAACTTGGAAAACTACCAACCAGCGGGGCTGGAAGGGGTATCAGTATGCCTCCCGTACATATTGCACTGTTTATACGCCGTAATACGTAAACAAACAAAAAAATTTCTTAGCAAAGCATTTTACGTTTGGCCTCAAGCCTAGTACGCAGATCGAGCTAAAAATTCGCTCCCATACAAAATCCTCTCCAAAAATAAGCCGAGCTAAAATTCAGCCAAACATTTTAATTATTAATTTTAATTTTTTTTTTTTTAGCCGAGAGGTAAGCAGCTCCTGCTAAAAAATCAAATTTTCGTTTCTTACTGTACGGGCCATCTGTCAAAATTTAGCGAGTGAAATAATTGTTCGGGACATTAATTATTGAGCTAAATTGTGGCAGATTTTTTTATTTGTGAGATTTATGTTTGCTTTACATTGTGAAAAAGAAAATTGAGTACGAGAAATATTCTAAGACAAACGATTTATTAATGCCAAAGGGAAAAATCTATTTTATTTGGTTGCATTCACTTAAAATATTGAACTAAAATTCTTTGAAATTGTTGAATATAATTTCTTTTCAGAGAACAGCTGTTTTTTGTGATGTAATCTCCACAAAAATCTTATGTCAAAATTTAGCTAGAAGTCTTAGCTGCTGTTTGGAGAGAAAAGAGTGAACGAAATTTTAGCTCGATCTGCGTACTAGGCTTTACGCAGCTCCAGCTAAAAAATCAAATTTTTAATCCTTACTGTACGGGTTCTATCTGTCAAAATTTAGCGCTTGAAATAATTGTGCGGCACATTAACTCTCGAGCTAAATTGTAGCAGGTTCTTAAATTTGTGAGATTTACGTTAGCTTTACTTTGTGAAAATGAAAATTAAGAATGAGAAATATTCAAGGACAAATGATTTATCAATGCCAAAGAGAAAAGTCTATTTTAGTTGATTATATTCACTTGAAATATAAAAATAAAATTCTTTGAAATTGTTGAATGATTTTTTTTTTCAGAGAACAGCTGTTTTTTCTTATGTATTCTCCACAACAATTTTATGTCAAAACTTAGCTAGGATTTTAGCTGGTGTTTGGAGAAAAAAGTGGGAGCGAAATTTTAGCTCGATTTGCGTACTAGTCCTTAAGTCACAAACAAATTTGGCCTTAAGTCACTTTGCAAATCAACATAAGGCCAACTCTCAAAAAATTTGACCTTACGTCTCTTTTGGAAAGTGACATAACACATTACACATTAGGTCTGTTTCTTTACTCTCCCGCGGGTTCCCAAAGTAACCCAGATCTACCCAAAACGTGTTTCTTTACTATTTTCTGACACAAAAATGCCATAGCTTTTGACTTTTTTTCATTTCCCCTCCAGCAAGAATCTACCCGAACATTTTAGTTCCGGCACTTTCTTGCTTGTCAAACAAGAAATCAGCTGATCAAACAATTTGAAATTAAATTTGTCAAGTAGCGTATATAAAACGGTTTAATTTAATTTAATTCAATGAAAATGATACAATGGAGACAAATATTAATTAAAATATTTCTTCTGGTATCTTTTAATAGAGCCCAACATGATAATTGCAAATGTTAATAGAATTGAAATTGCATAATTTTGTATGCGTTGAGCCTACAAGCAATGAAGTGGAATGGGTAATTTACACCGCAAGTAATCACAAACATCCCAAATGTGTTTTTTTACTTTTCATTTCTGGTTAAACATTACAACAACAACATCAAAAAGCTCATCACCAAACTTTTTCCCGAACTTTTTTCCAAACTTTATCCCAAAAGTAAAGAAACAGGCCTATTATGTCACTTGGCCTTATGTCACGGTACCCTAGTTTCGGGGTTAAACCTGAGTTTACTCCAGAAATGTGTTTTCTTGTGTGGCGCCATCTTGATTTCAATAGCAAAATATGCAGAGGATTGATATCAATAGAATCGCACATCCATTTCAATCAGTTTTGAAAACTGAAAGATAAAAGTTAAAACTCTCAATGCGAAATCATAGCGAATCATTCACAATAATACAAAATATGACAAATACACAACAGTAAACAAAAATAAAAAAAATTTGACGGGAGAGCCTCAACCACTGTAGAACTGCCTCTGAATTATCTCAGGGTAAGTTTATTGTCAGGATTAGTTAACTACGATTTGACTCAAAGTTAACTCCGCACTGAAAAGCTAGCCCTAAGAATAAAAATAAGTATAAGCAGGATAGGAATAAAGTGCCTTTCACATGAGCTGCGAATAGCAAACTGCGAATTGCTAGTGGTCGTGAGTTTTGACATTTCTTTCACATGAGTGTTCGCCGACAGACCAAATTGTTATGAAAAATAAACCAGTAAAATGCGTGCTTGAGTAAATTTGAGGTTAAATTCGAGCGAATTTTTCCTTCGCAGATATGTGGAATGCGTCCTGATATTGTGGATCGCGAATAAGTGTTTGGCAGTTCCTATAAAATATGTTGTTGGTCGTGTAGAAAATATAAAAATGCTAAATTTAAAAATTTAAACTAGTTTTGGGCTCTGTTTTCTTTTTAAAAATGTAGAAAGGGTCGTTTATTTCTTTTGTCGAAAAGTAAAAACAAGAATTTGTTGATATTTGCGCTTGGAATTCCCCAAACAAATTAATTCGCATTCGCAGTTCGCGGCTCATGTGAAAGGCACTTACGAGGAATATTGGGATGCTTTCTGTTTCTCCAGAACTATCCTGAATTTCGAAAGGGTAAGTCTTATCGTTAGGGCCAGTTTTGCAGTGCAAGATCGACCTAACCTGAGTTAACTGCAGAATGCAGAAACGTATTTTTCATTCGATTAAAATCCTAAGTTAACTCAGGGATTTAATTGAGGGCCTTTTTTGTTGTGATACGAGGGTGGGTCAATAAGTCCGTGACTTTTTGAATTTCTGACCTCTTTACTGAAACAGAAACACTGGTCCTGTCAACAGGCATCTGTCAGTTGACTCCTGTCAAAATTTAAACTTGCTGCGTCAGTTAGTTTGTGTTTGGCAGCTATTTTTATCAGACTACTCACTAATTTGAGGAGAAAATGGAAAAAAGTGAATTTCGTGTGCTTATTAAGCATTATTTCTTGCGAAAAAAAAACCATTACCGAGACCAAGGCTAGGCTTGATAAATACTATGGGGACTCTGCACCATCGATTTCAATGGTAAAAAAGTGGTTTACTGAATTTCGTTGTGGCCGTACAAGCACTGAAGATGCCGAACGTCCTGGACGCCCAGTTGAGGTCTCTACACCCGAAACAATCGAAAAAATTCACGATATGGCGTTGGCCGACCGAAGATTGAAAGTGCGAGAGATTGTGGAAGCCGTAGGGATCTCGCATGGGTCAGTGGTTTCAATTTTGAATGATCACTTGGGCATGAGAAAGCTTTCCGCAAGATGGGTGCCGCGTTTGCTCACAGTCGACCACAAACGCAATCGTGTAACAACTTCACAGGAAGGTTTGGCGTTGCTTAATCGCAATATGGAGGAGTTTTTGCGCCGTTTTGTAACCGTGGACGAAACATGGATCCATCACAACACACCAGAGACCAAACAACAGTCAAAACAGTGGGTTTCTAAGGGTGAATCGGGCCCAAAGAAGGCCAAGGTGGGTGTGTCAGCCAATAAAGTTATGGCGACTGTTTTTTGGGATGCACGCGGGATAATCCACATTGACTACCTTCAAAAGGGAAGAACAATCAATGGGGAATATTATGCCAACTTATTGGACCGATTCAATGACGATTTGAAAAAAAACCGACCTCATTTGGCCAAGAAAAAAGTTCTTTTCCACCAAGACAATGCAAGGGTGCACACATGTGCAGTTGCCATGGCAAAAATCCATGAATTGGGCTATGAATTGCTCCCTCATCCACCCTATTCTCCAGATTTGGCTCCGAGCGACTACTTCTTGTTCCCAAACCTGAAGAAATGGCTTGGTGGAAAAAGATTTGACTCCAATGATGAAGTCATCTCGCAAACAAAGGCCTATTTTGAGGACCTCGACAAATCATTTTTTTTGGAAGGGATAAAAAAATTGGAGAAGCGTTTGACAAAGTGTATAGAGCTCAAGGGAGACTACGTTGAAAAATTAAATTATTTTTTTATCAAAAAATCTGTGTTTTATTCCAAAAGTCACGGACTTATTGACCCGCCCTCGTACCATCTCGATTCAAATAGTGAAAGTTATTTTCAGTGCAATTCTGCTGTGACGTCATTTCTATTTCGATACATGAAAGGCGTAGGAGGGTGATACCCATATTGTCGCACTTCGATGTCAGTAGATTTTTGACAACTGAACTCAAGTTGATCCTCAACTAAAAAACTGTTCCTGAGCTAAAACAGCGTTAATTTATTTACAACAGTCTTGCCATATTAGCACTTTTTCGAATGATATTCACATTTTATCATATTTTCCAAGTCGATTCAATATTTTAAGTGAAGTGACTTTTCTTCAACAGAACGCAAATTAATGCTCCAAAGTGATCATTTTTATCAAAAACCCAAACCCACATCAAATCTTAAGGTTTCAATATAAGATATTTAATATTTTATTTTGCATAGTGTTTTTTTGTTTATATCATTTGTATATAGTTACATACAACAGTTAAATATTTTGCTCGGCGGTTTTATCTGCCTTGGCTGTATGTTTATTTTGAGAATACCAATATTGTTGTTGTGCTATTGGACTGATTGTTGATGAGATTCCTAATACACCAGGTGATCCTTGTGGACCCGGAGGGCCTTGTGGTCCAGGACGGCCAGGTCTTCCAGTTGGTCCCATTGGCCCTGGTGGACCAGGTGGACCAGGTGGTCCAGGAGGTCCAGGTTCGCGATCATAGCTTACTGAATGTACATTGTTTCCACTGGCTGATGATGCAAAATTAGCTTGAAGTCCAAATTCAAGATTAGGAAGACTTGGAAAACTTGGATAGTTTGAAAGACTTGAGGGATTCCATATTCTCGTCGCAAAATGCATGGGGTCCGGTAATGAGTTAGGAGATATCATCGCAGCTGATTGTGAGTTACAACAGCATTGATGCTGCTGCAGCGGATTGGCTAGATTAGCCCAGGGTGGCAACAATGGAAAAGGTATTATCAATGGTGCAACATTATTTGGCAATTGACTTGAAGGATATGTTTGAACGGGAAGATCACTTCCTTGATTAAGATCACCATGAGGATAATACTTATTGAGGCGATTACTCTTATTAGGTTTGATAATACTGCTGATTGTTGAAAGTCTATCTAAATAGGGTCTTGGACTCGAAAATGCTCCCGATGTATCATCAAACTGTTCGTCAGTGTCTTCGTCTGATTGATTTATCAATTTGGTATCATCATCATCGTCAGAATCATCACGAGTTTGGGGCTGGTCTTCAGAAAAAAAGTCATTTTTAGAAATAACCATCACTTTATCAGGACTTTCACTTATGCTTCGACTTTCTTCAAGCTGATGCTTCCGCCATGATGGTGAAATCTTAGCTCCTGTAGCCAATGCCACACAAAGGACAACTTTAAACAAACAAAATTTATTATATTATTTAACTGAAATTCCAAAAAAGTTTTGCCACCTTAAAGTACTCACCACTTGCCAATTGCATGCGCATGTTGTAAACTTTCTGAATGAAATTGGTGATTTCACATCACTTTTATAGGAAACTTGAAGTAGTTTCTTCATTAAGAAAAAAAGGAAGTTAAAGGCATAAAATTCAAAATTCCTAGAAATCCCCATGAAAAAACCAACTATGTTAACTGTGATTAATAGTAGGTACTCTTGATGGTTCCATGTTTTATTTTGTTCTAATTGGATAGCCAATTCGTATGTCTGACATTTTCAGCACCTTCGCTTCGGTAAGAAGACATAGAGATTTTATCAATGCTCCATCAAGATCGAAATGCCAAATGTAGAGTTTGTGGTTTGGTCATTAAACAAAAACTGCAAATAAATTATAAAAAAAATCAAGCATCTCTTTTAACATAAAAAAAGAAGACAAACAAAAATGAAAGCTGAAGTATTCAAAATTTTATTCATGAATCATTCATTCACTTATTTATTTATTGTGTGATTTTTAGGGTCGTCATTTGTTTTGATTCTTAAAAGCCCACGTAAATTGTCGTTTCGTTTCGGCTTAGTTAGAACATCTACGTTGAATATTGAAGACTTCATCGATATGCACAATATTTTGTTAAGTTTAGTTCATCTTTTCGCAAAAAAAAATTATTGAAAATCAACCAAAACGGATACAACTGTGTTGTTTAGCTTTTTTTAACAAACCTTTCTTTGTTCTTGAGAAATTAAAGAGAAACGAAAGGAATTTTTTTTCAATTGCTTGTTTGTTTTATTATGTTTATGATGCAAACAAATTACCACATTTTACTGTTCTTATTTAATTAAATAATGGCAGGAGCAGACTAACAAATAACTAAGATTTAAATAGAATTTTGAAGAAAAAGGTAAGTACCTACTTAACAGTCGTTGCAGTCTTTTAAAAAAATCATAGCTCATTGGATAGTGGAAGTATTATAAATACATTAATAAATAGATTTGGTGGCGCAACAGCTCGTGGAGAACCAAGGATTTACAACTCTCAACCATTCCTGTAAACCGAGTCCGAACGGCTAGATGAGAAGCATGACAAGTATACTCTTGGAGTGGGGGATTTGTCAGTTCCTCGCAAGAGGCAGTACCTCGGGAAAAACATTTCTGTTTTTTAGGTGCAGCGGCTGGGAATCGATCCCAGGCCTTCGGCATGACATTCCAACGCACTAAACATCATGCCACGAGGTACTACTTTTTTCTTTTTTTTTTAAGTTTTATACCTATCTTTAAAACCAGAATGTATCAAAAACCAGAATTGATGACCCGAAATGGATGCCAAATTTGGATTCAATGCCGAAAATTTCCATTAGAACGAGTCTTACTTACACGGCCCGTGTCATTTTTCAGTGTAATTGATTAAATATTTAGTAGATAGTGACAACATTTTATCAAGCCATTGGGGGCATTTTTGAAAAAAAAAGTTTTTCCTTTTTTGTATGAGTGTTACCTTTATTTTTTCTAAAAAAAATTTTTAAATAGTGTTAAAATCCGTTAAGTGCCAAGTTTCAAAAAATCTCTTTTGTAATATTAAATTTTTAAACACACAAAATTTGGAATATTTTCAAGAAATCTAAACATTTTTTTTCAATTACTGGTAAACAAAACTAATTATATTTTAAAGAATCTTTTCACTCCAAACAAATGTTAAAATTGTACCATAGGTATCGTTTTCAAGAAAAACAAAAGTGAAAAAAATAGTTCCTTGGAACTGAGAGGTATCTACGATTAAAATGCATTTTTGAAAAATGATTAATTAAATGAAACTTAATAATTTATTTCTGAGAAAAAATTTGGTAAAATGTCTAAGAAAAATTATTAGGTATTGGTAATTAAAAAAAAAGTGTCGAAATGATTTTTATTATTTTTATTTTGGTATAGTATCAAAAAAATTAACGAAAACCGTCTTTTTGATGATTAAGTAGGAAGAAGAACATATACGAGGAGTTAGAAAGTTTTTTTTTTTAGATTAACCCAAATTGTTTTTTGCTTGTTTCTTCCTTTTTATGCATGACAATTTAGCTGAAGATGAGACTAAAAACATGCCAATTTATGACAGATTTTAACAGTCGCAGAATTAACACAATGGAAACAAGCATTTGTTCGTGTTTAAAATTATGTATTGGATTTAAATTTGCTATCCAGAATAGAAGAGGTGTCGGATTTTTTGTATTCAAAATGGGTATGGTGGATCTTGTAAGGGATTAAGAGAGAACTAGTTTTTGTTCTGGGACATTTTCCAAAAACGAATTTTAAGACCAACAGCTATTTTTAGGTAAAAAGCCACAATTCGAAAAAGTGGTCAGATAAACCATTTAAATTTGCGCCAATATGTGGCCACAGATACTTTAAATGGTTTCTTTTTGATTTTGTAACCTGATGATAAGAAAATATGTAGAATAAAAAACTGCTCCTTAAAATGTCAAAAAAAAAATAACTTCTTACCTTAAATCTTTTTGAAAGTCCCCAAAAAATTTATTGATTTCCTACCTGTTTTCGATTACTTTTACTTGCAATATACATACAAAAGTACTATAGGGCACGTTTTGGATTCGTGCAAAACAAATTTCGAGATAACAATCAAAAATGAAATTACGAATACAAAGAACACCAAAAAAGTGGGTGACAAAATTCTGTCTGCCGTCTATCTGTTCGGCATCAGCCTAAATGGCTGGATCGATCTTTAGACTTGGTACATATAGAAGTTTTTGGCTGTCCACACATTTTTTTTTTCATTTTTCTTAGAACAAAAAATAACGGTACCTGCCATACATTTTTTTACGCAATTTAACAAATTCTTATTTTTCTCAAAACTTTTTTCGCAACTTTTCTTTAAAAAAATAAAAAATCAATAAATTTCTTTGGGTAAAAGCTTACTTTGAATGGGGAACCAATTTTCAAAAAAAAAAATGGTTATTAATGGGTACCTCCCAAGGAACCACTTTTTTATTTTCAATTTTCTTCAAAACGATTACTTTTATTTACATATGTTTGTATACAGAAGTTTCTAACCAATATAAATAGTTTTTTTTACAAAAACTTCCAAAAAATATTTTTTGGATTTTTAAGAAAAGTTCGATTTTTTTTAGGTATGTATAATTTTTATAAAACTCGATATTTTAATGTTTTTTTTATACTTTTTAAGGAATTTTATTTTATAAACAAAATAACGGTACCTACCTTCCATACAAATGTTAAAAACCGTTAAGGAATTTTTTTTTAAATTGCTCCTACGATTTTTAATAAAATTTTCCTTATTCTTAAATTAGTGCGATAAACTAACAAAAATTATAAAAATTTACAAATAGCAACTATAATACTTACTTCTGAAGGAACATTTTTTTCTAATTTTTAATTTTCTCATTATTGGCTGAACGGATAAAGATTAATTTTGTATATATAAATTTCAAATAAGATTAAAAAATATTAAATATCAAAATTTTCAAAAAAAACCTTTCAATTTGAAAAAAAAATTCAATGTTTTTTGACAATTTTTTTTAATTTAATTCTATATAATCGTATTTGCATACCAAAAATGTTCCTTTAAGATGTTTTAAGAATTTAATATATGTATATAAAATATTTTTGAAGAAAACTACTCCAACGATTTTCAAATATTTTATTTCCATAAAATCAAGAATTAGGATGGAATTTTTTGTTTTTCATTTAAAAATCTCAAAAGAAGTAATTTTTGCTTATTTAAATACCGTATTTCATGCTTTTAAACATTTGTCTCTAATAATTTCCATATTTTTACATATAATTTCCTTAAACCTTCAGCGTCTTGAACATAAGAGCAAGTACATGCGACCCAGTTGTGTATTTTATTCTTAAATGGAATGCTTGAATTGGTTGAAACAACATTATACAGCATCCTTAAATTGAGTACTCAGCCAAAATAAAACATAGTAAGTAATTATGGCCACATATCGACTCAAATTTAAATGGTTTTTCTGACAACTTTTTTGTGGTTTTTTTTACCTTAAAACGCCGAGGGGTCAAATTAAAATTAAATTTTGGAAAATATCTCTGAACAAAAATTACTTCTATCTAAATCCTTTACAAGATACACCATGTCCATTTTGAATATAAATATACAAAATTTCGACACCTTTAATGTACAATGTCATTAATGCCAAGTTTCACCAATGGACCATTATTTTCAATTGGTTTTCGGTAATATTTAACTTTTATGCTGAAAATAGAGTACTGACTTGGATTTAGTTTCATTTTATTCAGCATTAGATACTACCTTAAAAACATGTGTCATTTGAATAGGTTGTACCAAGGTAATTTTTTCCGTTTGATACACCACAAATTCCCCCTTTTCCCCCTTAAAAAACAACCATTCAGACTCTTTTAATTCTTCATTCTTATAGTACATAAAACGCTTTCACTAAGTTTCATGTTGGTACCAATTTTTTTTTTATTCAACGGCCTTTCGGTACTATTCTTCCTGTACTAATTATAAAACAGCAAACACGAATTTTGTGGTACAATTTACGCGGTCTACAAAAGCCGAAGGAATATAAATTATATCCAATATCCAATATTATATATTGGAACGGCTTTTTGCACAGAAGTGCAGAATGCAAAAATGTATTAAGTAATTGCACCACAAAAACTAAAAACCAATAAATAAAATTGCGTAATAAGTGCAAGCAAGAGTGAGAGCGAGACCGAATAATTATTTGTTTTTATTTGTCGTCACCTAAATGTGACGTTTCGATTTTTTTCCACCCATAAACCCACCAATTTTCCAGCACTAACTGAAAAGATTGTTGGAATGTCTGATGGCACTTCAGTTGATGATTCACTGCTGTAGAAAATAATAATAAGTAGATCATATAATAATAAGTTGCTCGGTTTTTCTCTACGCTAAAGACAGCTTTTATTGACAAGTAATGTTATTAGTTCTCAAGTTTTGAGGGCTGGACATACTAGTTATTATAAATTTAAAACTTGGATCTTCTGAAAAGATGTGTTCTATAACTATTTCAAAATAGCCAAAGCTAAGTTCATGTAGCTTAAGCTTGTTTTTCCAGCTTAAGCTCCAATTTGTGTTATTAAAAATAGCTTAAGCTAGAATATTATAGTTCAAGCTACAAAAAAAGATTCTTAGACCCCTAACTAAAAACCTTTGACTAGTTCTTATTTTTTAGAATCCTCTTCAGTTGTAGTGCGTTCAAGGCAATATTCTCAAAAAACTTAAATGCTCTATTTCCGTTATGTAATTTTTTACCAATACCTTAAAAAGGAGTTTTTTTTAAATTGATCTGGTACAAAATTACAAAGTTAAGCTACAGATACATAGCTTATATAAATTCCTAAGAGACAGTATTGAAAACATTTGAAAATCATTGTAGAGGACACAATTTCAAACTCTTCCTTTAGAAAATGACATACAAATGCTCTGTACCGAATTTTAAAGAATCATTCTATCCGTTTAGGGTCCAGATCGATGTACAGTGGACCTAGAGATGCACAGACTGATAGATGGTAGGTATGACACAAAATATTTTTTGGACTTATCAGAATCGTAATGTTAAGTTTGATTAAAATCTCGAAGTGTTCCTTTTACATGAAAACAATAATTGCTATAGAGAGCACGTCAAGAAAATCCCAAATCCACTTGCTTTGCTTTTTAGTTTTAATTAAAGGTTATAAGACAAAACATGTGAATAAACAGACATAAGCTAAAAATATTAAGCTTAAGCTGGCATTTTCTAGCTAAAGCTGTTTAACGTAATCTTTTTTTTTATTCACAGGAAACAAAGCTTAAGCTAGAAGTTGCTATGACTAGCTAGCTTAAACTACTACCAAAAATAGCTTTCACTTCTTATTTATTCACAAGGCCCAATGTTCTACTTACAAAAGGGCTATTACTTTATTTCAAATATTTTTTTACAAAAAGACACTATGTCCACATTGAACCAACTTTGATAATTACACTGTTCACCACCAAGGTAATACTAGCATAAGTGTAGGTTTTATTTTTTATTTATATTTATATTATATGATTCGTTAAGAATTTCTCTTAGTGCGTGAAGTAAAATAAAGTTTTTTGTATGACTTTTTATTGCTTATTTTTTATTTTCATTAAAATAGTAAAATTTCTTTTTTTTGTGAATTGATCTGCATTTTGATTTGAATAATCCTTTTTTTAACAACTTTTGATAATTTTGTTCTTATCATTACGTTAAGTTAATATCAATAGTTCACTGTGTATCACGCTTGATATGTTGATATGCCTTTTGAAAAAAATTCAAATTTCTTTCTTCCTATGATCTTTTTATAGATGTTTTATTTTTAATAAAAAGTTAATAAACCAAATATTAAGCATGTGTTAACCTCTAGAAGCTTAAGACTTAAGAGTTTGAAAATTATATCAAGTCAAAAAAAAAAGTGGTTCACTGTTGTACAGTTTACCCTACTCCAAGATTGCGTTTTTAATTCTTCAATTTAAAACGCATAGAGTGCAAAAACCGGATGACTCAACATTTTTAAATTTAGAGAAAAAAAACAAAAGATTGTTTTAAAAATAAAAACAAATTTCATAAAAAAAAAATAAATTTGTTTTTCAGAGCTGTCTGGTTTTTGCTCCATTTTTTTTTTTAGTAAAAGTAAATGGAGGCTTTGTTTTCTTCGACAAACACCTACAAGCCATGGCACTAACTATTGTTTTTCAATTTATTATCATATCTTGTGAGCTGAAGCATCGTTTAAAAAAATACCAATGTATTTATTATTTTTTTTCAAGAACATTATTCCTAACTAAAATTATTGAATTAAATTGATTCTTACTTATCATTCAACATATGATACATCCAAATACCTGTTAAAACTATACCTTCCGTAATATGTAAAATTTATTTTAATGTGCATAGATAATCCATAAATTAAAACTTTTATTTCCAACGGTATCAACCGCTTTCATTTCCTCTTACACCTTATTCACTATAATCACATTTGAATAATCTAGCTCTATAGAATCATAAGATGAGAGTGTCATCAACCTTTTGGATTAAAAAGAAACAAATGAACAACAACAAAAAAAAACACTTACCTATTCATGAAGTTCATATCAGATGGGTCCCGAAATTGATGCTGGCTAGAGCATTAAAGATGTAAAAGAGAAAGAACAAGTTTTTGTTTATGTATTAAAGTTTAATGATCAAAAAACCTTTAGAGCCATGTCTGTGAGGATACCGTCCTAATTCGACTTCAAATAACATCCGAGCCCACCTGATTTGGTTCAGATAATAAAGTTTCAGATCAATCGATAATGTTATGCATATGTGTCTTATTTACATTTTGGGATAAAGTTCCTATAATGTCAATTTATTTTAAGTAGTGTTAACTTAGGGTTTATTGCATTTATTTCGTTAGGAATTTGGATACATCGTCGGTTGTTGACTTTGGACTAGTTTTTTTTTTCTTCAGGAGAACGGAATAACGTAAATTTTAAAATTCGATCAACTTGTTTTTCTAGAATATAAAAAGTATTTTAGAAGAAGGAAAGGTACAAGGAATAAATTAAAGCTCAAGACGACATCTCTTTATTGGACAAGCTATAGATAGAACGGCGACTCAAGCTGTCCATTCAGAAAGGTTTAGAAGTTCTAAGGCATAAGTTAATTTGGTTTTCCCTGCAGCGCATAGCAGGGTATTAAAAATTGAAATGTAAATAAGATTAACATAGACACAATTATTATTACTTTTCATTTTTATGAAATACCCTGAAAAAAAAATTCATACAATCAAAGAACAATATTTTTTTTTAAAGTCTTGTGCATGTTATTAGTCTTAAACTATTTGAGAACCACAGTAAAACTTGTTGTGGGAAATAAAATTAGAATAAAGGTAAAGGAGAGTCTTGTCAAGTATGTGTTCTTAACTATCGAGAATTACTTTTGTGCTACCTCACCATATTTATAGCTGGAGAAAATAATTCAATCGATCCTCTGCTATTTAGTCTGTTGTCTGTAAGACTACAGCCTATGTGGCTTCATTTTCCTTAAATTTGCATCTAGCAATTGTTGACATTTTGCATGAGGTTTCTTAACAAAAATAACAACATGTGGTCTTCAACCATAAATTAAGCCATTCTTCTTATGATATATTTTATTTTTTTAGAAAATCTTTTTTGTGGCGGGGATTCTTTCCCAAAAAAAAATTAATTACAAACAATTAACGTTTTTGATTCATAAAAAAAAAAATATTAAACGTTACAAAACAAAAAATAAAAGGCATCCACGTCTAGAAAAAATCATGACCAAAACAATGCCTCATGAAATTTATAAAAATCATTTAACAATATCTTCATTTTTTCTCCTAAAAAATATGTTTTACTTTCCAAGCAGCGATCTTCAGCTTTTCAATGGTCGAAGTTTCAATTAACATTTTATTTTTTGTTTGTCTTATTTGTTCTTTCAAATTTATTTTGCAAAATTTCATAAAATTCCTTCAGTTCAATGGTAGACAAAAAGTCATAACTTCCAAAATTTTGTAGCGATTCGCATGATAATTTTCACACAAAAAATATTTATGAATAGATAATTTTTATATTGAATAAAATTAAATACTTAAAAAATTATTCTTTTTTTTGCATAAGAAAAAAAATTGGTAATATTTTTTGGACCAGTTGAATTTAATTCTTGGAATTGGAACTGGTCCAAAAATTATTACCAATTTTTTTTTTTTATTTTGTATTGAAAAACAGAGCTTTTAAGAAGGCCAAAAAAAACATAATAAATTGCATGACTGGGTCGCAAATACTTGCTCTTATAGTTCAAGTTGCTTGGAACTTAAAAACTTTTAATGGGTGATTCAATATACCTAAAACGACCCGTTACAAGAAAACAGAAAATATGAACTTAAATTGAAGAAAATACCATTAGACGATATTAAAAGCGTTGGTGTTTCATTTTAAAGTGGAATTATCAATAATAATTTAATTTTCATCACTTATTTCGCAGTTGATACCACTGACCAGACTAGATGATTCATCTCAGGTTGTCCAGTAGTGCTGCTAAGTCAAGGTATCGTGTGTTTCTCTTCACTGGTGATGGTTCTCACTAGAAGGTTTGGATGATTGCTTAGGCTGCTCGTCAGTCAAAAATTGTCAACCTGTTTTCGAGATATTGAACTTTCCAAAATAAAAAATTTTGGTATGTTATAATTTTGAATCTTATTTGAAATTTGTAAATAAAAGAAATTATAAAATCTGTTGAGCCGATAACGAGAAAACTTAAAATTAAAAAAAAAACATTCTATGAGTGGTTCTATTAATATTTGTTATTTATAATTTTTGGTTAAAGGTATATCGCACAGAAAAAGTTTTATAAAAACCATAGCAACCGTTTTTCAAACAAAAAAAATATTTTTCTTAGCGATTTTTTAACATTTCTATGGAAGGTACGGTTATTTTTTTCATAGAAGTAAAATTTTTTCTAACAGTAACTTAAATAATGTAAAAAAAAAGCAACTAAGTACCGAGTTTTATAAAATTCGAATATATTAGTTCGAAAATTTTTAACATATTTTACAAGTCGAAAAAAAATGGAAAAATTTAGTAAGAAATAAATATTGCTTAGAACCTTCTATATAGATAAAATATTGAATTTAGAAAAACAATTTCAAAGAAAATCGAAAATAAATTTTTAGTTTATATTAAAATACAATCCGTTTTTGAAATATTACACTTTCAAAAAAACAATTGATATTTGTTTTTTAAATCCAAAATTTATTTTTTATATTTTGATATGCTATATTGTTGACATCTTAAAGGAGCTTTTGAAAAAAAAATTAACTAAAATCGCTTAAGCCATTAAGGAGAAAATCGAAAATAAAAAAAATGGAAAAGTACTTCGTCACACAGTAATTCACTGATGTTTTTTTTAGAGACAAACAGGCTTTTCTTTAATGGTATGGCAAGTATCGTTAATTTTGGAGCTAAAAAAGATTTCAAACTCTGCTCTGGAAAATTAAGAGAATTTAAGTTTCAAGTTTTCGGTTCCCAAAATTTTTGGGCTGTGGAACCCTTAACAAGGTCAAAATATATTTTGGAATACCAACACTCAAAGATAGCCCAAAATAAAAGACAACAAATTTCGAAGTCTGTTTATTTCTTATTTATGATATTCCATCAAAGCTAGTGCGAATAATGAAACAGATTCATTCAGATTAATAACTATTTTGTAAATAGTTGTTGTAAAAGATGTATTCGAAGATCAGGAGAACGACCAATCTCGACCTTAAGCTAAGAAAAAATGTATTTTAATGAAAAAATTCAGCAGATCTAGCAGAGATACGTTTTCCTGTTTTAGACAAGTTTTTATTCTTGCGAATATCAGCTCTGAGCTCCAGCATGTGTCATTGCAAAGATTTATTTAAAACGGGAAAACATTTGACATAGTTCTCAGGTAAACCAATTTCTTTTTTAAAGCTGCCAGATTGTCTCTTGTGGAAAAATACTTATGTTAATTTTCCCCGGAAATCTGTAGCATTTTGTTGAATTTTCTGAAAGATAAGCTAGTTCTGTAATAAATTGATCATGTCATACATATTACATACAATACATATATAGTTTTACATATGGAGATATATTTTTTCTAGTTGAAAAACTTTCAGCTCATCACAAAGTAAGTAACCTAGATAAGACTTTTCCCTAGGACAGCCATTGGATTTCATACAAACTTAGTTTCCGAGTTATTCCAAAAATATTGAAAAATTGCCGATGTGACCATTCTCTCAGAAGGACATTTGCGAATTTAGTAGCATTTTCGGTTTTAAGCTTACTTATTAGCCAAAACAAACATATTCCATTATAAACAAACTTTGCACTGAATTGTTCCCTTAAGCCCTTCATTGTCCAGTCTAATTAACAGCCTAAAGAACAGTAAATAGTTTTAAATGAAAATGAATATAAGCAAGCAGTGTACCCACAATATTAATATTTTCTAAAAAAAAATTAAAAACTAAAATTTTTACGAAAGCGAATACTTTTCAGCAAATTAGATCTTATAAATAATATTTTTCAACTTTTAATTCTATTGAATATTAAAAATAACTTCCACATGCCAACTTCAAACAAAAACTAATATTTAAAATAAACAATTATGTCATCATCACCATTCAAATTATCTAAGTAGGAGGATATTTTTGAGAAGTCAGATCAAAAATTATGTAATCATAGTTAGTTGCTATTTTATCGTTTAATAGTTACGCAAACAAATAATTTATCGTTTTTGATAACTGACAACTGTTTTTTTTTTTATTTTCAAAACAAACACTTCTCGATGTCTTCAATGTTTCCATGTTGCCGTTGTCGCTCGAAATTTCTTCGTTAAATTCTCTCTGGAATTTTATTTGTTTATCTCATCAAACCAAAAAATACCCCTTCTTCTATAATATGTACCTCTGCCAAAACAAAAGTATCATATCACATACAACACAAAAAAAAAATGGAAATAACCAAAGCATTAAAATCAGTTTCACTTTCGCTGACTTGAGATTGAATTAAGACGAGCGACCTACCATAATAAAGGTTACGACAAACACCAGTAACCAACTGACTGACACTCGTATAGCCTTAAGCCACACATATAATCCAACTTATTCAGAACCCGAAGAAAGTTTATTATGGTTAATAAATCAATATTTGTTATAAGTTGGTTTTTATTTATTCAATTTTTAATTTTTCTGATGACCGACCGGTTGGTTTGAAAGTAGCATAAGCTCGAGTAGAGTCCCGCGGCGGCGCTAATGCAAATTCTCGAAATTCATAAAAGATATATAGTAGCTAAGGTAGGTGAGTCTTGCCAAATCCCCACTACTTTCCCTTTTTATTTAAAAAAAAAAAAATAATAAACAATCCAAAAGACCACTCACTTGAAAGCCTGGAGAAGTTTAAAAAAAAAAAAAAATCTGACGATATTTTTTTTTCTCCTCCGATAAATAAAGAATTCAATTTCTCGTTATCGATCAGTTTTCACTTTTTTTCTGGTTGGAATTCGCAGCCGTATAGCGAGTGATATAAAAGCCTCAGAAGTTGAACTCTATCAGTATGACATTCAACAAAATGCGCTTCCCAATCGTTTGGATTACTTTGGGTATGTTGGATCGTAGCGTGTAGGAGCACTATGGAGCACTTTCCATTGGATTATTATTTATTAACAACTTTTTTCTCCTCTTGCAGCACTCTGTGTCGTTGTGTGTGCCGTTGAGGTACACTCTGGTCCAGTTGACCATCAGGATCTAAGGCTTGCTTCGAAGGATTACCCCAGATCAGCCAGACAGGAGCCATACGATGAAGATTCCGGCCAGGAAAATGATGATGGCGGTAATGAAGAAGGTGATGATGACGGTGGAGATGGCGACCAAAATGACAGTGAAGATGAAGAAAGAAGCTTAGATCGTCACGTTAGGCAAGCCTCACAGAAACCACTCCTTGTGGATGAACAACCCGATGAAGATAGTGTCATTCCGAGTACTGACGCACCAAGCACAGATCAACCAACCAAGAAGCCATCATCGGTGCTCCTTTTGCTAAGTTCTGCATTGGATAAGGCTATCGCGGCTACAACGAAACTCCCTACCCAACAAATGGCCAGTGATGCTGCTACTGTTTTCTTGCTCCTCGGTCAGGTTTTCAGTGAGGCTATTGACAAGGTAATCGGTGATGATGGTCCCGAGGAAAGTGCTACAGAAATTGGAGTAACAGATGCTACCGAGGTTCCAGCTGAAGAACTCATACAACTTCCCATTGTTGCTGAAGCAGTGAAAGTTGAAAAACAACCACAGATTAACTCTAGTCAGAGTGATATGAACATTGCTAACTCATTTTTTCCGTTTAATTAGGTTAATAAACTAAATTATTTATTTATTTATTTTAGAAATAAAATCATTGTAGTTTGTGTTTTGATTGAGAGAGATTTGTTTACACTTGCGATATATAATGCGTATATGTATGTACAAATGTATCTAATATGCAGTATAATGTAGGTTATGGCAAGTTGTATACATTCGTAAGCAAAATTGAACTCGACAATTTAAGGATGAAGACAAAAAAAATACTCAATATATGCCTACTTCAGGTTACTCTGTCACTGATTAGAAAACTTTATATCCAGGAGTCTCGTTAATCAAATGTTAGCCCTTTTTAAAATTAGTTAAAAATGATCTTTCTTATTTTGATTTAACTTATTTCTTAACTATTCAAAACAATCATGTTGTTAACTCAAAATAAACCTTTTCTTTTATTATTAATTTTATTTATTTATTTTTAAGGTAAAAGAAATAAAAGCTTAGGACATCATTTACTCTATAGTCCTAAGTCCTAGGGCCCAAAAAAAAGTAAATCTGGCCCATAGGATAAGCCAATTTATAACAGATTTATAACTGTTTATACGACCCCGATTTCCAGACCCTTCCCCTCACAATGTGCCAGTTGTATGGAGAGCGTGCTAAAAATGCAAAAATTATTTAAATAAACCTATTTGTCAAAATGAATGACTAATGAAACAAATATGTTTATCAAATTAGAACAAAAATGAAATATGATTAATATTTTTATGGAAAATTCTTTTGTTTATAATTTACAATTTAACATTTAAAAAAAATTGTGAAGTAAAATAGAATTATACGAAGGTACCTGCATTCGATATTTTGATCAGAGATGTCATTACGATGATATAAGGGAAGACGAAATAGTGGGTCTCAAATTCTGTCTTTTTCGTATTTCTGATTTCAATAATTTTTTTTTATACAGAAACTTCTAAATAATAAAGATATTTTTTTCTTACTAAAATTTTCCACAAATTTTTTTTTTGGATCTTTAAAAAATGTTAAATTTTTTTGTTTTGAAAACCAAATATTTTGAGAACTACATATATAGTCGATTTTTATAAAACTTAATATTTAAAAATTTGGTTACACTCTCTAAAGTATTTCAAGAACACATTTTATTATTAGGAAAAAATAATGGTACCCTCCAAACAAATGTTAAAAAACCGTTAAAAGAAATATTTTCATTTTTTTTTCTTAAAAACGGCTAACACGATTTTTGTTAAACTCTTTCTGTATGCTAAAACTATTGCGATATACTACCAAAAATTATTAAAATTTACATATAGCTACTATTAATAGAACCTCTCGTAGAACTTCTTTTTTAATTTTGAATTTTTTCATTACCGAACAGATTTAAAATAATTTTTTTAATATAGGTACAAATTTCAAATAAAATTATAAAATTATAATTAAATTTTCAGAAAAAGTTTTTAAATTTTTAAAAAAAGAAGTTGTCTTAGCTTTTTAAAATATTGTAATGCATGCCCTTAAAATTTTGTCTGTCATAATTTTCATTTGGCAAAATTCTATCTGTCTGAGATCTGCTGTTTGTACCTGGATCTACAGCCTAAACCAATGTTGCAATCGTCTTCAAATTTTGAATTTAAAGCATTTTGGTTATTCTCCAGAGGGGAAATTGATGTTTTTTTAGCTTAAAAGATAACATTTTGTAATCTTTTTTTCACCAAAAATTGCTATTAACGGTATCTGCCATATAATGATTTTCTTATTTTAGATTATCTCATTAACGCCTTAACCGATTGCAATTAAATTTTGTATACAAATGCTCCTTTTAATTTTAAATAAATTTGCATACCAGAATTTAAAAAAAAAAGTTTGGATTTAAAAAAAAAACAATTATTTCTTTTTTTGAAAATTCAATATTTTGAAAACGGGTTGACGAATTTTTTAGAAACTAGGTTTAAAAATGTATATTCATAAAAACACAAAATTGGCGTATACATTTTTTTTTTAATGTTACCGAAACTTTAGGTACATATAAAAACTAGTTTCAAAAATAACCAAATAAATAAATAAATTTGGTGGCACAACAGCTCGTGAAGAACCAAGGCCTAATGACTTACAACTCTCAACCATTCCTGTGTGCGTATTTTTGCCAGGAATGGAGGAGACCTACAATTTTTTGCCGAGTCCGAACGGCTAGATGAGAAGCACTTATTCATGACAAATATACTCTTGGAGGATTTGTCAGTTCCTCGCAAGAGGCAGTACCTCGCGAAAAAAAAACATTTCTGTTATTAGGTTAGTTTAAAAATAACCGCTCCAACGATATATGAATCTAATCATATTTTTTCAGGTAATCAAATGACCTTCATGTTTTTTTAGCTCTTAGTATCTTACGAGTTGCTTATACTTCATAACATTAAAATGACGATTTGAATGCTTTTTTTATTTTTTCTATTTTTTCTGTAATAACTTGCATATTTCAAAAATTTTTAAGTTCCAAACAATTTGAACATAAGAGCTAGTGCGTGTGATCCAGACGTGCATTTTATTTCATTAATAGCCCGAAAGCCTCTTTTTGGAATTATTCATGAAAAAAAGTATAACAAAGTGAGTCAGAATAGAGAGATGTCTTAAATCCATAAAATCTGAAATATGATAAGAGACATGATAAGGAAGGTATCATCAGATAAAATTTCCGCCCCGTTTTTTTTTTTAAAGTCATCGTCAAATACCATTAAAATGAGGGGTATTTTTTTTCTGAAAAGTTGAAGATAATGTTATTTGCAATATAATAGTTCATCTATACCAATCTTTTTACTATCCCTCCTTTTTGGTTCTTTTTTACAAAAAATGTTTTTTTTTTTTAGTTTTTAACAAAATAAAATTAAATGCCCTGATAAGAAGTTAAAAAAAAATTGCTTAATAGTTTACACGCTCACATTTGTGGGCGGTTTTGAAAAACAGTCCTATTTAATCTTTACCTTTTCCCAGGGCCGCACAAACTATACGTGTAAGCGGTGCAAATGTGCAGGGTGCTGAATCCAATGGGCGCCAGGCAAGCATTAAAATATCCACTTTGAGTTAATTATTTATTTTATATTATCCAGCCCTATTGTGAGTTCCACGTAGAAAATTTTTCACCCGAATGTTTTAAGAATTTTAGAAGCTATTGTGAGTTTTGATTGAACTTCTCTTGGCCAAAAATAAACAAAAAAACTTGTATAAAGGTCAAATAAGTGGCAATTTCAGCTCATAACAAAACATATTCAAAATAAGTTATCACATAAAAGGGGAATTTTCGTTTTTGGGATAAAACCCATAAAGGCGAAAATTAAATGTCATTTTCTCCGAGTGGAATGTTGCTCACGTGAAACTCACAATTAGCCTGATTATGTTTTTGAATTATTTTTTAGATACTTTTTACTTTAATATTTTTTTTTTCACTTCATATTTTTTTGTGATATTCGTTTGTTTTTTGAGTTTAGTTTAAACTTTTTTAATAATCTTTAGCTACTATTATTTTTGTGATATAATAATCCCATTTATTTTGTGATTATCGTAAAAAATGCATTGCAAATTTGACCCCTTAAGTAATGAGGAAATGACTTCTTCCAGCAATAACCGTAATTGAGGGCGCTAATTATGAAGCTTGCACAGGGTGCTTATTGATATCGGGCCTGCCCTGCCTTTTCCTAAATCACTAAGAAAGTTAAAATAAAATAAACATATATATTTTGTCTACACCTACTCTTTCAGGTTTTATTAGCAAAAATAAATTTTAGTACCTATGACTTTTTCTCTGAAATTCTTATGACTATATACAATACCTACAAAATTCTGTAAATCACATTTTGTGCAACAATAATGATAAAATTCCAAAGCCCAATATTTTTGTCTTCGAAATGACAGATTTTATTAACATCTCCAATTCGATTTTGGTACGCATGCAAGATTTGCCCTCTAAATGAAAACTCTACCTTTATCACAATTAAACATTATGTTCGTTTAATTAGAAATCTGGCAGGCACATAATTGTTCATCTCGTCAATTAGCATCTCCGAAGACGTGGTGCCGATTGATCGGTCATTTCGGTCAAAGTGAGAATTTTATGTTTGTTTTTGTTTACAAAATTTAAATTTTCTACTTTTACTTTCTCTTGACTCTGGTACTGGTATTGTGCACTAATTAATCGTTTTTTTTTTTTTTTTTTTTTTGTGGGGGAAATTTTAGTGTTGTATTAGAGGGGGTTTTAATGTAATTAAGTATTTAATAAAGAGCATTCATTAAGCTAAGCTTTAACTTTGGATATAGATATGAGATATTAAAACTTTATTCACCTTTAGTCTGTTAGACCAGATACTTGCATCGAAATGTTTTCAACTTTTGAACTTCTTGGTAGATAATAATATTTTTTGATAATTTCTTAAAATAATTTCTTAATTGTTTTTTTTTTATAGGAGTTTTTATACTATGCTTTTTTCCGATTGCATATTCAGCTAGTCTTAACAATCCAAGATTCTTCACTGGAATTTTTTTGGACGCAGTTGCTGATGATATGGTTGGAGGAGGCAATACCAAGGATATTTCAAACGAAGACCCAATAACATGGAATGGATTAGATGATTATTATTATGAAAATGAGTATTATGAAGATTTTTACGGAAATAAGCGCCGGGATAGATTAAGAAAACGATTGTCACAGGGTTTCGAAGATCCATTGGGTACATTATTGCGTAGAAAGAAATCAAAAAACAATTTCGATGGTGACGATGAAGAGGATAATGTTGAGAGTTCCGATGAAGATGGGTATGATGACGATGATAATGGTGCTGAGAGTCCTGTAAAAATCAGACTTCAAAGTGTATCATCCAGAAGAAGAACAAAGAATAAAAAACAGAGCAATGAAAACTCGAATGAAGATGACAATGATGATGATAATGATGAGGATGATGATGAGGATGAAAATGACGATGGATATGAGGATGATGACAAAGATGATGGCGATGAAATTGAAGATGATGACAAAGATGAAGACGAAGAAGAAGAAAATAGTGAAGAAAACAATGAAGATAACCAAAATAATGGAAATAAAAAGAAGAAAAGAAAACAAATTGTAAGGACTACTGAAGAAAATAATAAGGAAAGTGAACAACCCGATGAGGAAGGAAATATTTTTATCGAACTTAAAGATGATGAAAAGGTAGAACCAAGTGTGGTGAAGATAGATAGTGATGAAATCAAGAATAAGATGAAGATAGTTAAAAAGGATCAAAGCCATGATGAAAATAATGATGAAGAAGACGATGAAGATGATGAAGAAGAAGAAGAAGTACAAGAAGAAACTGATGAAAGTGATGAGGAAGATGATGATGATAGTGACGAAGATAGAAGTGTTTCAAAATAAATTTTATCCAGTTTTTCTGCAAAAAAATTGTTCTTGTGTTTACTGAAGATATACAACAAAATTGAAACAGTACTGATAGTTTAAAATTAAATTATTTATCTATACAATTAATATTAAGGTGTTGATTTTGTTTTTATTTAAATTATACCGATTGAGGACATTCTCAAGCTTTTGAGTAGTTTTTACCTGGGTTGAGGAGTGTTATAAGTTACAATAATAGATATAAAAACTCTTATTAAGGGCCTGCCACGTAACCAAAAAAGTCTCGGTCTCGTTCTGGATTGGAAATTGAAACGATACCAAGGCGATACCAGATCAGAAGTATCCAAAACCATACTAATTTGACCATATTTACCTTTACTTGTCTGAGTGTACCTTTTTTGGTCTGGGTCTAGAGTAAACAAGAATTAAGAAATTGTTGTATTTGAAAGCGGCTCTACTGATTCGAATGAAAGTTTCAGAGCAGAGCAGAGCCAGAGAAGAGCAGATTTAAAAAGTGGTTTAATTAAAAACCACGAGTTTCACCGATAAAAAATATCAACTGATATGGATACAAATATTTGAGAAATTCAAGATAACAATCAAATATGATATAACTATGATCAAGAACACCAAAAAACTTTGTCTGACTGTCTGTTCGTACCTGAATCTACAGGCTCAACCAATGATGCGATCTTCTTCAAATTTATAATTAAAGGCTTTTTGGTGATTCTCCAGATAAGAAATTGAAATTATTTTAGCTACAAAAAAAAACGATGGTCTTCATACAACCGTTAAGGAAGAGCTTATTTATCGCAAAAAAAGCTCTAACGATTTCGACAGAAAAAATATGTATATTATTGTAGGTATGTAGGTATATTGTACCTTTTCCAAAGCAATTTTTTTACTAAAAACTGTTATAAACGGTATCTGTTATATAAAGTTTTTTATTTTCGATTTTCTCACTATTGATTGTTTTTGTCTTTTTAAAATTCAATATTTAAAAAACGGGTTGACAAATGTTTTTGAACTAGGTTTTTAAATGTATATTTAATGCTCAAAACTGGCATTCTAATTTTTTTCTAAATTTTCACCAACTTTGTATATATAAAAAAAATAATTATTAAGAAAACCGCTCCAACGATTTTTAATTTTTACTTGCGATTATAATAATATAAATAATATATAATAATAGGGCAAGTTTTGGATTCGTGCAGAAAAAAAATTTCGAGATAACAATCAAACATTACATTACGATGATAGAGAACACCAAAAAAGTGGGTGGCACAATTCTGTCTGTCTATCTGTCTGTCTGTCCATATATTGACCGACAGCCTAAGCCACTGAAGCAATTTTCTTCAAATTTTGAACTTAAGGTTTTTTGTAACACTCCAGAGGGGAAACTGAAATTTTTTTTAGCACCAAAAATAACGGTACTTGCCCTACAATCGTAAATGAAAAGTTTAATTATCTCAAAAACGGCTCCAACGATTTTGATTTAAGAAAAAGCAGTAATTTACTGTAGATATGGTGTACTTTTCAATAAAAAAAATTACCAAAAACCGTTATTAACGGTACCTGTCATATAACGGTTTTCTTAATTTTCGATTTTCTCATTAACAACCCAAACGATTTAAGTCAAAATTTTTATCCAAAAGCTCTTTTATAATGTTAATAATATTGCATATCAAAATTTTGAAAAAAAAAATAATTTTGGATTTTTTAAAAAAAATATTAACAATTTTTTTTCAAAATTCAATATTTCAAAAATAAGTTGATGAATTTTTTTGAAACGAGGTTTAAAAATATATTTAAATACATTCTCAAAATTGGCATACCAAACATTTTATAAAAAATGTTTTTAAAATTTAATATATAAAAAAAATAATTTTTAAGAAAACTGCTAAAACGATTTAAAATTTTTTTTGCACATATCAATATTTTTTCAAGTAATCAATTGACATACTTGTTTTTGAGCTCTAAGTATATACACTAGTTGTTTATACAATTTAAAAACGACTTAAATGCTTTTTTATATTTTTTTTTTTTTTTTAATTCTTTCATATTTTAAAAAAATCTAACTTCGAAGCAACTTGAACATAAGAGCAAGTACGTGCGATCCAGTCGTGCATTTTATTTTTTTACATATACCTACATACATATTCATATTTTTCAGAGTAAACAAATGGCTTATTTTTTTTTTTTTGAGCTCTAAGTTACTTAACGCGGCCTATTTATACGCTTTAAAGATCGATACAAACGATTTCTTATACTTTTTTTTAATTACCTACTTACATATTTCAAAAGTTCTTAAGTTCCAAGCAACTTGAACATTCGAGCAGGTACGTACAATCCCTGAAACTTGAAACTAAATAAATCTACATGAAAGCAAATTAAATTAAAACTACTACTTTAAGTTGCTTACAAGTTACAATTTCATTTGAGTCAACTTTTTAGAAAATTCCAACAGAATATGGAATATAGACACCCTCTCGCTTCCAATAAGATTTTTTTTTTGTCTGGACCCAATTAAAGCAAAGCACCCTGTTTAGAAGGATATTGAGGTGAATGACGGAAAGGTCATTCATTATAATGGCGAAAGTAGATACCAACTCTCATGGATAAGACCTTGAAAAATTATTTTATATTATTTATTTTTTTTTTATACATTTTTTATTTTTTGAAACTTATTTTAAATTTCATTTCAATTACTCTTTATTACTTCGATACATACATTACTTGTAATTGAAAAAAATTACTTCCCAATTATTTACATGAAACTGAAAGTTGTAATGAGTTTTTCCAAAGTAACTGAAAGAAAGCACTTCAATAATTACATTAGGGTATAATTAATTAATGAATTTTAATTCACATGTTTGAACCAATTTTAATTCAAACTAAATGTAATTGAATAAATAAATTACATTTTTGTGGAATGATTACCAACTGAAAAAAGTAATCGTTTGTGCTTTTTTGATGGTTAGGTACTTTTGTTTTCAATTATACAATAACTTAATTAAATTGCAAGTAATTGACACTTTTCAATAACATATGTATAATTAGTAACAAATTTGCTTCAATTACATTTAAAACGTAATATAAAAAGTGTTTGGGGTAATTTGTTACCAACTCAGTTCTTAATCGATGACTTTGAACTTATATCATAGCCAAATAATTGTGTTGAGAATTTAGTTATTGTCTGAAAAAAAATCACTTTTTAATTTTGACATTTTACAAATTGACTTTTGTCCGGTTTTTGTAGGCAAACACTCCACGTGCGGTGGTCAATGATTGGACCTATAATGCCAACCCTTAATCACTAGATGTTGGTTCCGAATTTGAAAAGTCGATAACTTACTGCTTACTGGAAGCCTATCAAAGTTGAAACAAAAATAGCAACAAAAACTATGCTTGTTGCAATTGAACAGCTTAACTTCGAAAAGCAGAGTATTCGACTTCAGGTGTTGTTTTTTTTTAACAAATATTTATTTTGTATGTATTTAAAATTCTGACGAGGTCCTTGGTGAAGAACCTACCAAAACATATAAAAAATATTCCATTTTATCACACCACTCACATATAAAATTGAATTTCCTCAAACTTCTATTTCCTAATGGATATCTATAGCAAAATTGAAACAATTATAGCTAAAAAATGTCTTTAGACCTCAAATTAATCTTCCGAAGATTCTATCAAATAGAGAATCATTTGAGAATATTTTGTTATGTAAACACGTTTCCATCTCAAACTCCCTAACATCAACCTGTTTTTCTTTTTTCTTCTCAAATAAAGCATCACCATAAAACACCATGTAGCTGCATTAATGATAAAGATTTATGCTCAACCTTAAAAGAACCCTTTTTGAGTTACAAAACAGAAGATCAAGTTCAATGACTTAAATCCGAAGTTGGATGAATAGGGAGGTGCTTATGTACATTTGATGTCAACTTGTGTCCAGCCCTTTTTTCCAATAAATTGAATTGAATGCACATTATATAAATAGATGTAAAAACTGTTGGTTTTTTCAGATGAATTCAGGATGCGATCACCTGTAGGTTGGCTTTGTTTTGGTAAAAGAAAATTTTAATATAATAATTTTAAATAATTAATAAAAAAAATTATGGAATATTAGTAACTTCAATAATTTATTATTTCTTGCAGGAATTGTTTTCGTGTTTGTCATCAGTGTCAAATCCGGGGTACCATTAGGAAACTATCATCATGTTATCCATGAACATGGCTATGCATATCCTGGTCCGATTTTACAAAACTTAGTTCCAGCCATCGGCTATAGAAGCATTGTACCTCAAGTTGTTGTAAGAAGAGAAGAAGCACGTTATGACAATGTTGATAAAGAAGCTTTAGAGCGACATCAATATAAATACGATAGCGAAGAGGAAGAAGAAGAGGATGATCATGAGCATGAAGGGAATTCTCATAGTTCACCTTATCCTGACGAACATAGTTCTGACGAAGAACAACACCAAGAGGAAGAAGAAGAAACGAATGAGCATGAAGGAGGAGGGGAATCTTCAGAAGAAGAAAGTAATCAAGAAGAAGAATATCAAGAACATTATGAAGAGGGATATTACGGACGTAAAACATATCGAAATAACAAGGTTCATTCAGTACAAACTATTCCTGGAAAACCTGCCAACAAAATTAAAGCTCCTTTATTACAAAAGAACTCAAGCATAGCGGATCAGTTAAATCAGAGAAAAAAAAGTAACAAATCTAAGAAGAAAAAACCATATGCAATACATGAAGAAATTCAAACAGTAAAAACTACGAGTAATTTACAAATCTCCAATGAAACTAATGAAAATAATGAAAGTCACAAACAAAAATATCAGCTTAAGTCAAACATTAATCATTTTGTTGCTACTCCAATTGCGGATTTGATTTTGAGGCTTTCAATTTCATTGGCTAGACCTATTGGACATGGAAACGGAACTGCAACATACCTTAATGTGCCTATTCGTTTATCAAATAATGGAACTGAAGAGAAAAACATCAATACTGCATTGAATGCATCCACGAGCAAAGTGAAAACAGAACTTCCAAAAACTCATTCAATAATTGTTAAAAAACGTGGTGATTCTATCAAAGTTGTAACCGTTCCAATAAAGGCAGACGCTTTAGATATTGATGATGACGAAGAAGATGGTGAGGATATAGATCAGTTGTCAGCTTAAATTTTGACTGAAATTTCTAGGAAGTGATTTTTACGAATAAAAATATTTAAAAATGCAGTTTTTTTTGTTTTCCTTAAAAAAAAAGATACCTATGTATACTTGTATGTATACTTTTTATAATTTTGAGATTTAAATATATTTCCAAACATTTTGAAGGCCTTAAAGAAGAGATTGGCTCGGTTATTAGACTTTGTAAAAAGGATAGAATGATGGCTACAATTAATTATCAATGATATCTGATCTAATCTCATATTAGGTTTGTAAGTTTAGACCTGAAATCACTCTGGAACCGCCGTGAAGCGTTTTTTTAAACCTTAACTTACCCTGGCGAGCCAATTCTGTAATTTTTGAGACCTGGGCTCTCCCTGAAGTAGAACTAGGTTTTTAGCTGGGGCGAATTGAGGAAAAGAATAAACTGAAGGACTGCAGGTAATTCTTTTGTTTTTGAAATAGAAATTCAAGTAATACACAAATTTAAATTTAATAATAAAAATATAAAAAGAAAATGCATTTTTATAGTCTCCAAGTTATGTGATCATCTAATAAATAAATAATTTAAAATAATTAAATAAATAAAAAGATAACACTAAGATTTGTGATTTTTTAAAAACTTTTTAATTTTGATTTAAATTTCCAAATTATTAAATCAAATCAATCAAATGGAAACTGTGGTGTCTTGCGTACTTGCGAAAGTACAATAAAGCAAGTTTTGGATTCGTGCATAACAAAAATTTTAAATAACAAAAACATGATAGAGTACACAAAAAAAGTGGGTGGCACAATTCTGCCTGTCTATCTGTTCGTCTACAGCCTAAACGGCCCGATGGATTTTCTTCAGACTTGGTACATAGTGATTTGTGGTGATTATGCCCACGTTTTTTTCAGTTTTTTATTAGAACCAAAAAAAACGGCACCTGCCATACAATTTTTTTTAACAATTTTACATAATCGTATTTTTCTCAAAAACGACTCGAAAAATGTTCTTCAAAAAAATTCACTACATTATTTTTAGTAAAGGCTTTCTTTGGGTGGAAAACTATTTTATAAAAAAAATGATTATTGCTGGTACCTCCCAAAGAAACAGAGGCTTCCAAAAACTATAAGTATTTTTGTGTACTTAAATTAAAAAAAAAATATTTTTTGGATTTTTAAAAAAAAAAATTTTTTTGAAAATCAAGTATTTCGAAAACGATGTGATCGATTTTTTTGAAGCTCGATACTTAAGATTTTCTTAGTACTCTCTACAATATTTTTAGAAAAATTTGTACATATATGTAAAAATAACGGTACCTTCCATACAAAAGTTCCTGTATAGAACGTGTTTTTTTTATTTTGAATTGTCTCATTATCTGCTCAACAGATTCAGATAAATTTTTTTATGCACAAATATTATATAAAATTTAATAATAAAATAAATCAAAATTTTCAAAAAAATAGTTTTTGAATTTTTAAAAAGAGTTTCAATTTTTTTTTTTTTGAAAATTCGATATTTCAAAAATGAGTCCACAAATTTTTTTTCCTTAAAAATATTTTATATATAAAAAATTATTTTTTTAAGAAAACCGCTCCAACGATTTTAAATTTGTTCTGTCCATGCAATCATATTCAGTAAAGAATTAAGATGGCGTTCTTTTTTTTATCTCAAACTCTCAACGAAGTTTTTTTAAACTGATTTAAATATCGTATTTCATGCTTTTAAACATTTTTCTCTCAAAATATCCATGCGTCCTTACATATAATTTTTTTAAGCCCTCATGGCCTTGAACATAAGAGCAAGTTCGTGCGACCCAGTCGTGCATTTTATTTATTTTTTTTTTTTTATTTTTAAAACAAGTTCTGTTTCTTGCTTATCTCATCAACACAATTGAGAGCCCTTTGATGTTTTTGAGAACCCAAAATCCTGGTTAAACTTCAACGAACGAAGCTCTTGAATGACTTTATGTGAAGGGTCTTCACCTACATGTCTTTTACGAGTAATGTAATTCACACTTTGGCAAATTTAATAAGTATCTACTTACTATCTTAACAAAAATTAATTTTGTTCTTTTTTGGCATAAACGAACCTTTAGACAGATAGAAATAGCGGGGTATCTATCTCGAGAGAAACAGGGTAGGCAACCCTTGTCCCCGAAGGTTTTGGCACCCCCTGAGTGTTGGGAACTCTTCATAGTCAAGAACACACTGCTTCCAATCATCCCGACCATAAGCACACCACGAACCACCCATTTACTTCTTGATTTTACAGCAAGCGGTTCTACCTGGAATATACACCGGTTTGCTTTGAAAGCTATTGTGATGAAAATGTCTATGATATCATGAATAAAGAAATTAAAACATTGCATGATACATTAACAAGAAAGAATAGTTAATGAAACCATTTTATTAGGAATAAATAAACAAGTAATCGTCCTCCAATTATTTCATCAAACATTTTTTTTTAATTATCTTTATTAATTCATATTACATTCAATAATGAGTTACCACCCTGTACGACTTCATAAAGCCTCCTGGATTTTGTCAATCATTGTTTTTGACTGCTCACTTAAGTCGTGATGAGATAGGATAGTACCTTTTAACAAGTAAAAAAATATCAAACGGCTTCATCTATTTTAATTATTAAGGTAGTTGTTTATTTTAAATTAATTTGATCAGCTAGCATTTATATAATCTTACTTACCAAAATATTATCAATTAATAAATTAATATTGCGAAAAGTTAAATATCGAACTCTTCTTTTTGAAAAAGTTTTCAAATAAATGAATCTCATTCATTGGTAAAATATAAAAAAAATCGGTTTTGTTAATCTTGTAGATTTGAACGTTTCGGAGAAATGAGCTTGAAAAATGTTTCCATTATGTCTTTTGTATTACTCGTGTGATAGTCCTAGAGCTTCTTACAAATTTTTGGCGTGAAAGGAAACTAGACGATATTAATATTAGAAGTGGTCACGAATACTTTCGTCAGTCAGTACGTATAGTGGTGCCGTTTACCAGAAAAAGTGTATCAAAGCTACAACTAAAATTAGTGAGGGAAACCACTTCGAACGTAATATACCCTGAAGTCCTCGACTAACTTATTACAAATAAGGTCTCGACCGACGTCTAAAAGGCCCAAAACCCCTGACAGACGTCCCTGAAAGTGCAACTTTGTTCGGGTTTTTAAAATTTTTGGAAACCACTCGAAATTTATTTCAAATGTAAGGTAATCAGGGAGTCAAGACCTTTTATTTGAGATAATGTACGACTGAATCGCACAAACTTGGTTTTTTGGTTCAAAGCTATTACGTGGGCCAGCATTAAATAGAAAGATAGAAATAGTTTAATAGCGTAAAATTAATAATAACAATTCTTATTTGTGATGAAAATTGTGAAAAAATTAAAAAATAGAATAAAATGATTGAAAATGTTAAAAAAACATTTTCTTTTTAATACCTCTTACCTTTAAAAGGTTTTAAATTATATCTCATCTATAGATTTTGAATTAACTTCTCGAAGGGTTTGAGACTTTGTTTTACGTGTCTTCATTCAGTTTTTTATGTAAATCGGGAGTTAGTTTGCAATCGAGTTTTTAAAAGCAAAAATGGATTTTTTCTTTGATTTTCAATTTTTAGAGTACATTGTGTGAATAAAAAATCGTTAGATTATTAAATGCAAGATTATTTGTATGTAGAGTTACAACAAAAAAAATCAAATCGACAAAATCTCTTTTTAAGTGTTTCGCCATAATAGTCTGAGCCTGTGACAGATTTTGGCGACCAATAGAACCAAGGTTATTTTGTTCCTATATGGTTAATTTAGCTTTGTAATGTAGCCTAGTGGAAGTTAGCTGAGGCACAATCGGGTACAGCAGCCAACAGACATAGACAAAAAAATTAGGCGGGTCATAGAACCAGAGCTGAAATTTGGTGATTTAATAGTTTACACCTTATTTTAAACAAAAAATATCATCAGCTGGCTCTGTAGCGGGGGAAAGGTTGTCCAATGACGTAGTGAACAATGAACCTGTTAAAACACGGTTAAACGCCACGGGCACAATTAACTACGTCAGCTAACGTTCTTTCAACTTATATTGACTTACTTAAAGGCTGTTATAGTTAATTTTAGTATTGAATGAATTTTACCAAATAATAATTGAACAAACGATTTTTTTTATTTTAACTAGAAGATTGCATAGGCAAGAAAAAACGGCTGAACTTAAAATTCAATTTCTGGAGACTTGGTGGATTGAGTAATTTTATTTAACTACTTCAACAAATTCTCTAAGGCAGTTATAGCTGGAGGAAAAATTAACCTCTTGGTCTATATTACCGTCATATCCGTGTTTGTATGCCTAGTGTGACCATTCTCTCAGAAACGCATGGGTGAATTTAGTAGCATTTTCGGTTTTAAGCATGTCTATGGGCCAAACAAACATATTCAATAATAAAAACCCTTGCACGTAATTGTTCCTTTATACTTACTTTATACCCCTCATTTTCCGGTCTATTCAATAGCCTATAAGCCTTTATTCATAATTCATATTTTTTTCTTTGTAAGAAAAATTAAGTAAAACACAATAATTATAATAGAAACGTTTTTTTCCCTAAACTTCTAGGCATTTTATGCATATAAAAATCAACAAGATAATTGTATGAATTTTAGAACAAAGGAAAGTCCCTATTACAACTTCGAATAAAATGTCTTCATTCTTGTGAATTAACTATCAGTCCATCGTCAGTGTCATAACAAAAATAATGGCAATCCCCAACATAAGCTACACCTTCAACGACTTCATGGAATTTCCCAACCTAGCATTCAGATTGACTCTTATAAAACCTTTTCGCAGATACCAAGACAGAAAACCATCAATGCTAGCTTGGATATTTTTTTCTATTGGAGCTGGAAATTTGGTTTACCAAAATTTTGGAATGCTAATTGCAATGATATTCACTAAGAACGATTCTATTGATATTGTTCTTATCATCTCTGAAACTGGGTCAATTCTAGGCTTGACAATGGTGGCTCTTTGTAAGATGACAATACTCTTTTGCTATCGCAAGGCTATTCTGAGTGTCTTGGAGGAGTTTGAGCATTATTTTCCAGGTGTTTTGAAAATACATCATTGCTATCGCAGAACTGAATATCGAGTGGAGTATTTTGCTGAATTCTCAAGAAAAATGATGAAGATTACAACCATCTTTTTTATGTTTGCATTTTTGGTATACAATCTCATACCAATCGGGCAATCACTGATTGAGTGGCTAATTTTTGGACAAACTTTTCAATATCGTTATCAATCGAATACTTGGTATCCATGGAATGGAAATACAATTCAAAGATTTGCCTTGAGCTATATTTGTCAAGTGTGTTCGTCCTTAACTGGAGTGGCATTTATTATGGCTGGAGAGTTTATGCTGTGCTTTTTTCTAACTCAAATGCGAATGCATTTTGATTTTTTGGCCAGAGCTCTGGAGTCTTTGAATGCTGTTGAAGCTGAAGCTGATCCGGAATGTTTGAATTTTTGTATCCAATATCATACAACATTAATAAGGTTTATCAATAAAAATAAGACATTTCAAAGTGACATAAGATTTTTTTTTTAATTTTCAGATTGACCAAAGAGATTAACCACATTTTCAATATTTCATTTTGTGTTAACTTTGCAACTTCTTCGGTTGCAATTTGTCTCATGGGATGCTCAATGGTTATGGGAATTAGTTTGATAAGTGCAGTCAGGTATTCCATTGGTTTGTTATCCTTTCTGGTGTTTACCTTGTTCATTTGTTACAATGGAAGTATATTTACTCAGACGGTAAGTGTTGCTCATGTGAGATTCAAGAAGTTTGTTTCAAAAAAGGTGAAGATTTTTACACTTGACTTAATACAAAAAAAAAAACAAACATAAAATCAGAATTGTGTACAAGTAAATATTAAACGTTGCCTTTCGCAAAATTACTATTTTCTATAAACATAGATAACAAAGCAATTTCAGTCAGTCTTCCTTAATTTTGATTAAATTTTCAATTTTGTTAACACTATTTTGCAACCAAGTAGTAAATGAATATCTATTTTATTTTAGAGTGCAAAACTACACTCTTCAGCTTTTTACCATAACTGGTATGATGCTAGTCCCAGATACAGAAAAACAATTTTGGTTATTATGATGAGGTCAGCAAACCCGTCGGTACTGCAAGCACATCAATTTTCTAAAGTCTCAATGGAAACGTTTATGGATGTAAGTTTTATACTACTGAAATTATTTTTAAAATAAATAACCTTTATTTTTTTTATAATATATATGTAGATTCTGAAATTCTCGTACAAGCTTTTCACCTTTTTCCGTGCCATGGAATAAAGAATTCATACTCTCGTTAGAAAGTTTATTTGAATAAAGGTGGAGTCAGATTGACGATACTATTGTTTTTGAGTGCTGTAACCACAAACTTAAATAACATCACATTTAAATATAAAGTAATACATGTTTAAAAAAAAAAATGTAATCTAGCTTTATTTTGTACCTACCTATGGTAGAAAATTTTATGAATCTTAGAGAGAAAGAGTACAGTTTCCGAATGCAAGAATCTTGAATCTCGACTGCCATAATCCCAAATAGCCAAAATCCCGAATGCAAAAATCTCAAATTGATAAAATCTCGAATGAAGAATATCCCGAATGCCAAAATTCTGAATGTAAATGTTTAGAATCTCAAATGCATTCGAGATAGAGAATCTCGAACGCAATAAATCTCAAAATAAAATATAAAAATGTCGAATGCAAAAATCTAGAATGTACAAAAATCACAAACAATTACATTTGGAATATCAAAATAATAAGTATTTACATAATGTATCTCCTAATTAGCACCAAGAAGTTACATTTTTTCCGATACGGTTTTTTTTTTAATTAGGGATTTTAAGCAATGGTTTGGATCGCATCGAATTTCTTTCTTTAGATCGATTAATTTTGTTTATCGAACATACATACGTCACGGACAAAAATTAAAATAAAAAATTGTTTAAAACATTTGTGTGTCGTGATTTTTGAATGCTAATTTACTGCTCAAAAATTAATTTTTAACTTTTATGAATCGCTTTTTATTTAAAAATTCAAATTTTAGTTCTGTTAGAAAAAATTGTATATTTTAATTATGAAGCTTGGTTTTGAGATATTTTTTTTTTTTGATATCACAAAAGCTATTACAGCAACAAATATTGCTTACAACAAATTGACCTTTTAAAATTTCAATTACGTATTTTTAAAAATCACAAAAAGTATTTGTTTTTGTACATTATTTTGGCACTTTATTTATAATTTAAACTTAAGAAATAAGATTTTCCTCTTAATTTTAAATTTGATTTTTTGTACCAAAAAGTAAAAATCTCAAAAAAAACTTATAACAAGAATTATCTCAAACTTATTAATGTCAGGAATGATCAGTCTCAAGCTTATTTAATGTACATACAACTTTTTTCAATAGTTACATAGAAATTATTAACCTTTGTATATACCACAGGTTAAATTATCTAGCTTTTAAGTTTATTAAATAAGTCAGCATATTTAGCCGTTTTACCACAGGATTTCCTCAAACAGTGATTAGAAGGAACTATTGAACTATTCAGAACTGGCCAATTTCTCTAGAATAAACCCTCTTTATGACTAATGCCTTAGAAAGTACCTAACTTCAAAAATTAAACGAGCAAACATGCATTTTTTGGATTGAAATTACCAATTCTATATTATTTGGTTCATTATATTCTTTTTCTTTAACAGCGTGTTTACTTTCATGCATATGCTAAATATTTTTTGCATCTAATCATAACAAAGAACTTGGTATATTCTTTTTTGTTTTGTGATTGATAATTTATACAACCTAAAGACCCAATAATAATCTTAGATTGTTATAAATCTTGAAAGAAGTTAGAAAGAAATCGCATTCAAATGCAAAAAAAAAAAAACTGGGTAAAGTTTTCTCCTAGAAAGAAATGTGAATATTAAACAGTAAAGATATTCTGTTATAAAAGAAAGATCAATTTGATTATGGGCTACAGTTTTAAACAGAATGCAGTCATTTTTGTACGCAGGATTAGGTTCATTAAACAATGAAATACACTACCTATTATTTTTGTTTCTAATTTATTTTTATTTTTTTTTTTAGTTGTACTCGTTGTTTTTGGGTTCAGCGATGCTGTTCCAGTGAGTTTCAATCCGCTTAGCATTGACAATGATTCGGAAACCCGACTGATAGTACCTCCTGAAATGACTGCAAATTATTTTGAGCTTTTGAAAGTTAAATCCGAAAATGACACTGATTTAACTAAAGCTGAAAAGGCAGACTCTACACCGTTGAATTTTTTGAGGTCTGCAGGTGACACTTATAAGAATAAAGTAAGTAGTGGACGAGAAAAGTGTCTTCGTATAATAAATTGTGTTTATTGTTCTTTTAAAAAACTTCATGATCTAAATCAACAAATTTTGTTTTTCTGTCAGAGTTCCAGCGCTTTCAAACCTCTTTTGTCATTTGACGGAAGCAAACAACCTATTTTTATTACTATTCCAATTTTTATCTCATCAGGCAGTGAAGGAGTACCAATAGTTTCAACATCTATTGAAAAAATTACTCCTTCTCAAATGGCATCTAAAGGCGTGCCTAACGGATCAATGAAGCCCCAAGAAAAAATTAAACCGGAACCAACATCATTTGGGGTTGAAAACAAACAAGAGAAAGGCAAAGAACAAACTGACCAAATGTTTTCAGAGTAACGAGCAACCAAAATCAATATGAATTTTCAATAAAATCAATACCAACAGAAACAGTTTTAAGTCTTGTTTTATTTAGCCTAGTAAAATGGTTATCTGGCTTTCAAAATTGTTCTGAATCATATGGAGCGAAATTATCCAAGCACGAATTTCATTATTCTAGTTGAATTTCGTTGAGCAAATTTTATACCTACACTATCGTACTATCTGCTGTGCAATTAATTTTATTTTGATACGCCAATGGTTTTAACAGAAAATATTGCCTGAATCGGTCTTCAAATTTGCTGTTTGTTTTAATGATTCTACATTTCAACCAACCCCTTTTTGTGATTGTGATATAAACACAATCACAGGCAACAGGCAATCAATACCATTCCCTAAATATTCTCTGGACATAGATAATCCGAACATAATGCAAACAATATAGTCCTTTTTCACTATATTCAAGATTTACATCATGTTTTTTTTTGTTTTCTAAAAGCCTAACTGAGCATCTGAAAGGACTAGTTTTGCTCTTAAAATTTTTCGAAATATTTTCTCACACTATTTCAAGCAGATTGCATTTGCGAATTTTCCACAGTTTCTCTTTTTATTTTTCACATTAAATGTTTCGATTTGAATTTAACATACAACAAAAACTTGAGTTAGTCGGAGGTTCACTTATTCTCAAAAAGAAAAAAGACAACCATACTGCACTTAAGTAAAAGGAACTATCTATTTGCTTAATTTTGCAAATATTAGATTCACTTAAATCGGTCGCCCTTGGGAGCAGCACAGATCACACGGGTGCCTCCTTGAAGTCATGATACAAAAATTTATTGATTCACATCACATACATATACACATTTTAATTGCTTAAACAACATAAATTTATTTTGGTAAATGACTCATAAACTAACATAAATATCAGCAAATAAAACTAAAAAGTTAGTTAAAAAAAAAAACTATTAATAATGTGATAATGCATATTCTCGATGAATTGCTTTTTTTATAAAAAATCTGAAAATATTCGAAAATTTTCATGAACATGCGAGTTTAAAAGAAAAACTAAAGCTGCAACACTCCTCATCATTCTTTTGTTCCTTATACAAAAAAATACTTAGATTTTATATTTCTGGCCACAATTTAAGGGCCACCAATGGAATAGTGACCCCGGTTATAATACTCGAAATCAAGTTAACACTGTGATTGTCGAGAATTCTAAGACCACTGATGTGTCGGACATTTTCACCGGGGGCACAAACAATCTTTGAATCCTGATCGATGCCAGAAAACTGTAGAGTCGCACCTAACCACGAATCAACAAGTGAACCAAAGAATCCTGCTAATCCACCATAGAAGATAATTGGCCATTGGGGTGGACTGTGATGTAGGGATTTCGATTCGACTGTGTAAAGGAGGGTGAGGTAGTACGTTAGACCAATGACGATTCCCCCAAGAAAACTAACTAGCAACCCAACCATTGAAACACCACCATTGGTGCCACGGGGAACACGTTTTCTTGTCGTGATTAGAAATGGGTCGCATTTGCTTAGTACACAACCCAGTTCACTGGCCCATGTGTCTCCATTGCAGGAAGCTAAGGCACCTGAGAGAGATTTAATGATTAGAGTAAACTGGATAATCATCTTTAAGGACACTTGTGCTTACTAAGGACTGCAATGCCAAGCCAGCTGGAACGATAGTGCTGCTGGAAGTCAATTGGGCGTTCGCTACTTCCACAATCAATAATGTAGAGAATTGCGAGTTGAGTGGCCATTCCTCCATTGCAAAGAACTTGAACCCAATTACGCTGACCTTCACCTAAGTCAAATGAACATGAAACAAGGCGACCTAATTAATTTCTTAGGAGCTCTCCTTACCATCTTTGAAGTCTTTCTCAATTTTTTGTTTGATGTGAGCCCGAAATTTTGTAGCACGCGATGAGGAAAAGAAAAAAGTTACCAAACATGCAAAGAACATGTGACTGGATATGGACAGAACAAAAGCAACACAAATTCCCAACGCTGCTCCAGATTTATTGACGGATTTTCTTTTCAGGGCCACTACAGCAAAGAGTAGCGGAGCCAACGTTGAAAACAGCCATCGCGTAGGTGGAATCACTCTTTGTTCTGAGAAAAAGAAAAATATTTTCCCAATTTAAATGCAATTTTACTTAGATTTTTAAAATTTGTAGGTACTTACCATCGTCATCGATGGATTGGGACAACCTTGAAAAAGCCACATTTCCAATCCACATGAACATCGACAGTGGAATGGAAAGCCCGCAAAATAGCACTGGATAGAAATCTCTGGGATTCATGGCTCCTAGAAAAATTCACTTTGTTACGCGATGTTTTTCTGGGCTTTTAAATGATTATATTTGACCCTGCATTCAACACAAAAATCCGAAATGATAAGAATAGAAAAATAAAAAATAAACTTTCTTTTTTTGTTGCACGCAAATGGAATGTTTTCACTTTTTCTTTCATGTTTTTTTTTTATTTTTGTTTATTCTTTCTGCTGTCAAAATTTAGAAATAAACATAAACAAAGCAAAAGAGGTGGATTCACAATAGAGTTTTCTTGATTACTAGGGAATTGAATTGAATTGAATTGTACTACGTTTTCATTAGAGCCGAAATTAGGTAATTTCGCAAATTACAGAAAAAGTGTTTTCATCTAATTACCTTATTTCGTTTGACAACCTTGTCGATTTTTGTTTGACTTCATATTTAATAATTGTCACTCGTATTAAATTTAAAATAAAAAAATTAATTAAAATGGAAAACTACACCGCGCTGGAGTGTCTCTTTGTTTGTACTGCCCCTGCTTCCTACAGTTGCAAAATCATCCACTTCAAAGATCTTGCTTCCGTGAAATCTAACATTGTCACTGTTGACACAGAAACCCGCCATGTTTGAGTTGATACAAGGTGAACGTCTTTTGCCATGCTATCAGTAACAGATATAGATTTCAAGTAGGAACCTACACCTACAATGCTGGCAACTCAGAAGTCAAAATCTATATTGACTTCGGTCACACACGCCACTTTGATTGGTGTGATGATTTCAGAAATGTTTATGCCGCTTATAAAAAGTACTTCAATAAATATTCTTTCTATTCAAACACGACTTCTCTAGTTTCAGGTTCGAATAACTAGAAGCAGCGTTCTAAAAAGACCCGGTAATGGTTGCATGAAAGGCTTTCGTAAGAACCCCGGTGGCTATTGGATCGAGATTTTTGTTTTTATTAACTTCTATCAAATATATGATTAAGTATTTCCATTGCAAAGCGTTTGTTAAAATTGTTTTTTTATTGGTTTCTAAAAAACAAACTAAAGAACTTCGACTTTAATGTTCTAAGAAGAGCTGCAATATAGACCTTACTTGTTTGTACTTTCTGTAGAATCATTCTCTCCAATATCTCCCAAAGTAGTGCAAGTCATCCACTTGATCCTGAATCAATAGGCAAAGTTAATAGCCACCCGACACTGCAAAACTCAACATGAAAAACTCAAACTTCTTGTCAAATATCAGCTGTTTTGAAATAACTCTTTGGATTGCTGAGTATCCTTGAATTATTGGGATAACTTCGGATTTGTTTGTTGGTCACAAATGATTTGCCATCAGCTGTTTTTTAACAAGGGATAATAACAGAAAGCTATCCGGATAACTGAGAATCAACATCGGAACGCGGCCATTCAATTAATTTTAAAGCCCATGTAGTCCTGGCGTTGTTATTAATTCATATTGGCATCACTTTCTAAAATGTTTGTTTGGCCTGTACCATTTGTCAAACTGTCAAAAATCATCACGCTTTCTGCCGACAGAACGTTTATTTCTCAAAAAACTCAAATCGCAAATTAACAACTTCTATTTACGTATCTAGGCAACATTCCAGAAGTTTTTATTTTAAAGCAAAACTTAAAATCATCGATTAAAATATTAAAAAATAATATCTATCCCAAGATGACTGAAGAAAAAATTGAAGTTCGCGATGTAACACGCATTGAAAGGATTGGCGCTCACTCGCACATCCGAGGTCTCGGCCTCGATGATGTTTTGGAAGCACGGGCTGTCTCACAAGGTATGGTTGGTCAGAAGGATGCTCGTCGAGCTGCTGGCGTTGTTGTCCAGATGGTTCGTGAGGGGAAAATTGCAGGTCGTTGTATATTGTTGGCTGGCGAACCAAGTACCGGCAAAACTGCCATCGCCGTCGGAATGGCTCAGGCTCTGGGCACTGAGACTCCGTTTACCAGTATGTCTGGATCGGAGATATATTCACTGGAGATGAGTAAGACCGAAGCTCTATCGCAAGCCCTGCGGAAGAGTATAGGAGTTCGAATAAAAGAAGAAACTGAAATCATCGAGGGTGAAGTGGTGGAGATCCAAATTGACCGGCCTGCTACTGGAACTGGACAGAAAATAGGTAAAGTCACTCTTAAGACAACAGAGATGGAGACCAACTATGATTTGGGCAACAAGATAATCGAGTGCTTTATGAAGGAGAAAATCCAAGCTGGCGATGTTATCACTATCGACAAGGCTTCTGGAAAAGTGAGCAAACTGGGTAGAAGCTTCACTCGTGCTCGAGACTACGACGCCACTGGAGCCCAAACACGATTTGTTCAGTGTCCCGAAGGCGAGCTGCAGAAGCGCAAAGAAGTTGTTCATACAGTAACCTTGCACGAAATCGATGTCATCAATTCGAGGACTCACGGATTCCTGGCCCTCTTCTCGGGTGACACTGGAGAAATCAAGCAGGAAATACGGGACCAAATTAATAACAAAGTTATGGAGTGGCGCGAAGAGGGTAAAGCCGAAATCAACCCCGGAGTTCTGTTCATCGACGAGGTGCACATGCTGGACATTGAGTGCTTCTCGTACTTGAATCGTGCTCTGGAGAGTGACATGGCTCCTGTGGTCATCATGGCCACAAATCGCGGCATCACTCGCATCCGGAGAACTAACTACCGCAGTCCCCACGGCATACCCATCGACTTACTCGACAGAATGATTATCATTCGTACCGTTCAGTACTCTGAGAAAGAAATTAAAGAGATCCTGAGGATTCGGTGCGAGGAAGAGGATTGCCTGATGCACCCAGATGCTCTAATGATTCTCACTCGCATCGCTATCGACACAAGTCTGCGTTACGCCATCCAACTAATCACGACTGCGAATCTGGTCTGCAGACGGCGCAAGGCCACCGAAGTGACTACGATGGATGTCAAGAAGGTCTACTCGCTGTTCCTGGACGAGCATCGATCCAGCCAAATCCTGAAGGAGTACCAGGACGAGTATATGTTCAACGAGATTCCCGACGAACCGAAAACGGAGCCTGGTTCTACTGGCAACACCCAGCCTATGGATTGCGGCGATTACTAGAAAGCCCAATCAGAGGATTCCTTAGTTTGTAGTTTCAGTTTTTCTTTAAAAAATAAAATATAAATTTTTTTCTTTTCCGTGAAACTTAAAGCTTTTATTTCATATAAACATAAATCCTTGTAACTAAATTGCTGTATCCCCTCCCGATACTTTATCCAGACTCACTTTAGTTTTATCACAACATACAACAAAAAGAAGACGAACAAAACGAAAAGAAACATGTAACACATATGTTTGGTGCCGCCGTGCTTCCCCAAGCGGATGACTCGCGTCATAGTTGTTCCCAGGAAGCCGCCGGTTCTATCCATGTCATCATCGATGCCACGCACTAGTTTGTCTTGATAGCGTACCTCGTTTCCGATGTCTATGGTCAGGGACTTAAGGGCACCGATTTTTTGTTGCAGTTCTTCGGCAGCTCGTTCGTTTTCTTCTTCGAGGGAATCTTGATTCAGACGACTAGGGCCAGGATTTTGGGGTATCGGTTGGTAGGAGTAGTTCGATCGACGCATGTTGGTGCTTTTGTGTGAAGCCAGTGTAACGGAATGGATGTTTCTCTGGAAAAGCCTTTCAGATTATTGAGGAATTTCATTGCAAAATATTTGTAATATTTGGGTTTTTGTGATGACACGTACCTGTTATCGTTCGTAGTTTATTCTTTGATGATTGTTTTCGATTCAAATGGGGAATCTTCGATTAGAATCCTGTATGGAAAGCAGTGAGTTAAAATTCTGTAATTAAATTCATTGGAAATATGAAATTTGTGAACAAATCTTGAGAAATTAATTTGAGGAAATTTTTGTTTTCAATTAAATTTGACAACCTCCTTTTCTTCTTCACATTCCACTTCATTTATGTGTGCGTTGGCAAGTGTCAAAAAATTTAAGCCATTCAAAGTGAAAATTGAGGATAGGTTACAATGGATTGGTAGTGGTTTATGCCTGAGGTTAGCAATATTTGGCTGTGTTCGTAGAATAGTCAGTATTGTTTTGGTGTTTTTCTACTTTCATAGATTTTTTATTGGTAGGGTGACATGTTAGACATTGCACCACCCATTTTTCAAATGGCCATAGTTACGCTAAATTTCACTACTTTTATTGGATTTTTTAACATCATTTAACGGTTTTGTGAGATAGATTTGTGAATAGTACATTTTTGAAAAGTAAATCATATAAATAAATCAAAAATTGATTACTGAGAAAAAGTGAAATGGTGCGCGTAGGGAACCAGGAACCAGTCTTAAGCCCTAACTACATTCAGCTCTTTTTGCAAAATAACAAAAGTAAAAAGAATACACACATTTTTTTCCGAACCCAAAATTTAAGCTTTCTGCATCAATTTTTTAAGTTTTCCAATGAGAAACACTATTCCAAAATGAGCTTGAAAATTTTCACTTTTGTACTTTTTCACTTTTTTGGCTTTTGTAGTTAGGGCTTTGTGTCCATTTTAATTGACATTGAGTTTATTTATATAGGAACTTTATTTTATGGTTTAGAAAAAAAACAAAAACATTAATTAATACCCTCAAAACAATAAGCAAAGTCTATTATCCTCGGGATCTGGATTAACTTTTAACACGTACAACGTACAAACAAATTTCCCATTATTTTGTTTTTGTATTACGCGTAAAAGTTAATCCAGATTCAGATCCCGATAATAATAAAACACACCTAATGATGTTGTGTGTGCATAGTGATGTACCACCCCCTCAATTTATCTTCAAGTCGAAATAAGTTGCTAACTTTCCTTTTATATTACTTTCTATCTCATTTCACCAATGAATTAAACTGCAGAAGTTATTCAACTCATTAATTGAGAAAAACAAAAAACAACTTACCTCAATTTTTTTCTTTTCACTATTACCAATTTTTTCTTTTCCATTCCTGCCAATAACATCACGCACACAGGAATGGTTGAGAGTTGTAAGTCACTAGGCCCTGATGGTTCTCCACGAGCTGTTTCGCTACCAAATTTTTTATTTTTTTTTATAAATAATGAAAAAACGTTGTTCACGTCTGCACACACTAACAATTACCACCCGGCTGAGATCTACTGCCATTTTTTTAATCGCTGCATGAAATTAAGTAAAGATTACACAAAAAATGGTGCAATGTCGACCATATCACCCTACTACCTTTCCATTAAGCGTGGTACACATTATCAATCCTGAGTGATACCCTTATTGAACATCAAAACTGCGTGAAAAGTTTCATGTACACACTTGTCAGTTCTGTTGGACTTCAAGTAAAGAAATTCCACTACTCCCAGAAAATAGTTTTTATTTGTTTTGAGCCTATTTCCACCACGAATTGTTCATTTTTTTTTTTTACCTAACACACATTAGCCGTATTTTATTGTCTATATGATCTGGGGGTCGATTCCCTAACTGTAAAAACTTGAAGTGAAAAAAAGTTATCATTTCAGTTTTCACAGAACTTTATCATTTTATCACTTCACAAACACGCGCAAGGCGGTTTCCGAACTCGTTATGAAAAACAACTGCCAAAGGGAGTACTAAAAAGTACTAAAATGAGAAATGCATCTCATCTTCCTCAATCTCTCCTGGTAAAAGATGGTTGTTGTGTCATAGAGAGACCAAGGTGGCGACTGGGGTGTATAATGAGTAAAATTGTTTCGCTTTATTATTTATATTTTCACAGACTTATCATATGAAAACATTTTGGCATTTGTTTTCATTTTTTCACACTTCGGGAATCGCATTTGGCATCAGTTTCACAGATAGAGAATCGACCCCCCCGTGATCCTTATCATGGTAAGCAAAACAGACAGGATCTAAGGAGTGTTATATACTCGTTTCTTTTTGCCTTACGTTTGTTTATCTTACATGTCCGGTTTATTTTAACGGCCAAAGTAAATTTTTAGTGTTTTTCATAATTTAGTTTAAAAAGACTTAGGTGCCAGTTATAGCTTTCATTGAAAACTTTAATGTACGATTTTGAGTAATTTAGAAAGAAAAATCACTTATTATTTTAGGTCTGTTCGTGTACTTCCCATAGCTTCGAATTTCTACAAATTTAATTTTTTTTTTATATGAGCTTTGACAGAACTTTGGGCTCAATCCGTAAAAATTCGTAGGTTTGGGAGGTACGCGAACGGACATTATGATAGACAAATAAATCTGAAAACTTAATTAAAGGTTCTCCCAAACCAACGCGAATTCGCAGCGACGACGAATTTTTCTTGTTGTTTTAGCGTTGTGTCATATTTTTTTCTATTGTGAATAATTCACTGCGAATCGCTCCGCATTCGCGTTGGTTTGGGGAGCCTTAATGAAATATGTTGTTGCCTTTCCCTTTGGAATCGATAAGTAATTTATTTCTCGTTTTCGATTTTCATTTCAAAAAGCAAAATTCACATAAATATCAAAAATAAAAAAACCTGCTATAATTTATAGCTCGAGAAATAGTATGTCGAGCTAAATTTGAGTTTTTAGTTGGAGCAGCGTATCTCTTGGCTGAAATGCTTAGCTAAATTTAAGGTTGGGTAAATTTTGAAGAGAATTTTGTATGGGAGTTAAATTTTTGCGTGATCTGCGTATACTTAGCTAATAACTGCAGGAAGGCCGCACCTCTGTGACCGTAAAGTAATTCATATTACGGGTCCCAATTGTAAAATTAGTTTTCCATTTAACAATTTTATGAAAAATTGATCCAAATATTTTCTTGGCGTTTTGTTTTTAATAAAAAATTTTGAGTTTGAATGCAAATTCTTTGGAAAATTATTGCCACAAAAATTTTATAATTTCAATGAAGGATTTAAGATCAGGGACTGAATTACCGCGTCAGTGACCGAATGAGTGGAGGTTCCATCAGTGATCAGTGAAAAATGCCAAACTCACATGATTCAGTCACGTATTGCTCGATAACTGATGCGGTAATTTGGCCTCAGACTTCTGGCTTTTAAAACCGCTTTTGTTTTGCATTTTAAGTATTGCCGTTGTTCTTTTTAATATTTGTTTTTCCATTTAAGTGTTTTTTTTTCGAAAATCGCCGCTACCTTCTAAACGGGATGGGATAGATCCCCCTCCCATGGTAAAAATGTTTGTATTTGACCCTTCTACAAAAATCCGTTATAAATTTTTGATGCCCAGGGTATGGTACTCGTGCCACTTAAGTGTATAAAGGCTTTCCCAAACCAACGCGTTCGTAGCGAAGATTCGCAGCGAATTATTCACAATAGGTGAATTTTTTGTTGTTGTTTAGCGTTGTGTATTTGTCATATTTTGTACTATTGTGAATGATTCGCTGGGAATCGCTCCTCAAATACGCTGCTGAGTGCTGACGCGAAACAAAATTTGTAGTTGGCTTCAAACGAGACAACGAAATGCTTACGAAACCGAAGCAAAACAATATTTGTGGACAGATGCACAAATTCAACACACAAAACGCACAAAATAAATGGTATTGGTAATTAATCGTGAACGAAAATAGAGTGTAGACTTCTCCAAAATCTGCTACAATAATCAATTTCTATCATCAAACAGCGTACTGCAGAACAAAAAGTAGAACTAAATTGGTGTCTATGATTTTGTTGTGTAATTTTTGTATTGTATTTTTCGTATCGCATCAGCGGCGCACTAGGCTTCATAATCAAAATGAGGCTATTTTGTCCATAGTTTAACATATATTATAGGTATTTGGCATACCTATGTAATTTTGGTATATTAAACATCTAATAAAGGTTACATATTTCGACACAAAGATATCAATCAATAACTTTACACCCATTTTTATAACAAAAATCTCAAAGTTTTCATTTTCTCAATGATTCTTTTCTATAACTTTACTCAAGTGCACTGATAATTCATTTCATATTTTGTGCTGGAGACTATCCTGTTTTATTTCCGTTTTAAATTTTAAAACAAAGAAAGAAATTCAATTTGCATCTCATCAAGGCAAGGTTGGAAGGTTTTTCAAATTAGTTGGAAAAAAAAAACTACAAACAAACACTTAAAAGTCCTTAACTCTGACTTCTTATCCAATTATTTCCGTCTTAGGGCTGAAAAATCTGATAAATTAAATTGAACTAATTATTTGCCACAGAACTTCTACTCAGCCCAACCACAACCCCTCACCGCACCATCCTTATCATTGATGAGATAGATACCTTTAAGTCTCATTTCTTGCTGTCGTTTTTGGAAAAGAAATGATGCGCACCGGTGTTAGCAATCTCATCCTTACCAACCAAATTCAAATTTGCAACAGGAGACTGGACAAAAAACGATAAATTTTTCCCCTAAAGTTAGGTTGCCTTATAGCGGGTAGAGGTAAAGCTAACTTTTAATTATACCTACTCTTACAGAGGGGACGGTGGGTGGTGTGTTGCCAAAAGCCAAAGGCAAATAGATTGTAGGTGCGTGTGATAAGGAATAAGGTTGATATTTGTTTAATTTCAATTTTCTAATTCAATTCATCAGGTAATTTAAAGTACCTACCTGCAAAAATCATCTAAAAACCTTGGTTTTCGTTTTATGACCTAAGTAAAGAGATAAGGGATATTTTCCAAAAATAGACGGGTAATTTTAAAGAGCTTTCTTTCTTTTTCGTAATTGCTTTGGAAACACTTACAATGACAAGCCACTGTAATGCTGCTCGTAATTGTGATTTAATAAATTCAGCCCCAAAAAACCATCAAAGCAGCCATTTATTTAAAAGTTAAATAAAGATTAGGTAAAGTGTCGATTGGCTCGAAAAAAAAACGAAAGTACCATGGCAATGATGGCATGCTTTTTCGCTAGGTAAATAATATTCCGTGGTTTAAGTTTAAAATATATTTTGTTGTCTTTGAGGGGTAAGAGAACGTGTTTCAAATGATGAATCAACGTTGAGATAGATGTGTATTTGATTTATTAACATTACTTCAGATATGTTTGCATGTTTACATATGTACATTGTTTACAAAAGATATTTTACAAAATCGTATTATCTTGACTGCGAGCGTGAGAGGGACCGCAAAACGGCAGAGACTCTTCATGGATCGGGAGCCGGATAAGTAAACAAGTAAGTAGGTAAATTAGCTGGGCATTGGCGTCTGCCCGTAAAAGGTGTATAATATCCATAGAACTCTAACTTTTTCAAAGCAGTGAGTTAGCTGAAAGTTAACTCTAAGTTAGTTCAGAAGCATGTTTTTCAATTGAGGATTATCTTAATCTTTCAGTTGTCAAAAATCTATTGAAATTGATGTGCGAGAGCGTTACACTATTGATATCACCCTCTTACGCATTTCGAAATTCAAATCAAGTTAGTGCCACCACGGAGAATTCAGTGCTTTTCTGGAGTTAACTAGGACGTGCTTACACTGAAAACTGGACCTAAGCCTTTAATTAATATAAGTTAAATGTAAATTATATAAAACTGCCAGGAACATAACATTTCTTAGTGCACATTAAGCCGTAATACAGCTTCCGAACGAGCTCGTGGGGTTGGATGAGTATATACCTTTGCATACTTACAATTACAGTAAGGTGCGCTGGCCACGCTTTACCAACGCCTTATCGAGCGAAATCAATTCGAATAATATATCCCCACCAAATGACAGGAATCTGACAAATAACGAAATAGACCAATACTTAGAACAAATGGACGAGACAATCAAACGAACAATGAACAGAACAATACCAAAATACAAACAATGGGACGCAACCGACATGTATCGGAACGCGACCATTGACGCACTACACAGACAAAAAAGTGGACTGCTGACAAGACTAAAACTCTTGTACCGACGATTAACTGACCCTCACGATCTGGAGATTAGGACACTGAAGTCGTTGATCAAGAACATCAACCAACTAATTAAAGAGAACTATCGGTTGTCAATTAACTTGTATTGGGATAACAAAATTTGGGCCGTTAATTCTAGCGACCCGAGCATGTTTCCCCAAATTAACAAGATATTTAGAAGGAATGATCAGAACGACCTTCCTTGTCTTAAGCTTCAGAGAACGACAGACAGCCTTGCTCCACCACTTCTACCTTCGGAATGACATAACGCAATGGCGATCAGAGAACCTTGGTTTCACCGGGTTCAATGAAGATCATTTGGCAAACGCCATAATCGCCGAGCGAAATGGGCCCAGTTCCCTGTTAATTACGAAGTTGGAGCTCCAGCTCATCTTCGATTCATTAAAGAAGAAGAAATCAACAGGAGTCGATGGCATATCCAACGTTGTACTTCAACATTTACCTCAGGAAACAGTAGACATTTATACCACTCTGTTTAGCAACGCTCTGAATAATGCATATTATCCGGTGCGTTGGAAGACAGCTGTGGTGCATCCTCTCCCGAAAAAGGGAAAAGACAACTCCAATCCGGCGAATCTCCGGTCGATAAGTCTTCTTCCGAGTATCAGCAAGGTATTCGAAAAAGTTATCAATAGAGCTCTGTCTAAGTGGGCAGAGGACAATAATATCATACCGGACAATCAGTTCGGTTTTAAGGCGGGACATGACACTATTCATGCCGCATCGAAACTCGTTTCTGATGTCCAATGGAACAAATCTAAGAAGCAGTGTACGGGTGCCTGTCTGGTTGATTTGGAGAAGGCCTTCGACACCGTATGGTTAGAGGGTCTTTATCTAAAGCTGACCAGACTTGGCATTAGTAAACCACTATTATATATGCTTTATGATATGCTCAATGGCAGAAAGTTTGTTGTCAAGAGTGGCAATGTAACTTCTGCCACAACCTTTAATATTAAAAATGGTCTTCAGCAGGGAGCGGTCAACTCGCCGATTCTATTCAGCATTTACACCAGTGATCTGATAAGTAGTCTAACTCAGGCAATTGCGTATGCCGACGATCTAATTGCGTACAGAACAGCTGCAAAAGTCGAGGACATCAGGATTCTTTTGCAGAGTGACTTCGATGACATTCAGCGATATTGTGATGACTGGAAGTTGAAAATCAACTTTCAGAAATCAGAAACTATCTTGTTTAGGACTCCGTTGCGTGGAGCCACAAGGGATACGAGAAAGAACTGGCGCAAGCTGGTGATCGTAGGGCCAAATGGACATCCACTGGCGAGTAAAAGTGTAGTAAAGTACCTTGGCATCTGGATGGATCAGTATTTGTATTTCGACAGACATATAAATGCTGCTCTAGCCAGGGCTAGGGGAGCCTTTGCCCTGACGAAACGGTTGTTTTATAGCAGCCGGCTTGATAGCAGGGTGAAGGTGATTTGCTACATGGCCCTTATCCGGCCGATGATTGCCTATGGATGCACGGTTTGGTTCAACGTTGCCCCATCTCAAATGGAAAAGATTCGGGTGTTTGAGAGGCAGTGTCTACGACGCTGCCTTGGATTGCACAGAACACCAGAGTCGGAGTACAAACACTAGATACTATTCCAACCTGGCTCTATACAACGGGGCCAACATAAACAGGATAGATAATTTCTTGCTGAAGCTTATTCGAGGTCACATTGCAAGAGCGATGTCCTCGTCTAACAGCTTAATTTTCGGGGCTTATTACCCCAACAACGAATACTACGAGAGTGTGCGACTAAGCGGCTTTATTCCGCCCGATGCATTCCTCCACCTAGACAGTCGAGGGCTGATCCAGGATAGAGCGGCGGTTCCGCTAATCTACCACGTCGGCCGTAGAACTGTAGATCGGCGGCTCCTTTACAGTCGAGACATCCTCGCACAAGACGGAGCTGAGCACCTTCGGTTCAGTAGGACTGTGTCCGAACGGGACCGAAGAGATAGCGTAAAGCAGGAGAACCAGTTCTGGTGGTTGAAAAACGAAGATGAAGTTCCTTCAGACATTTAATAGTTGACCTTGCTATTTTCTTTTGTCTGGCCGACTTGCATAGGTTTAGGTAGTTAGTTTTAAAAAGGGACAGTCAGGGTGTCACAAAAAAAAAAAAAAAAAAAAATATAAAATCAACAAAAATACAAAAAAAATATAAAACCGGAAAATGCTTGCTGTGGCTGTTCTAGTTTGTAAGTAGTCTGTAAGTAGCTTATAAGTAGGTTGTAATTAGTTTATAATTAGTTGTAAATAGTTTTAAGTAGCTTTAAGTAGTTTTAATTAGTTTTAATTAGCTTTAATTTAGTTTTATGTAGTTTGTAAGTTTTATATAAAACCAAAAAAAAAAATAAAGACAATGATACCGAGTTTTTTTTGTTAATTCTTCTCGGTAAAAAATAAAACCGACCTGGATTTAGTATTAAGATAGTTCTTAGGCCGAAAGGCATTAGCATTAAGTTATTATAGTTTAACTTAGAGCGCCCGACTGGGGCCAGTAAGTTAGTTTTAAGATATTGATAAGTAGGCTAGTTTTTATGAATTTTTGTCTAGCTTTAAGATAGTTTTAAGAAAATTGAAAAATAAAAATGAATTAAAAAAAAAAAAGTGCACATTAAACCAATTTTTCAAGGTATTTTTGACTTCAAAAGAGGTTTTTAGTAAATCAATGAAAGAATTAATGTATTTAGTTATGGGCATGCGAGTATACAAACATTTTTTTTTTTAAATTTATTTTTTATGTGAATTAAAAGATGCTTCAGAAAATGTGCAGATACGGGACAAATACGAAACACATTACTAAGTATGGGGTACTTGTAAGTCTCGCGTTTCTTAAAAAATAAACTGGGACAGGCTATAGAAATACGAAACAGTCCCGGAAATCTATACCACTAGAAAGAGTCTCAATGATTATTATTCTTATTTGTATGAGCATAAGTCTTTTATTTTATTTATTTGCTAACTTCAAGCTGGCTAGATAAAAATAAAAAATGAATAACAATATTTAGATAAATTTAAAATACATAATAAGGGTATTCTTGCAATGTCGGAGAACTATTGTAAACGTTGTAATCGTCGGAGAGTTTCCTACATATCGTAAACAAACTGTCAACATTTGTATGAGAAATCTTTTCCGACAGATCGTAAACTTTCCTACATATGTACATGAATTTGTATCGTAAATAAAAATGGTAAATGTGGTAAACTTTTAAACTGATTCTGAACGAAAAAGAATCAAAAACAAATAAAATGAAAACTTCAAATTGAGAGACATTTTATTCAAAATGGCTGAAGCCTGATTCACAATGCGAAGAGGAAACGAGATGTGAACGTGAAGAGTTCTCTTCGTTTAACGAAAACGACAAACGACTTTCAAATAACGATAGCATACGAAGGTATACACAATGCAGGGTTTCTCGTGGTCACGTCACGATAAGGAATCGAAAAAAAAAATGAAAAAAAAATCTTTGTTGACAAGTAATTTACATTATGGAAACAAAATTTAGAATTCTAGACACAATAAATAGAAAAAAAAACAAAAATGGAAGACAAAATTGGGCAACAGTATCTTTTTATTTGACGTCAAACAAACAGCGGATTAATTTACGATGTTTACGCAAGCCGTTTCAAAATGGTGTTCATTAAACGTGTATCGTTATCGTAAGCTAAAAAAACTACTATGTCGAAAAGTGTACATCGTTGCATGAATACTCTTAATATAAAATAATAAAAAAAACTTATTCTAGACTTAAACTAAAAAATGGGGGTATGAAAAATGGGAGTATGGATTTCAACTAAGGGGGGAATACAAGGATTAAGAAAAGAGTGTGTGCAGTGTTGGGCAGTCGTAAATTTATTTTTTATTACATGACACCAATCCAATTTTGAAGTAGGTATCAAATTAAAAAAAATTTATATGCAATATTTTTTAAAATTTTTGGAATTTTATTTTATAAATAATTTAGCCAATGATGCTTAAATTCAAATACAAAATTACGTTCCAATTACGGAAGAAGGTAATTAGTTATCCAGAGTAAGAATATTTTAAATTGTATAATAGTAGACCGTACTTTTTTTAGCACACAGAAAATGTTTCATCTTTCTTGAGCAAAATGAGATCTTCCTCAACGGTTTTAAAGATATTTGTTTATTAGATAAGGTTATCGTTGCATAAAAGTTAATTTTTCTTAATTTTTTTGAAGAATATTAAGAAATCGTTATTTCAAAAAATTGTCTTTGAATGTGTATTGAAGATGCAAGACAATTTGTAATATTTCCTTAAACAAAAAATCAATTTGACAGTTTTCAAGAGAATTGCAAGTAAAAAAATCTTTGGGAGATAATGTACAATTAGAACCCATTGTTCGGAAATAAACTAGTCACGGAAAATAAAAAACAATTTTTTAAAAATTTTGATCAGTGTTTTTTGAGAAGCTGTATCTTTGTGATGGTTGAAACAAAAAGCATTATTCAAATTTATATTCTTTTTCACGATGTTTGCTTGCAAAAAATTTTTTTACAGTACCGTGACCTCACTCTAAACATTTTTTTTTGTGTTTTTTGAAGGTCCCGATTTTCAAAGATAATTTTTTTTTGAGTTTATCAAATGTAATAGTCAGAAACCCTATTTATTCATTTTCAATAAAATTTTTGTCTGTGGTCGTATAATTTATTTTGCATGGTTTATCTGACTTTTAATGAAAAAAATACGTTTGGCTTCGATTACCAATATATTAGCAAAAATTGAGGTCATAAAAAAAAAATTCAAGGGCAGTTTTGGAAATTTGAGTAAGTTTTTTTGATGATTTTTTTAAAGAATTTGAAGAAATTTTTTTTTGACTCTTCACCTTTAGTTAAAAAAAAGTAGATACTAAAAAACCAGTGTTTGTGGTCTTTCATTAAATCTCTTGGTACTTTTCAAATTTTGATTTGAAGACTTGCATTGGTATGCAGATTTATAGACTTTTACATCGGCATCAATATTTCTGTAAATTTTCAAATTGATTAACTGAACCGTTTCCCTTGACAAAATTTTCAAAGTCTTACAAACCAATTAAAGGGACAAATTGTGTTGTCCCTATACATCGCGTAGTCGTCATGGAAATTAATTAAAAACAACTATTTTCGTTAACTTTTTTCACAGTTTCGCATTGGTTAGATATATTTTTGACTTAAAATGAAATAAAAAGTACATTTTTCCAAAAAAAAACTTGGTCGGAGAAAAATGGGTACAACAGCATCTATAACTGATGAGCCTAACTTTTGTACCTGGGCGAAAAGCATTTGGACTAAAGGGCGCAGAATCTTTATTATGAAAAACGGTTTGGTGAATCAATTTGAAAATTTACAGAAATATATGAAGAAAAATTCAGAGTGAAATTGAATTTGTATATATAAAAATGCTACATATATGCTGTTAATTAAATAAATTGAAATGAGTTTTCAATTATAAAATATGACCTGGAAATTGTTAACAAAACATTTTTGTTTCCTTTATTCAAAATGATCAAACATCTTTTAAATTTAGACACTTCTAAAGTTTTCGAAAATCTACACGTTTTTTTGTAATTCAAAATTTAAATACTTACTTATTGTTTTTGATTGTGTCATCACAAAGAAAAATGAGCTTATTCTTCTTTTGGTTATAAACGTACAAAATTGTTCCATAAAATTTTGTGTTGAGTAATTGATCAGTCTTTACGTTAAACCAATGTTTACTGAGATAATTGACTTCACCTCTGAAATTCCATAGAGGAAGAAAAACTTAATTGCTTTTTTCTGGTGAAAACCCTTCCTAGGGTTAAAAATTTCAATTAGCGTAAATCTCGATGCCCATTTGACTCGACTTATGAATTTGGAGAAAATCATTCCACAAAAAAGGCCGCCATTCAACTTTTGTCTCAGAGTAATGTTTAGGTAAATCTTTAAAAAATGAGACTTCCTTAAAATGATTACTGAACTTCTTTGATTGTTAATTTCTTTTTTGTTTCAAACTGACTGAAATTTCACATTTATTTAACAATAGGAAATTAATTAAGAAAAATCTCTTGCAAGACATCTAACGCAAAAAAGTCAATAACAACCACAGTTCAAATGTGTATTTTCATCATTTCTTGTTACTAATTTAAGAAACTTCTGAAAATTGTGTGTCCGTCACATCAAGTCGTATAATCCCCCCTTTATTACAAAGCTAATCTGCTTTGGATTATTTCATTGAAATACACATAAAAGTCCTTCTAATGTTCTTGTCATTGCTATATTGCTGCTGATGCTGCTGCTGTTGCTGCTGCCTGCTGCCGCTGCTGTTGCTGTTGCTGTCCATGTTCATTGAAACATTTTAAATTGTTTCTTCAAAAGCAGCAAAGCAGGACACGACTGACTGTCCCCAAAGTTGTTTTGAATATTTACTTGATTAAAGTTTTTCTTCTTTTTTGATGTAAAGTTGATTAAGAAACTTTATGCAGTTTGCAGTTTATAGTGGACTGATGCACTCTGGCAGTGGTAAGGGGAATTTTCTTCATCATTTCTTAAAATCGCAAAAGATGAAGACGAAGAAGTTTAAAAAACATTTTTTTTTTTCGAAAGAAAAGTTAAACAGATGAAGAAAGTGAATTGAAATAAATGAAGTTGCAAGTTTCGCGAATGCAGCTGCAAAATATGTACAAGTATAATATTTTTTTTTTTTTTTTAAACACTGACTTGTCAAGAGCGGCTAGAGGTCTGATTTGCTAAGACTAGGACATAATCAAGGGGACTTACACTGATTGCCAGGATGTCAAAACATTTGTGAATATAATTAATAAATAAAATTAAAAGTTTGATGTTTTTGTTTTGCAGCAGACTATCGTGTAGAGAATTATTTTTATTTTAATAGAAATTGAAAGGCATTGAAGATGAAAGAACTTTATAGTAAGATAAAATATTTAGCCAGTTTATATTGTTGGGATCTCAGAGGACTTAGAAATATAAACAGTAGGATTCCTCTCAAAAAATACCTCACACTTTTCCCCTTAAAAACTAAGACTTAAATTTTTTGGGTTCGCTCGCTCAATTATTTTTCCTAACAGTAAATTACATAAGATGAGGAAATCTGTTGATATTTTCATCTTTTCCTCTGTCAAAGAACGGTGGAAAATTACGGAACGCTTGAGAAATTAAACTGGCTAGTTGGAGTTTGTTAATGTAGTGAAAATTATTGAACTGCTGAAATTAGTTTATAAGTTTTTCAAGGCCCCCAATTCGAATCTAACATCAGAAATACATTAACTTTGATAATCAAAATATTTTAACCAAAAGTTCAAAAATACCGTTTTTTTTATAGGTTTTATTATCTGTAAACTGTAACATAACGGAATTATTTTTTCTCTAAAATAAGCACACAACAGAACCTGAAGAACTTATCTTTTTCTTCAAATTTTGTGTTATTCTAATATTTATTTTTCTTACGGAGAAATAGTTAAATTTTTGAAAATTCGAAAAACTATTTTTCCCTGTTTGAGGGAAATACACAAAGGTTTTACGATTTATGAAGGCTTACAATAATTCATTATATTTTGTTTAAGTTTTTTGAACTGTTTTTGAGATAAACAGGGTTTTCTCTATTTTTTTAAATGGTAAGTAGGTACCTAAAGTTATTTTTGGAGATACAAAAATTAAATTTCCCCTCTCGAAAATTTCTCTATCTGAAGTTGTGTTGTTATTAAAACTAGTATCCGGCAAGTGTTCCAGATTCGACCCCTTCAAAACTTGCAATGATATGTGAATGTGAACTAAAAGAAGCATCTTTTTTCACTAACAATAAGTCTGACATTATACCATAATTTAAAAAAAAAAACAACTTTAATATTGGTAAAAAATTATGATTTAAGCACAACAACAATTTGGTGTAACTCTGCATTGTTCTTGTATTTCACATGCTCTTTTTTTGGAAGCGAAGATAAAAATTCACTTTTAAACAGGGCTGTTATATGCTACAAGGACATTTAAGCCGACAAACTGGTGCCTATATCAACTATTTTACGCTTTCAAGCTTGGGAGGAATTCTTTGGTAGCCGGTAGCCCAGGAAAATTAGACAAAAAAAAAAAAATGGCAAAACTACGAAAAAATTCTGACAAAGCTGAATTTCGGTTGGACGCTTTGTGTTGACGTCTTATAAGCATTTCCTGAAAAGTTCCGCAAATTTGGGTTCAATTTTTTAGGGGGGGGGGGGGGGGGTGTTTGGGTTGAAGAGGGGGTAAAATTCAGTTAAAATGTGAAGGTACAAATTGTAGCTTATGTCATTCTATACACAAAAAAGATTAACATACTTTTTTCAAACAAGCAATAGATTCTGAGAAAATCATGCAAGAACTTCACGGTGGAGTAAATTTTGTCAAAATATCTATTAAAATTTCACTAACCGATGGGCTAGATTCAGCAAACATAATTTTTTTTTGAAAAAGTAATAAAATATATTAATGCTCATAAAATTTTGGACAAAAAAGATTCTAACACTTTTTTTCGTAGGAGTAATAGATTTTGAGAAAAAACGTGCACAAACGCGCTTATTGCCTTTTTACCAAGGCAAAATGAAGAAAGACAAAAAATCATTACAGTGAAAAACTCTTCTTATAACGTTTGTGCACGTTTTTCTTGAAACCTGTTGCTCCTACAAAAAAAAGTGTTTCAATATTTTCTGAAACTTACAGAATTCGTCAATAGCTCATTTTTTGCATGATTTTGCTGTAAAAGTAAATTTCATCGAGATGTTGAACAAAAACCAAATCACCTTCTTTTCCGTGATGGCGGTCTTCCCCTTACCCCGAGCACCCCAAATCATACTTTACTTTACTTTAGATGACACTCACAGTCCAGGATGGACTACGGCCTCAACCAACAAGCCCCTCCAGCCAGCTCGGTCCCTAGCTAACCGCCTCCAGTAACGCACTCCAAGATGGTTGAGATTGCTCTCCACTTGTGTGCGCCACCTTAGGTGGGGTCTTCCTCTGCTGCGCAGACCATCAGGGGTGGATTCGAAGATTCTTCGGGCTGGTGCGTAGGTGTCCATACGCTCCAAGTAACCCAGCCATCCCAGCTGCTGTATTTTCAGCTTTTTCACCAGGTCGACGTCGCTGTATAGCCCGTAGAGCTCATTATTAAATCTTCCCTCCATACTCCATCGATACAGACTGGACCGAAGATCACCCGAAGAATTTTCCTTTCAAAGCACCCAAGCAGACTCTCATCCGTTTTTGACAGAGTCCATGCTTCTGCCCCGTACAGCAGGACCGGGATGATAAGGGTCTTATATAAAGTCTCCTTGGTTCTTTGAGAGAGGGCTTTACTACTCAAATGCCTTCTTAGCCCGAAGAAACAGCGATTGGCCAGAGTAATTCTTCGTTTGATTTCTGCACTGATGTCATTTTGCGATGTAATAGTGGAGCCCAGGTAGACAAAGTCCTTGACAACTTCGAAGTTGTACCTATCCATCGTGACGTTTTGCCCGAGTCGCCGATGTTGAGATTCCTTTCTCAATGATAGCATATACTACGTCTTGTCCTCATTAACAGCCAAACCCATTTTCGCCGCCTCCGCTTCAATACTTGCAAACGCGCCGGTAACAGCTCGCTTCGTTCTTTTCATGATGTCAATATCATCTGCATAAGCAAGTAGCTGAACGGACTTTTGAAAAATTGTACCTCGGTTGTTGACTTGCGAGTTGCGTACAATTGCTTCAAGTACGATGTTAAAGAGGTTGCAAGATAATGTATCGCCTTGCCTCAAACCTTTCTCGACATCAAAGGGGTCGGTGGTGTTCTTACCGACTTTGACGGAGCAGCGAGATTTCTCCATCGTCATCCTGCTTAGGCGTACGAGTTTAACAGGGATGCCGAGATGCGACATATGGCTCTGTACAGCTCGTCTCTGTTTACGCTATCATACGTGACTTTGAAATCGATAAAGAAATGGTGTGTATCGATTTGAAACTCCTGGGTTTTTTCCTAAATCTGTAGAGAAGATTTGATATTCTTTACAAAATATCCCAATTTCCTATCCAATTAATGTACCCCTTCCAAAGTTATTCGAGGTCAAAGCGGTATTCATAGGGAATTTAAATTTTTTTTTGGATTCCGTGTTGAAAATATCAACTACCAACTAGCAAAAGGTATGACAAAGGCTAGAACACGTATTTTACACCCAGGTTAGAAAAAAGCCATTCTGGTTATTTCTTCCTGTTTAGGCAAGAGGGTCAATTTTCTAAAGAAATCGGCATTAAAGAGACAAAATATTTAAAAAGCAACGGCAATACATAAAACGTCAAGCTGTATCTTTTCTTGAAGCCATCAATCAATTTTTGAAATTAGTTTCTTAAGAAAAAGTCATTTTTCTCAATATTTTTTGAAAAAAAAAATATTTTCAAACTTAAAATACAAAGAAAAAAGTAATATTTTTTTTTTTTTTAATTGGTTTTTCGAAAATTTTGGAAAATCAAATACAATTTATTGTTTTTAGTATTCACTATCTTCATCAATTTTTAATCAAATACTGAAACCCGTGTTTGAAAATATTGTTTCGTAGTTTCTGAGAAATAACTCCAGCTGCGAAATGTGAAGATAAATTTAATGATTGTTTTAGAATGAAACATCGAAGTTTTTAAAAAATCGGCTATCAGCATTTTTTTCAAGTCATATTTCGTGTTTTTTTCGAAAGGGGTCATTTAATCACTCATATCGCAAGTAAAACGGAAAAACTCAAAAATAAATAAAAAATAACTCCAAAGAACGAAAGGATCAAATAACTTTGGACAGATTTTGAAAATCTTTTGAGTCCCAATGGAATGATAAACACACTGATCTTCTTTAAAACTAATTTTAATACATTTACGAATTATGTCAGACAGGTAATAGAATTTTGATGTGCATATGTACATTATATCGTTCAAATTTACGATCTTTTGGGAATTGTCTTTTAAAACTTCCGGCAGCACCATCTTATGATATTTATCAAAATTTTACAGAACAGATAAAAATAATTCCACTTATCTGCTCATGTAAGAAAGTAATCAATTATATTTTGAATCCCTCTTGCCATATCAATTTCTTTAGCTCATCTCCATAAAATAAATTTCAATAACAACATATCACATTGCAGAGAACATAATAAAACTATGGAAACCTACACAAATCTTATGGAGTCTTGCAAGGATATCCATCATATGTTCGTATATTTTCTAAATGCCTATATGAAAGAACCACTACGAACTTTATTCCCATACCTACTATTTTTTTGTAGAAAATGATACGCCTAGGATGTTCTCTCTGGCTTCTTTTCATTCGACTGTTCCTTTTAGTCCTTCCTAGAAATATATTATAATAGAACACACACAGCTCTCACACTGAAATATTCTCATAACAAAAATACGCAGCATAGTTTTAAGAATTTGCAAAACCGAGTGATAGACTATGAAACTTCATAAAAACTTTTGTCGAATTACGTGTACCTATTTTTTTTTGTCACGTTAATAAATGCTCTACAGTCTTGAGTCTTATTCTCATCTCTCGTTGTCATGGTCGCTGTCCTTGTGTTGCTATGGTCGGTTGGGTGCTTCAAAATGCGGAAATACGATAACATGGAAACTTGCCTCCGAACAGAGGATAGTAAATTTTCGCCCGATGTGCCTTAGTATGTAATGTAGGTTTGGTGTAGGTACATGATGGTGAGAGAGTATCCTGGATGCATATCTAGAAATTCCATTATAGTTCATCCAGTGAATATAGTGTTGAATGAAAGGCATCAGAAGAGACCCAAGAAGGCGATCCTGTATCCTGATGCTCACTTTGGTTACAAGGAACAAAACTTATCTGCCCCGCAGTGCAAGATATTTTGTCTTCGTTACGCCTAAGGCGACGTCCGTAGCTAATTTATAGTGATGGTTGTTAAAAAAAGTGTGTCTAATTTCACCAGTTTTATAGTTGCATCAACCACTTTTTTTTTTGGAAAAGTTGCACCAACGCAAAATGCCTACCTAGCAACTTGTTGGTATTAATTTTGTTCTACATCATATCCAATTTTCAGCATAGGCAGACGATTGCTTATTCTTTTTGAGCCCTTAGATAATCACTGTAAGCCTTTTGATTCACAAAATTTAAAAAAAAACAAATTTTTAGTAAAAGAATACATATGTGATTCCATTTTATTTTGGGGGTTTTTTGACATTTTTTATTTCTTTTTCAGAGATAAACTTGAAAGTTTTATAAACCTAAGATCCCCTATGCCAACAATTGAACAGATTGATCATGAAGTAGAACAATTTATTGCTGATGTGCAACAAGCTGCAGAAGAAAGTACTCCAACAATTTCGAACTCAAGAGAAAAAGAAATAAAATATCCTGTCGAAATAAAGGAGCTGATCTTGGAGAAAAGAAGAGCTCGAAGAAAATGGCAAGCTACGAGATTTCCAAGTGATAAGGCAGTTTTCACCGTCTTAACAATGAACTAAAGAGAAGAATCTGTGAATTTAAAAGTGATTCACTTAATAGATTCCTGAATAGTCTGACGGCGGATGCTTCTACGGAATACTCCTTATGGAAAGCAGCTAAGCGCCAAAAAAGACCACAGGCACGAAACCCGCCAGTAAAATCTCAAGATGGTAAATGGATCGGAAACCCAAAACAAAAGGCTGATCTCTTCGCTGAACATCTCGCGAATGTTTTTAAGCCATTTCCAGCAAGCACAGCTACAGATCCCTTACAGTTTGTTGATAGAAACGACGAATGTGAAATTCCTTTTGTCACGCTCAAAGAAGTAAGAAGTATGTGTCAACATAAGTTGTCTAACAAAAAATCACCAGGGTACGATCTAATAACTGCTCAGGTTGAAAGAAATGCCTTCTATAGCCTTCAAAAAACTCCAATTTATAATAAATGCATGCCTTAAACTAAGATATGTGCCACATCATTGGAAAATTGCAGAAATCATTGTTATACCTAAACAAGGTAAGCCACCAACAGAAGTAACATCTTACAGACCTATATCGCTTATACCAATCATGGCAAAAGTTTTCGAAAAACTGCTTCTGAAAAGACTAAGCAGAATAATAGAAGAAAGAAGACTTATTCCGATCAGTTTGGATTTAGAAATAAACATTCCACGATAGACCAAGTGCATCGGATTACGGATGTTTTGGAAAAGGCACTTGAAGAAAAACAAGTATGCTCGGCTATATTCTTAGATGTTGCTCCAGCCTTTGACAAGGTTTGGCACTTGGGACTAGAGTACAAACTGCAAAGGGATCTTTCCAGGCAGTACTACGAAATACTGAAATCCTACGTTACGAACCGACTCTTTAGAGTACGGTACGACCAAAATTACTCGGAACTAAAGAAAATTGAAGCCGGTGTACCACAAGGAAGTGTCCTAGGACCAACCCTGTATCTGTTATATACAAGGGATATTCCAGTGGACATCAACGCTATCATGGCCACCTTTGCTGATGATACTGCAATATTGGTGCCAGATAAATCCGTTACGAAGGCTACCCAAAAACTGCAAAATGCAGTCGATAAAGTTAGTGATTGGACGCAAAAATGGCGAATCAAACTAAATGAAACAAAATCGACGCATATAAACTTTACAAACAAAATAATAAACAATGTTCCAATTCTTATTAACAGTACAACAGTACCTTACTCCAATACTGCCAAATACCTTGGAATGACTTTGGATGCAAAGCTTAAATTGAAAGAGCACATCAAAAAGAAAAAAGACGAACTAAACTTGAAGTACAGAAAAATGTACTGGTTACTGCGAAAGAACTCTGACCTATCTATCCAGAACAAGCTAATGTTATATAAGCAAGTACTGAAACCCGTTTGGACATATCGCATCCAACTATGGGGCTGTACAAAGAAAACAAATGCTGAACTCATCCAAAAATTCCAAAGCAAGGTCCTTCGCGGAATAATAAATGCCCCTTGGTATATAAGAAATAGCGATCTACATCGTGACCTGTATCACACAATCAGCGACTGCAAAGTCATACCAACTCCGAAATGGAGACCGTCTTAAATGTACGAGACAATGTTCGGAGATTAAGAAGAACCAAGCCTCATGAGCTGATGGTCTAATAACTATGGGAAAGTGTTCTAACTTAAACTTCCCACAATGCGACTGATAAATTAAGAAAGAAAAATCATTTGTCGATCTTTCATAGATTGGTCCTGATTCACCGGTGGTTTTAGTGCGGTAAGAGTCCCACATTACTTGGTACCGATTCTTACCGAGTGTCTTTTGAAGATTTCCATCGGATAAAAAAAAAAAAAAATTTGTTTATTGACAAAATACAAATTGTATTGATATAATAGGTATAGAGAAAATGTTGCAACTTATAAAACAATAATGTAGTATATAATATTTACCGTTCGTTGTTACTGCCGAGCTTCGCAGGCAGGCTGCGTCCTTCGGAACTTGACATTCCTTTCCATTTTCCTACCTCTTCCTTTTCATTTTCCTATCCTTTCCTTTTTCCTACCCTACCTCTTTACCGATACTCCTCACTTCCTCTTGCCTCGAATCTCCAAAATAGGTTCAACGATTTTGATTAAAAAAAAATAAACCAGTGTATTGTAGGTAAAGTGTCTCTTTTTGTTAAAAAAATCACCAAAAACTAGTGCAAAAGTGGTGTAACCCAATTTTTGATCAAATTTTCAAAAAATTCAACGTTAGAAAACGGGCCGATGAATACTTTTGAAACTAGGTTTATAAATTTACATGTACATAAATTAATAAATACTCAAAACTGGCATACCAAATTTTTTATATCTATTTTTAAATTAGATATATAAAATCTAAATTTTATATATCTATAAGAAAATTTTGTTTTTAAGAAAACTGGTCCAACGATTTATTTTTTTTTGCATATATGTATTTTATATTTTTTGCCGTTCCTAATGATTTGAGTATTTGAGTATACCTAATCAAAATTGTACTTATTAATAAAAATTTGATAAAATTTTTAATATAAAAATAAGCTTTTGTGTTTATAAGTTATAACTAACTTCTATAACGAGAAACGGTGATGATTTTGCGGTCCTTAATAATTTAAATACTTATAAATATTTTAAAGAATCTTTAATAAAAAAATATTTTGTGTTTATTGTGCCTCTATTCATTTAAGAACTTATTTAAATTATTAATTTGACCAAAATTTAACTTTTGTGTTTACTGCAACTTCCCATGATTAACTAGGATGACGGTGCCGTCCCTAAAAAAATTAATACTATAATAATAACTACATTTTCTAAAATAAAAACTTAGCTAAGTTCCCAATAAAAAAAGTTTGTAGGTAATAAGTATACAACCAGGGACGTGCCGTGGTGTTTTCAGTAGGGTGTGTGCTAACTTGTTTTTCAATAAAACCTATTTGTTTTAAGCTTTTGCCCACAGAACTAACACTCGTTGCAAAACGAGCCTGTTTTCAGATACTTACTGCCTGAATAGAATAAAGTGCTGAAACTGGAACTTTAGCTTTAGCTGGAATAGCTGCCAAACAATTTCAAACCGTACATACCACTGCACCTGCGTCACGTTGTGTTCGCATCATTTAATTTGTGTATATTCAACATTTTGACAGCTATTCCAGTGGCAGCTCAAGTTGCAGATCTGTCTCTCTTCTGTTCAGCCATTTAGTCGTTGCAAAAAACAAGTAGATACTTCAAACAAAAATAATTCTAAGAAGCTACAAAACTCTCTCACAATTAGTTTGTTGTAAAGCTCAGCCACAAACCCAACAGGAATAGGTTGTAAAAACTTTTTTCATTTAATCAAATAAATAAAATAATGTTTGAAAATTATTTCATCATCTTTAATATTTTTCTTTGTCTTTTTTTTTTTTTTTTTTTTTTTAATAATTCTAAACATTTTGGGCCACTAAATAATTCTACCTGTAAAATTCAATAGCTGCAACTATTATCCTATTAGTTTCCGAAAATGTTGGTTTCTTAATAAGTATCAAATTTATTGAAAACAAAAATCGAAAGTTTAAAAATTTCAAAACAAATTTCAATAAGTTTTTAAAGTAATTACGATATTTATCGCTTTTTATGTTGCTATTTTACTTTTCTTATAATAAGGGTATTCATGCAACTTCCTAAAACCCTAGATGATAAGCTTACAAATTGGATAAGTTTATCTTTTGGTTAATGAACTGTCAAATTTTGTATGGGAAATGATTTACACAATTTAGTTAAACTTATCAAAGGATTTTGTTGCGTAAAATTAACTAAACTAGTTAAACTTATGCAAACGTCATTGTGACTCACACTGATTGAATTACCTAGCATTTAATTAAATGTATAAGAAAGGTCCTTCATGCTAACTTTGCGTGAACTTATCATTTTACACAATTTGTAAACTTACGAAGTTGCATGAATACCCTTAATATCTAAAAAAAATGGGTATTCATCTTTTGTATATTTTAAATGTTTAAACTTCACAAAATCAGAAGGCTTCCTTTATTTTTTTATTTCGGTAAAAATTCTCAAGCAATGTAACTTTGATCGCGATCCCCGAGCACTGTAAATTAAAAATCACCATTCAACATCCATCAACACTGGAACAGATATAGACAACAGAGCATATACAGAATTCTCAACGTAGCGAAGTGCCGAATGATGAACCGTGGTGCGCTCGATGAAGAAGAACACCTTGCTATCTAAATTTCTATGAGGAAGAATGAACTTTGTGTGGTTTTTTTGTTATGTTTTGTATGTGGATTTTCTTTACCTCGGTGCGCTAAATTTTGTAGAACACCCTGATGGATGAATTTTTCGTTTCTTTGAGGAAATAAATTAGCTTTGAGTTGCCGAATAAAGAACGAATGTGCGTTGATGAAGTTGAAGATATATAAATAGATTAATAAGGGTAGGGAGAGAACAAACTTCGTGTTGTTTTTATTTTAGTTTAAGTGGAGTGACCGAATTTATAATTCTTTTTTGTGTGTGAATTTTCATTGCTTTTGGTGCGCTTCATTTTGAGAACACCCATGATGTTTTTTTTGTTAACTTTTACTGGTAGGAAGCTTGAATGATTTTGTTTTGAATTGGTGAATATATTTTTGTTTGGGATATTGATACAGGCGAAATATTGAAAAGAAAGATAAGTAAAGTACATGAAGGAATTTTAGCATGCATGGAAATTAAGATTTTGGTTGGGTGTGCGGAGAACACCTGCGCACCTTCGAATAAATGTCACTGTATTAAACTTCCAATTCACAAAGAAGTTGATTTTGTCCTTTGCGGCCCTTAAATCCTCGCGCCCGGGAACAACCATCCCCATCGCCCCCACTTAGCTACACCAGTGAGAATTGGATATTATAATAGTTGGGTCAGGTGTCAGGTTCTTGTATTGTTGGCAGTAACTAGGTTGCCAGCAGCTATATTAAGTTGCTTGCAACTCTAGATAAAGAAATTACTTGGAAACGAGTTTCTATGTGGTTGATTGGCTAAACACTGAACTTATGTTATTCAAATTAGATAGAAATAAAAAAGTTTGATTGCATTCATAATTAAAATAATTGTTTTGGCTAAATTCACCTTAAGACGTCGTGTTACCCAGTGGTTCCATTAGCACTGCAATAACTGCTGTTTTTCCTCCACTTTTTCTTCATCAAAATAATGATAATAATGATTAGGATCATAATCATCATGAATGAAGCGACATCATCATCTAGGTTAGATGGTTAAATATGAGATGCATATGGGCATGGCAGCCGTCATAACCACTCACATCCATCTAAGACCTTAAATATGAATGCCAAATGGCATAGCTTGGTGCATGGAATTAGGATGTCATGTTGAGAAAAATGGAAATTATTAGCGCCTGTTCTTGGTAAAAGCTGAGTTTTTATATATATATTTTTTTTTAACTGTACTTTTATTTAATTCAGTTTATTTTTTATTATACATTCAATGACAAGGGAGTTTCTAGCTTCCTAGAAGGACGCAAGGACGAGGTTACTTTTTAGGGTTGTTTTTTTTTTTTGTAATAAAGTACATCATATTATTTCTCAACTTTATCTCAGTGTTGGTGAGGATTAATTATTTCATTGTTTTGTGGTCGGACATAATGTGACATTGCAAAATGTCCTTACACTCACAATATAATTAGCGGATAGTTTTCCTCTTTAAGGAGTTTTGCTATTTAATTAATGAAAAATCGGACATGAGCTAGGTACCTACATAGTTGTTGTAGTTGGAAGTTTGGTGTTCAGTTGAGACAGTATAGTTATGCATGTAGATATAGTTACAAAAATTCTATGAACGAAAACTAAATTTCATTTGAACTGAAAAGACACGGATGAATATTTCAATTTTTGTTTCAATTATCTTCCAGTGATAATTTTTGTGTTGACGAAGATAAAAGACTTTCATCAAATTAATAATCATGATGAAGTATTTAGTAATAAGTCTTGGGATGAAATATATATTATATGGGGCAACCCACATTATTCCGAGGCTAATGAACGTCAATTTTAAATTACAAATTTGAAATTTACTTGAGGCATGATGATTATGAGAAATACATTTTGAACAAGAAGCAAAAGAGTGAGAGCTTGTACTAGTAACCTATTTACACTTCATATTTTGTGAAAAGGGTATATGATCTGATGGTGTAAGGACTTGTCATTATTAAATTTAGGGATGGCTGAAGTGGTAGCAAATTCTTGTTTAAATTCGAAGAACAAAATTTAAAATTTCGGACCAGAATTAAGTAGGCTAAAGAAGCGATGATGACACTTTTTGTTTTCGCGAAGGTCTATGTTTGATGATGAGGTTTGAAACTTTGAAGACAAAACCCTTTCCGCCGTTGAAATATTTAATGGTACCCATAAACATTTTTTGTTTTAATTCCAATTCCTATTGGTATCTCCATAAAGGAGAGTTCAGAAGAGAATTAATAACTTTAATCAACAAGCACCTATTCGTCACTTTTGATAACTGATATAACCATTCACCTTAATTTGGCAATAATATTTATAGGGTGATTTGATGATATCTGTTCAATTTGCATCCTCATACTCATCGAAGCATGGGATGTTCTTAAGAAAAATATTTTAAGATAATGCTTAAAAGCTCAGATGCTGAAACCTTAAAACAATTAATCAATACATGTAAGCACTGTTCTGGTAGAGGTATAGGATAAAGTTTTGGATGCTGAAAAACAACGACACAATCGAATTATTTTATTTTCTTACTCCTCATTTTTTTTGGGGTAGAAACCCTTTGTACCATTTCATAAAGTTCAAAAACCTTTACAAGACTTGAGGCTTAGTATCACTTATGTTTGTGATAGCTGCTAAATTGAGCGATAAACTCCACGACTTAATACAAACATCTTCAATGATACGTTAAACCATGTCATTTACAAAGCCAAGAAAAAAAATGCAAAACTGGATCTTTAATAGGTATTTTTGTTATGTCGTTTTCGAGTGGACGTTCGGAGTACTACTTTTCTACTCCATTTTCACTCCAACTACTCCAAAAGCCTTCGATTGGCTGTTCGGAATACTATTTTCGGACTCTTTTTCTTTTCCAAATTTGAAGAAGGAGTAGATTTGGAATACACGCATACATATACAGTTTTTTTCGGACTACTTTTTAAAAAGTGATAAAAGCTTGAAGAAGCCATTTTGTAAAATGGCGTCATTCAGCAGTGTGTGTGTTTAAATTTGACAACACGATGTTTTCATATTCGATTGGAATTAAAAAGGAGTAGAACAGTCCGAAAATCCAATCGAAAACGACATTAGACTTGGTGGTTTTTATCTGGCAATACTTTTTTCGGAGTTGGTCTTTTTGACAGTTGTCACTTGATTTAAGCCTGATTCACAATGCGACAAGGAAACGAGACGTGAACCTGACAAGTTCTCGTCGGTTATGTCAAACGACTTTCAAACAATGATAGCATACGAGAGTATACACAATGCAGCGTTTCTTGTCGTCACGTCACGCCAAGGATTCGAAAAATTGAAAAAAAGAAGCAAAGTGACGACGATTTTCTTTGTTGGCAAGTAATTTACATAATGGAAACAAAATTTGCAAGAAAAAATACGACAAAATTGAGATTAATAGATAAAGTAATTGATAATCTGTTGCCTGGAATAATTTTCATTTAAATTTTTTGATATTTTTTTTTACAGAAAATTATAGTTCTCGTACTTAAAAATGCCGCCGCATTGAGAATTTGGAAACGATTTTATAACTAGAAAAAGATGACAGCATTTCACGTCATGCTCTCGTCTCGTTTCCTCGTCGCATTGTTAATCAGGCTTTATGGTTAGTTTGGTGTGGCATTTCACAGTGAATAGACTTAGACAGTGTTCACATTGGATTGAAAAACTGGATTTTTTTTTGACGTTTCACTATTCACATCTCACTCCCAATTCTTCAGTAAAGGAAGATATAAATACTGAAACGCAAACAAAAATCCAGTTTTTCAGTCCAATGTGAACACCGTCTTACTGCGTGCAGCTTTTTTGACGTTTCAAAATTGTGAGCGCAACCAAGTGTTTATATGGGGTTTGAAAAGAGTTTCAAACTCCTTTTAATCTCTGATAAAAACGTCAAGTAATTTGCTTCCATTTCATAATTTTCCATTTTTATTTTTGTTAATTTTTTTTTTAATTTTAACAAAAGTGTCAGAAAACCTTACATTGTAAGCGAATAAAAAAAATTACGTACGACATTTTTTGACAGCTATTCCAATTGCAGCTGCAGCTCCAGTTGCAGTACTCGATTCTGGTCAGACAGTTACTCGTGCATTTTATGTTTACTCGACGTTTTAGTTAAGGTGAAAAAAATGCATATTGTTTTGAAGAATAGGTACTTGGGAAACTTTGAAATAATATAGCTCCGTAACGGGTAATGTTACGAACAAAATTCCATGAACGTTTTGTAGAAACATTTTTTTCTAAAACTTAGTTTTCGAGATATTTGACAAGAACCCATTTTTGTGATCTATGATCCCTTATAACTACGGTGACCATCCGCCCTCTTTTTGAGAGACCAGTCCTCCTTTTTGATAGCGTGTCCTCTCTATTTTATTCTATTAAAGAGAACAATAATTTGTCCTTCTTTTACTTAATTGCCCTAATAGTTTCCTTTTTTAATCTTTCAATTTTTTTTTTAAGATGTAATACACTGTAAGTCCTTTTTTCATTAGTAACACACTTATAAAAAAATGTAGATAACACTGGTTTGATTTGTTTAAATGCAGAAATAATGATCAGGAATTATTTGACGAGATTACTTAATGGGGTTTTGTTTTGGTAAATTCAGATTTTGATCTAAAAATTGATTTTTTTCGTCGCGAATAGTATACGATTGCAGATTGATTTTTTGTTTTTATTGTATTGGTGTAAATTTTGTGTCTTTTAAACTGTCGCGATCCAGGCTTGTCAAATTGATGGCTGTTTATTATTCTGGCGTGTAATGGTGTTAATAAAAGAGGGGTAAATCTGCCGAAAAATCCAGATCTGCAAATTTGATTTTCGATGAAAAAATCGATTTTTTTCTCCATTGGAAGGCATTTACTGTCAAAATCTGTGTTTTGACAAATCGGAAGGGGACAAAAATCAATTTTTGTTGCCAAAAGAAAACCCCATAAGTCAAACGATATGTAGATAAAGAATTGGAATATTCAGGGAAATGAGATCTTGGAGGACTAAGCAAATTTTATCTGTCAGAAAGTGAGCAAGCGAATTCAAAATTTTTTTCTTCTATAATTTGACAGAAATTTTTCTGAAGAATTCTGTTCACGAGACTGAGATTGCTAAGAGTTTTGAGATCTCATTTTTCTGCACATGCCTAAAAAATTAAAAAATTAGACAAACTATCACCATATGTATATAGAATGAATTTGAATTGAACATTTTGATGAAGAGCCTGTGAGTTTTCTGTATTATTTTCATCTTTAAAATTGTTTCAATCGAAACTGCTTTCAATTCCAAATAATATTTGGCTACCCGAGAAATCGCAATGCAATGTTGATATACCTGATGCAATTTGCACTTATGACTTCGAGTATGGACATTTTTAAATATTTTTGAGAAATAGTTATGTCATCTTAAAACAAACTATTCTTAAAATGCGTAGGGTTTAAACAAGGATATGCGTTTTCAAACAACCGAAAATAAAACCAAGTACATGATATCAACAATAATTAAATGGAAATGATACAACCGTGAGCTCTATAGTCTATAGGCTATATACCAAGATATATGTATGGATGATGGATGTTGCGCAAAAGTCAAAACATGCCTACTAAATATTGGTTCCCCCAAGCTCCAAGGAATACTAAGGCGCCAGTTATAGCTACCATTGAAACTCATCATTCATCAATAAAAACCTTAATAATTGATTTTGAGGCGTCTAGAAAGGAAAATAATTTATTTTTTGGATGGACGAATCAAGTTCAGAACTTAATTAATATTTCTAGATACAAAAAAATTCGAATAGTCTTTACTTTTCACATAAAATGATTTTTAAAATTTCAATGATCATTGGTAAGGTAGTTCAATCCTTGAAATAATAAAAGTCATTTTATGTGGAAAGTTGAGCATATTTGAAATTTTAGAAATCTAGAAATATTAATTTAGTCTTTAGTTTTATTTGTTTATCAAAATAATAAACGATTTTCTTTTCAAAATGCCTTAAAATTGAAAAACAAAATTTTCAATGATAGCTATAACTAACACCTAAGCATCTGGTTTAATGATCATCGTTTACTTTCATGGTTCAGGAGCTTATAAAAATTGAAGTTCAAAATTACACAAATATAAAACTTTTTCCCTATAATATAAAGTAGCAAACTGTGTACTTCAATGCTTAGCTTTTTAAAGCATACAAGCAGGTAAAGTGTGCTCAAGTCAAGCATTTATTCCATATAACTTATTTTATGCTATTTTATTTCAATGATGCTTTTAACACTTCTAAAACACTAGGTTGCTACCAAGTTCAAGATTTTTCATTGCATTAAAAAAAAGAATACTTGCTAGAATAACTCACATACAGAATTTATTTGCATATTAATTACCCCTACCAACTTTTCAAAGTTTCTCTAAAAAGCATGTTATATGAACCTCGACATAAATAATTTGCATAAAATACATACTAACATACGTAGGTGGTACATATACCTGTACCACCTATTTTAGAAGTCAGCATTCAGCAAGTTATTTCAGAGAACACGAATGAACCAATTCAAAATATTAGTTTCATATCATCTTACCCCCATATTTCTATTAAATTATGTACTAAGCCTTCAATACATTGTACTCATAGAATTTACTAACACGAAAAACTTTCATCTTTATTCATATTCGAAAATTTTCAATTTAAAACCACATCGCTCCTGAAATACACATACGAGTACCTTCCAAAATGCAAAAGGAGTAACCAAAAATAACCTGCTGGGTGTGTATGTATATTTTCTGAAATTTTGAATAATCTAAAAATTTGCGGTGAGACGCGACGATGCGGTGAGGTGGTGTAGCTTTAGCACATGATTTTGCTGAAGAAGAAATTGCATTCTTGGAAAATTGCAAGAATCGGAATATCGAAGGAACATCATGATTTATACCATCTATCGTGTTCTTATGTACGATTATTTTATGGAATGTTCCTAGGGAAAACTTTATTTTCCTACAAAACATGAGGAACTTTTGTTTTTGATATGATATGGTAATTTTTATTTCTTTTGCTAAACTATCAGTTATAACTTCTTTAGAAGTTTTGTTTATGTATAGTCAAAGTTTTTTTTGGTTTTATTTTGATAGGGGTAAACACTGTACATATTTTCAAATTTTAGAGAAAATGTATTTGCCATTTGGGAATTCGTTGCCACAACTTTTTGTGTCTTTCGATTTGAGTACTTGTAGTTTATGATATATAGGGCACCACAAACATTAGGCAAGTTTTTCCACCAACTTTTCAATAAAGAGTACTTATTGCTGGCAACTAGTTTGGTAATAGGAGCCTTCCTTTTAGTCTGTTTAGTTCAGAGTTGAGGGACTAAGAGCCTCTTCTGATCATTTACAATCATGTAAGGTTGTTTCTGAAGTATACTTGTGCTCCTGCTCATTAACGCCAATGTTCTTTTTTAGTCTTTGGACCAATTAATGTTACATTCTCACACTTATCGTTGAGCAATGAACATTATGCCGGGGTATTTTCTGAAACCCGTCTGTAGAGATAGAGAAATTTGAAAGCCATACTATAGCAACGTAGCCTCCTTTAATTACAAAAAAACACGTAATTGTCTCCTTCTATATAACTAAAGTCGAAATTTAAATGCTGTGTTTAAAAAAACGTAGTACCTCATGGCATAATGGTTAGTGCTAGGACTGTCATGCCAAAGGTCTCGGTTCGATTCCCGGCCACTGCCACCTAAAAACTGAAATGTTTTTTTTCCGAGGTACTGCCTCTTGCGAGGGACTGACAAATCCTCCAAGACTATACTTGTCATGAATAAGTCCTTCTCATCTAGCCGTTCGGGCTCGGCAAAAAAATGTAGGTCCCCTCTATTCCTGCCAACAACACGCACACAGGAATGGCTGAGAGTTGTTAGTCACTAGGCCCTGGTTCTCCATGAGCTGTTGCGCCACTAAATGTATTTATTTTTATTTTTTGTGTTTAATAAAACTACCTACTGAGCGAAAAAGTGAAATTTTCAAATTTTGAAAAAGCGGTTCTGCTTCCATGTGAACACCAGGAAACAAAAATAAAATTACAGCCAAGTCGAAGGCTCAAGGAAGGCCCTAAGTCTGTTCGTATACTCCACTAAACTACCAAATTTTACCCAAATTTAGCCCAAAGTTGATCGCGTACTCAAAAATTGTGTAGTTTTGGCAGAAGAGAACGCTTGCGAGAGAGTAAAAAATTTCTCCTTCCTGATAATTTCTGCCAAACTCTGCCCAAGAAATTTCTTTGGGCAGAAATTGTCAGTTTTTTGTTCTGAGTTGAGAACAACAACAAAAAATAAAAAGGCTGTTGTTTACTTTTAGTTTAGTTTTTTTTTTGGTAAAAGTGCTTATATTTTTCTATCTGTTCGTTTATTTTGTGTTAAATAAATTTTGTTTATCAATTTTCAAGACAGAAAATGTGTGCTAATAGTGAATTTCCTGTTTTAGTTTATTGTAAAGTGCTTTTTGGTTAGAAAAACTGATATTTCATAGCAAAAGAGCTATTTTTTAATAATAAAGAAATTTTGTTTTATGTAAAGTATTTATTTTTTTTAAATTTCTGAAATGATAAGTTTGTGATTAGTAGACTAATATACAAAAAACACCAATTTTTGTTTTTAATATAAAGTTAAAATTGAAATTCCAATGCTGTGGCTTTGTTTTCTTGATTTCTTATGGGATTTTTTGTTTACTTTTTGTTGACGTTCAAAAAGTGGTAGAAATTTTGGTTCTGTGCGTTCGTGTACTTTCGCACAATTTTACTTCTCTCTGAAAGAATTGCATCTCCACTCCTCAAATTTTGTCAGACTGCCAAATTTAGCCCAGAAAGTATACCAACAAACCTACTGTGTGTTCTCTAAACATTAACTGACAATTTAAAAAAAAAAAGACGAAGTTATTTGAAAGTTAAGTTAAGACTTTATACATGTCTTAAATGTGTTCCAAAAATCCACAAGAATGATATTTATAATCAATAGCAGAGCTCTTGCTCACTGTGGTGCGCGTGGATTTTTTGGGCTAAATTTGGAGATGAGATCAGAAAAAGCTGTTTCGAAACTTTTTGGGATTAATGTTCAAATTCATATTGGAAATAAGGTATTTTTCTGTGGGCTTTGTCAAAACAAAAAATTGTGTACCAATATTTGTTTTGGGCTTTCAAAACACCTTTTGGCGAAATTTTCTATGGCGTTATTTCAGAGAGCCGTTCGTGTTCTTCCCATAACTACAAAATTGTTCGAATTTTGGTATCTACAGTTAAATTTTTTTATATGAACATTGACAGAACTTTGGGCTATCATTACTTTTAGAAATTCGTACTCATATGAACAGACCAAATAATAATTGTTTAAAATCGTAAGACTGGGAGAGCAAAAAAAGATTAATCTCCAAAGACCAGAGAGCTACTCTATCGCAGAAGCGTAACTACCGATGCTCTCGAGATAAAAGAGCCCCCAAGATATTCAAAATCAAGCTTACGACGACTTTTGAGTCATGACTTTTTTGAAATTAAATGAATGCGAAGGTTAGATTGGATGTTTTTTCTCGCTTGCACTCATTGAATTTTGAAAAAAGTCATGACTCTTAAGTCGTCACGCAAGAGGGCACCAACTTGTATATTGGAACAATAATCAAATTTCTTTTTCGACAGGTTGCTTAATCGACATTTTGATAAATCGACACATTTAAAGTCGACAGCTTTACAATCAATTTATCTTAAAAATCGATATTATTTTTGGAGAAATTTCATTGTAGCTGGGTATACTTCTCAAATGAGTTGTCTTGAATTGCTTCAGGTTAAGTTAACATAATTAAATAATTTTGCTTTTTGGTACCACCGCACCGTGCCAGCCGCCACCGCCGCGCCGGTAAATCTTAACCTATATTAAATTTAATATGAGAATTTTCTATTTTTTAGTATACTTTACACAGAAAATAATCATCTTTCAAAAGAAATAGCTTATGTGATTTATTGTTTAAGCAAGTTTGCACTTTAAATTTCAATCTCTATCATGGAATGGAGAAAAGGTAATGTTAATTCATATCAACATAACACCTTCACAACAAACATGCCAATAACTCACTTTTCATTTTCATATAGCAATCGACACGACACAGAAATCTACGATGTTATTGGTTGCCAACTATTATTTGCTCTACTGCCTATCTCTATTCTCTGTATAGAGTAAGCATTGGTTTCGTTTTTGTGTGTGTTTTTTTTTTAATTTTTCAAAAACGGCTCTCTAATTTTAATTTACATATTTTTTTAGCTATAGCAAATTTTGACATTTTTTGATATCATTTTGCTATGCGTTTTTGGTTATTAATATAAAGTGTCGTTGAAGCCTCTACAAACAGGAAACAAATACCTAGGTATGTTCTAAAAACTTGGTCATAACCTCATGCAAACAAAAAATTTAAACATAACTTTACGATGATAGAGAACACCAAAAAAGTGGATGATAAAATTCTGTTTGTCCAGCTTAAACGGCAAGATCGATTTTCTTTAAACTTGGAACATAGTGGTTTTCGGTGATTCTGCCCAAAGTTCCTTTTCTTTTTTTTAGATCTAAAAATAACTTGCCATCCATTTTTTTTAGCAATTTTACAAAAGTGGCTCCCCAACTTTTCTTGAAAAAAAAAATTAATAATTTTCTTTTGCTAACCTTTGGATTGGAAACCATTTGTCAAAAAATGGTTATTCATGGTACCTCCCTTCAAAACGGCTGTTTTGATTTCAATAATTTTCCATACAGAAGCTTCTAAGTAATGCGAATAGTTTTTATTACTAAAATTTTCAAAAAATATTTTTTGGATTTTTAAAAAATGTTCAATATTTTTGTTTTTGAAAATCAAAGATTATGAAAACAAAATGATCGATTTTTATAAAACTCGGTATTTAAGGTTTTGTTAACACTTCGTACAGTAAAAAAAAATAACAGTACCTTCCATACAAATGTTAAAAAACCGTTGAAGAAAATATTTTTTTCTTAAAAACGGCTCCTACAACTTTTATTAAACTTTTTTGTGTCTGCTAAAATTATTGAGATATACTACCAAAAGTTATAAAAATTTACAAATAGCAACTATTAATAGTAGGTACCTTTCATAATTTTTTTTTTCAATTCTTAATTTTTTCACTATCGGCTGAACAGATTTAGATCATTTTTTTTAATACACAAATGTCAAATAAGGTATGCACTATACCAAAATTTTCAAAAATAAATTTTGAATTTAAAAAAAGTTTAATTTTTTTTTTGAAAACTCAATATCTCTGAAATCGGTCGACAATTATTTTTGAAATTTTATTTTTACATGCACATAAATAATTCCTGGATTTGTGTTCCAAAAGTTTTCCTTAAAAATTTGATTTATGTTTAAAAATAATTTCTTTAAAAAAACCGCCCGAACGGTTTAAAATATTTTTTTCCATACAATCACATCTAATCAAAAATTAGAATGGCTTTCTTTTTTTCATTTAGAACTCTCGAAGAAGTTATTTTAGCTTATTTCAATATCGTATTTTATCATGTCTTTACATATAATGTTCTCAAACTTTCAGCGTTTTGAACATAAGAGTAAGTGCGTGCAACCCAGGGGTGCGTTTTATTTTTATTTTCTTCAAAACGTTTTTTCTGATTTCAATTATCTTTTTGATACAGAAGCATCTAAAAAATATATAAATGGTGATTTTTAAAAGTACACTGTCGATTATTATGTAATTCGTTATTTAATTTTTTTTAAACATTTAAAAAAGTATTTTAAGAACAAATTTTATTTAATGAAAAAATAACGGTTTCTTCAATACAAATGTTGAAAAGCCATTATGGATCAAACAAAAATTCTTAAAAACGGCTCCTAGGATTTTTATTAAACTTTTTCTCGGTATGTTAAAATTAGTGCGATTAACTACCAAAAATTATAAACATTCATGCTTAACAACTATAAGCGGTTAATCCAGTGGCTTATTTACCCTAGGACCATAAGGGCCATGGCCTGAGGTGGCACACTGCGGGGGGCCGCATTCATATAATTGTACGGGAGAAGAAAAGCCTTACAGGCGCCAGGTGGGGTATCATAAAAACGGTGCAATATTTGGTAGGTACCTAAGTACGTAAATTGTAATCTAATACTTTTTTGTAGAACGTAGAATTGCCTATCGTACTAATATACTGACTTTAAGTTGAGCTATTAGCTAAAGAGATATCAAAGTTGGAACGCAGCACTGGAAATACATAAAATTGAGATGACACACTTCTAAATATCAATGTTAAAATATATCTATAAATATTTTGGTAGCCTCTATAGAAATTTTGAGATCAATAATGGAAAACAAACTTTTCGATTTTTTGGCACAGCCTAGTAAATATAATTTAAAAAAAAAAGGAACACATTTTTGTTTGCTTGTAACTCTTTTAAGAGCAGAAATAGGTATTAGCAATGAAGATAAATAAAGATATGTAATTAAGTTTTCCTTAAAAATAATTCATTCAAAAAAAGTTTTGTCAAAAATCGATAGAGGTTCAGTCGCTCAAAGGAAGCCAATTTTTCGATATTTATTGCGTTTTTTTATCGACAATACTTCAATGCTTATTTTTTTTACAACAAAACTATTTTTAAATTAATGAAATGAGAATTATTTGTTAGTTTATTGATCATAAATAAATATTTTCACAGCTTTATACAAAAATAGTGTGAAAAGCATACTAAAGTGAAGTCAACCTTACATAAAAATGACATATATTTTTTTCACGTGTCATTAGATTCAGCATATAAAACTACCTTAAAAACATGTGTCATATGTTTAGGTTTTACCAAGATTATTTTTGAGAAATAAGAAAAAGCATTTAAAGTCAATTTTTCAGAAACCGCCCCCCACCTCAGGGGGGGGAGGGGGTGAGATAGAGTTTTCCATGCATACGATTTTTTTCTTGGAATATAGCCAAGAATCATGTCCTAAAATATTACTAACTACCGTATTCAAGAAAGTGAAATTATACATATATTAAATGACAAAAAAAAATTCAAACAAAATTTTCAAAAATTGGAAAGAAAATATTGTGGTCACAAATTGATTTTGATAGTATTTTTGAAATTTAAAAATAAATCGAATGGGTTGCACTTTTTGAAAATGACTATTTCAATTTTCAAACCTAAGTAATTGGGTTATAATTACTTCGAATATTCAAAAAAAAACTACATTTAGGGATACAAAAAATGATACCCTACTTTTAAGATATCGATAATAGTTACATGTATGGGGGTTTTCAATAAGAGCGCTTCAAAAGTTTTTTTAAATAAAACAAAAACGGTTTTGGATATCAATGAAATTCTTTATTCCTGTGAAAGAACGTTCGATGCCATTATGTATGAAACTCGATTTTTTTTGCATGGCCGCCACGGGCACGCTTGCAGAAGTCCAGACGCTGAACCCAACTTTCGACGGTTTTCAAGCATAAATCGGCCGATACTGCTGCAATTTCACGTTCGATGTCCCTACGAAGTTCATCAATCGTCGCTGGCTTGTTGGCATAGACCATAGACTTGACGTAGCCCCACAGGAAATAGTCTAACGGCGTCAAATCGCACGACCGAGGCGGCCAAGCGACTGGACCATTTCGTGAGATAACACGTTCTCCAAACTTGGTTTCCAATAAATTGATTGTAACTTTCGCTGTGTGGCTTGTGGCGCCGTCCTGTTGGAACCACATGTCCTCCAAGTCCATATCATCCAATTGGGGCCAAAAACATTCGGTTATCATTGAACGGTAGCGATCCCCATTCACAGTAACGTGCCGGTCTTGATCATCACGGACGAAGTACGGCCCAATGACGCCGCCGGCCCATAAACTACACCAAACCGTATTTTTTTCGGGATGCAATGATGACTCATGCAGTACGTGTGGATTGCTGCCTGACCAATACCGCATATTTTGTTTATTGACGAAGCCATTCAGCCAGAAATGAGCTGAATCATTTTCAAGTTGTTGCTCAGCCCAATTCACGAACATACGAAGCTTCTGGTGATCAAGTGGCTTCAGTTCTTGCGTCAATTTAATCTTGTAAGGATGTAGGCCAAGATCTTTTCGCAAAATTCGCCACAACGACGTCACAGAGACACATTTGGGCTCTCTGCAGCTGAAGCCTCAGTGGCAGCAATATTCTCGACACTACGGGCACTTCTTTGTCTCACTGGCACTGGAATATTTTGTACAGTGCCTGTGGATTCAAATTTTTCAACTAGACGCTCAATTGTTGATCTGCTAGGACGATTATGACGACCATAAATTGGACGTAGCGCTCTTAACGTTGAGGCCACTGACTCTGAATTTCGGTAGTAAATTTTAATAATTTCGACTCGTTGTTGGCTCGTATATCTTTCCATCATCAAATGGAAGATTCCTACTGAAGAGAAATGTCAAAAGAGCGGAAAGAAATATGGCGTCTTTTGCTGTCTCTGTCGCTCTACTTTTGTAGCGTCCCTGTTGAAAAACCCTTTATGAGCCAGTGGATTTTTTTGTCTCCAAAAACTTTCAGTATGTAACTACTAGTGCGAATGAAGATTAATCCCATGAAATTGTATCCACTCACAAGTACAGGCAAAGTTATAAATTTTCCTGGCAAATTGGCTTCTTCTAATGAGCCAACAAAAATGGGTTTATTTTCAAAACACGAATAAACGAAGAACCTAGATGCACCTTTATATCTCCAAGTTTTTGAAGATTTAATTGTATAATACTTTTGGATTTGGATTTGACCAAGGTTGGCAATATTACATGGACACCTGAATGGAAAGAGACTTATCAGTGGCCAGTCGATCTCGATCTGTGGAAGTGTGCACACGTTATCGGCTTTCACAGTTTTCTTTAAATAATATCGGAGTGACTTTTCAAAGTTTTAATTATACCCAGCTATTTTTAATAGTGCAATAGCACAGTGGTAGTGGTGGCCGATCGACAACCAGAGGATCACGGGTTCGAGTCCCAGTCGGGTAAAAATTATTTGGCTGCTTTTTTTCACAATCGTGAAGTAGAAAACTTCATTGAGTGGGAAAAGCAGCAAATGCAAACCAACAACACCGCGGGGACATCGAAAGGTGCCCCAGCATCAACAATAAAGTCAGCTATGGCACCACCAGTCAAAGTCACGGTTAGTGCCGTAGCATCAACAACAACAACAAGCAAGCAAGCGATGGCACCACCAGCCATACCATCAACTAGTGCCGTAGCAACAACGGCAAAACAAGCAACGGCATCAACAGCCGATGCCAAAAACAAAAGGAAGAAGAGGATAAGCTGTGCGACGAACCTCGTCAAGCGCCGCTCCACCACCACCTCAGCCCAGCTGCCAGCTGGGGTGAAGGAGACGGCGCGCACAGCGAAGACGTCAGCAGCAGCAAAAATACATCAACAACTAGATACCTCGCCATCCGACGATGACATCGAATATATGTCAGAGGATGGCGAGGGACTGTACACAACAGGGGACAGCAACAGCAACCTGCTTGTTGATCTCAAATCTCCAGAGGCGTCCTCCGAAGAGGAAAATGAGGCGCAAGAACCACTGGATGAACAGGCCATCAGCCAAAAAATCGATGTAATTCGGGGGGAAATGGATCGTTTAAATGCCATTGTGACCCCATTGATTCAAGCTCTGAAGGAAAAACAAGTAGCTCGACGCGAAAGAGAAAGGCAGGAGCGCGAGCAGAAAAAAGCAGTACAGGCGCCACAGCCTGAGCAAACACCGAAAAGCCAGCAGCTAGAGCAAAATCTGCTAGAGCAACAGCAACAGCAACTGCCAATGCAGAACCGAAAGAAGCAGCAACAACAACAGCTGCCAACGGAACAACCACAGCAGCAGCCGAAGGAGCAACGGCCAAAAAAGAAAACAACACAGCAGCAGCAGCAGCAACAAAAGCCACAGGAGCGCAGTCAGCAGCAGCGGAATGAGCAGCAGCAGGAAGTACACCAGCAGCAGCCACAGCCGCCCCAAAACAAAAAAGAAAAAGTGCCACCGATCAACACTTACAAAATGGAACTGCAAGAAACCATCGACCTATGTAAGTCGGCCATAGGCCAAAACTTTTTTATTAAACGTTTGAGTAGAGATAGACATGCTATCCACTGCTCCACAGTGGAGCAGCACAAAATTATTAAAGAATTATTGAAAAAATCCACGACTGAGTTCTTCAGTTTTACCCCCAAAGTGGATAAATACCAAACGGTCCTCTTGAAGGGCATAGATTCCTGCACGGAACCACAGGTGCTCTTAAATGAGCTCCGTCAAAAAGCGAGCGACGATCTCGACTTTATCGGGGTCAAGCCGTTCGCTACAGTCAGAGCCAGACGGGAGAAGCGGTCTTTGCCGTTCTTCCTAGTCCAGCTATCGCCCAGCAGCAAACTGGATAGGTTGAGAAGTATCTCCGTTCTCAACTACCAGGTTGTAACTTGGGATAAATTAAAGAGAGGCGGCGACATGCTTCAATGCAAGCGCTGCCAAAGGTTTGGCCACGCTGCAGCAAACTGCGAAATGCAGTCACGCTGCGTTAAGTGTGGTGAGGACCACAACAAGGGGGAGTGTAAGCTCGGTGAGGAACGGGTCCAAGACATGACCCAGCTTAAGTGTGCACTTTGCGGAAAAGAGGGGCACCCTGCTAATTATCGGGGTTGCTCAGCTTTCCAGCAAATAAGAAACAACAAAGCGGCTAAGCAGACAGCGGTAGAGATACGCCCATCAACGCGTGCTCCTACAGCAACGTCCGTTAATCCCCAAATTTCCTACGCCCAAATGGCGGCAGGAAGGGGAAAAACGGTACAGCCTGCAGCAAAGGCAGCCCAACCGGCCCTAGTGCCAAAGGCGCCAGACGCTCAGGCCGAAATAAGAAGCATGTTGCTGGCAATTCAAGGCCAGTTGACAGGACTTCATAACCAGATAAAGGAGCAGGCGACTAGGGTAGACTATCTCTACTCTGTTTTGCCTAGCCTAACGCAAATTAGAGGTTAAAGGCGCGCTGTCGGAGAGGCCTCTTAGGATCCTTGCTGTGAATGTAAATTCACTGATTAGGACCGAACGTAGAGCTAATCTTTTCCAATTGTTGAAAGACCAAAGTCCAGATGTGTTTATGGCCAGCGAAACTAAGCTGAACCAGAAACATAAGTTGACTAACAACAATTACAATATCGTTAGAAGAGATCGACCCAACTCCACTCAAGGGGGGGGCGTCGCAATCTTCATACGAAAAGGCATTAATCATAAAGTTATATATAATAGTGATCTGCGCAGATTTCGGCTGTTAGAGGCGTGCATCGTATGCATTCCTCTCCAACAGGGGAAGCGAATGTATGTGATCGCGGCTTATGCACCGGCATCACATCAGCCAACTGATTTTATGACAGAGCTTGAAAAACTTTTCGAATGTCTACACTTGAGCTTGGAGGAAAATTACTTTCTCATGGCCGGTGATTTGAATGCCAAACACCAAGATTGGGGAAATCAAATTCAAAATCAAAGAGGTACTCATCTTTTCAATTGGTTGAGTCGATACAACACTGAGTATGGTGTCGACCTGCTGGCTACGGATCGGCCATCGTTTCCAAGAAGCGGTGCCTATCTGGATCTATTGCTAATAGACGCAAGACTGACAATTACTGACACTGTGGGTCAAAGATCAAGAAATTGCTTACGAACGATCGAGTACGACAGTGATCACTGCGGACTCGCCGCCGTAATACAGCTTCCGAACGAGCTCGTGGAGTTGGATGAGTATGTACCTGTGCATACTTACAATTACAGTAAGGCGCGCTGGCCACGCTTTACCAACGCCTTATCGAGCGAAATCAGTTCGAATAACATATCCCCACCAAATGACAGGAATTTGACAAATAACGAAATAGACCAATACTTAGAACAAATGGACGAAACAATCAAACGAACAATGAACAGAACAATACCGAAATACAAGCAACGGGACGCAACCGACATGTATCGAAACGCAACCATTGACGCACTACACAGACAAAAAAGTGGACTGCTGACAAGACTAAAACTCTTGTACCGACGGTTTACTGACCCTCACCATCTGGAGATTAGGACACTGAAGTCGTCGATCAAAAACATCAACCAACTAATTAAAGAGAACTATCGGTTGTCAATTAATTTGTATTGGGACAACAAAATTCGGGCCGTTAATGCTAGCGACCCGAGCATGTTTCCTCAAATTAACAAGATATTTAGAAGGAATGATCAGAACGATCTTCCGTGTCTCAAGCTTCAGAGAACGACAGACAACAGAGACATACTTCTGACACCAGGAATTAATCCAGAGGACGCCGTCTTGGACGATGATTTCTTCATTGTCGAAGATCCGCAGGAGAAAGTGGAGGCTGTGGGGGCTGCTTTCCAGCAAGTGTACAAGGTGAATGCTTGCATTCGCCCCAATCATGACCTGGAAAACAGAGCCTTGCTCCACCACTTCTACCTTCGGAATGACATAACGCAATGGCGATCAGAGAACCTTGGTTTCACCGGGTTCAATGAAGTTCATTTGGCAAACGCCATAATCGCCGAGCGAAATGGGCCCAGTTCCCTGTTAATTACGAAGATGGAGCTCCAGCTCATCTTCGATTCATTAAAGAAGAAGAAGTCAGCAGGAGTCGATGGCATATCCAACGTTGTACTTCGACATTTACCTCAAGAAGCAGTAGACATTTATACTACTCTGTTTAACAACGCTCTGAATAATGCATATTATCCAGTGCGGTGGAAGACAGCTGTGGTGCATCCTCTCCCGAAAAAGGGAAAGGACAACTCCAATCCGGCGAATCTCCGGTCGATAAGTCTTCTTCCGAGTATCAGCAAGGTATTCGAAAAAGTTATCAATAGAGCTCTGTCTAAGTGGGCAGAGGACAATAATATCATACCGGACAATCAGTTCGGTTTTAAGGCGGGACATGACACCATTCATGCCGCGTCTAAGCTCGTTTCTGATGTCCAATGGAACAAATCTAAGAAGCAGTGTACGGGTGCCTGTCTGGTTGATTTGGAGAAGGCCTTCGACACCGTATGGTTAGAGGGTCTTTATCTAAAGCTGACCAGACTTGGCATTAGTAAACCACTATTATATATGCTTTATGATATGCTCAATGGCAGAAAGTTTGTTGTCAAGAGTGGCAATGTAACTTCTGCCACAACCTTTAATATTAAAAATGGTCTTCAGCAGGGAGCGGTCAACTCGCCGATTCTATTCAGCATTTACACCAGTGATCTGATAAGTAGTCTAACTCAGGCAATTGCGTATGCCGACGATCTAATTGCGTACAGAACAGCTGCAAAAGTCGAGGACATCAGGATTCTTTTGCAGAGTGACTTCGATGACATTCAGCGATATTGTGATGACTGGAAGTTGAAAATCAACTTTCAGAAATCAGAAACTATCTTGTTTAGGACTCCGTTGCGTGGAGCCACAAGGGATACGAGAAAGAACTGGCGCAAGCTGGTGATCGTAGGGCCAAATGGACATCCACTCGCGAGTAAAAGTGTAGTAAAGTACCTTGGCATCTGGATGGATCAGTATTTGTATTTCGACAGACATATAAATGCTGCTCTGGCCAGGGCTAGGGGAGCTTTTGCCCTGACGAAACGGTTGTTTTATAGCAGCCGGCTTGACAGCAGGGTGAAGGTGATTTGCTACATGGCCCTTATTCGGCCGATGATTGCCTATGGATGCCCGGTTTGGTTCAACGTTGCCCCATCTCAAATGGAAAAGATTCGGGTGTTTGAGAGGCAGTGTCTTCGACGCTGCCTTGGATTGCACAGAACACCAGAGTCGGAGTACAAACACTACTATTCCAACCTGGCTCTATACAACGGGGCCAACATAAACAGGATAGATAATTTCTTGCTGAAGCTTATTCGGGGTCACATTGCAAGAGCGATGTCCTCATCTAACAGCTTAATTTTCGGGGCTTATTACCCTAAATACGAATACTACGAGAGTGTGCGGCTAAGCGGCTTTATTCCGCCCGATGCATTCCTCCACCTAGACAGCCGAGGGCTGATCCAGGATAGAGCGGCGGTTCCGCTAATCTACCACGTCAGCCGTAGAACTGTAGATCGGCGGCTCCTTTACAGTCGAGACGTCCTCGCACAAGACGGAGCTGAGCACCTTCGGTTCAGTAGGACTGTGTCCGAACGGGACCGAAAAGATAGGGTAAAACAGGAGAATCAGTTCTGGTGGCTGAAAAACGAAGATGAAGTTCCTTCAGACATTTAATAGTTGACCTTGCTATTTTCTTATGTATGGCCGACTTACATAGGTTTAGGTAGTTAGTTTTAAGTAGGGACAGTCAGGGTGGCACAAAAAAAAAAAAAAAAAAAAAAAAAAAAAAAAAAAAAAAAAAAAAATATAAAATCCACAAAAATACAAAAAATTATAAAACCGGAAAATGCTTGCTGTGGCTGTTCTAGTTTGTAAGTAGTCTGTAAGTTGCTTATAAGTAGGTTGTAAATAGTTTTAAGTAGCTTTAAGTAGTTTTAATTAGTTTTAATTAGCTTTAATTTAGTTTTATGTAGTTTGTAAGTTTTATATAAAACCAAAAAAAAAATAAAGACAATGATACCGAGTTTTTTTTGTAAATTCTTCTCGGTAAAAAATAAAACCGACCTGGATTTAGTATTAAGATAGTTCTTAGGCCGAAAGGCATTAGCATTAAGTTATTATAGTTTAACTTAGAGCGCCCGACTGGGGCCAGTAAGTTAGTTTTAAGATATCGATAAGTAGGCTAGTTTTTATGAATTTTTTGTCTAGCTTTAAGATAGTTTTAAGAAAATGGAAAATAAAAATGAATTTAAAAAAAAAAAAAAAAAAAAAAGACTTATCAGTGGATATTACATACGTAGGTATATCTGGAAATTCATGCTAAGATTTTCAATATTTTTCCTTAAAAACAACCCAGGGATGAATGCAGTGTATGTATTAAGAAGATACAGGGTATGTCAAAGACAATATTATGTCGATCAACTTACATATACTTTGCGCTGTACATAGAGAGTGTCTATTTATGTACCTTAAGGTCTATTTATTAGACTGTGAATGAATTTGTCGGATTCAATATACACATAAGTCCTTGATGTAGGAAGGTATACTGGTGTATAAATGTAGGTACTCATAGTTATACACTATACCCACATTTGATATCGTATTATAGAAATTAAATTTGAGTTTTGAATTTTGATTGATATGTTAATGTGATTAAACATTCACTTTATTCAGTCATCTTTGATGGTTGAATTGAATGATTCTAGATTTATTCAAAGCCTTTGGTAATTTGTTGGTATAAATCAATGAAAAGCTCGCTGAGCAAGGATAATGGAAATATCAAATATTAGAGCTGTTTTAAATGGATATTGAGTATAATACGTTTGGATTTGTATATTCACCTTCTTTTCATTGTAGGTATATACAGATTTTGTATCCACAAAAGAAAATCATCAACAGGAAATTAAAAAAAAAAAATGTATATAAAAGGAAAAAGTTTCCTTTCGGAGATATGTATCTTTCATTCCTTTAAGTAAGGTTACGGTTGGAAAAAAAATTATACCTTATCACATTATCAAAATTTAATGACCTTGCTTATCGATCAAAAATGTATAAAAGTTTTAGCGTGACTTGACATTCAAGAACCTTAGTATTTTTACTAACACAAAACGTTGAGGGTTAGGTAGGCACGAAAATAAAAAAACACATTAACAATGTTGTAGAAAAAGAAAGCGTAACTATACAAATCACCGTATAAACTGCAAACAAAAAAGAAATTAACTATGAATTAGCGTGTTAGTTCAAATCTTAATTAAGTTTCTAATAATATATTTTTAATTAACTCAAATGTTTAAATAGCAAGATTGGTTGTTAGCAGCTAAATAAACAATTTTTATTACCAATGGGAATGTGATCCTGATATGTAAATGAAATTTTTAATAATTTTCAACGCAGTGTGAAATTTATTAAACTCACTTTTAAAAGTTTGTTTGATATTGTTTTTCATTAGTAATGAAACTTCATAGAAATAGATAAATTTTGCGATAAAGGAGAACTAGAAGATAATATCCTCAAAATGAAAATAATATCGCAGTTATTTCTACCGGAAAACTAATTATGTACCTTCTTATAAATTAGGGAGCATAATTTTGATATAACTAGTATCACGGGCAAAATTTATAAAATAATGCTTTTAGTCGGGTAGATACTTTGGCAATATAATTAATTACACTCATAATAGCACTTAAGTGTTGAGAATATAGGCACATCTTTCTTATCTCAAATACAATAAATAATTCAAATAAAATGCTTCATCTTCTAATCAACTACCCTTCATTCCTATCCTAAGTAGTCTTTAAAGTAAGAACGATAATTTACTTGTCTAAGAGCTAGCAACGTTTTCGAGAAGTTATTTAAGTATTGCTGGTTTTTTGAAACATAATTTCCCTATGGCTCTGCAGTCTGGCTTAGGTGGTGGGAAATGTTTTGTTGTCCGGCATTTTAAACAAGTCCGTAGAAATACGTAACTCAATTTTCTCGTCTCCTTTTGGAACTGCATTATTATTTTTGTTTTTATGTTTATCTAATCGGTTTTGGCGAATCTTTTTAATTAAAAACTATTATCGAAATATTGTAGTAAAAATGGTTTTTAGCTTTTATCTCGCTTCTTGTTTACCAGTCACTATAGTCCAGTCAATTTGTGCTCAAAAGGGCCCTTAGCGAGCAAATTGTGAGGTACCTAGTTTAGTCTTTTCCTGCTTCACGTTGCGGTGCTGAATCCAAATCTGAGGTTTGCGACTTCAATTTCGTGAATAATGATTTCTCGAAAAGATGAATGAAGGTCTTACAAAAATAAAGTAACAATTACGTAATCGAAACCTGTTGTCCGATTCCGCAAGAGGGAGTTTTTTCTCTGTAAACAGAAAATCACAAGAGTAAGTTTTAAGTTTTTGACAAATTAATATCGTATGCACAATCAGTCAAATTTATTCACAAATGTTATGGGCGTGAATGGAATGTGTACACGTGAAAAGAATAAGAATTCCATAAGGTTGTTTGATTTATATTTGTGTGGGCGTGTCAGTGGGTGGACATTTTCTGTAATAATTCCTTATGCTGCCCTTTATCATGACTAACAAATTAAACTCAAATGTTTATTGTCAGATTTTATCGAATCAAGAATGGCTCCATACACCCTCTAAATGGGTGTTTTTGAAACTCTTTATTAAACCAATTTTTCAAAAAATATTTGTATAAAATTAAGTTAACATCACGATTTTTATGCAATTTCTTACGAAAAACTACTTTCTTATGAATGTAGGCTTAGCAGTGGGCTGATATTAATGTTGTAGGTTTCTTGCTTTAATAATAACTGAAATGGCTGAAAATTTCATCAAAATCGGTTTGGTGGTTTAGTTTTTAATACATTTTCCACTCTCCTTTGCAAGGAGTTGAGTGACAGCTTATTTTCATTAGTTTAGAAATGGGGTCTTTCCTTGTCAGTTAAGGCATTAGGGGCAGTTTTTCAAAAAAAAGGACTTAAAATGTCAACTGAAAAAACTAACAAGAAAAAAAAAACTTGAAAGATAGAAGTCGGGTTTCTTATTACATCTTTCCATTGAGTCTATTTGTAAGTAATTTTCGAAAATAGTTTAAAATTACAAAAAAACGTTTTGAATAAATTGATAGTTTTTTTTTCAAATAATAACTCGATTGAAAAATGTAATAAAAGAAAATATTTTTAACATTTGGTTTTTGCATTCTTACTGCTTTATTTTTACAAAACTGCCCCTCCCTCATCTGTTATCGCTTAGCGGTGAAAAAAAGACCCCTATCCCCTATGTGGAAGTAATAAAACAATTTATCTACTACACAAATTTGTTATTATTTATCAGCAATCAGCGCTGTATGAATTGTAAACTTTCTTTAAGAATTATTTGCTGGATATTGGCAACTTTGTTACATTGTATTACTGGCATGTTTTGTTTCACATAAAACCTAAATATACGAGTTTGACAATAAGCAAACGCAGTATTGCCAGATACTCAAAGCAAAATTTCCCATCACCAAATTAATAATTCCCTTTTTCAAAATCTGTGTTTTGACAAATCAAAAGAGGAAAAAAATAAATTTTCTTACCAAAAGAAAACCCCATTAAATGGCACTTAAAGACTTAAGAAGTTTTAATAGAATCCCAGCGAAATTAAGCCAATATGAAAAAGGAAAGAAAGTAAGATTTGCAAAATTACAAATTTTTGCATATAAATAATTGTTATGAATATCTACACTGCAACTATTGAGTAATTCTGGAATTACACGAATGATAACTTACAGGCTTAGTTTCTCTTCCTATATTTTGAAGACTGAAATATACAAACAAATGAAATACCATTAAAAAATAATTCTATATACATAATAAGAAGTACAACTTTTTGTTTGAAACTATAGAAACAACTCACCTTTTCCAATATTTTTATCAACTAAGTATAGGAACGAGTAATGTATTCTCAAAAAATAAAAGTCCAACTTAGAAGGTAATTGATTTTAGACTTATGTCCTTTAAAACCACTTCAACTTGCAATAACATAAACATTAAATCATAATGGCCTTCCTAAGTTTCGCTTACAAGTCACACAACGTTGGGTGGGCTAGCATTGCCAAAGTAGATAAAAAGTTTGACAAAGATAGATACTCATAGTGATACCTGAAGGGGTTGTTATTTCAAAATATTTTCATATTTATTTTTCTTCTGCAGCGAAAGATATTTCCCAGAGAAATAGGTTAAAAGATGGCAAGTTCCAGCTCCCAGCTCCCAGCTCTAGTACCATAAGCAAACCTCAGGAAAACTTACTAAACAAAGCAAGTAGATATAAGCAGCAAGCTATATGTATATATATATACTCAGGTTTTAGAAGTTATGTTGCTCTTGCTGTACATAGAATCTACGTTTTCCTATAAATAAAGCACAAAAGTGCGAAACTTTCCGGCCATTCTATAAAAGGTAGCTAGTTTAAGAATTTACATGAAGTAACTTTAAATGAAATTTCAACGAAGTTTATACTTTGTTTTTCGTCTTTTTTTGTTTATCTACCATCATAGGAGGCTCGAGGGCAGTTTTATTTATTTGTGATGGTGTGAGGAAGTTTTCACCAGCACAGCAGAACAAAATAACGCGATGGAGAGTTATCATAAATTGGACCTAAGTACTTGAGAAAGGCGTTGCTAAACAATGTTGCTATATGTGTAAACAGGACTTAATATCACAAACAATGCGGGGTAGAATGAAGAGTGATGACTCCTTGGTGTACAAGTGTACAAGAAGAATGTTATTCCAGCGGTAAGTGCCTGCTTATCTATGCAAATTAGAAATGGCAAAAGAGGACAGCAAGGAAATTGAAAAAGATGTACGCGCCTTCTATTTTTGTAATTTGTGTTGTCCTTTTTGTGGTTTATGTCTTTGGTGTGAATAAGTTAAGTGTACATTTTTAATATCTTTTGGGGTGAGATTGGCTTCTTAGATTTGTCTAAATTATAAGTTGCTTGAGCTCATATAATATAGCCATATATACCTAGTCAGGACCTTATTGTAAGTTGCATGTTTTCTAATTCTATTTTGGGAAACTTATATGTTGTTATAGAATTACATACACTTCCTTAATTCAAAGCTTAAGTTTTTTATGAGCTTCAGTTTAGTCTAATTGCTTTTTGCCCAGGCAAGACAGTTGGGCTCATCAGTTAGATGCTATTGTTACCCTTCTAATATGCTTTATTTTGGTCAATGATTATTGACACTATTGAAATTTTCAACACAAAAACACTACAAATTATATTTTTCTAAGGGAATATGGTTAAATTCATGCACCCAGAAAAGAAAAGAGCCCGTGGTCTGACTAGTGTACGAGGAAGAAGAAAAACACAAACATTTCTATATTGAATTGAATATATGTCTACAAACAAAAAAAATAACAAAAACAAAAATGATAGTTCAAGTAAAAGAAGAAAGGTACAAATAAAATTATTAAAATTAATAGTTTTGTAGAACTAGATGAAATTTTCATATGCAAATTTCAAAAATAAAAAGTTTACAGCACATTTGATCATGAGTAGCCCCTAAGTCTGGTGAGAAATATTGTGTTCTCCGCCATTTTGAAAAAAAGGCATTGAAAAACGTAAATGTCAAAATTTAGTCTGTTGAGCTACAGGCTAAACAGTTGAAACTAAATCCACCCATGCCTTTCTGAGAGAATGGTCAAACTAGCCAAGTTTTAATATTTTCGGTATAACTCGGAAACTAAGACAAACTTGAAAATTTTACACTAAAGACTTCATGTTCAAAATTAATTTTTCTATAAAATTGGATAATTTAAAATAAAGAGCAAGGAAAATTAGCAACACCAACCCAAAAAAATCAAAAAACAAAGATTTCTAAATTTTTTAATAAATTGCGCACAACTTTTCTTGAAGCAAATATATGGTCATTTTAAAAAAATAAAGAAGAGACTTAAGGCTTAAATATTCAATATGACATGTTCAAGGAGTAATTTTTTGTTTCAAAATTGATATGTCCATTCAAATTTAACATTTCTAATATTTTTTCGCAGTTTTGGCCGCCCTTTTTTGGTATAATATGCCAAATTTTAGATTCGTTAAAATATTCTTAATTAAGATTTTAGTTGAATGTTTTTAAACAGGGACGCTACAAAAGTAGAGCGACATGGACAGCAAACGACGCCATATTTCTTGCCGCTCTTTTGACATTTCTCTTCAGTAAGGTTTGCCATCTCATGATGGAAAGATGTACTAGCCAACAACAGATCGAAATTATTAAAATTTACTACCGAAATTCGGAGTCAGTAGCCTCAACGTTAAGAGCGCTACGTCCAATTTATGGTCGTCATAATCGTCCTAGCAGATCAACAATTGAGCGTCTAGTGGAAAAATTTGAATCCACAGGCACAGTAAAAAATGTTCCCGTGCCAGTAAGACAAAAAAGTGCCGGTAGTGTCGAGAATATTGCTGCCGCTGAGGCTTCAGTTGCAGAAAGCCCAAATGTGTCTCTCACATTTGGGCTACGTCTATAAGTCTATGGGCTATGCCAACAAGCCAGCGACGATTGATGAACTTCGTACCAATATCGAACGTGACATTACAGCAGTATTGGCCGATTTATGCTTGAAAACCGTCGAAAATTGGGTTCAGCGTCTGGATTTCTGCAAGCGTGCCCGTGGTAGCCATGCAAACGAAATCGAGTTCCATACATAATGGCATCGAATGCATTTCACAAGAATAGAAAATTTCATTGATATCCAAAACCGTTGTTGTTTTATTTAAAAAAACTTTTGTAGCGCTCTTATTGAAAAACCCGATATTATATAGAGAATATTTAAAAAATTGGTAAGGTCGCAGTTTAGTTTTTCGACTTTTTTGATACGCTTCCAAGCCTACAGAATGAACAGCTGGTCTAATTAATATAAAATTTGGTATTAGCAGAAAGTAATTTAAGATTTGTCGTCTAGTCCCTAAAAAGAGGTTTTCGGGCAAAAACTGCGAAAAATTAAAAGAAAATGTCAGTTTTCAATTAATATGGCTTTTTGAAATATTAATCTCTTAAGACTCTACTTTATTTTGTTTCAGTATCTCTTGGCCAAATATTTGCTCCTAAAAACAGTTATGAGCAATTTGAAAAAACCTTTGTTTTTTTGTCAGTATCAATTTTGAAAAAAAAATTATTTTGAACAGTAAGTTTTAAGAGTAAAATTTTAGAATTCGTTTTAGTTTCTGAACTATACAAAAAAATATTGAAAAGTTGCTGGTGTGACTATTCTCTCAGAAACACATGGGTGAATTTACGAGAAGTAGCATTTTCGGTTTAAGGCATGGCTCGTGAGCCAAACAAACATAGCTATTCAATAATAATTTTTGATTTTCTTGAAAACGTCATGACTGATTTTTATAAATTCTACCGAAGCTTCTAAAAAAATAAAATAGTTTTGTGTATAAAAATTTTCAAAAGTAATTTTTTAGATTTTTAAAAATATTCAAAAAATTTTCTTGAACACTTGCTATTTTTAAAATAACATGATCGATTTTCTTGAAACTCGGCTTCAAGTTTGAGGGCTTTTTTGAACTTTTAAAGATGACGATTTTGCATAGTTCTGCTTTGATATCGTTTGTAACTGCTCTAACTTATCAAAAAGTCATTTACGAGTATATTCAAAACTCTAATTCTCACGTTTATGGATATAAAGGCTGTTGTTCTTAGACGTGTGGTTTTCAATCTGGCAATACTTTTTTTGGAGTTGGTCTTTTTGACAGCTGTCTTGATTTATGCTTAGTTTGGTTTGACATTTCATTTCATAATGAATCCACTAATCCTGAATAATGTTTGCAAATCGTGCAAATTTATTACCAAAATAATGGTTAGGTTCGGGCGACGCATCGCAAAACAATCAATTTATTGAAGGAAATTTTGCATTATCTCGCATTGTGGGGCTATTTTTTGTGGTGTTATGTGATGCGTCGCCTGAACCGAACCATTATTTTGGTTATAAATTTGCACGATTTGCAAACGTAGTTCATGAGTAAGTGTATTCACTATGAAATGGCAAACCAAACTGAGCATAAATCAAGTGACAGCTGTCTAAATGACCAACTCCGAAAAAAAGTGTTGCCAGATTGAAAACCACACATCTATATTGGCATTTGATACTAAAATTGACCAGAATTTTCGTTTTGATTTTCAATGTTCTCTTAAACAGCTTCATCCATATTTCAATAAAAATATTTGCGAAGAAGCTTGTTTTAAATATAAATAGAAGTACCTATTTACTAGTACCTCTTGATATACTGGTTAGTTCGATGGACTCTCATACCGAGGGTCTGGGTTCAATTCACAGCCACTACCACCTAGAAAAAAAATAGAAATGTTTTTCCAAGGCACTACATCTTCCAAAAAAAAAGGAAAAACCCTCCACTTGTCATGAAAGAAAGTGCTTCTCATCTAGCCGTTCGGACTCGGCAAAAAATTGTATGTCCCTTTGGTTAAGAAATGGTTGAGAGTTGTAGGTCACTAGGCCCATGTTCTTTATGAGCTGTTGTGCCACCAAATTTAATTTAATTTAATTTCAGTAGTGCATATCAAAATTTAGAAAAAAATTGTGATAGCAATTTGTTTTTGAAAAAAATTAATATTTCAAAAAATAGGTTTATAGTGTTTATGTGTCAATAAATGCTCAAAAGTGGCATACCAACATTTAGAAAACAGCTTTGCAAGGATTTTAAATTCATTTTATTCAAGTATAATCCTGATGTCATTCTTATTTTTGAGCTCAATTCTTTTTGATTATTATATTTGTTGTTTATAAAAAAAACGAGTTTCATGCTTCTTTAAAATTTTCTATAATTACTTGCATTTTTTTTTAAATTCTCAGGCTCTAATCTACTTGAACTGCAGGGTCCCACATCAATTGTGCTAACGGGTGATTTTTTAGCTGGTTTGGTTTTGGCAACACTGGTTTTGACAGCTGACGTGTGTTTAGTACCTTGTGTCACTGTCAAACAGCTTCAGTTTGGTTTGCAATTTAACCATGGATCGTCTTACAAATGAACAACGCTTGCAAATTATTGAATTTTACTACCAAAATTCGTGCTTGGTTCGAAATGTTCATCGCACGCTGCTTCCATTTTATGGTCGGCATTCTCGACATTCTGAGCAGTCTATTCGGAAGATTGTGACCAAATTTCGCACCAAATTTACTTTGTTGGACATTAAACCACCAACACGTTTACGTACTGTGCGTAGTGAAGAAAATATTGCGGCCGTATCAGCTAGTGTGACAGAAGACCGCGAAATGTCGATTCGGCGCCGTTCCCAGCAGTTAGGCCTTTGTTACAGCACTACGTGGAAAATTTTGCGGAAGGATTTGGGCGTAAAGCCTTTTAAGATACAGCTGGTGCAAGAACTAAAGCCAGCCGACCTACCACAACGCCGAATTTTTGGTGAATGGGCTCTTGGAAAGCTGGCCGAGGATCCGCTTTTTTATCGAAAAATTGTGTTCAGCGATGAGGCTCATTTTTGGTTGAATGGGTACGTAAATAAGCATAATTGCCGCATTTGGAGTGAAGATCAGCCAGAAGCATTGCAACAGCTACCAATGCATCCCGAAAAAGCCACTGTTTGGTGCGGTTTATGAGCCGGCGGCATTATTGGGCCATATTTCTTCAAAGATGATGCGAATCGCAGCGTTACTGTCAATGGTGAACGCTACCGAGCGATGATAACAAACTTTTTTTTGCCCGAAATGGAAGTTCTTGACTTGCATGATATGTGGTTTCAACAAGACGGTGCCACATGCCACACAGCACGCGAAACAATGGCGCAATTGCGAGGCGAGTTTGGTGAACAGTTAATTTCACGTTTCGGGCCGGTCAATTGGCCGCCTAGATCGTGCGATTTGACACCATTAGATTATTTTTTGTGGGGGTATGTGAAGGCTAATGTCTATAGGGACAAGCCCGCTTCGATTGACGCACTGGAAGCCAACATCCATGCATTCATTCGTGAGATACCGGCCGATATGTGTGAAAGAGTATGCCAAAATTGGACTCAGCGGATGGGCTACCTGAGACGCAGCCGCGGTCAACATTTGCATGAAATTATCTTTAAACATTAAATTGCAAGGTTCAAACTATCGATTCAAATAAATATTTCATTCATTTTTTCGAATTTTTTGTGTTTTTTTTTTTTTAAGTTCTAAGCCTCTTAAAAAATCACCCGTTACAATAAGAAATTCAAATAACTTTTTCTTTAAATCAATGTATTTATTTTTTTTAATTGGATGGAAAACTAAGTTTTATTTTAAATAACAAATTTTTTTTAGAGACAATAGACCGGCTGAAATGCGGCTGAAAATTGTTCATTGCTGCCTGAAGGATTGAAGTTGGGATCGCCTCATTTATTGTCCTAATGGAATGCTCAATTCAATCAAATTCCTGGATTTTGTTTTGTACACCTCCTGCTTGACACAACTCAATAAAAAAAAGTCTGGTGCACGTAAGGGCAGGTACCCTTGGGGGCCAGCGAAAAGTGGATTTCCTGGAAATTAATTCGTTTGGGAATTTTTGTTGGAGCTCCACCATAACTGGTCTGGCCATATGTGTAGTTGCTCCAATCAAATGCTGTGCTCAAAGTGGATACGCTTTGGCGCAGTTCTGGGTAAAAAAACTCGTTTAACATCTTTAAATATCAGCTTTGTAGCACGATTCGTGCGCCACCCTATATCTATAAGAGCAAGTGCGTGCTACCAAGTTGTAAATTTTATATTTACCAAAGTCGGCATACATTTCTTCGGAGCAAAGAAGAGCCTCTAAGAAGACATAACTGAAATTGAATATTTGTAAAATATATCTGAAATCTCTACCTTACCTACATAATATGTTGGTAGATTTATACTACTAGATGTTCTTTTTTATTCAATTTCCTTTTCGTATCATTTTATTGTCCTTCAGATAAACAGTATCCAATACAATACGAACCATTCCATTAAATTCAATAGAAGCATCAAAGATAAATACGAAAAAAGTATATAATACCTTCCAAAAGTGGTCAACTCTCAAATGGCATGTAATATGTGACAAGAATTGGAACCACTTATCGATATTATTGGGATTGGAACCCTTTCTATATAAACACATGGGTGTATATATTATGTTTGTCCTTTGAGTGAAATTCCAATAGCATAATCTAAAATACTGCATACGGTGCAATTTTGTGAATATAGTCAATAGGGTCAATTGGCCATAGTTCATAACATCGGACAATTCTATACAAAAACTTTTTAATAAATCTTGTATTACTGGTTCTGTGGCATGCTCTGTCCATAAAGTGCTGCATATACTGAATTAATATATCCTCCAGGCAGCAGGATGTGGACAATTCCGAAGAGGAATTTTGAGAATTCAATGTAAATTCCTTTGACAGCCATACAACCAAATTGAAATGTGAGTGCTGGTCCTGGATTGTGCCTGGAAGTGAATGCTATATTTTGGTCTCTTTAGGTAGGTATTGTGTATTTAATCTACAGTTTATGGCTTGCCGCAAGTATTTCCGTCACCTACGTATTCTAATATTATTTAGTTCGAAATATCCTTCAGCATGGCTTGAGTTCTAAGAGAGTTATTTAATACCTCTATCTCAAGTGCTTAATTAAATGAAGTTCACAGTTTTATTATATTTGAATTGGAACTCTAGTTCCGTAGTACCCTGAAACACTACTTCTTGTTTGGATAAATACCTTTGCATATTTCGTTCCCCAAAGCACTTTAAAAAATTCCATCATCACAGAATATTTTTGTGCTAACTAAACTCAAGTTACTCTTTGTCTAAGTTGGATAGTCTGCAAGACACTTTACATGAAACCCTAATCTCATCACATTCTGCTCTTAAGCTCACCTTGTTTGTCTTTCGATGTGTGTTGGTACTTAGAGTTTTCCTCCTAAAGCAGTATACATACCTTCCGCACCAAACCAAAACACTAAATGGCAACAATTTGGAATCACTTGTTCCACATTTGCAAACTGCAAATGCAAAATACACATCGCCAAAGTTGCAAGATAAAATAAGCTGACAAAATGGCGAAGGCAACAGCAAGACCGAAAACTACCGCCCCCCCCCCCACCATTACTATTTTTATACAAAACAAAATTAGAGAAAAAAAAAGGCAAACAGAATTTTGAAATTCCCCAAGCTCTATTTAAGGAAGTATGCAGACTGGCATAGCATGTTTGTTATGAAAGAGGAAAAGGAAATAAGAAGTTTGTGCTGCACAAAGTGAGAGTATTGCAGTCAGTTGACATTTGCTTAGTTGGTTCTTTGTGTCATTAGTTTTGATGTGATTAGGAGTGTTACGTTACGACTGCACTGCGAGAGTAGCTGCTCTGTTTGTTGGCTGGAGAAAATAATGCACAAACAATGGTGACATTTGAAGAGAATTTTTCGTCACAAGCTGGAATGTTGGATATTTGGTTAGTTTTTATTTGAAAATGCACGAACAAGAGCAATAAAATGGAGGAAGTGAGTTCTGTACTGCAATTTGTATATTATTTCTTTATCCATCTACATCTACTCAATTAAATTTGAATGTTTTTTATTGTCCTTGACATAACGAAACAAAAGAGGGATATTGTTTTGGATGTTGTGTTCCTTAGTGCATGGGACTTAAAAGTATATTTTAAGAATTAGAATGAGATGTTTAGTTGTGCTCATTTATTTCAATTCTACTAGAAGTATTGGTTGGAAAACATCATTATTGTATATGGTTTTTAGTATGTGTGTATGTTACAACCATAATATTAGAATCTTAAAATCTTATTCATCTCAGCATATAAGATATGAATTGTTTGACGTGCTTAAATTTGCACAATTCATAGAAAAAATAAGATGGTGTGCGTCCAGGGGACTCCCAGTTGGAACGTTTTTGTCACCACCTTAATTTCTGGTATAATTCACAGAACGAGTTATTGAAATATGAAATTTAAATGTTATTTTTCTAATTATATATAAAGTATACAAAGTACCTACAACAATCTCCGGATCTGTACAAAATTTCTGATTCTTGATCTTTCTATATATTTTTTCAATATACTGTTTTACAACGTCAGGAAATAAATAATTATTCCAGCATTATGTTTCCCGCATTTAATCCCTCATAATCAAAATGGAACTTGTTAATGTAACTTCATTCGGTTCTGTTGTTTGGTTTTGACCAAATTCAACTGATTAAAAATTCTCTTCACTTCTGTAATAGAAATTGGCAAAATTAATATCGAGATATCGAATTTCTTGAAATGGATTTTCTTAACTGGCATAGGAGTAGACTTCGCACTAAAATGAAACTGTTTTCATAGTGTTTTTCCATCTAACAAGAAAAATATTATTCAACTTACTTTAATCTATTTCAAAACTGTTTCAAATGAGCTTTTGTTCTTAATTAATTACTCGCATACACTTGCTTAACACTGAAGCTGAATTGTAACGGGTGATTTTTTAGCTGGTTTGGTTTTGGCAACACTGGTTTTGACAGCTGACGTGTGTTTAGTACCTTGTGTCACTGTCAAACAGTGTTTCAGTTTAGTTTGCAATTTAACCATGGATCGTCTTACAAATGAACAACGCTTGCAAATTATTGAATTTTACTATCAAAATTCGTGCTCGGTTCGAAATGTTCATCGCGCGCTGCTTCCATTTTATGGTCGGCATTCTCGACCTTCTGAGCAGTCTATTCGGAAGATTGTGACCAAATTTCGCACCAAATTTACTTTGTTGGAAATTAAACCACCAACACGTTTACGTACTGTGCGTAGTGAAGAAAATATTGCGGCCGTATCAGCTAGTGTGACAGAAGACCGCGAAATGTCGATTCGGCGCCGTTCCCAGCAGTTAGGCCTTTGTTACAGCACTACGTGGAAAATTTTGCGGAAGGATTTGGGCGTAAGGCCTTTTAAGATACAGCTGGTGCAAGAACTAAAGCCAGCCGACCTACCACAACGCCGAATTTTTGGTGAATGGGCTCTTGGAAAGTTGGCCGAGGATCCGCTTTTTTATCGAAAAATTGTGTTCAGCGATGAGGCTCATTTTTGGTTGAATGGGTACGTAAATAAGCATAATTGCCGCATTTGGAGCGAAGATCAGCCAGAAGCATTGCAACAGCTACCAATGCATCCCGAAAAAGCCACTGTTTGGTGCGGTTTATGGGCCGGCGGCATTATTGGGCCATATTTCTTCAAAGATGATGCGAATCGCAGCGTTACTGTCAATGGTGAACGCTACCGAGCGATGATAACAAACTTTTTTTTGCCCGAAATGGAAGTTCTTGACTTGCATGATATGTGGTTTCAACAAGACGGTGCCACATGCCACACAGCACGCGAAACAATGGCGCAATTGCGAGGCGAGTTTGGTGAACAGTTAATTTCACGTTTCGGGCCGGTCAATTGGCCGCCTAGATCGTGCGATTTGACACCATTAGATTATTTTTTGTGGGGGTATGTGAAGGCTAATGTCTATAGGGACAAGCCCGCTTCGATTGACGCACTGGAAGCCAACATCCATGCATTCATTCGTGAGATGCCGGCCGATATGTGTGAAAGAGTATGCCGAAATTGGACTCAGCGGATGGGCTACCTGAGACGCAGCCGCGGTCAACATTTGCATGAAATTATCTTTAAACATTAAATTGCAAGGTTCTAACTATCGATTCAAATAAATATTTCATTCATTTTTTCGAATTTTTTGTGTTTTTTTTTTAAAAAGTTCTAAACCTCTTAAAAAATCACCCGTTACAAAGATATTAACTAACAGTTTGTTTTTTAAATAAAAAAACAGCTTAAAATTGTTTAAAAAAATTATTCGGCTCCAATATCTTGAAAAAAAAAAAAATGATATTGCCTTCGGGGTAATTTAACTGTACACATTAATTTATAATTGAAAATTGAAAGGATTTGTAAAAATATTCAAAATGTAGTTTTTTTTTAAACCGGAAAAAACTACAACAAACTTTACCAAAAATTGTTGAAATTTTTATCGAATTCCCCCCCCGCACTGCCTCTAAATAAATAAATAAAATTAAAATTTAGTGGCGCAACATCTCATGGAGAACCAGGGCCTAGTTACTAACAACTCTCAACCATTCCTGTGTGCGTGTTGTTAGCAGGAATGGAGGGGACCTACAATTTTTTGCCAAGTCCAAACGGCTAGATGAGAAGCACTTATTCATGACAAGTACACTCTTGGAGGGTTTGTCAGTCCCTCGCAAGAGGTAGTACCTCGGAAAAAAACATTTCTGTTTTTTTAGGTGGCAGAGGCCGGGAATCGAACCCAGACCATTGGCATGACAGTCCTACGCACACACAGGCAGTGCGGCCTCTGCTTTTATTAAATGCTTGATACCGAATCAACCTTCAAAATTCAGTTTTGTCAGAATTTGGATTCATAGTTAGAAAAAACTATCGAAACATGCAACAAAAAAGGACATTTTATTTATGTAACCTATTTTGAATGTCGTATTGATGTCAATGAAAAATGTTTAACACACACATAATCTTCTATATCTTGGGGGCCCCCTTATCTCGAGGACCGTATCATTGATAAGGCTGATACCGTGGTAGCTACGCTGCTGACTGGCTCCCTTAATTCATGCTCGATATTTTGGGAAAATCCTTTCTCCCCTCCTGAGGCACGGGGAGGAATTTCTAAAAATAAATTGATTTAAAATGGAAAACAAATATTTAAAATTAACAAAAGCATATAAAATCCTGTGCTTTAAGTTTTTTGAAATCAAAGATTCTATTTGTGTCCTGTTTTTTTAATCAATAAGAGTGTTCCGGAGTGAAATATGGTGATTTCATGAAAAAATTTAATTTTGTGCTTTGTTATTTGGTAAAAGGCTTAAAGAAAACGAGAATATGGTAAAAAAGGTTGTTGTGCAAAAGTGAAAGTAGCTAAAACTATACCATTTTTAGCAAAAAAAAATGTTTAATAATTTAAAATTCCATATTTTTATCTGGACATTGTCGAAGAAAAATTTTTAAATTTCAAACGTAATGCAAATTTTAACAATACAAAATTAAAATGCATGTAAATGATGAAAAAATGCATTTTTTGACACTCAATTTTGTATAGCTAATGCTATTTTTTTGAAAATTTTTTTGGAGGATATATATTCAATTTATTGTTTACGATTTTCATTAATGATTTAATAATATCGTCCCCTGATTACACGAACTAGGTAACTCAATTTTAAATTTTTACAGTATCTCGGCAAAAACGGTATTATTTTGTTCGTTTTCAAGATTCTTTGTCCATTTTTTTTTTCTATTATAAAAAAATATAAGATATTTATGAAGTGTGAGAAACATAAATATTAAACTTTCACTCGTTCTCTGGTAGAATTGTATCTATAAGCCTTGCTATCTCCAAAATTTTTAAAATTGAGTTAGGTACCTATTTCTTGCAATCAGGGGACGATATCTAATTGAATAATTTGAAAATTAAATTTCTATTTCTTAAAAGGCACATTTTGACAGAAAATTCATGTTAATTTGGATGTTAAAATCAATTACTTTTTACAAAATGTTATTCTTAGTACAATAATCGCCAATGAAAAAAACCATTATGCAAGTTAGAGCAAATGACTTTTTTTTGCAGCCCGGAACACTCTAAAATGCAAAGTTTTTGAGAAATTAAGTTTCATAGTTAATACTTTTGAAAAGAAGTATGAGTTTTTATCCTGTTGATGATTGTGTGATGATGATTTTTTAATAGTCAGTTATTTTATCAATTCTTAGTCAAAAAATTAAATAACAAGTAAAACCTTTCTTTGTTTTTGAGAAATTAGACAAAAGAACGGAAAAATGATATAAAATATTAATTTTTTACGCCATAAACATAACAAATTATACCAGCAATGAGAAAAAATATCTTTATCATTATTTTTAATTTCTCAAAAACTATGGAAGGTTTTTACATGTGGTTTTCAGTATTTCACTTAGAAAACTAAATATTTAAAAAAAATCAAAAAAAATCTATCAATTTTGAATTGTACCTTTTCAACAACTATTCATTAAAAAAAACATAGTAATTTGGGAATCAAATAAAGGAATTTTTGTATGTGCTTTCGGTTATTTTTATATTTTTTTGTATTTTGCTTGCAAAATAAATATAGGTATATGTGTTTGTGCTATCAGTTATTTTTAATATTTTTTTTTGCATTTTCCTTGCCTCAGAGCCTCAGTGGGGAGATAGGATTTTCCTCTTATAAATTCAATGTTTTCTTGGAATGATCCCAGAAATCATCTCCAAGAATAAAGATTCGCGAAATACAGGGTGGCGTACGAATCGTGCTACAAAAATAAAACGTAATAACTTTTTTTCTGTGTGAGTAATCGGCTTATTTTTTTTTTATTTTGTAGGTTACTATTTAGATTTATAAAAATGGATGCTTGAGATACGGAGAAAAGAATTTGGATAGTGCAACGGTACCATGCTTTGCAGTCCGTCATTTCCGTCCAAAGGGAATTTAGACGGGAGTTTGGCGGTAATCCCCCGAGTAGATGGACCATTATGAGGTTTGTAAACATGTTTGCCGAATCTGGAAGCATCACACGAAGGCCGTACCATCGAGATGCCAATGTTCGGGTTCAGGATACAATCGCAGCAGTAGCATCTGCAATACAGGCCAATCCGAGCGTTTCGACCCGAAACTTATCGGGGCAAATTGGAGTTAGTAGACGGTCATTACAACGGATACTTCATGACGATTTAAGCTTGTTTCCGTACAAAGTCCAAATTACTAGCAAGTTAAACCCTCAGGATTTGCCTGTTTGCCTGGAATTTTGCCAAAAAATGATATCAATGGCCGAAGAAGACAACACATTGATCAATTGTTTGTTCATGTCTGATGAGGCCCATTTTGATCTTAACGGCAATGTAAACAAGCAAAATTGCCGTATATGGAATGAGTCTAATCCAGAAATGCTCCATGAGACGGAACTGCACCCAGAACGAGTCACTGTGTTATTTAAAGATGTTGAAGGAGTTTTTTACCCAGAACTGCGCCGAAGACGTATTTCATTCAACAGCGTTTGGTTTCAGCAAGATGGAGCAACTGCACATATAGCCAGACCAGTTATGGCGGAGCTAAACAAAAAACTCGCAAACAAATTAATTTCTAGGAACTCCACTCTTCGCTGGCCCCCAAAGTCACCTGACCTGACTGCACCAGACTTCTTTTTATGGGGTTATGTCAAGCAAGAAGTGTATAAAACGAAGCCTAGGAATTTAACTGAATTAAAGCAGTCCATAACGACAACAATTGAGGCGATCCGAACTTCAACTCTTCAGGCCGCAATGAATAATTTTTTGATCAGGTGCTGCATATGCGTGGGAGAGCGTGGAGGTCATTTGCGGTCTATAATCTTTAAAAACAACTAACTATTTAAAATAAAATTTAATTTTCTAACCAATAAAAAAAAATAAATGAAATACATCAATTAAAAAAAAAGTTATTTGAATTTCTTATTGTAGCACAATTGGTGCGCCACCCTGTATATACCAATGTATCTACTAACTGTATTAATTTTACATATTTGAATATCTTATCAAAACATGACACAGATTTTATTGACAAAATAAGAAATAAAGCATAACAAATTCACACATCAATGGATTCACATGATTTGATTAGTTGTATCTCTTTGTTCTTACTTATTTCGAAAATTTTCACTAGCTTGTTCTGGTGTTCTTATAGCACTGTTTCCATGTAGAAAAAAAGCCATCTGTCAATTTACACAAAATTTTCAATGGAATTATCTCATTAACTCATATGAAAACGTAGCTTTAAAATGTTTTCTACTTCGTTTGCTTCAAATTAGGTGAGTGACATTATTCACTGGTGTCACATGTCACATCTTTCTAAAACACATTTATTCTTATGGTACCAGATAAATATATTAGTACTCACTCGTTGCAGTTCAGTGTATATTTACTGGGATAGCTATTAACTTTTAAATTATTTTAAGAGTCTTCATACAACCATCACAGTATAGGGTATATTGTGTTTGTTATTGAAGTGTAAGTCACTTTGTTACGCCATCAAAATAATGTGTTTTTAAGAGTTGCAAAGCGTTATTGCAAGTTGGCATTTAGTCTATTATTGAATGTGTTTGAAATGGTATCAAAACGAAAGTCTTGCCTAACTCGCGTTTATCTGCATAATTTTTTATCATCGTGAAAATTTGTCTATCTCCATAAAAAGTTCTTTCATTAGGGTGGGTAGGTCAATAAGTCCGTGACTTTTGAATTTCTGACCTCTTTACTGATACAGCAACACTGCTCCTGTCAACAGGCATCTGTCAGTTGACTTCTGTCAAAATTTAAACTTGCTGCGTCAGTTAGTTTGTGTTTGACAGCTATTTTTATCAGACTACTCACTAATTTGAGGAGAAAATGGAAAAAAGTGAATTTCGTGTGCTTATTAAGCATTATTTCTTGCGAAAAAAAACGCGGGATAATCCACATTGACTACCTTCAAAAGGGAAGAACAATCAATGGGGAATATTATGCCAACTTATTGGACCGATTCAATGGCGATTTGAAAAAAACCGACCTCATTTGGCCAAGAAAAAAGTTCTTTTCCACCAAGACAATGCAAGGGTGCACACATGTGCAGTTGCCATGGCAAAAATCCATGAATTGGGCTATGAATTGCTCCCTCATCCACCCTATTCTCCAGATTTGGCTCCGAGCGACTACTTCTTGTTCCCAAACCTGAAGAAATGGCTTGGTGGAAAAAGATTTGACTCCAATGATGAAGTCATCTCGCAAACAAAGGCCTATTTTGAGGACCTCGACAAATCATTTTTTTTGGAAGGGATACAAAAATTGGAGAAGCGTTGGGCAAAGTGTATAGAGCTCAGGGGAGACTACGTTGAAAAATAAAATTATTTTTTTATCAAAAAATCTGTGTTTTATTCCAAAAGTCACGGACTTATTGACCCGCCCTCGTACCTACATAGCTCCGAGGTTTATAATACTAACTACAAGTTTCATTGAAAGATTTAAGTATTTTCAATTTTCTCATCATCAAAACTCACCCATTGGTTCAAAGTAATTTTGCATATTTTATTTTTAATTTCTGAATTATATCAACCTTGATTCATTCATATACCCTCTGATGTTTATGGATCTATTTATCAAAGCTTCAAAGGTTCATCATCCGTTATAATCAATGTCGCAGACATGCAATTAATCCCACAAGGACAGTTTTATATACATTCATAAAATGAGTATCAGTATGTATATTAACAGTCCAATGGTTGTTGGTTTAATCTCTCAAGAGTCGCAAATATTAACGCTTCATTAGTTCAGTCAAGGACGATAGATTTTTGGAGGGTTGGCTTTTATAATTGATTTTCAGTAAATTGATGTTGTGCCTAAAACCAAAACAAACTTTGAATAAGAGATAAACAGAAGGGTTTTCCAAGGTTAATAAGTTTTTTATTTCAAATTTATTAAAAACATACAAATTGTATTGGGGTGTGAGGTTTTGAAATTTCTACGAATAGTTATACCTACTCGGAGGAATAAATTTTTAACTTTTGGCGTGTGGCATTAGTTGAATCTACACATTTTTGTTTAGCTCTGAAAAATTGTTTTTTTTTTGCATATTAAATGTGAGGAAATTCTCTAGAAGGATCGTTTAAGCTCTTTGATTAAAAAACATTGTAAAAACTTCTAAACTGTTATTCGATAAGTCGTTTAAAAATACATGAAAGCAATACACCACATACATACCTACAGATATACATAGATACATAGTTCCATAATGTCAATTTTTTCATTAGTTTTCTCTTTGGGGAGTTAAAGCAAGGATCGTTTTCGAGAAGCTACAATCACTTTTATGAATATGTATATTAGAGTGGTCGTAAAAAAACGTCATTTTGGATGGACCTAAATAGACTCTTGATGAAGAAAATAAAAATTATCTATTTTTTTTTTCAGATTAATATTTTTTACCCCTTTAGTCGCTGTGGGGGTTAATTTGATTTCCCTTTATTTTTTTTGCATACTAGGTGATTCATAAAGTCTGCCGAAAGATTCAGGGCGTGTAGGTAAGAAATAGACAAGAAAAGATCTTTCTAGACGGGGGTAATATTTCCCCCTGCTTATGGGGACATTCTATTAAAACTAAATTAAATTATAAAAAAAAAAAACAACACCAATACCAATCTGGAAAACCAGAAGTCCATTCTTATGATTTCTGTTCAAGTAAGTATAAAAAGGTTCAGCAAAAATTGTTTTCCAATGAAAAAATTAAAAAAAAAAAAAAAAAATTTGAATTTTTCTTCAAAATGTTGAGGTGAAACAATTTTTTGCCAAGACTGTTCTCCAAAAAAAATTAATTTGAAAATAAACCATAAAAATGCATCTTTGGCTTTCCAAAAAGCTACAAAACAACACTTAGTGTTGCCATAGTTTTTGAATAATTTTTTTTCTATTTCATACAATTTTTTTTATAAAATTGTTTCTCCTGCCAAATTAAATTAAATTAACCCCTACAGCGACTAGGGGATAAAAATAAAAATCTGTAAAAATTAAGGAATTTTTGTTTTCTTCATTTGGAGTTGTTTAAGGTCCATCCAAATATGAAAACTAATAAAAACCCGTTATAACGACCCTCTTTAGGTACATGTATCTTGATATCAAATACCAAAGTCTGGCAGGTTATTTTCAGCTTTTGGGAGGGACGAAGGGGGCTTAAGAGAGCCAGACCCCTTAAAATTTTAACATTTCTTCACGTTTCGAGCTCCCTAAAATCGGAATCCATTATTGTTAGAGAGATGTTTGTACATTCGTACAATCGTACATTCACACGCTTCTTCGCTTTTTTGTTCACCTTATCCCAAGTACGAATCGACTAAAAATAAATTTTATTTTATAGATAAAAATTTTAATAAGTTCCTTGTTAAATTTCTTTAGTCTCCAATATCTCAAGAACAAAACATGCTAGTGACTTTGAGTTAATTTTTTTCCACGCATATTGACGTCATAAAAGATTGGTAAAAATATAAAAACTTATCGACTTATAGTCTTTTTAATGAAAAAAAGTTCCTGAACATTTTTGGAAAAAGTGGTTTTCTCAAATGCCTTGAGAACAACAATGATATTGGCTTCAAAGTAGTTTTATTTTATGCACTAGTTTATTAAGAAAAATTATCAAATTTTAACAAATATTAAATCAACAGTTTTTTTTAAGTGAAAAAACTGCAAGTAAACTTACCAATAATTCTTGAAACTTTTTTTTTTGAAATATCTTGAGAACAGAAAACAATATTTGCCCCCGGTTTAATTAATCCTACATATTAGTTAATAATCGGTATTTGATAGGGTCAAAAAAAAAAAAATTCAACAAATTATATTTTTTATTGAAAATTGTTTTCCAACATCTCAAATATATTGAGAACAAATAATGATATTGGCTTTTGGGTTTTATTCTACTCACTAATCTTCACTTGCTTGCATATTGAATACCTAAAACTTTTTCGAAGAGCTTAATATCTTAAAAATAAATAACATCAGTGGGTCGCACCCAGCTTCTTTTTTAAAAAAAATTGCTGTCATTGTTCCTTATAACGGGTGATTTTTTAAGAGGCTTAGAACTTTAAAAAAAAACACAAAAAATTCGAAAAAATGAATGAAATATTTATTTGAATCGATAGTTTGAACCTTGCAATTTAATGTTTAAAGATAATTTCATGCAAATGTTGACCGCGGCTGCGTCTCAGGTAGCCCATCCGCTGAGCCCAATTTTGGCATACTCTTTCACACATATTGGCCGGTATCTCACGAATGAAGGCATGGATGTTGGCTTCCAGTGCGTCAATCGAAGCGGGCTTGTCCCTATAGACATTAGCCTTGACATACCCCCACAAAAAATAATCTAATGGTGCCAAATCGCACGATCTAGGCGGCCAATTGACCGGCCCGAAACGTGAAATTAACTGTTCACCAAACTCGCCTCGCAATTGCGCCATTGTTTCGCGTGCTGTGTGGCATGTGGCACCGTCTTGTTGAAACCACATATCATGCAAGTCAAGAACTTCCATTTCGGGCAAAAAAAAGTTTGTTATCATCGCTCGGTAGCGTTCACCATTGACAGTAACGCTGCGATTCGCATCATCTTTGAAGAAATATGGCCCAATAATGCCGCCGGCCCATAAACCGCACCAAACAGTGGCTTTTTCGGGATGCATTGGTAGCTATTGCAATGCTTCTGGCTGATCTTCACTCCAAATGCGGCAATTATGCTTATTTACGTACCCATTCAACCAAAAATGAGCCTCATCGCTGAACACAATTTTTCGATTTTTCGATTTCGAACCGAGCACGAATTTTGATAGTAAAATTCAATAATTTGCAAGCGTTGTTCATTTGTTAGACGATCCATGGTTAAATTGCAAACCAAATTGAAGCTGTTTGACAGTGACACAAAGTACTAAACACACGTCAGCTGTCAAAACCAGTGTTGCCAAAACCAAACCAGCTAAAAAATCACCCGTTATAATAAATATATTTTTTTTATTAAGATCATAGAAACTTATTCGAATCAAATAAGACATTTTTTAACAGCTAACAAATCTCTCCAAAACAAATAAGGTAACAACAAAAATTAAAAAATGAAAATCGTTGGCATAAACTAAGACCTCATCTGTTATAAACTAAATTGAATTAAATTTGGTGGCACAACAGCTCATGGAGAACCAGGGCCTAGTGACTTAGAACTCTCAACCATTCCTGTTTGCATATTGTTGGCAGGAACGGAGGGGGCCTACAATTTTTTGCCGAGTCCAAACGGCACGATGAGGCGCACTTTTTCATGACAAGTATACTCTTTGAGGATTTGTCAGTTCCTCGCAAGAGGCAGTACGTTAGGAAAAACATTTCTGTTTTAAGATGGGAATCGACCCCAGACCTTCGGCATGACAGTCCAACGCACTAACCATCATGCCGCGAGTTACTACCATCTCTAATAAACGTTAAACCATATTTTCTCTGGTATTAACTTAAAAAAAATTGGGATCATTTTATATGTTACTATATATGTTAGACTTTTTGAGTATAATTACTTGTGTATACATATGTGATTTATATTTTTTTCTCCTTAGGAGTGATTTATTTTATATCATTATCAGACTTCCTTCCAAAGATTTGTCATCCCTAAAAAAAAAACTGCTGGCGTTCTTTATTTTTCAGATACCACACCCCCATGTGGCAATAATAAATTAACTTTTTCTAACTAAATCATCAACATTTAATTTATTGATGAATCTCACCCCCTCACTAAGTCTAGTCGAATTGACATAAATTTTGATGGTTGTTTTTCTTTCTTTCTTCGCACAACTGTTTTTGAGAGTTTTTCTTCTTTTTTTTTTATAAAACGTTTACCATTGTCATCGCATCTGTAGTGTCGTGTGTACTTTTTGCCCATGAAAATTTAATTTTCACTTCAAAAAAATTTGATGCAGAGATTTCCCAAAAAAATGTTCGTAAATTTGGGCCAGGGCTAAATTTTCAAGGGGATAAAAGGGGTTGAATTTTAGTTGTGTTTTAATCTCTCGAAAACTATCAGTTTTGTTTTTTTTTTAACAGATGCGAAGGTACAAATTGTAGCTTTTGTAATTCTACACGAAAAAGATTCCCATACTTTTTTCATACAATCAATAGAATCAGAGAAATTCATGCAAGATCTTCATGGTGGAGCAAATTTTGTTAAAAAATTTAGGTATTAAAATCATATTAATCGATGGGCAACATTTTATGTAGAGTTTTTATTTTAAATTTAAATTGATTATTAAATAAAGTTTTTAAGGTGCCTCGGATGCTGTCATCTTTGGTTTTCATTTTATTAATGTTTGATTTGATTCCCTTTTACAACAAAAACATTTAACAATAGGTAACCTTTGGACGAAAAAATTATCTAAAAATAATAAAAACAAAAGAACTATCTTTTTCAAGATGGTGGCCCTCTCCTTACCCCAGACAACCCTGGTTTAATACACCTAATGAGGAGATGTAGCCAAACACAAATTATACAAAATATTTCCCCACCGATTCATGAAATTTAAATAAATTTTTTGACAAAATTTGCTGGGGGTCATTCCGTAATTTTCAAAATGATAATCATCAAAACGATAATCGTTAACGTGATCTTCAATGATTTGATTTTAAAAATACAATTTGAGAGCATTTGTATTCCCAAACTGTGGATAAAATGTCATTTTCGCTGTCATAAATAACAAATCTGCGTTGTTTTTGTGTCTTTGGTGCAACAAAAAGAAGACAAAAGACATGATGTCAAATTACTGTGGCTACTCTCTGTACCAGGAAACTACTGCAACAATTTGGGATGGAAAGAGTACATCAAGCTTCTTTCGGGCAACCAAAGGAGTCAAACAATGATGCGTATTGAGTGCCTTACTGTTTGTCCTATTCCTGGATGATTTTCACTATGAGCTCCCAATTGGTCTTATCCGGAATGGTTTAGGAATAAATGCTCTTTTATACGCGGATGACATAGTTCTTCTCTCTGATAGTCCTAAAATCCTGCAAACAATTATCGACAGTTTCAAAAACGTCATTTTGGATGGACCTAAATAGACTCTTGATGAAGAAAATAAAAATTATCTATTTTTTTTTTCAGATTAATATTTTTTACCCCTTTAGTCGCTGTGGGGGTTAATTTGATTTCCCTTTATTTTTTTTGCATACTAGGTGATTCATAAAGTCTGCCGAAAGATTCAGGGCGTGTAGGTAAGAAATAGACAAGAAAAGATCTTTCTAGACGGGGGTAATATTTCCCCCTGCTTATGGGGACATTCTATTAAAACTAAATTAAATTATAAAAAAAAAAAACAACACCAATACCAATCTGGAAAACCAGAAGTCCATTCTTATGATTTCTGTTCAAGTAAGTATAAAAAGGTTCAGCAAAAATTGTTTTCCAATGAAAAAATTAAAAAAAAAAAAAAAAAATTTGAATTTTTCTTCAAAATGTTGAGGTGAAACAATTTTTTGCCAAGACTGTTCTCCAAAAAAAATTAATTTGAAAATAAACCATAAAAATGCATCTTTGGCTTTCCAAAAAGCTACAAAACAACACTTAGTGTTGCCATAGTTTTTGAATAATTTTTTTTCTATTTCATACAATTTTTTTTATAAAATTGTTTCTCCTGCCAAATTAAATTAAATTAACCCCTACAGCGACTAGGGGATAAAAATAAAAATCTGTAAAAATTAAGGAATTTTTGTTTTCTTCATTTGGAGTTGTTTAAGGTCCATCCAAATATGAAAACTAATAAAAACCCGTTATAACGACCCTCTTTAGGTACATGTATCTTGATATCAAATACCAAAGTCTGGCAGGTTATTTTCAGCTTTTGGGAGGGACGAAGGGGGCTTAAGAGAGCCAGACCCCTTAAAATTTTAACATTTCTTCACGTTTCGAGCTCCCTAAAATCGGAATCCATTATTGTTAGAGAGATGTTTGTACATTCGTACAATCGTACATTCACACGCTTCTTCGCTTTTTTGTTCACCTTATCCCAAGTACGAATCGACTAAAAATAAATTTTATTTTATAGATAAAAATTTTAATAAGTTCCTTGTTAAATTTCTTTAGTCTCCAATATCTCAAGAACAAAACATGCTAGTGACTTTGAGTTAATTTTTTTCCACGCATATTGACGTCATAAAAGATTGGTAAAAATATAAAAACTTATCGACTTATAGTCTTTTTAATGAAAAAAAGTTCCTGAACATTTTTGGAAAAAGTGGTTTTCTCAAATGCCTTGAGAACAACAATGATATTGGCTTCAAAGTAGTTTTATTTTATGCACTAGTTTATTAAGAAAAATTATCAAATTTTAACAAATATTAAATCAACAGTTTTTTTTAAGTGAAAAAACTGCAAGTAAACTTACCAATAATTCTTGAAACTTTTTTTTTTGAAATATCTTGAGAACAGAAAACAATATTTGCCCCCGGTTTAATTAATCCTACATATTAGTTAATAATCGGTATTTGATAGGGTCAAAAAAAAAAAAATTCAACAAATTATATTTTTTATTGAAAATTGTTTTCCAACATCTCAAATATATTGAGAACAAATAATGATATTGGCTTTTGGGTTTTATTCTACTCACTAATCTTCACTTGCTTGCATATTGAATACCTAAAACTTTTTCGAAGAGCTTAATATCTTAAAAATAAATAACATCAGTGGGTCGCACCCAGCTTCTTTTTTAAAAAAAATTGCTGTCATTGTTCCTTATAACGGGTGATTTTTTAAGAGGCTTAGAACTTTAAAAAAAAACACAAAAAATTCGAAAAAATGAATGAAATATTTATTTGAATCGATAGTTTGAACCTTGCAATTTAATGTTTAAAGATAATTTCATGCAAATGTTGACCGCGGCTGCGTCTCAGGTAGCCCATCCGCTGAGCCCAATTTTGGCATACTCTTTCACACATATTGGCCGGTATCTCACGAATGAAGGCATGGATGTTGGCTTCCAGTGCGTCAATCGAAGCGGGCTTGTCCCTATAGACATTAGCCTTGACATACCCCCACAAAAAATAATCTAATGGTGCCAAATCGCACGATCTAGGCGGCCAATTGACCGGCCCGAAACGTGAAATTAACTGTTCACCAAACTCGCCTCGCAATTGCGCCATTGTTTCGCGTGCTGTGTGGCATGTGGCACCGTCTTGTTGAAACCACATATCATGCAAGTCAAGAACTTCCATTTCGGGCAAAAAAAAGTTTGTTATCATCGCTCGGTAGCGTTCACCATTGACAGTAACGCTGCGATTCGCATCATCTTTGAAGAAATATGGCCCAATAATGCCGCCGGCCCATAAACCGCACCAAACAGTGGCTTTTTCGGGATGCATTGGTAGCTATTGCAATGCTTCTGGCTGATCTTCACTCCAAATGCGGCAATTATGCTTATTTACGTACCCATTCAACCAAAAATGAGCCTCATCGCTGAACACAATTTTTCGATTTTTCGATTTCGAACCGAGCACGAATTTTGATAGTAAAATTCAATAATTTGCAAGCGTTGTTCATTTGTTAGACGATCCATGGTTAAATTGCAAACCAAATTGAAGCTGTTTGACAGTGACACAAAGTACTAAACACACGTCAGCTGTCAAAACCAGTGTTGCCAAAACCAAACCAGCTAAAAAATCACCCGTTATAATAAATATATTTTTTTTATTAAGATCATAGAAACTTATTCGAATCAAATAAGACATTTTTTAACAGCTAACAAATCTCTCCAAAACAAATAAGGTAACAACAAAAATTAAAAAATGAAAATCGTTGGCATAAACTAAGACCTCATCTGTTATAAACTAAATTGAATTAAATTTGGTGGCACAACAGCTCATGGAGAACCAGGGCCTAGTGACTTAGAACTCTCAACCATTCCTGTTTGCATATTGTTGGCAGGAACGGAGGGGGCCTACAATTTTTTGCCGAGTCCAAACGGCACGATGAGGCGCACTTTTTCATGACAAGTATACTCTTTGAGGATTTGTCAGTTCCTCGCAAGAGGCAGTACGTTAGGAAAAACATTTCTGTTTTAAGATGGGAATCGACCCCAGACCTTCGGCATGACAGTCCAACGCACTAACCATCATGCCGCGAGTTACTACCATCTCTAATAAACGTTAAACCATATTTTCTCTGGTATTAACTTAAAAAAAATTGGGATCATTTTATATGTTACTATATATGTTAGACTTTTTGAGTATAATTACTTGTGTATACATATGTGATTTATATTTTTTTCTCCTTAGGAGTGATTTATTTTATATCATTATCAGACTTCCTTCCAAAGATTTGTCATCCCTAAAAAAAAAACTGCTGGCGTTCTTTATTTTTCAGATACCACACCCCCATGTGGCAATAATAAATTAACTTTTTCTAACTAAATCATCAACATTTAATTTATTGATGAATCTCACCCCCTCACTAAGTCTAGTCGAATTGACATAAATTTTGATGGTTGTTTTTCTTTCTTTCTTCGCACAACTGTTTTTGAGAGTTTTTCTTCTTTTTTTTTTTATAAAACGTTTACCATTGTCATCGCATCTGTAGTGTCGTGTGTACTTTTTGCCCATGAAAATTTAATTTTCACTTCAAAAAAATTTGATGCAGAGATTTCCCAAAAAAATGTTCGTAAATTTGGGCCAGGGCTAAATTTTCAAGGGGATAAAAGGGGTTGAATTTTAGTTGTGTTTTAATCTCTCGAAAACTATCAGTTTTGTTTTTTTTTTAACAGATGCGAAGGTACAAATTGTAGCTTTTGTAATTCTACACGAAAAAGATTCCCATACTTTTTTCATACAATCAATAGAATCAGAGAAATTCATGCAAGATCTTCATGGTGGAGCAAATTTTGTTAAAAAATTTAGGTATTAAAATCATATTAATCGATGGGCAACATTTTATGTAGAGTTTTTATTTTAAATTTAAATTGATTATTAAATAAAGTTTTTAAGGTGCCTCGGATGCTGTCATCTTTGGTTTTCATTTTATTAATGTTTGATTTGATTCCCTTTTACAACAAAAACATTTAACAATAGGTAACCTTTGGACGAAAAAATTATCTAAAAATAATAAAAACAAAAGAACTATCTTTTTCAAGATGGTGGCCCTCTCCTTACCCCAGACAACCCTGGTTTAATACACCTAATGAGGAGATGTAGCCAAACACAAATTATACAAAATATTTCCCCACCGATTCATGAAATTTAAATAAATTTTTTGACAAAATTTGCTGGGGGTCATTCCGTAATTTTCAAAATGATAATCATCAAAACGATAATCGTTAACGTGATCTTCAATGATTTGATTTTAAAAATACAATTTGAGAGCATTTGTATTCCCAAACTGTGGATAAAATGTCATTTTCGCTGTCATAAATAACAAATCTGCGTTGTTTTTGTGTCTTTGGTGCAACAAAAAGAAGACAAAAGACATGATGTCAAATTACTGTGGCTACTCTCTGTACCAGGAAACTACTGCAACAATTTGGGATGGAAAGAGTACATCAAGCTTCTTTCGGGCAACCAAAGGAGTCAAACAATGATGCGTATTGAGTGCCTTACTGTTTGTCCTATTCCTGGATGATTTTCACTATGAGCTCCCAATTGGTCTTATCCGGAATGGTTTAGGAATAAATGTTCTTTTATACGCGGATGACATAGTTCTTCTCTCTGATAGTCCTAAAATCCTGCAAACAATTATCGACAGTTTCAGCAGCTACTGCAGTAAATGGAGCCTAGATGTCAATCTAGAAAAGTCTGAAATCGTTATCTTCCGGGATAGTGGCAGAAGAGCGGCTACTTAAAAATGGTACTTCAACCATGGAGAAATAAAAATATCTATCCAATACAAATATCTTGGAGTTACTTTCACGTACAATATGTCTTTTTGAGCACTTAACAAAACGTCTTGCAACATCAAAAAACTCTATAAACTCAACGTGGTCTAAATTTCTGCGAAATAAATATGTGACACACTCCGCTAAATATAAAGTGCACGAAGCAGCCACAAAATCAATAATGCATTATTGTGCGCAAGTTTGGGGATACAAAGAATACGCCCAAGTTGAAAAATTTCAGCGCTTCTTTGTCAAGAGATGCTTCAGACTCCCAGACTACACACCTAATTATGCTTACTTACTTACTTAACTAGCTTCCGATCCATGAAGGGGCTCTGCCTGAGATATTGCGGTCTTCCATCGGTTGCGGTCCCTCGCACGCTCCCTCCAGTCATCGAAACCAAGCGTTCTTGCGTCGGAAACCGCCTGATCCCTGTAGCGGAGGTTCGGTCTTCCTGGTCGTCTCGAACCTGGGGGCTGGGATTCGAAGATTTTTTTGTGCTGGAGCATTGTTGTCCATTCGCTCGATGTGGCCGAGCCAGTGTAGTCGGCGTATTTTGGCTCTTTGGACTACATCCACATCTTGGTACAGCTCGTATAATTCACGGTGAAATCTTCTCCTCCATTTGCCCTCCTCGCATATTGGACCAAATGTCCGCCGAAGAATTTTTCTCTCGGAAGTGCCCAGTATCAATTCCCCTTTTTTACTTATCGTCCAGCAATCGGCACCCGCCGTAGAGTAGAACTGGTAAAACTAGCATTTTGTAGAGCGTGCACTTTGTTTTCCGGGAGAGGAGTTATGAACCCATTTGTTTGGCCAAACCGAAGTAGCAGTGGTTCGCTACAGTAATTCTTCGTCGGATTTCCACTATGGTGTCATTCGTGGGGTTGATGTTTGTTCCGAGGTAGGTGAACTCCTTGACTACCTCGAAATTACTGCTACCAACAGTGACGTTTTGTCCTAGGCGATGGACAGATGAAGCTTTGCTTGTTGATAGCATATACTTTGTTTTGTCCTCATTCATTTCAAGACCAACGCGTTTCGCCTGTTCATCAATAGCTGTGAATGCTTCTAGTACAGCTCGCTTGGAGTGGCCGGTGATGTCAATGTCGTCCGCATAGCCAAGCAGTTGAAGATAGTGCCTTCCAGGTTAACACCACTCTTGCGAACTATCTGCTTCAGGACTAGCTTGAAGAAGTCACATGATAGGGCATCTCCTTGTCTGAACCTTGTTCATGTGTGAAACAGCTCAAATGAGCTGTTACCCATTTGCACGTTGCACCGCGTATTTTGTAACGTCATGCGGCATAGCTGGATCAGTTTTTTCGGGATCCCGAGTTCCGACATCGCCAATAGAAGCTCTTGGCGACTAACGCTATCATATCCGGCTTTGAAGTCGATGAAAAGATGGTGGGTCTCGACTTGAAATTCGTTGGTCTTTTCCAGGATTTGCCTCAATGTGAAGATTTGGTCTAACGTTGATCTGCCTGGCCTGAAGCCACACTGGTACGTGCCGATCATAGTGTTGCAGAAAGGTTTAAGACGCTCACATAGTACGTTGGATAGGATCTTGTATGCAACATTAAGCAGGGATATACCTCTGTGGTTTTTTTTAGGTAGTTGGATGTTGTAGGAACTGGGGGCATTGGGCTGTATCTTTTCCTACACATCAAGGGCTTACATTACCTCCAAGTTGGTAACCGCCGGATACTGGTCTTGGCTTTATGTCATGACTTGCTAAACTTGTAAGTGCAAGTGTTGATCAAGGAAAGAATTGCAACACCAAACCCATGGCCCTACAGATTGGAGGTTAGTGCGTTGGGCTAACGACCCGGCCACAGTAAAAAAACCAATTGTTATGAAAGAGAAGCGAGGAGCCTCGGATAACACCTAATTATGCAGTTTATATTAAAACCGGACTTTCAAAGGCATTCATTTCGACATCAAAAGTGCACCTAGCATACATACGGAAAGTAATGTAATTGTCACGTAACCGTCTTCCACGAATTTTCTCAGAAATTCAAGAATGGCCAGGCCTTTTCCTAAAAACTCAAATCGATTTCGGTTTCGAAGCTCCATGCACAGAATGGAATCGTGTTCATAATATACTCCTAACCAAACTATCGGTAAAGGATTGTTCCAACTTCACCAGCAAGGCGCTCCAGTCACAGTTTCATGATGAATATTGTAACCTCCTGAACTACTTCCATAATAGGAATCCACGAGATATGATCAATCTAATCTTTAAGGCAAGAAGCGGTTTACTTAACTTAAATGCTAAAGCATTCCGTAATGATACTATAGGCATATGCACTTTATATAATCTAGATGCTGCAGAAAACACTTATCACTTTATTGGTGTGTGCCCTATTTTAAGAGGATACCGCAAATAATATCTAGGAAGTGATTCGCTAGACAGACCAACATTCCTCAGTATCTTGAATTGCCTAAATTACCAAAACCTTTACAAATTTTTAAAAAACTCAATTAAATATCGTAGTCTTATAATAAACGAATATGAATAGTTAAAACTCGCTAATCTTTGCTTTTATAAAGTATAAACATTTTTGAACCTGACAAACGACTTAAAACAAGTTATTGTCAAATTGAATTTTGAATACCAGCAAAATCATGATTTTATAAAAATTTAATTGAAAATAAAATTATTTTATCTATCTATCAAAAGCTGTATTTTGTACCTTCAAATTGAAAAAAAAAACTAATACTTTTTGAAAGATTATGAAAAATTGAATTTTAGCCCGCTTATACCTCCCCTTAAAAAAATGTTGGCTCAGTCCAAATTTACTGAAATTTTAAGGAAAAGACGTCAAAACAAAGCTCTACACCAAAATTCAGCTTTGTCGGAATTTTTTCGAAGTGATTGTTTTATTTTACTTGCTTAAACGCCTCTTTGGCAATAATACAATAATAAAACTTTTTCTTACTAAATCATCGATGTTTAATTTATTGATGAATCTCTCACTTCTCACTAAGTCTAGTCGAGTTAGCATCAATTTTGAGATAGTTACTTTTCATTCTTTCTTCGCACAACTACGAGTACTGTAAGTGAGAGCTTCTCTTGCATTTTTCAATAAGATGTCGTTTATCATGTCATCGCATTGGTATAGCGTCGTGTGTTCTTGTTTGAAGTTTCGTATTAAAAACTATTAATTTTTAAATAAAGAGTTTTATAATTTTATGCCTTTTTCTTATCTTTATATGTGAAATTATAAAGTTTTCTTATTTTATTTAACAACATTCAGGTATACCGAATTGTGATGTTCTATTACTTTTAGCAAATAGTGTTTTTTTAAAATCAGATATAATTATCTTCTACTGAAGTAACTTATTTTAGCAAATCAAAAAGATTTGGAATTGATTATAAAATTTTAAGTTTTAAAAGAAAATTCTTAGTTTTAGTGGGGCGACTGATTTTATATTCAAGTTAAAGGCTCAAATGAGCTCAACCCCATTGGCTTTTTTCCCTGGGCGAAACGCATTTGAACTTTTAGCATGAATTATTTGTACATACTCGTAGTACTTTCAGATACAGAATTTTATGATGTTTAACTACAAAACCAATTTCAAAGCTCAAAAACCTATGGATGATTTTAAAATCACCATATACATTTCATTGCAAGAGAAAGAAAATCCATGTGCCTCAAGCACCTTATTTGTCAATTTGCATTTCCATCAAAACTTGTGTGTAATTGGTTTTCAGTGCAAGGATAAAGTTTCCGAACTTACACAATCATTAATCCCCAACAGCTAAATTCTAGGTCAGAGGAGTAAAAACTTATAACCCAATGCTTTCGAACCCATAATCCTTTGAGGATTATTCATTTTGTTGTATTCGTATCTAGTAACTCTTTCACACTCACTTTATCTCTCTGTTTCTATGGTACGAGTAGTAACCCATTTTTGAGTATGAAGTGTGAGTCTGCTGGTTGTTTAAACAACTTGTTTAGTAGTTACATCAAAATGGCATATAAATTTCAGTTACAAGATCCCTTGTCTGTACTTCATCTTCATGGGTTCGGTCTTTGTATATATAAACCATAGTACTATCATGAACGATTTTTTTTAGGAGAACTTTGGTCCAGCTGCGGCGCCACATTCGGTCGGGGTTTTTTGCATGGAGACTTGTAAATAGGCCATATTTAAAGAATGGAAGATAAGTAGTAAGAGCAAGAGGAATGTATTTTTTGCATTCTGATAAGAATCAAAGGGAGTAAAAGGAATATCCAAATCAGGTGTTTGTGAAATGTCAAAAAATAAAAAAAGGGTGAAGAAAATGAGAAAACCAAAGAAAAATAGAAGAAAATGGTAAAAAAAATATCTGAAAATAAGCTGCTTGCGTCGTCGCCCTCGCGTCTGTCGTAGCAACGAGGACAAAAATAATTTGCAGAGGATGTAGGCAATGTGAAAAGAGAAACATATGATGGTATAAGTAAAGCTATGTATATTTTCTTACGAGTATATTGAGGGTAGGTTTTGTTTTCGTTTTTCTGATTGACTTTAAACATGATAGTCATATATCTTTTGGTAGGTATTTAAATTGAAATTTTCTTTTCTTGCATGATTTTGTTGGTAGGCATATCTTTTGGTGGGTATATTTGATTTTTCAATTGGAATCTTTTTGGGGATGGTGGATATTTTGGAAAATAGGAATGGTATTTGAATTAAAGTTTTTTTTGCAATTAGTGATTTTGTTGGTAGATTTTGAGGGTTGTTACCAATATGTGGGCATATGTTCATCTTTTGGTAAATATTTAGGTACCTGTTGGTCTTCAAGTTTTTTTTTATTAGGTAGGTAGGGTAAGTGTACCAGTACCCGGCCAGTCACTAGTATCCGTCCACTTTCTTTTAAAGGGTTAGTTTTCAGAAAATAAAACATTGTTTACATGGGCAAATATTTTCTGACAAAAATTCCAGGTACATTTTACGTTTTGGTAAAGTTTGACAGCGAATGTTAGGAAAACCAATAAGAATAAGTTGTTATTTTCAGTATTATCCGTAAGTATACAAACTTGTATTTTGTTTACAAGTTTATTTTGTAAACCATCTTAAAATTTAGTTACTGGAACACCATTTTTATAAGATGTTTTAGTAACCGGCCAGGGTGGCCGGTTACTTAAACATTTTTTTTAAGAATAAAATGCACGACTGGGTCGTACGTAGTTGCTACTAGTTTCAAGGCGCAGAGGGCTTAAAAACATTAGTGAGAGAAAAACCTTTAAAAGCACGAAATGTGTACCATATTGAAATTAGCAAGAAACAACTTCTTTGATAGTTTCAAGTGAAAAAAGAGAATTCCATCTGAGTTCTTGTTAAAATTTGATTGTATGAAAACAAAAATTTAAGTCATTGGAGCGGTTTTTTAAAAAAATAATTTTTTTTAATATATTTTAAACTTAAACATTTTTGGGAAAAACTTTGGTATGCAAATTATAGGTATTTATTTTTTTATTATTAGGTCTTATTTGAAATTTTTACATAGGAAAATTAATCTGAATCCGTTCAGCCGATAATGAGATAATTGAAAACAATAAAATCCAAAAGGTTTCATCAAAATCATAGCAACCGTTTTAGAGAAAAATTACTTTTTCCTTACCGGTTTTTTTTTTTAACGACATGGCAATTGTGCCGTCTGCCCCATATAAGAAAAACTCGCTTTTGCGATAGACATTCTAAAACACCATGCACATTTCCATGTAGTAACGTGTAAAATGAATCTTATATAAGAAAACAGTTCATAAGAAAAACGCTGATATAAAAAACTTATTCTGGTACAAAATTTCGAAATTTAAAGTCTGAAGGAAATTCATAATTTAATGATTGTTTTTGACACTTTATAAGCTATTTTTATGAATGAATGCAAAAACAAGATACATACAATTATTCAGTGAGTAGGTGCTCTGGAAACTTTTTTCTTTCTTTTTATTTTTTTATTTTATTTTTATTTTTACTTTTTTTTTTTCTTTCTCATAATGCATTTATCTAATAAAAGAAATTTTTGTCCTCATATACAATTTTGGATAAAAGAAAACACGGTTATTAGAAAGAAATTCTCTGCATTTTTCCTTAAATATTCTAAAAAATGTTAATTAAAAAATACCTTTAATACTCGTACTTAGTTTCAAAAAAATACACCAAGTCGTTTTTGAAATATTTGATTTAAAAAAAAATTTGAAACATTATTTTGAAAATCCAAAAAATATTGTTTGAAAATGTAAATGAATATTTACTTTCTAGAGTTTTAAAGAAAATCGAAGATAAAAACTGTTTTTTGGGGGGTACCATCAATTATCATACTACTTAAAGGTATAGCCTTAACTAACTTATGATTTTTTGACGATTTTTTTTAAGAAAAGTTGTGGAGCCGTTTTTGAGAAAGTTGCTTAAGAAAATGTATGGCCGATACCGCTATTTTTTGTTCTAAAAAATTAAGAAACTGTGTGGGTGGAATTATTAAAAAATGTTATTTTACAAGTTTGAAGAAAATCGATCCAGCGGTTTAGCTGGTAGCTCAACGAATAAGCAGACATAATCTCAGAATGGTGAGACCATATATATAACACTTACGAACACGGAAATGATTTGGTACGTACTTATAAAGTTATTTAATCAGGTATATTAAAAAGGGACACACAGGAAGGAAATTAATATTTTGTTGTCTTGTATAGGCATGCATACAAAAAACAAAAAAAGCAAATAATTATTCCTAAAAGCAAATAAATAAAAAAGCTAGAAAATAAAAAAAAAAAAAACACCCTACTGTGCAATTTTCAGCTTCTAAAAAAAATTATTGGTAGGTATAGATATAATTCAATGAAATTAATAATTAAAAATATAAGTGTAAAAAAAGGGAAAAAGCACCAAATTGTTTCACAATCCTTATCACGCCAAATTAAATTAAAAAAAAACTATTTTTGGGGAGGAAAGTAAATATAGGAAAGATACACAGAATGCACCTATTTGAATGCAAATGGTATCAAATTCATCAACACACGATCACTATCACAATATAGGTGGGACGGTTTATCGTAATTAATAAATTGATTTGTAACACTCGGAAAAACACTAAAACAGCGCAACAATCAGAATGCCGACCAATCAACTGATTTAAAGCAATTTCCAACCGTTGAAGAAAAAGCGCCAAAACTTTGCACGTACAAAATCCTGCACATAAAACACCTACATCTGTAACAACTAACCCACATACCTATATTACAATACCAACCCCTTCCTCTTGTACCACAGAACCCAAAAATCCTGCACACAAGAAAGCTGCAACAGTGAAAAAACAATTCCACTCTCACATGTATACCTACCCCTTTCTCTTGCACCACAAAAACCCATGAAGCCGAAGAAAATATCCAAAATTGTTCTATTTATGTCTTAAGCTTTATCTTCATTACAAAAAAATGTAAACAAAACAATAACAAACCAAAACAAAATTGAATATTTTCCTCATTGTGTCCTTTATCTGTTTTCTCATTATACCATTATCCTCTTGAGAAAATGCCTTTTACCTGACTCTATCGAACTCTCATGAATTCGGTATACGTCTTTCCCGTTCTGATTATATTTTGACAATTCACAATTTCAAGTCTCCATCCACAATTCAAATTCTCCACGTCAAGGTACCCCTTGGGTACTTCAGATGTCGCCCTCTTCGATGGCTTCCATGATAGTACTATGGTTTATATATACAAAGGTATATATAAACCATAGTACTATCATGAACGATTTTTTTTAGGAGAACGTTGGTCCAGCTGCGGCGCCACATTCGGTCGGGGTTTTTTGCATGGAGACTTGTAAATAGGCCATATTTAAAGAATGGAAAATAAGTAGTAAGAGCAAGAGGAATGTATTTTTTGCATTCTGATAAGAATGAAAGGGAGTAAAAGGGATATCCAAATCAGGTGTTTGTGAAATGTCAAACAATAAAAAAAGGGTGAAGAAAATGAGAAAACCAAAGAAAAATAGAAGAAAATGGTAAACAAAATATCTGAAAATAAGCTGCTTGCGTCGTCGCCGTCGCGTAATAGCAACGAGGACACAAATAATTTGCCGAGATTTTGCTGTAGGATGTAGGCAATGTAAAAAAAAACGTATGATGGTATAAGTAAAGCTATATTTTCTTATATTGAGGGTAGGTTTTGTTTTTCTGATTGACTTTAAACATAATAGGCATATAGCTATATCTTTTGGTAGGTATTTAAATTTAAATTTTCTTTTCTTGCATGATTTTGGTGGTAGGCATATTTTTAGGTGGGTATATTTGATTTTTTAACTGTAATCTTTTTTGCGATGGTGGATATTTTGGAAAATACGAATGGTACCTCTTTGAATTAAAGTTTTTTTTTTGCAATTATTAATTTAGTTGGTAGATTTTTAGGGTTGTTGCCAATATGTGGGTATATGTTCACCTTTTGGTAGATATTTAGGTACCTGTTGGTGCTCAAGTTTTTTTTATGTATTAGGTAGGTAATTGTTTTTGTAATCTTACATAGGTACCTACCCATTATTTATTATTAGTCTCGCCCCCAAAATTTGACACCACTCAGAAGCTTGCTAGGTAGGTAATATTTTAAAATAGATTTTTGATGTTTTTTTATATTTAATATTTTGTGCACAGTGATCGTTAACTAAACTTGTCTTTCAGTGTTTAATTTGGTGATTCACACACTCCTTGTAATTATGGCGTTCCAATCATATATAAAATTTATCCAAATCGAACTACAAAATTAATTTGAAGCTTATATGGGTGATTCTGCAAAAAACGGAATAATATGATGATAATTTCGACATAACACTTTTGGAAGCAAAAAGTCGTTAAACCTTACTTTATATGAACTTTAGAACGTCTTTTCACATAATTGAAAACGGCCAAGCAATAAAATTGAAAACAGGTGTTTTTTTAACTTATTATTATTTTAAGTCAATTTTTAATAAAATCATACCCCTCACCTTATTGAGGAGAAATATACCCCCTCCAACATAATTTTTTTCTTGTGTCGGCCGAACCTGTGCCCTCTAGTACTTTTATACAATCTATGAAAAACACCCTGCGTAAATTATCTTTAAATTTCTTAACCACTTGAAAATATGACTAAGTTCATGCGATTGAGTCCTGCTTTTTCTTTTACATGTATTTCAGAAGGAAAGCAGCGTTTTGTGAGCATTTTTGGGATACCAAGAGATAAAATCAGTAATTGAATGTCAGGGCACTAAGGCCAGAGGATTGAGTATTTTCATAGTTTTTGCCATTAAAACTTGTTAACGTACTGTACACAAAAATACAAAAATGTATATAATTAAGGTTTTACTAAGCCTATATTAAAATGCTTAAATACATACCTCCTTACATAAAAATATTTTCAGTAAACTAAACGGACAAATGTGTTCTTAACAAATGAAATAGCAAACGGGTGTAGAATATTTCCCTTCGAAAACGAGCAGGGGACTGAGAATTAGACCCTTTGAAGATGTTTTGAGTACTGAAAATATGTCAGATCTTAATAATTTTGTCTGGCCATGTAGACATCAATTAGATTTATGTTGTGAAAAAAATCAGGTAGAATACTTGAATAGTTATTGAAATATCAACGGAGCCGTCAAAAATTCCATCATTTGTAGAATCACCACTATAGATTTTGAGTGGGTACCTATCTATGCACCATGTTGGACAGTATTTCAATTAAATTTTGTTTGCAACATTGGGGGGTGGGCTAAGGCAAATATCCCCATAGGTAATTTTGGTAGGCAGGTAGGTACAGGTAGGTATTAGAGCCTATTATTCTTTACGTGTATCCGGATACCCCGATTCTTAATGCATGAATTCTTAATAAGTACACGGATTTTTAATACACGGATTTCCGGTTTCTTAATACACGGATTCAGACAATATTTTTGTTCTATAGGTACAAATTTCAGCGTAAAGAATAGATTTTATTTTATTTTTTTTCTTATGTAATTCATATCATATTGACATTTTGCAATGAAGTTCAATTTGTATTCGCGATTTTTTAAGTAAGGTTATGCATTCAAAAAAAAAAAAAAAAAAAAAAATACCTCGAGATTTGGATCAAACTCATCATTCAATTCAATTTCTTTCTGAATTTCTAGAAAGCTATAACTTTTTTTTGAAAAAAAATATGTGAATGTAGGTACATACTGTACCTTGTCATTTTACACAAAAAACATTAATTTACTTTTTTCAAACAAGCAAGATTCTGAGAAAACCATGCATGAACTTTACGCTGGAGTAAATTTTGTCTTATATCAACTCATCAGTTTTTTGAAAAAAAAATTGTTTGCAGAGATATTAAGAAAAATCCGTTATTTGTAAGTTTATATTACAAAATCAAAAGTGTTACTTTGACACCCTATAACCTCAAGGTTAATAAACCTACAGAGGTCGTTAAGTACACATTTCTTAGATTATTTTACCGTCTAAAAGTTATTTTTTTGCTTCAAGATTTTGTTGTAAAATTAAATTTCATCAAGTTGTAGAACAAAAACCGAATCACTTTTTTTCCAAGAAGGTGGTCTTCCCCTTACCCCGGACACCCTAAGAGCTTGGTTTTATAAAGAAGAGATGAAGCCAAACTCAAATCGATCAAAAAATTCAACCCATCGATTAATGAAGTTTTAATAAATTTTTTGACAAAATTTACTCAGGAAAAATTGAAGAAAAGTTGCATCAAAATTTTCTTAAACATAGTTAATTATGTTTAATTTATGAAAGGTAATACCTTTCTAAAAATATATTTTAAATCAAAATCATTTTAAATACAGATTTTTGATAAATTATTTTTTTTATTTTCCTTTTTTAATCACTCATAACTTCTTTAGTAATTTTTTTAGAATTTTAAAATATATGCATGACTTTCTTATATTTTTAACATCTTCCTGGGAAAAAAAATTTAATATTCTAGCTAAATTCCCATTTAGAATTTAATTTTTGACCCTTATAATATACATATAATTATATATATAATTATTAGCTAAAATATGTTCAAAACCCCCGTTTTTTAAAAACAAGCTTGTTGATTTTAGCAACTTTCTTAAATAAAAAAAAAATAGATGGCAATTCTTAAACTGCGAAAAATAATACATTTTTCTATTGTTTTTGACTTTAATGGTAAAGAATGAATAATGCACCCAATGATTTTAATGATTTTTTTTTAAATTTAACTTCCTAAATGTTTTTTAAATTATATCCATTTTGATAGTAAATTGTATTGTAAGTGAAAGTCTAATTTTCCTGAGCTATAAGTTCAGCCGCTAATCGCTTTTAGATATTAAAGTCGATTTTTCATGTAATGCGATGCATCAATTGGCCCTTCCTATGTATTTCTATAGTCACTAGGACGCTAAGTTTAGCCGCAAATCTGAAAATATTTTTTTAAAGTTTTAGATTAAAATAAAACAATGCAAGAACCAGAATCACGACAAAACAACTGATTAAAACAGTGTAAACTTTGCACGTACAAAATCCTGCACATAAAACACCTACATCTGTAACAACTAACCCACATACCTATATTACAATACCAACCCCTTCCTCTTGTACCACAGAACCCAAAAATCCTGCACACAAGAAAGCTGCAACAGTGAAAAAACAATTCCACTCTCACATGTATACCTACCCCTTTCTCTTGCACCACAAAAAACCCATGAAGCCGAAGAAAATATCCAAAATTGTTCTATTTATGTCTTTAGCTTTATCTTCATTACAAAAAAATGAAAACAAAACAATAACAAACCAAAACAAAATTGAATATTTTCCTCATTGTGTCCTTTATCTGTTTTCTCATTATACCAATATCCTCTTGAGAAAATGCCTTTTACCTGACTCTATCGAACTCTCATGAATTCGGTATACGTCTTTCCCGTTCTGATTATATTTTGACAATTCACAATTTCAAGTCTCCATCGACAATTCAAATTCTCCACGTCAAGGTACCCCTTGGGTACTTCAGATGTCGCCCTCTTCGATGGCTTCCATGATAGTACTATGGTTTATATATACAAAGGTTCGGTTGGTAGGTGGTTCTCGCATCGTCTCCGCTTACTATATAAGAAACTGCTGTTAAAGCAGTTCTGCGTAAAACCTTCATGGACTTCACTACAAGCTTTCTCCAAAATTAAACTATAATGTGTTATACGAGTATACAAGCAAGCCGTTAATAAACATATCCTTAAGAACACAACACACAAATCGTGAATTGTTAATTGTTTTAATAAGGTGACAGCAATACAATGTAGCAGCTTCCACACATTGTTGGGGCGGTTAGCCAGACCTGCCATTAACAAAACCCAGCTGCAGTACATCATAATAATGTTAAAAGCACTAAATCTATACCCACTGCCACTCGGCAAAAGCCAGCAGGACTAGACTTATGGGACGGCCACGGCGAGAAGAGAAGGGTATTATAGTGCATAATAGATTTTGTTGCAGCATCATCATGCTGACGATATGGTGTGAAAAGTTTTCCATTTAACGTTCTTGTATGGCGTTACATTATTCATGATTAATTACAATCCTTCTAGCCATGGTTTTGGTCACCCTTCACCCTGTATCATATCGTTGTTCAAAATAAACCCCCCCCCCCTACGATTGAATTCTTCAGGGAGCTGAACTGGAATTTATTGGAGGGAAGCGAGGAAAACCTTAATGGTTTCACATATACATATTTGGATTATCAACGACATTGGACTCGGTGTATATAGTGGCATCGCAGTGTATTGCATCGTGAGTTCGAGAGATATTGGTTGTGGTTAGAGAAATGTATGTTGATTTAGGGGTTATGTTTTCAGCAAGGATTACCGGTTGCATCAGGATCGAATGTGTTTGATTTATGCATGGTAAGGCATTGAAAAAGAATTTAACTCTTCATCCGGTTGCAATGAAGTGAGGAGGAAATTTGCTGACTAGTTGCTTTCTATACAAATTGTTGCTTTCACCGTTGGATGGTAATTTAGTTTAATCACCGACCTTGTTGTATGTATGTAAAATTGTGTGTTTTCTGATTTGATATTTATTGCACAGTTATAATTTACTTCGAATAGATGGGAATATTTTTGATTTACCTCAATCATGTTTGGTGGTTCAGATTAAATTTGGTTGAATTTTATTTTTGTATGATAACTTTTAATTGGTGTGTGAAGACAATCATCAAATCCAGACCGATGTTTGATAATATACACGACTGGATCACATACATAAGCTGGCATCACTTATTGTTCAAAGATTATAATGAGGCTAGAAATATTAATAGTTTTCAATAATCTAATTAAATGATATATTTTCGAAAAAATGGAAAACAAAGTAAAAATTATTTGCAAAAATTTAAAATGACATAATATCGGGTTTTTCAATAAGAGCGCTACAAAAGTTTTTTTAAATAAAACAAAAACGGTTTTGGATATCAATGAATTCTTTATTCCTGTGAAAGTACGTTTGATGCCTTTATGTACGGAACTCGATTTCTTTTGCATGGCCACCACGGGCACGCTTGCAGAAGTCCAGACGCTGAACCCAATTTTGGACGGGTTGCAAGCAAAAATCGGTCGATAATGCTACAATTTCACGTTCGATATTCAATCGTCGCTGGCATGTTGGCATAGACCATAGACTTGACGTAGCCCCACAGGAAATAGTCTAACGGCGTCATATCGCATGACCGAGGCAGCCAAGCGACTGGACCATTTCGTGAGATAACACGTTCTCCAAACTTGGTTTCCAATAAATTGATTGTGACATTCGCTGTGTGGCTTGTGGTGCCGCGCCCGTCCTGTTGGAACTACATGTCCTCCAAGTCCATATGATCCAATTGGGGCCAAAAATATTCGGTTATCATTGAACGGTAGTGATCCCCATTCACAGTAACATGCCGGTCTTGATCATCACGGGAGAAGTACGGTCCAAAGACGCCGGCCCATAAACCACACCAAACCGTAATTTTTTCGGGATGCAATGATGACTCATGGAGTACGTGTGGATTGCTGTCTGACCAATACCGCATATTTTGTTTGTTTAGTCCACTGACTCCGAATTTCGGTAATAAATTTTAATAATTTCGACTCGTTGTTGGCTCGTATATCTTTCCATCATGAAATGGCAAACCTTACTGAAGGGAAATGTCAAAAGAGCGGCAAGAGATATGATGTCGTTTGCTGTCCCTGTCGCCTTACTTTTGTAGCGTCCCTGTTGAAAAACCCTCTATTACTTTAACAATAAGAAGAGGCAAATACTTTCAAAATAATAATAAGTCGGTTTGCCTACAAATGTTTACCTATTAGTTAGGTGATTTTATGGACTTACTTTAAATTAAAATACTTATGGCAAACAAATACTTCAAAAGCCGTTTCCGGAGAAATTTTTGTCAAAAACGTAGTATGTACAATTTTAACATTTTAACTTGTGAAATATTCAGTGGCGTATATACATCTCGGACTCTTGCAGGGGTCACACAAAAATTCATCCAAATCAGTACTAATACGTATTTTATTTGTTTCCTAATACCTATTTTCAGATCTGAAATTCTCTTTAAATTAAGTTCCATTAGTCTTAAATATATTTTTAAATATATAAGATGGAGTTGAACTTCTGGCACGGTCTGAATAATGCTATCAAAAATGATAATATGGTTTGGAAAATGATTAAAACCAAAAAAAACCTTATTTTTACAAAATTTTGAAGTGCAGCACTTTTCACAAGAAGAAATTGCATTGAAAACTGCTGCCAAAAACGGTATTGCAAATGTTAAAAATGTGTTTTAATTAATGATTACATTTTCACAAATTATCAATAGTTTTAAAGATTGTGAAAAATATAGTTTTTTCTTCTTAAAACATCGAAAGTTTTAAAATTGTTCAAAAAATTAAATTAGTTGAAAATTGGTGAGTATTAAATAAAAATCAATATTATTTTCTTGGAAATGATCTTATAACAAACTCGTAACAAAAAAAAAATAATTTTCTTCGTAAGATAAACCATTTTAAAGAAAATTGAAGTTTAAGAAAAATGTTTTTTTTGGGGGTAGGTACCTACTACAATAAAAACCATTTTTTGAAAAATTATTTCCTATCCAAGAGTAGCATCCAGATACATAAAAATTATTGAATTTTTTTTGAGAAAATAAGATTTTGTAAAATTTCTAAAAAAAATTAATGACAGGTGCCGTTATGATTGGTTTAAAAAAAAAAAAGTAAAAAGCATGTAGGGAAAACCACTATGTAGCGAGGTTTAAGAAAATTGATCCAGCCACTTAGGCTATAGTCGAACAGACAGACAGAATTGTGAGACCCACTTTTTTGTCTTCTCTTTCATCGCAATGACAAGTCAATTTGTTTTTTGGAATGCATAACTTGCTTTGAATAAAATTTTCATAAGCAGGTCAAAACTTATGATCAGTTTTTAAAGTTACAAAATATTTCTTACTTTTCTTTATAATTTCTTGCATATCTCTTTGGGTTCTCGGAAGAGGTCATTGGGGTTGTACAGAAAACAATTTACATTTTTTAATCAAACTTGTCATTACATGATGCTTAACATACATCCAATAAAGAAAAATAAATTTATATCGACAACTGTTCAAACGGTTTTGATGAAAAAGTTGATAAATTACTGTTGGCATCTTTTTTTTTGTTTGGTAAAAATCATTACCTGTTTTATAACGCTTTTTTTTGATTTTCGGTTTGCTCACAAACAGTTGTACCAAGTTCCACTCTTTTAAAATGCTAATAATATTGTTTATCAACACGAAAAATATATAAATTTTAGATTAAAAAAAAAACATTTAAGTAGGTACTTTCTTGATAATCAAAAACGATAATTTTTTAGAACAATGTTTTTAAGTGTATTTTTTGAAAATCAAATATTTCAAAAACGATGATTTTTTAAAAATAAAGTTTTTAAATATAAATATTGAAAATTGAAATACCAGTGTTAGAAGTTTTTAATAAAAAAAATTCTTCCAAGAATAGTTATTAACGCTCTACCTGTGATAAACAATTTTGTTTTGATTTTCTCAATAATATTGATTTAAATCAAAATTTGTATGCCAATTTACCTAAATATATCAAAGTTTTGAGAAACTGAGTTTTTAGTTAAAAAAAAAAACATTATTTTGTCCTTTTATTATGTAAAAATCTAAATCGACAAAAAATGGGTCCCGCAATTGAGTCTGTCTGTCTGCTGTCTGTTCGGCTACAGGCAGTAGTGGATCTAGGATTTGGCTGTAGGGGGGGGGGGGGGCTAGAGGCTCCCATGTTAGACACTTCATTTAAAAAAGGCTCAATCATATACTCGCAATTTCTCTCAATTCCAATTTTCTTTTTTCAGAATGAAGACTGGTTGCCAGAGTAAATAAAATTTTTCAAAATGCAAAAATGTACCTACTTAGTGAACCTACCGCTGTACTATTCAGCGAACATTTTGGAAAATGCACTTTAACCTAAGTACATACATAAACAGCTTCACACTATATAAAACGTTGTAAGGATATTTAAAAAAATCCAAATTTCTTTTTTTTTTATTCTGAACGTTTTTTGTAGAGTTTGATAAATCATTTTTCTGGAATATTTTTAAATATCATGAATGAATAAATCAAAATTAAGATCAATGCTCGAGAATAATGTGTGACTACTAATTATTTCGTGTCCTTAATTTTAACAGAATTAGTGTAAATTAGACCAATTAGACCAAAATTTAATATTTTAGCTGCAGTTGTGTGCTGATCGACTAAAATACTTGGCCAAATCAGGGAGAAAATTTTGTATGTGATCGAAATCTTAGCGCGATCCAAAGATTTTGGTTACAACGTTTTTTTTCAAAACGGTGATTGGAACAACCATTTACAGCTAAGCCATTTTGTTCTTATGATAAATATTTAATAAATATATTATCGATTTATTAATGTTTTATTTTGTCTAAAACCAAAAGAGGTTAAAATCGCATCGTTTTAAGGAGACCTATTGAATGGTCAAAGTATATCTTCAAACCCCACAAATAACCAGCTTTGGATTCAATTTCGAGGACAGTGATTTAAATAAACAAAAATTATTTGATTGGCTTACTCGTCAAAATTTCATGCAAACTATCAATTCGAAAGATTTTTTGGTATCAAAAGCACATAGTTTTTACAGTTATAAGTCCAAAAAGTTCTTTGCGCCCAAGCAAGTATAAGAGATATGAACAGATGAGCTAAGGAAAAAAATTTTGTTCACTCTTGTTATAAAATTCAATTCATTTGCTAGAAACAATAGCATGCTTTACTGAAAATTTAACCTGAAAAAAATGTCCATGGCAAAATGTAACATTTTTCACTCAATGCAAAACCTATTGGAATTTTGGTTTTTCAATTTCAGGAAAATAAAATTAAGGTGAAAATATCAGGTGTTCTTCACCTCTTCAGAGATCTTCAATTGCATTTTAAATGTAAGTTTTCTGAACTAACCTCATTTGTTTCGCCCAATGCTCTAAGGGCTTAGACAAAAATGTTGCATTTTTTCAACAACTTCCTTGCTTTTCATGCACTTCTCTTGACTCTAGGCTCTAGGAGCTTGAAAAAATACCGCTTAGGAATATGTAAATTGTAAAGAATTGTAAAAAATGTTACCAAAAAAGTTTTTTTGTTTAATTTACTTGAAACATGGGAAAACAACAGATTTTAAGCTATGAAGATTGTTAAGCCCCAGCCTGTTTTTTTTTTTTAAATCCCTAGGGGTTGTGAAAAAAAACTTGCCAACCTGCTAATTTGCTTGCCCCATTTCATTTTGTTTTTCAATTCCCTTAGGGCTTAGTACACATTTTTGACGTACGTTTTTTAGTCCCAACCTTTATTTTTCATCCTTCTCTTAGGGCTTGGTATAAAAAGAGCGTACATGTGTTCAAATAGCTCAGTCTCAACTTTGTTTTTTCATACAATTCTCTTTGGACTTAGAAAAAACAAAGCAAATTTGTGAGCCTCAACCTTGCATTAATAGTACAATTTTCTAAGGGCTTTTAAAAATACAACTAACCTACACATTTTTAGTCCCAACCATGTTTGTTCCATTCTCTAACAACTTAAAAAGAACACATATTATATCTGGAGTTAATGATTTAAAAAAGAATTATTCTGATTCATCAAGTGATTTAAAAAATTAAGGGTTCAAAAATAAAAACAAAATTGAAACATATGCCATACAATTTTGTTTAGCAATCTTACAAATAAAAATAAAATAAATTTGGTGGCACAACAGCTCGTGGAGAACCAAGGCCTAGTGACTTACAACTCTCAACCATTCCTGTGTGCGTGTTGTTGGCAGGAATGGAGGGGACCTACATTTTTTTGCCGAGTCCCAACGGCTAGATGACAAGTTTACTCTTGGAAGATTTGTCAGTTCCTCGCAAGAGGCAGTACCTCGCGAAAAAAATATTTCTGTTATTAGGTGGCAGCGGCTGGGAATCGAACCCAGACCTTTGACATGACAGTCCTATGCACTAACCATTATGCCACACAAAATCTAATATTTCTCAAAAACGGCTTCACAACTTTTCTTAATAAAAAAAATCAATAAATTTCACTAAGCAAAAGCAACTTTTGGATGGGAAACCATTTTTCAAAAAATAGCTATTAATGGTACCTCGCAAAGAACTTTTTTTTATTTTAGATTTTTTTTTAAACCATTTTTTTAGATTTCAATAATTTTTTCTGTACAGAAGATTCTGAGCAAATTTTTACCAAAATTTTCACAAAAAAAATATTTTTTGGATTTTTAAGAAATGTTCAATTGTTTTTTTTTTAAATCAGATATTATGAAAATTAATTTCTCGATTTTCATAAAAACTCGGTATTTAAGGGTTTTTTCTTTAATACTTTGCCAAGTAAAGAAAAATTTTTACTTTTATGAAAAAATAACGGTATCTTTCATACAAGTGTTAAAAACCATAAAGAAAAATATTTTTTTTTTCTGAAAAACGGCTGTTACGATTTTTATAAAACTTTTTACTTATTCTTAAATTAGTGCGATATGCTCACAAAAATTATAAAAAAATTACAAATAGCAACTATTAATAGTACTTCTGGGGCATATTTCATAATAAAGTAGTACAAACTAATACTATTAGTCTCCGTTGTAATTGCGTTTCATAATCAAGCCACAGAAAAGGACTTTTGTACTTTTTAGATCGTTTAAATCATTAATAGTATTAGGAAGGCCACTCTCATTATGAAAAAGAAGCTATTTGTGGTTGTTCTTGGTTGCTTTTTAAACTTGCACTTTCAACTAATAGTTTTAGCTCTCTTTCATAAGAGAGGGGCCCTAAAAGATTTATTTTAATTATTATTTAAAATATTATTTTATATTACAAATTTCAAATAATTTGAAACCTTTCTCTTTCTCATGCACAAAAAATCTACCTATTTATGCACTTTTGAGTAAAACTAAAATGTGCACAGAAAAGCATTAAAAATTAAAGTGAAAGGCTATATGTTAATTAGAACACTTTTTATTTCATTTTCAAAAACAAAATCATTACTATTTTTAAATTCTTAAAGATGGAAAATGTTGCTAAGCCCATGTCAACATTTTTCATGCGTGTTGGCCCTTAACTAATGCTAATGTGAATCTTGGAGTCTCCTGAATTATAGGGCCTTAAGCACCTGCTAATATTCCAAATGAGTTAATACTGAAGTGTTTGTTTCTCATTAGCTCAAGAAACACCTGCTTTAAAAATTTAAATATTCAAAATTAAATATTGAACAAAAAAATATACATAAATTAAAAAAAAAAAATCCCTTTTCATCAAAACTTATTTCATAAAGTAAAACAACATCCCAAGAGAATTCAACATCCCTCTGCATAAAATACCTTAGCTTTATTTCTTTATTGCATAGCAAGGGTCACACCATGACCATATAATGAAGTCCATGGAGTCTATCTTAATTTTTGAAGCATTCTCAGTTAAGTGAACCAGCTAATGTGTGCAAACTAAAAAGAACAAAAAAGAGAATCAACTTGGCGAAGAAAACCTTCACGTTTTTCCACGAAAAGAAAAAAACGAATTTAATTAGAACCATAAGGAGAGTTTGAGAAGGGTATTCTTTGTTTATCCTTAGTCACCCATCAAAGCCCCAACAGTTTGTGCGTTATCCTTAAAACATATTCCATTTTTGGTCGTTTTTGGTAAGAGCGCTAAATGTGGTTCCGTTCATTCGTCATAGAGGAAAAGAGTCAAAACGAATGAAATTAATTTTTTAAAAAATTTTTTCTCAGAAGGAAATAAAAAAAAAAAAAAAATAGACGACTATGTTGCGTATACTTGTCCTTGTCCTTCAAATACTCGTAGCTGAAAAAGTTTTCGTGGAAATTTATTCTTTTCACTAACTACAATTGAAGTCTTGGTGGATTTTCCATTATAATAAAATTTTATATTATTTCACCTTGAACTCTATCAAACTGAAATACTCGTATTCTACGGTACCAAGGGTTTTGAAAAGTTTTCCATCTTGTCACCTTTTATTTTTCTTTTCTCTACATATAAAGCTAGTTTTAATGAAACATAATTATTGCTACGATATTTTTTGTCGTACAACACCTCCCTCGGTCTGTTTGTCTGTGCATCCATACGTCTGCGCGTTTATGCGTCTGTTTGCCTATGGTTCCACTGGTACAAGGAACTAGAACAAAAACAAGTGAACCAATTTGCTTCAAATTTCGTACAGAGTATTTTTATATAGTTCCCCAGAGAATGACACAGAGTTTTATTTTAGCTCATCTAGAACCAGGTGAGGTGGCTCCCATTCAAAATTGTTTGCTTATTTTCTTCAAAAACAACTCTACGGATTTTGACTAAACTTCATGCCTGTTATACAATACAATTTAATAGCAATGACACCTTTTGAGTTTCTTGCAAAAACTTCAATATGTAAATAAGATTTTGACATTTTTTAAGTTAACTTTCTTATGTTTGTGTAGCTCCCTTGTTACTCATTTATAGCTCCTTATAGATTGTGTTCCAATTTTCACAAAAATTCTTTTGGCATTCCAACATTAATTTCTTGAAAAACTTTTTTTACTAACATAAAAACTAAAGAAATAAGCAAGTTCATACAATCTTGTTGTGCATTTATCTTTATAATGAATCCATATTTAAACCTTAAAAATGCAAGTATGAAACTTTTAAAAGAAGCTACGTAATACTGACACAAAAACCGCAACCTCATATAACAAGGTTGGATAGGTCATAGGTAAAATAAGGGCTGGAGATGGAGATACACAAAACTTCATGCAGTGAAGAAAAATGAATATAGCTATATATAATACTTACCACCTAAATTAAATTTCCTTTGAGAGGGCGATAAAAAAAAAGAACAAGTTGATGGTTGTAGACTTGTAGGGGATACATAATATCTTTGCAATTCTGTTTATATATGAAAAACTTCTGCGCATAATATCTTTTTATAGGATGATGAGTATTAATGTGAAATAAAGTTCCTTCATTAGAGGACATTATTAAATTTTGAGCGTATAATTGACTTTAAGTTTCATAGGGTATTTTAAGTTTTGTAAGAAAAATATAAAGAAGATTACAAAGTTCCACGTTGGGCGCCAATTTTAAACTGTGTTAATTTTTGAGAGAATGACTTATTTTTTTTTGTAAATAAAAATAAAAAATTTCTCAAAAATTGATTAAATGTCCATGTGAAATACTTCCTATTGTATTGTGGTCTTAAAAAAATTTGTTACCAGGCCAGACCGATCCATTAAAAAAAGGCCAGAAAAGAAAACAAAAACAAATGCCAAAAAGTGCAATAAAATTTCTCTTCGATATAATATTGCGGCTTAGGAAATATGTTAAGTATGTCAGACTTATCAAATAAATCAAAAATCCTTACACATTAGGTCCCACATTGGGCGCCAGTTTTATAAATTTTCATTAGAATGAAGATAACAATATAGAATTGAATTGAAGAATTTTCGACTTCAACTTATTGAAAGAAAAACCTTAAGAAATATCTGAAAATTTAAGATAAAAAAGGACCAGGGAGGAATTAGAAAACCAAACACCCGTTAAACCCATTTTAAATACATATTTTCTTAGATGAAAGCACTCCCTGGCGTTTGTTTTTTCTCTAACTTTTTTTTTTTGTATCCTTTAATTGCTTTAATTATGAGTATACTGCCTCTCTCTTCAAATTGAAGGTTAGGATAAATTTTATAATCACGCTCAAAGACACACAAAGAGAAGATAAAATAATTTTTGTTAATTAATTTAAACCCGTTCCTATATAAGGCTTCCTTCCGTACCGACAGGCATAACACCATCTTTAAGTACTTTGTAATAATAATAATAATAATCGTGTGAATGTAATTGTCAGCCGTCAAAAACAGCGCGCCACTCTGACAGTCTTGTGAACACACACAACACAAAACATAGCCAAAGGTTGATGGCTAATTGGGAAGGTGTATATAGGGTGGTCGATGATATGATGGAGGACCCGGGGAAGATACAAAGGATAACAAATTGCCTTCGGTGTTCGTTGGCCGTTGAATTGTTAGGCTGAATTTGTAGTTACAAAATACAATGACCTACAAAGGTTTTCCTTTCTCATCACCTCTATATATACCGTTGCGCTGCTGACAAGACGGATGAAAGGAGAAAATCGAAATTTTCTTCTTTTTTTTTTATTTTTTGAGTTCGTTGTTGTTGATGTTTGTTTTTTGTCTACCATGCAACGTCAATTCATCAGGATCGTATTGCTTCCCGATTTTTTGTGTATGGAATTTCAAAAAAAAAAAATTTAGTTGAAAGACACATATAGCTTTGCGTGGTGACTGGCAACTATCGGTGGCACGAATATTAATTTTGTCCTGGCAGGTGAACTTCGTAACATACGAAAAGGTTCGCGGATTTCTGCCTTTAGGAATTAACACGCGCATATGGGCACACAACATGTAGATAGTTATTTTTGTAGACAAGATACTGAATGGTTTGCGTTTGTGACCTATACGAGTAGAAGCAGAAGGTAATATTGTGTATTTTTTTTTTTTTTTTTGAAATATCGCGACGATGACGATAGTGACGCGACACGGTTGGTTGGATTTTTTTTTTCACGCTACATGGTGGAAGATAAAACATTGATGCATGATGGAGCTTCTGTGAAACTATTATCTGTGAAGAGGATTTTACCATGGACAAAGGGATTTTTTTTTGTTTGTGGGAAAAGGCTATTCTTGTTGTGCTTTGTGGCATTTTTTCAGGATGAAAATTAAAACTGAATTGACAAAACAAAAACTACCTCTCTGTGCCTATATCAGTATGGATTTTTCTAAAGATATACCGTACCGTAGATATCTAGGAAGGTACCTCTACCTATAGGTATTAATTATGATAATAATAATAATTTTTTTATCTACGTAAATCAATTTGAAATATGTAGGTACCTTTAACGAAAAACTTATTATCAGAAATAATTCTATTAGGTAAATAAATTTGTTTTTGAAATTTTAGTCCTAGCATGTACATTACATATCGTCCCTGATTGCAAGAACTAGGTAACTCAATTTTTAAAATTTTGGAGATAGCAAGGTTCATAGCTACGTAGCTGTTAGAGAACGATTGAAAGTTTAATTTTTATGTTTCTCACACTTCACAAATATCTTATATTTTCCTATGGAAAACAAAAATTGTAAGAAAAGTCTTCAAAATTGTACAAAATGATATCGTTTTTGCCGAGATATTGCAAAAAAAAAGAAAATTGAGTAACCTAGTTCTTGCAATCAGGGGACAATATACTAGTGACAAAAAACCCTTCTATAAAAAAAACCAATGCTTTTATGAAACTTGGAACAAATAGTTCATTTAACATTTGAAGAATTAAAGGAATCTCGAAAAATATTTATGGTACAAAGGAGTTTTTTGTAAAATCGAAGCATATTGATCCGATTAAAGAAGATTAGCCAGTGAATTCTTAAAAAAAATCATGTAATTGTAATAGTTTAATTTTTTCAAAATTTTACAACTCATATCTTTTCTACTTTTAAACTTAAAATGGTTGTTTGGAAGAATTTAAACAACAAATCAAAGTCTTGGGTGTCATTTTACAAGAAAAATAGTTTTATGTGATATTTGAAAGCTTCAATTTTTCAGAGAAAACTGTTTCAAAATTATTTTAATATTTTCAGAAATTCTTTATTTTTGGACAAACCACATAAAAAGCAAGTGATTTTTTCACTTGTTTTTTTTATAAGTTCTCTTAAATCTAGTTTTCCACTTTGTCATTTCCCAACTGACGAAAGACGCATTTTTGAATCATTTCATTTTGACAAGTGGAAATACTTCAAGATTGTATGTCTTTGAACTGAAAAACACTGTTTGTCAATGAAAGACAACAAATTAGAAAGACGAGTGGAAGAAGCTCAATTGACTAATGAAATGTCACTTTCTTCAGCTGACAAAGAAATTTTTTTGGTTGCGTGTTTTAATTCTTTGTCAATGAAAGACACTAATTTGAGGGGCTGATTTAAAGAAATTCGGAAGTGAAGAAAAATAAAAATAAAACTGCGAAATGAGTGATTTCAACATATGCATAGCTTTCTTCCATCCATTTTACCATTTTACAGGATGATAATGTTACTGACAAAAAACATAAATAAAATGTCAGAAAATCATCTAAAATAAAATGATCCCAAATCGCTTATACAAAAGGTACAAAAGTTCGAAATTATTATTAAATTCTATAAAAATAGATACAAATTAGTACATTTTCCGCACCACAATAGACAAGATACATTTAAGTGAAGATGACGACATTTCTGAAAATTTGCTCATTGATAATGAGCAACAGTCCATAAAAGACAAAGCAAAATGGAAAAAAAAACTTTCAATGAACTGACAAAGACGTTTGTTAAAATTTCTTTGTCTTTCAAAAGACCAAAAATTTTGTATCAATTAAAGGCAAAAGTGGAAATGAACTGTTAATTTTGTCGTTCAAAAACAAAACAGTGATCTGTTAAAGTTTATCAATTCAAAGACAATAAGGAGTTCCTGGAAATATTAAATGTTTTTAGAGTGATTTTCTTTAAAATTCGAGGGCATTTGAAACTTTTATTGATAATATGGTAATAGAAGAACTTGGATTTTTTAAAATAAATTTTCTTAAGGATTAACCTTAAATTACAATTTTAAAAATAAATAAATGATATATGGTTATACTATTTTATTCTATATTAGCTGATTTTCCAGTGTCAGTAGATTCACTGACTATTTTTCTATAGTCAATACTTTATTTTTATATAAAATATTTTAATCATTTAAATCAGACCATTAGAACAAAAGTTATTTACAATTTACATCTTGTATCTAGTATGTAGTATTTTATCCTAGTTATAAAAATTAGATCGAAGGAGCCACTGTCGAGATATGAAGAGGACGTCAACAATCTTCTCTAACTCATTTAAACAATATTTTATACAAACAGTAATCTTAAGAGCCGTTTTGCAGGAATCAAAATAAAAGAGTGGGCGTGGCAGAGGGCGGATAAGAACAAAAAATATTTATGAAGTTTTGTTTTGCTCATACAAATACTCTCTAAAAAATTCATACCGAATGTTTGGGCCATTACCGAGGTATAGAAACATGAAAAAAGTGGGCGTGGTTTTACCGTTTTTGAGAAACCACAATGAAAAAAAGTGTTTGCAGCAGAGGGCAGATTTGAGCAAAAAATATTTCGAAGAATTTTTCTTGCTTATACGACTCAACTCGTAGGAATACAGGGGCATGAAAAAGTGGGTATGGTTGTGGGTAAGTCTGAAAAATTTCCAACTTATTAAAAAGATATGTAAATGACCAGTATGTAATATATATTTTAAAAATCTTAAATTTCACATATTACATATGCAAATGTATATCTGCCATTCCAAAGTAACGAATGCTCCTAGTGATGTTTTTCTTATTAAGAATAAAATATAATTTCATGAGACTCGGTGGTTTTTAACAATCTATCACAAAGTTCACGATACATAAGTTTCACCAAAAATTACGATCAGAAAAAAATATGAAAGATGCTTATTCAATTATATTATAATTAGTATTTTAAATTTTTTTTTTCAGAAATGATAAAAATGATTTATGTGCAGGGTGTCCACCGGGAAGGTATATACTACTTTGTTTTGTCACCATTTCGGTAACATTAGTCTTGACAGTTCATATTTGACAGTCGTGAAGTAGACTCGTGGAAAATTTATTATGGAAAAATATTCGATAAACCATCGTGTTTTAATTGTTAAAACATTTAATCAAAAGAAATCGTTGATTACAGTGACGATGACAAAGTGACGTGAAATTTTTGGGGGAAACAACGTGCTAACAAAACGCACTATTTATCGTGTAGTGAATGATTTGGAAGAAAGAGGGTCTGTATGTGATAGGCTGCTCAAGGAAGTGTTCAAAAACAATCCATCAACCTCAAGTCGACACCGTGCTCAGGAGCTTGGTCTTCAAAGAACAACTTTGGCAAAAATTTTGCATAAGGATTTGCATTTGTTTCCATTTAAGATTCAGTTGACACAAGAGCTTCTTCCACAAGAACATTTACGCTGCCATACATATGCCAATAGGATGTTACAGCAAGCTCATGACAACCCCGATTTTTATGAAAAAATCATAATGACGAGGCATATTTTCATTTAAATGGATATGTGAATAAACAGAATAGTCGGTTCTGGCCAATGGAAAACCCTCAGTCACCTTTGCATCCATAAAAAGTTACAGTCTGGTGTGCAATTTGGTCAGGAGGAATCATTGGACCTTACTTTTTTGAAAATGCGTAACGGTAACTGCGAATGGGGGCGATATCGTGATATGATTGAAAACTTTTTAACGCCAGAACTGCATACTTTGGGCTTGATTAACATGTGGTATCAACAAGACGCTGCCACATCGCATACAGCCAGGATTACAATGGAATTAGTGCAACACCTCTCTCCACAACAAGTTACTTCAAGAAATGGTGATGTTGACTGTCCTCCACGGTCGCCTGATTTGACTGCTCCGGACTTCTTTTTGTGGGTATATCTGAAAAGCAAGGTCTATATATAAACAAACCAGAAATGCTTGAGCAACTGAAACAAAATATTCGTGATGAAATTAATGAAATCCACGTTAAATGTGTGAGGATGTAATGAAAAATGTGCTCAAAAGGGCTCGCATTTGTGAGACTAACAGAGGCGGACATTTATCTGATATTGTATTACATATACATAATTGCCGACATTAAATAAAACATTTATCAATATTAGATCCATTTTTTCCATTTAATCAAAAATTATTAGCAAACAAAGTAGTATTGTATAAGATTTCATTCAAATCGGTTTACGCTTACACGTGCTAGTGAGTACTTCAAAAGTGTCCCTAAAAATATCTGTGGTCAAAGGGTGTTTTTTAAAGTTTATGGCCAACAATTTTTTCTAACTAAAAAAACAACATCTGATACCAAAGTAATCCGAAGAGCCATTTTTGAGAAATCAGTATAAAAAAGTGGGGGAGTTTCAACAAATAATATTTCCGAATTTTTTCTTTATTATCTGAAGATGTCATATGGATCGTTTGGGCCTTTGTCGAGATAAAGATATAAATAAAGAGCATGGTTGCGGGTGGGTCTTCGAAAATGTCCAACACTTGAATCAACTCTAAAAAATTGTAATACCGAGATATATAGACAAGATAAAAGTGGGCGTGGTTTTGGGTGGGTCTAAGGTACCGGGTATCACATCGAAAGTATCGATTCCTACTTGCATCGAATCAAAATTCAAAATAATAACAAATCATTATCACTTTTTTTGAAATTTGATTAATAACAATTTACCTAAAGAAAAATATATTTGGTGTCTTCTTTCTTAGAAACAAGTTTTTATTAGTTTTTTTCCGCTCAGGTGGATTCCAGTTTATCTGATTCCTGCTTCCGTTTCAATGATTTTAGTGGTTGTACAAACCAAAAATGTAAGCTTTAGTAAATTTTATACTTCATCCGATTTCAGTACCTACTTCTATTCAATACCTACTTTGTGTCTCAAGTAAATGTATCGGTTTCAAAAGTACTTGGTATCGAAACAAAAGTATCGAGTATGGACCTACTCTTGGTTACTTGTATATATTCATTCCCTTCTATCGCACATAAAATATATCGACCGAGTTGCATCAGCTTAGAAAAAGCAATTCATTATTTGCTTACCCACCCTACAAACCTTCGTACTTCTTAACCAAATTTCCAATTATAAAGCGGTCCACACTTCTGTGAACACTTGTGTGCATACACCCCACCACACACATAAAACTGCACCTAAAATCGAAGCAAAAGTGCACAAGTCCATGCTCCGCTTAAAAAAATGAAAATAAAAAAACATGAAAGTGAAAAGCAACCAACATACCCACCTACCTACTCGTACTAGTATCGGGCATTAGAATTCAATATATGGTTACATAATATGGTGCTCTGGGAAAAAAAATCCGGGGTCAAGTTTGACTTTGGAACTCGAAAGATTATTATAATCCGCGCCTAAAACCACATTTTACACAACTACATCTATTGTCATATAGCCGCCATCTTGTTTTTAACGGTAATTTTGTTTTTCGCTCATAACTGTCGTATCTTTTGTTTTAGAACTTATCTGTCATTTTTGAACAAAAAGTTTTACATATAACAAAATTGTAGTTAATTAAATTTATCTACAAAATATGTTTTTACTTGAGATGCACCATAATTTTTGTAACTGGCTTCAAATATCATTGCTTTTTGTGATTTGGGAATCATTTAATTGGAGCCTGATTTTTTTCAAGCAACAATACGAAATTCGGTAAATCGATCACAAATCTGCATCAACTAAGGAAGCGACATCAATTAGAGCACTAAAAACATAAATTTTCCATGTAGACACGCATTAATTTTTTTTATTTCTAACCAAATTTGCTGTCTTTCATATTGAGTTTGACATTACTTTCGTTCCGTTTCTTGTACTGTACAATATTGTTTCCTTTCAAAACAATAAAAAACACATTTCCAAATAGAATTAACTTCTGGATGGTCCCCCATAAGCCCAGCAATATTAACTGACTTCCCATCGCATCGATCGATAGTTACTTATTAAGAAATTTGTCGAACAGCAAATATTTATAAGAAAAAAAAAAAAATAATTCTTTTCAGTTAATTACTTCTGCTTCATTTTCCATAGAATGCCTTAAAAAATATTAGTAAATTCCAAAATTCCATCTAAAGTCTTCCAGTTCAACTGGTTTTCTATTCACTCTTTAAATTCTCCTTTGATCCTATTAAAATTAAGTTTTAAGTTTGTCCAGGACACAAACTCACTAAACAACGAAACGACGAATGCTCCACGACACAATGGGTATGGTTGCAATAGGAGATGAAGATGGGTGCGCTATTCCTTCCACACAAAAGTGTGGAAAAGACATTTTCGAAAACTTCAAAATTAGTTGCAAACTTTTTCTCAAAAATTAATAAAATTTGTGAACCAAATAACAAAAAAAAAAAAAAAAAAGAAGGGAAATGAAAACAAATTCTCAGGAGCACTTCTATAATTAAAGTTCAAAGAATTGAAATAACAAAAAAAAAAAAAAAAATGTTCAAGCTTAGGAACAAATGTATTTACAAAAGTATCTATCTTACAATTAAACAACGAAATGAACATAATTTTCATTTTGTTTCTTCAAATTGTCATAATATTAATGAACTTTATTTTATTTTGTAAAACATCAAATGCGCCTCAAAAGTTGGGCCATTTTAAATATTTAATATTATACTCAGGGAGAATTTAGACTACCAAACTCAAATTAGGCCTTATATTTCATATACCAACTGGACTTAATTCTGAACCTCAGTTCCAGGTGTAAAATTTGTATCTGTTCTTAAAAATATGAACAAATTTTTAATAGATTCAATGCCTTGTATACCATTTAGATACATAATGTTTGCAGGTTTAATGCATGACTCCAAAATCTCTCTCTTCAAATAAGCTCAAAATAATGTTTGGTAAGTGTCCGAAAGTGCTTTTGGACAGTTTGACCAAAATCGGTCCATCAGTCTGCCAACAACTGCATTTTGAAGACAATGCAACATTTGCTCCTAGTTTAAAAAGTGTTGGGAGTTTTTCTTGTACTTGAGTATTGAGGAAAAATTAATTTGAGCCAACAATAATTAGTAACAACAAATTTGAAATAATCATAAAAATAAAATATAATTCTTGAACCACTAGGATTATTTTTGTTATTGAAAATACCCAAGAAGGATGGACAAATGTAATTCCGTGGCATCGTTGGCGCCACCTATCAACAAAAGCAGCAGCCTTGATAAAGGAGAAAGCAGAAGGAAACGTCAAGAGAAAAAAAAAAAAAAACTGTTTATGCACGCACATTTTCCACAACAATAATATCAAACCATTATTAGCCCAGTTCCTTTTTCAATGTTGTTGTTATTCTAAAAAAAAGGCAAGCTCAAAGGACTTGTTTATATATTTTTTTTCGTTGTTGCTCTTCCAAGGACTTTATTATCGATCTTCTCATACACACACACACACAGACACACACAAAATATTTTTCGCTGTCTTTAAGAAGAATATTAAGCGCAGAATGGTGTACTGTTTCTGGTGCTGCCTTCACCTTACTTCCGTAAATATAAATAATTGATTCCAATCAGTTTTGCCATTTCCTATTTAACTTTAGCGGTAGGGATCAAAGGACCGACCACCCAAGCTCACCCATGCAACATATCCTTCTAGTTTCTAATACAAGTTGAAGTTGAAGCCCTTTTGTAGAAGAAGTAGTATAATCGAGGAGTTGAGACTGCATAAACTCCTGAAAACGAATTTTAACTATGTAAGTACTCGTACAGAACGAGTCGAGTATATTGTGAACGGGAATGGTGCACTGCCTTAATTCATGGCAAATTGGTCGAGAATCGAGAGTTCTTTTTGTATGGCAAACGACAACAGCATCGACAACAACGAAAAGTGAAGTGAGTATAGAGAAGAAGTACTAGCAGTCCTTGTTCCACTTGAAACGTCCATCGGCGTCGTCGTCGTCGTCATCGTCGTCATCGTCGTTTTTTTCCTTTGAAATTATACATACTTTGAAAAGTTCAAATTAGCGTAATTCTTTAATGGATTCTTAACTTTTTATAATAACAGTTTATTGGATCTAAGCTTTGGTATTGGATACGGACAAGGGGGAGGAGAAAGGAAAACGAATGATGTGCAATTGGAAGTGTGTTATACAATCTATTGATTTGGAATAAGTATCCAGTAATGTTGGAGTTTTTGAAATACCAAACATTAAAGAATTTAGCCAGTAATGTTTGATTGCAACTTATTTCAATATATTTAAGATGGACAAAGCTTATAAGAAAAATTATTTCGTGGTTTGCCTATTAGGTAATAAAAATATGTGAACCGAAGCAACTTGTTGTCGAGTATTGCTTGAATTGCGGGCAACTCAAAGGCAACAATGAATACATGCAACTGAGGTACCTACTTTCTAAAAGAGAAAGATTGAAAAAACTTTTTATACAAAAATCTAAGTTCATAATTTTTTTTATCGGGTTTTTCTATAAGAGCGCTACAAAAGTTTATTCCTGTGAAAGAACGTTCGATGCCAATATGTATGGAACTCGATTTTTTTTGCATGGCCACCACGAGCACGCTAGCCCGACGGTTTTCAAGCATAAATCGGCCAATACTGCTGCAATTTCACGTTCGATATTCGTACGAAGTTGATCAATCGTCGCTGGCTTGTTGGCATAGACCATAGACTTGACGTAGCCCCGCAGGAAATAGTCTAACGGCTTCAAATCGCACGACCGAGGCGGCCAAGCGACTGGACCATTTCGTGAGATAACACGTTCTCCAAACTTGGTTTCCAATAAATTGATTCACTGTGGCTTGTGGCACCATCCTGTTGGAACCACATGTCTTCCAAGTCCATTTCATCCAATTGGGGCCAAAAATATTCGGTTATCATTGAACGGTAGCGATCCCCATTCACAGTAACGCGTCGGTCTTGATCATCACGGAAGAAGTACGGCCCAATGACACCGCCGGCCCATAAACCACACCAAATCGAAATTGTTTCGGAATGCAATGATAACTCATGGAGTACGTGTGGATTGCTGCCAGACCAACACCGCATATTTTGTTTATTGACGAAACCATTCAGCAGGGAATGAGCCTCATAGCTGAAGATGATTTTTCGATGAAAATCCGAATCATTTTCAAGTTGTTGCTCAGCCCAATTCACGAATAAACGACGCTTCTGGTGGTCAAGTGGCTTCAGTTCTTGCGACAATTTAATCTTGTAAGGATGAAGGCCAAGATATTTTCGCAAAATTCGTCACAAAGATGCCCAACGCTTGAGAACGACGTGTGAGAGACACATTTGGGCTTTCTGCAACTGAAGCCTCAGCGGCAGCAATATTCTCGACACTATGGGCGCTTCTTTGTCTCACTGGCACGGGAACATTTTGTACAGTGCCTGTGGATTCAAATTTTTCGACTAGACGCTCAATTGTTGATCTGATAGGACGATTATGACGACCATAAATTGGACGTAGCGCTCTTAACGTTAACTCCGAATTTCGGTAGTAAATTTTAATAATTTCGACTCTTTGTTGGCTCGTATATCTTTCCATCATGAAATGGCAAGCCTTACTGAAGAGAAATATCAAAAGAACGGCAAGAAATATGGCGTCGTTTGCTGTCCCTGTCCCTCTACTTTTGTAGCATCCCTGTTGAAAAACCCTTTAGTTATTGGAAGCCTCTGTATAAAAAATATTGAAATCGGTCAAACCGTTTTGGAGAAAATCAAAAATTAAAAAATGGTTCTTTGGGGGTTAGCATCAATAATCATTTTTTGAAAAATAATTTTTTACCCAAAGGAAGCCTTTACTAAAAGTAATTTATTGAATTGAAAAGTTGTCGAGTCGTTTTTCAAAAAAAAAAAAAAACGATGATGTAAAATTGCTTAAAAAATCGTTTTGCAGGTACCCTTATTTTTAGTTCTGAAAAAAAAAATGAAAAAAACGTGTGGGCATAATCGCCAAATATCAAAAACTGTACTAGTAGAAATAAAAATGCAAAAGAAAGAAACAAATTTATAACAGACTTATTTTTGGTATACCACGTTGTGACTTTAGGCCCCTTATAACGCATCTTGTGGTCATCAGGTAGTTGAGGCATTTTCTCAGATCATGAGTAACCTCAATAGCAACGCGTGTATACCTAAAATTAAGCCTATTAAATTTTTTTACTTGAAAAAGTCTATTTTTACTGGGCTATATAAGTAGTTTTTTTAGTAGTAGGTAACTAAAGAATATGAAAATAATTGTAAGCAAAAGTAAAAAAACATCACAAAAATATATTGAACTGAAAAAAAATTTAATTAAGTAAAAAGTATTTAAAACTTATTCAAAAAACATAACTAGCCTTATTGCGAGTTTTACGTGAACAACATTCCACGTGGAAGAATGACATTTAACTTTTCGCCTATTGTGAGGTTCACCCGAAAAATGAAAACTCCCCTTTTTTGTGATAACTCATTCCCGAAATGTTTCGCAATTAAGAGCTTAAATTGTCATTTATTTTTTGACCAAGAAAGGAAAAAAAACAGATGGTACTGGTGCCAAGGGAAGTTTAAGCGAAAAACAAAATAGCTTAAAAAATTCCGCGGGAACAATCAATCATTTTTTGGCTGAAATTTTTTCCATGTGAAACTCACAATAAGACTGAATAATATAAAAACACATAATTAACTCATTGATTGAGTGGACTTTTTGAAGCTTACTTAAGGCACCCATTGGGTTGTTTAGTGCCCTGGGTATTTGCACCACTTGCACGTATAGCTTGGCCGGCCCTGAAGTTATTATGAATTATTTCAATTGTACCTTCTTTGATTTATGATTTATAATAACTAATAGTTTTCGGTTTCAGCACCCTTTGTAATAAAATCAAACCCACTACCAATTTGCATGGCAAAAACACAATATGACCGAACTTAAAGCAAAGCTTAGGCGCAAATAAAATTCTTAACAGCAAAACTTTGAAATTAGATTTCTGAAAAGGAGACTTCCATAATCAGAACTTTGATGAAATTTTGTACAAAATCAGGCTCTGAAAATAAAAAGTATCTACCATATAAGAACTCACTTTCAGTAACAAAATTTACAAAAACACATTAAAAGAAAAACCAGTGCTGTCATTTAAGAAACGACCCAAAAACATGTATGAAATCCTAAAGAAAATTTTCAAACTATAAGTATGGTTAATTTTCAGAAAATTGGTAAACAGGATGTTTTGGAATTCTTGGCTGATATTAATTTTTCTCGGAAAAAAAAATAACAGTTATTGCAAAATAATTTTAAAATACATTAAAATTTTGCGGAAAGTCTCCACTTATTCTGGCACACACATACACAGATGGTGGTTTGTTAAATATTTAGTTGGTAATAGTAACAACATATTTGTATGCTTTTGCTATAGGAGGATAGAGTTTTTGCGACAAATCTACTAAAATTGTTCGTTTTTTTTACAAAGTTAACCTAGCAACACCGAAGGGCAATACAAAAATAAAATGCAGTACTCAACAGAGGTGAGGAGTACGTCCGTGCGCACTACTTAAAAGCAATATAAGAAGTGCTTCTGCAATCCACTTGACAGCTCTGGTATAAATTCTTATGTATGTAAACTAGGGAGGCCCTTATATTCTTCTTTGAAATTCCGAGCTGGAAGTTATACATTTTTTTTCTTGGTCTCTCCCTTTTGACTTTAAGTCACTTAAAAATGGGCTTAGGGTGATTCTATCAACACGTGAAAAAAACCTGATTAGATTAGATACAGGGGAGAAAAAAATCATTTCGGGGGTCTATTTCGCTCCGTTCAAGCGGGAGGGCTTGGTGAAATAGCTCCCTAAACTAAAATTGAAATAACTCCATAAATTGTGATTTTTTTTTGCATCTAGGCCGAATTTAGGTTCGAAGATGAAATACCTTTGTAAATGCCCAAAAACATATGAAATAAGGAAGGGGGCGTGAAATGACTAACGCGTTGCTCGTTTTTTCCTTGAAGGGGACTGGTCACGGTGCCATTCCCCGCCCCGTGGCGTATCGCACTACCCCACCACCTACCCCCTACCCCCGATACACTAAATTTGAAATTCCTTTGCCACATCATGGGCACCTTCCCAGCGTTTGGCGGGAAATTCATTTAAGATTTTTTTAATAAATTTTTTTTTTTTTGTAATCATGACACACAAACGCCAATATGAATTATTTCGAAGTAAATTGAACAGAATATGTCTGGAGACTTATTTTATAGCTGAATTATGGGGATTTATTTTATCATAGGATAAATACATAGGTCTCCAAAATCTCATGAAATAAATCTCCAAACTTTTTCATTTGAAGAAACTTCTCATCTTCATACAAATTTAAAGGGAGTTACCCTTTTTCATTTTCAGCTTATGAAGTTATTTCTTTGGAGAGTTACTTTATCGAGCCAAAAACAATACTAAAACATAAAAAAAAAAAAAAAAAAAAATCTTTTTAAGGCTCTGTTCGAGCTGGTGAAATTCAGGTCTTTAGTATTTAACACTAGTCTCCTTTTCAAAAGGCTCTCATGTCAAGAAAAAACGAAAGACTTTCGTATAGCATTAGTTTATCAACCACCCTTATGAATGCAAGCCTTTAGAACCCCAGACAACAACTCGACGGACATTCTGAAATGTTTTCTTTGGCTATATCTAAGTATATATGTAAATATACATAACTATAACTATTTCATGTGCATTTTTCTACAGATCAACTTTAAGAAGACATGAAGAAGTTATTAGAAAAGAAAAATAATGTTGTCTTCGTTATGGGGTAAGTCGTGCTGGGTGGTGCTGGGGTCTTTGAATGGTTAAGAGAGTTAAAAACAGGATTCTTGTTAGCTTTGTATTCGCTCCTTGGGTGCTATGATTGTGAGAATACAATATTATACCAGAGGCAGCATGGTGAATTCCATGTGACTGCCTGCGACGAAGTTGCCTGAGGATATTTCCTCCTACATTGCTATGTAATGATGTTGTTTTTCTATAGTTTCCTTGAAGAAGATCTTCTTCTCTTTCGATAGAATGCAAACATACATAGATTTCAACTTTTAGTCTCGGGTCTCGACTTGACTCGAAAATAGAAATTTATTTTGTAAGTTATTTACGATTAATTTTTATTGAATTTATTTTTCATTTAAAGAACTTAATTTAAAAAGCGTAAGAAGTACTTGGCACTCTCTTAAAAGAAAATGTAGAAGAAACTTAATTAAATAGTAAATAATTTTTTGTAAATTTGTATTTATTTAACATTGAATACAAAGAAAGTTTAAATAAAATGCAGTTTTGAATTATTTGAAAGATACAATTTATTTAAACAAGATAAATAAATGGAGCTCTTAATTTTCCAAAACATAGAGAAGTTTTGATAGGAACATTTTACTTTTTAAGAATTTACATATTCTCAGGGATTAAAACTTGAAAATAATTACATATTATCAGCTCTTAATGCAGCTAATCCAATACCTTCAAGGTACAAATTAATTTTTAACAAATATCACTTTTCTCAATGTTAAAATCGACTCCTTTAACTAAATAAGACACGAATAACAGAAGACAGGTCACCAGGGACTCTCCTAGGTTTAATCAAATGCTTAGACTGGGCTTATTAATGGGACTGTTAAGGGCATAGCAAAGCTATAAAATTTCAAACCCATTTTCGACTTTGGTGAAAAGTTAAATGACAAAAAAAAATTTGTCTGTTTCCTGTCAAAATGATTTAAGGCCAAGAGAATTGGTCTTTTCAAATATTATGCATATATTGAAAATTTTAATTTATATTCTAGTGACATGTATTACAACAAAACTTTGTGACATAATTCTATAGATTTCCCTTGGGAAAGGGAAGCCAGGGATTTCATTAACTGTGACCAAAAAATTTATGTATAAATTTCAGGTAAATTTCCATAGATTTTCACAAATTTATTATGCTACACTTGCTTGCTTAGTAATTTTAATGTACCCTTGATACTCAAACGAAATAAAACAATAACAACAACAACAAGAACTTCTAGCAAACTTTCTTAATCTCATCCTTAATTCCTTTTTTGTTATTTGATTTCTTAAATTAGATCCGATTTCAAAAGAAAATTCACCTGAAAACTTATCCAAAATATTACCATAGCAAAATCCACAACCGCATCCTTTTTATCGCCTCACCAAACTTTCCCTGGTAAGTTTTGCTGTATCCCGATTTTGACAGGCAACATGACGAAGGCAACAAAAAAAAAAAAAAAAAAAAAATTATGGAAAATGTCCATCATCTTTCGATGTAAATTTAAATAACCATAACCACAACTTTCTCTTGTTCTGTTTGGAGATTTTTTTTTCTGATGGCTTTAAATAAATATGAGCAAAAAAAAAATCTACTTAAGAAACAATAAAAACGACCTCAAATATGATTACTTTTTTTTTTCTATCTGTGAAGACAGAAAAATAGAAAGATAAAAAAACCAAAAAAATATTTAGATAGGTAAACTTTTTGATACTTGGAGTTTTTTTTTTTTCTTATATAAAGTTGTTGAGGATAAACTTTATGATTTCAGATTCTTTTATGTGACAGAAATGTTTCGGAACGAAACATCAAAGAAACTTACATGATTTTGATCATCATGTAAAGTTATTTAGTAGTCAGAGTAAGAAGAAAAAAAAAAATACAAGTACATATGTGTGTATAAGTTTATAATAAATAAAGTTTTTCATGGTAAAGGATGCATTTTTAAATGGAATCATACACTCCGTGTAAACGGATAAGGATATCATTTTCTATTTATGATACAGGGTGGCGCACGAATCGTGCTACAAAAATAAAACGTAATAACTTTTTTTCTGTGTGAGTAATCGGCTTATTTTTTTTTATTTTGTAGGTTAGTACTCGTATTTAGATTTATAAAAATGGATGCTTGGGATACGGAGAAAAGAATTTGGATAGTGCAACGGTACCATGCTTTGTAGTCCGTCATTTCCGTCCAAAGGGAATTTAGGCGGGAGTTTGGCGGTAATCCCCCGAGTAGATGGACCATTATGAGGTTTGTAAACATGTTTGCCGAATCTGGAAGCATCGCACGAAGGCCGTACCATCGAGATGCCAATGTTCGGGTTCAGGATACAATCGCAGCAGTAGCATCTGCAATACAGGCCAATCCGAGCGTTTCGACCCGAAACTTATCGGGGCAAATTGGAGTTAGTAGACGGTCATTACAACGGATACTTCATGACGATTTAAACTTGTTTCCGTACAAAGTCCAAATTACTAGCAAGTTAAACCCTCAGGATTTGCCTGTTCGCCTGGAATTTTGCCAAAAAATGATATCAATGGCCGAAGAAGACAACACATTGATCAAGTGTTTGTTCATGTCTGATGAGGCCCATTTTGATCTTAACGGCAATGTAAACAAGCAAAATTGCCGTATATGGAATGAGTCTAATCCAGAAATGCTCCATGAGACGGAACTGCACCCAGAACGAGTCACTGTGTAGTGCGCAGTTTCATCAAGGTGTATTGTGGGGCCGTACTTCTTTGAAGAAAACGGTGTAACCGTTACTGTCAATGGGGACCGTTATTTAAAGATGTTGAAGGAGTTTTTTACCCAGAACTGCGCCGAAGACGTATACCATTCAACAGCGTTTGGTTTCAGCAAGATGGAGCAACTGCACATATAGCCAGACCAGTTATGGCGGAGCTAAACAAAAAATTCGCAAACAAATTAATTTCTAGGAACTCCACTCTTCGCTGGCCCCCAAGGTCACCTGACCTGACTGCACCAGACTTCTTTTTATGGGGTTATGTCAAGCAAGAGGTGTATAAAACGAAGCCCAGGAATTTAACTGAATTAAAGCAGTCCATAACGACAATAATTGAGGCGATCCCAACTTCAACTCTTCAGGCCGCAATGAATAATTTTTTGATCAGGTGCCGCATATGCGTGGGAGAACGTGGAGGTCATTTGCGGTCTATAATCTTTAAAAACAACTAACTATTTAAAATAAAATTTAATTTTCTAACCAATAAAAAAAAAAAATAAATGAAATACATCGATTAAAAAAAAGTTATTTGAATTTCTTATTGTAGCACAATTGGTGCGCCACCCTGTATAAAGATACTTAAGGGTAGCAGCCATGCTGTGTTGGTGGCATCTATCAAATAAATGCATACGTTTTAGTATTCTGTCTCTGATGCCAAATCACCATGGCCAGTAATATGATTGAGCAACGGGTCATGATTGAGCAACGGGTCTGCGAAATTCATTCCCAGGAAATAAGTCCCACAAAAGTCAAAATGAAATAAGGCCACATATTTTGGTAGTTTTATATTAAAAAAATCTGCCCCGATGAAATAATACCCCGACGGAATAAAATAAAAGTTCAAAAAACTGAAATTAGTCCCCACGTTTTTTTTTGTCTTTTTTTGTGAAAAGTTGCCTTTTGAGCAACACCTGCAAATGATAAAACTTTGTTTCCTATATTTTGAATTTGAGAGAATTTGAGATTAAAATTGTTGCGTATACGCCACAGTGCACATAATGCCATTGCTGTAGAAAAGTTGTGAAAATAGTCAAAAGTTGGTACATTACACTCTTGGTAATCCTCAAAAGACACTCGGTAAGAATCGGTACCAAGTAGTATGGGACTCTTACCGCACTAAAACCACCGGTGAATCAGGACCAATCTATGAAAGATCGACAAATGATTTTTCTTTCTTAATTTATCAGTCGCATTGTGGGAAGTTTAAGTTAGAACACTTTCCATAGCTTTTAGACCATCAGCTCATGAGGCTTGGTTCTTCTTAATCTCCGAACATTGTCTCGTACATTTAAGACGGTCTCCATTTCGGAGTTGGTATGACTTTGCAGTCGCTGGTTGTGTGATACAGAGTGTTTTTTAACCACTTCTGTAACCATTTCAATTTGAAGGTCACGGTGTAGATCGCTATTTCTTATATACCAAGGGGCATTTATTATTCCACGAAAGACCTTGCTTTGGAATTTTTGGATGGGTTCAGCATTTGTTTTCTTTGTACAGCCCCATAGTTGAATGCCATATATCCAAACGGGTTTCAGTACTTGCTGAATAGATAGGTCAGAGTTCTTTCCTAGTAACCAGTACATTTTTCTGTACTTCAAGTTTAGTTCGTCTTTTTTCTTTTTGATGTGCTCTTTCCATTTAAGCTTTGCATCCAAAGTCATTCTAAGGTATTTGGCAGTATTGGAGTAAGATACTGTTGTACTGTTTATAAGAATTGGAACATTGTTTACTTTTTTTTTTGTAAAGTTTATATGCGTCGATTTTGTTTCATTTAGTTTGATTCGCCATTTTTGCGTCCAATCACTAACTTTATCGACTGTATTTTGCAGTTTTTGTGTAGCCTTCGTAACGGATTTATCTGGCAACGGATAGCGTTGATGTCCACTGGAATATCCCTTGTATATAACAGATACAGGTTTGGTCCTAGGACACTTCCTTGTGGTACACCGGCTTCAATTTTCTTTAGTTCCGAGTAATTTTGGTCGTAGCGTACTCTAAAGAGTCGGTTCGTAACGTAGGATTTCAGTATTTCGTAGTACTGCCTGGGAAGATCCCTTTGCAGTTTGTACTCAAGTCCCAAGTGCCAAACCTTGTCAAAGGCTTGAGCAACATCTAAGAATATAGCCGAGCATACTTGTTTTTCTTCAAGTGCCTTTTCCACAACATCCGTAATCCGATGCACTTGGTCTTGGAATGTTTATTTCTAAATCCAAACTGATGGCTCGGAATTAGTCTTCTTTCTTCTATTATTTTGTTTACTCTTTTCAGAAGCAGTTTTTCGAAAACTTTTGCCATGATTGGTATAAGCGAAATAGGTGTGTAAGATGTTACTTCTGTTGGTGGCTTACCTTGTTTAGGTATAGCAATGACTTCTGCGATTTTCCAATGATGTGGCACATATCTTAGTTTAAGGCATGTATTTATTATAAACTGGAATTTTTTGAAGGCTATCTAAGGCATTTCCTTCAAAACCTGAGCAGTTATTAGATCGTACCCTGGTGATTTTTTGTTAGACAACTTATGTTGACACATACTTCTTACTTCTTTGAGCGTGACAAAAGGAATTTCACATTCGTCGTTTCTATCAACAAACTGTAAGGGATCTGTAGCTGTGCTTGCTGGAAATGGCTTAAAAACATTCGCGAGATGTTCAGCGAAGAGATCAGCCTTTTGTTTTGGGTTTCCGATCCATTTACCATCTTGAGATTTTACTGGCGGGTTTTGTGCCTGTGGTCTTTTTTGGCGCTTAGCTGCTTTCCATAAGGAGTATTCTGTAGAAGCATCCGCCGTCAGACTATTCAGGAATCTACTAAGTGAATCACTTTTAAATTCACAGGTAAGGAATGAAAGTTCAGAAATGGTCCCATTCACTGTTCCTGGTATAGAATGTGCGTCCGTCTCTCACATAATTGCCAATCCCAGACCTATCAAAGCTGTTTCCAAACCAAAGTCTATCTTTATCTCTCACCTTGAACCAGAAATTGCTGCCGACGATATAGTTTCCCAATTATTAAATAAAAATTGTATCCCTACGAGTGCATCGGTTAAGTGTACAAAAATTAGTAGAGTAAGCAGCTTTGTTTCATCTTTTAAAATAGTAACAAATTCGTCATACTTTGATTCTATCTGTGATTCCGGTAATTGCCCTCTTGAAGCTCTTGTTAACGAATTTTTAACAAGGAAAAACAGGTTTTTGCGTAACTTCTCCAAAATGCCATCCCCAAAAAAATAAATAGGATTTCCCTCTTCTATCAAAGTGTAAGAGGGCTTCGCACAAAAACTGCTGGTCTCTATATTAACTCTGAGGCCTTTTCACATGACATCTTTCTTTTGACAGAAACCTGGCTAAATTCAAGCTTTTTGGACACATACATTTTTAATGAAGAGTTTTTAGTTTATAAAAAAGATCGTCATGTTGACAGACCAAAAGAAGTGGGAGGTGGTGTTTCAGTTTGTAATAAATTTATATCTTCTCTTATTATATTCCCTTTTAATCTATCAGTTGAATTAATTTGCATAGAGTCAAAATTTATTTATGTATTAAATTCTTACATTCCTCCAAGAAGCTCGGACTCAGTTTATGTAGAGCTCTCTAAGGCCCTCGGTTTTATTATAGAATTGTCTTGCTCCAACAGCAGCATATTACTTCTCGGAGACTTCAATTTACTATTTATAGAGTCGGTTCCTTCTGAGGATGAATCTTGTCATGAAGCGTCCTTTCTTCACAAACTGAGCTCCAGTTTTTGGGTAGAATTATTACAACTGACTCTCAGCAAGTATGCTGTATTAAAAATTCAAAAAATCGAATTCTCTATTTAGTTTTATCTTTTATTAGTACTCTTGTTCTAGAATCTAGTTCTGGAATCACTAATATAGATAGTTACCATCCTCCTCTGGATGTAGTTCTTGACTTGAGCAGTCAACTAATTGAAAATAGCAACGCTCATATACTTTTGACTTTAGAAAGGCAAACTTTCAATTGCTTTCAGAAGAATTAGCTAGATCTGGTATTGACAGTATATCAAATATTGACGATGCAGTTACTAGTTTTAATACCAGACTTTATAACTGCATAAATAATACTATCCCTTTAAAATTATTTAAAAATACGAGCTTTTGCCACTCATGGTATACAAAAGAGTTGAGGATACTATGAAGTAAAAGAAAAAGAGCTTGGAAAACATATTTGAAAACTCTTTCTTTAGTTGACCACAACTCTTACATTGTCCTTTTCGAAGAATTTAAATCTCTTTATCATATACTTATCATGTATACGAAATAGGAATATCTCTTAAAGAAGACTTTAAAGCATTTTGGAAGTTTGTAAATTCAAAGAAAAATCCAGATAGTTACCCCACAAATTTATATATGAAAAATGAGTGTTGAAAGACACTATTGATATTTGCAACGCCTTTGCGAATAATTTTCGTAACTCTTTCGTAGACATACCTCTTGATATTGATGAACATTATTTCAGAAATTTGCATTCTTATGCGCAAACGAGTTGCAACAATTTCGTTGTGCAACAAAGTACTGTCTTAGACCTTCTCTCATCGTTAAATGATGATTTCTCTTCTGGGCCAGATGGAATTCTCCAAATATTATTGAAACATTGTAGGCCTATACTGGCTGATCCTCTTCAATTTTTGTTTGATTTTTCGATTAAATCAGGGAGATTTCCCTGTTTATGGAAAACTTCATTTCTAACTCTAGTTTTAAAAAAAGGTGATAAAGCTGATATTTCGAACTATAGACCTATATCCAAACTGTCATGTATTCCAAAGCTTTTCGAACAAGTTGTGTGTGAGACTTTAGCATTCCATACCAAGAATATAATATGTGAACAACAGCATGGGTTTGTGAGAAGAAATTCAACAGTAGCAAACCTCCTTACATTCTTGCATAAATGTTCTAACGCATTAGGAAATGGAAGTGAAATGGATTGTATATATACTGATTTTTCTTAAGCGTTCGACCATCTTAGTCACAACATTATTATCTTCAAACTAAAATCTTTAGGATTTCCAAACATTTTTTATCACCTGGGTAAAATCATACCTTAAAAATAGATCGTACCAGGTGAAATTTAGAAACTGCCTTTTAAACTCATTTAAGGCTCACTCCGGTGTGCCCCAGGGAAGTCATCTAGGCCCATTTCTATTTATTCTATTAATGATGTTGTCTCAAGTATACATTCAAGTGATATTCTTATATTCGCTGATGACATGAACATTTTTAAGATAGTAAAAGCTAACCATGACCATATTCTTTTGCAAGCCGATATTGATGGTTTCGCTATTTGGTGTGATTAAAACGGTCTTTCTCTTAACCCTGCCAAATGTCAAACAATTACTTTCTCCAGAAAGCGACTTGCAAATGCTTTTAATTATTCTATTTCACAACACAAACTCTGTCGAGTCTTTAGTTTCAAGGACTTGGGTGTTTACATCAGCTCAAATTTAGAATTCACAAAACACATTAACTTCATTGTTAATAAGGCAAGCTCTATGCTTGAGTTTATAAAACGTTAGGCAAAGGAATTTGACGATCCGTACGTTACGCTTTCCTTATACAATTGTTATATACGACCTCATCTAGAGTATGCGTCTCAAGTATACTCTCCCTTTTATGAAAGCTCACTACAACAAAGAATCTGAAGTGTTAAAACTCTCGATAAACGCAACACCTCAGTTTATTGCAACTTTTCAAAAAAGTGTGACTTAGTAAACGCAACTTTCTATCCATTTATTTTTTTTTTCGTTTATTCGATATTTTAATTTTTATTAAAGTTTACTTTAAGTATAACTGGGCAGTTATTTTATAGCTTCTTCTCAAAATATTGTTCACTTGTGAATCAAAGCTGTATTGTATTTGCATTTTGATTTACCACTGCTGCCAAATTTTCTAAGCCAAGGCCCAACTTTTTTGTGATTCAGTTATTGCAGAAAACATAGTTAACTCAATTTTACCGAGGAAATACTGTAAAGATTTTTGGGAAAAAATTGTGAAAAATGATAAAGTTTGAACGATTATACCTCTGTGAGTTTTGGATTAAAAATACTTTTTGAAAATGTTATTAAATACTTGAGCCTCTACTTTATTTCGTTTGAGAACACCTTGAGCGTATCTTTCCTTCAAAAAATACGCATTTTAGTAAAAAAATTGAAATTTTTAAATTCTGATTTGTTTTTTTTTTTATTGTTGTTAATTTTTCCTGCGATTTTGTTTTAATTTTTTTAAACCATCCATTTCGAAAGGAAATTTTATTTTGAACAAAAAGTTTTAAGTGTAAAATTTTCAAATTGGGCTTAGTTTCAGAGTTATATCGAATATATTGAAAGGTGGCCAGTGTGACTATTCCTTAAGAAAGATAAGGGTAAACAGTAGCATTTTTGATTTTAAGCAATTGCCACTTGCTTGCTCTCACTCCAATATCGGGTTTTTCAATAAGAGAGCTACAAAAAGTTTTTTTTTAAATAAAACAAAAACGGTTTCGGATATCAATGAAATTCATTATTCCTGTGAAAGTACGTTTGATGTCTTTATGTACGGAACTCGATTTCTTTTGCATGGCCACCACGGGCACGCTTGCAGAAGTCCAGACGCTGAACCCAATTTTCGACGGTTTTCAAGCATAAATCGGCCGATAATGCTACAATTTCACGTTCGATATTCAATCGTCGCTGGTTTGTTGGCATAGACCATAGACTTGACGTAGCCCCACAGGAAATAGTCTAACGGCGTCAGATCGCACGACCGAGGCGGCCAAGCAACTGGACCATTTCGTGAGATAACACGTTCTCCAAACTTGGTTTCCAATAAATTGATTGTGACATTCGCTGTGTGGCTTGTGGTGCCGTCTTTTTGAAACCACATGTCCTCTAAGTCCATATCATCCAATTGGGGCCGAAAATATTTGGTTACCTTTGAACATTGGCGATCCCCATTCACAGAAAAGTGCCGGTCTTGATCATCACGGAAGAAGTACGGCCCACTGACGCCGCCCACCGGCCCATAAACCACACCAAACCGTAATTTTTTCGGGATGCAATGATAACTCATGGAGTACGTGTGTATTGCTGCCTGACCAATACCGCATATTTTGTTTATTGACGAAGCCATTCAGCCAGAAATGAGCCTCATCGCTGAAGATGATTTTTCGAAGAAAATCCGAATCATTTTCAAGTTGTTGCTCAGCCCAATTCACGAACATACAACGCTTCTGGTGGGGAAGCGGCTTTAGTTCTTGCGTCACAACGATGTCACAGAGACACATTTGGGCTCTCTGCAACTGAAGCCTCAGCGGCAGCAATATTCTCGACACTACGGGCACTTCTTTGTCTCACTGGCACGGGAACATTCTGTACTGTGCCTGTGGATTCAAATTTGTCCACTAGACGCTCAATTGTTGATCTGCTAGGACGATTATGACGACCACAAATTGGACGTAGCGCTCTTGACGTTGAGGCCACTGACTCCGAATTTCGGTAGTAAATTTTAATAATTTCGACTCGGTGTTGGCTCGTATATCTTTCCATCATGAAATGGCAAACTTTACTGAAGAGAAATGTCAAAAGAGCGGCAAGAAATATGGCGTCGTTTGCTGTCCCTGTCGCCTTACTTTTGTAGCGGCCCTTTTGAAAAAACCCTTTCGATGAATGAAAAATTCCAGTGATGCGGATTGTATATGCAAGCAAATAGGGTAGGATAACTTTTTCACTAACCAGTATGTATAAAAACGTCAAATGTAATGAAAAAATGCATATTTTTTTTTCATTTTAAAAGACAAGCAGAGGGTCATAATTTTATAAAAATATGGGTTTGCCACGGTTAGTTTAAAATATAAAGTTTTGAATAAATAGCAAAAATAAAATGAGTAGTGTAATTTTGTTTATTTTAAACTTTAAGTTGGTTGCTACACAAATTACGTTTGACGAAATCATGTGCAAATTAGTAAGCAGCTTTTGTAGTATTTTATTAATGATTCCATATATGTGTACTTTGTATGTTACTTTAATATACTCGTAATTACATATAAAATAAATTAAACGTAGATAAAAATTATATTAGATTTTAGGTAAGGAGTAATATGTGTATCTAGGCTTCTCCCAAAAAAATACTGTACAATATAGGAGAAAGTATCTTATGTACATTTCCCATGAAATAATTTAAATAATCAAATGAAATATGTACTACAAAAATATTCTTATTTAATTGCAGGTTCATGATAATACCAACTAAAATGTGTGCATAAGTATGCATTGAACGCATGAGTATCAAGTTAAAAATTTCAAAGAAATAAAGATTTTACGTAAATTCAATTTAATTTATCGTACGGGTATGTGTATGTGCGAGTGAAACATTTTTTCAAAATATCAAATAACAAGGTTGACAAAATTGCGAGAAAAAATAAAATTATTTAGAAATCATTAAAATATAAACCCTGAACCAGAAGTTATTTCTAACTCCTAAGCCATAAAATAGCTTATGGACTGATTGATGGAGGATTTACCAATGCTGTAGTCAAGTTAAACATAAATAATATGAATTTCAAGTTCGCAAAGAAACATTCATTGAATGAAAAGCAATGAAATGTATAATTATTTGCAAGTTAAAAAACTGCTAATTAGTTGTATCAATTTTAAAATTTGTAGCCCAATTTAATGATTTTATTGCAACTTTGCTTATATGGCGGTTTTGATTACTTCGTATCCAGGACCTTTTTGAAATCCATAAATTGAAAGCTGTAAAGGTTTAGTAACGACTAATAACCGTTGAGTTACTAACATAATCAGTAGCCAGACATTTGAATTAAAAGCTTACGAAAATCACTTAAACATGTCCTGGTGCTAGATGGAGTAGGTCAGTTGCACAAATGACAGATGAGTTAAATAGTAGCATCGCCCAGGCACTGTTTTAGAATCTCGTTCAGAAGAATCCCACCTTACAAAAAAACCTAAAAATATTTTAGTTTGTTTTTCATGTTCATTCATTATTAACGTCTGCTTGAATAATGCTTTGTTTGTCTATAAAAAGTCTAAAACCCATACACGGTTTCAGGTTGGAATCTTTCGCACGGATCTGTACTGTAAGAATTATTGTTATTTATCAGATGCGTTTATTTCATGATTGAAATGATAAATTTGGCATCCACTATGATGAGGGATTCTAAGAATTTTTAGCTAAACATCCATTTGATCAGCTAATCTTTTGCACTTTTCCAGACGTTGTTGTTAAAAATAAGCAGACATATTCTCCCGGCACAGTGAATAATAGCAATGTTTGATTTTCAAAACTTTTTAACAAGATTGATTTCTAATCTTATCAACAGTTTAACAAATTCCCTTCGTTCACATTGATTAAAAATATCAGTATTTTAAAGTTTTGCTCCATGATTCATATGCCCATGAAATAATTACGAAATTATGCGTTTTAACCTTTCATTCACCTTTTTGAGATGTTGTTAGTTATTTTCAAAGTGAAGTGTTACAAAAAGTTAAAAAAAAAACACTATGCCTTTTTTTCAGATCGTTTGTGATAAAAAGAATATGTCTCCAAATCTTCATTCTTTCCAGAAGTATCTTAATAGTTTTCAAGGATTTTGTCACTAGCTTTTGCAAAAGTAAAGCTTTTGCACCATGACCAACACCCCTTGTTGCAAAAAAAAAAGAGAAGAATTTACAAAATAAATCTTGTTTTTTACGTAAAAACACAAGCCAAGGATATTTATTTCCCATTGAACAAGTTCTAGGTCCATTTTTAGTTTTTTTTACAACCTTATTTCTTATGTTAACTCAGGGATCTCAGGGACGTTGTGCTATTGCCATAGTGAAAGTTATTAAAATTTTTATTTCCGTTTTGGCACCATCTGGATTTCAATTATGAAATGTGAAAAGCGTAGGAGGGTGATACCCTTATCCATAGTGTCCTACATTATTTCAACATCAATCCATAATAGCCCAACTTGTTGTTCAGAGACACTAATCCTGCAATTTATCTAGTCAACAGCCAAGACTTGAGCACCCCAGAGGAAACAGCTGAAGTTATTGGCAAATCCGGCAAAATCGTGGCGATTCTTAAGAAAAATGAAAGGAATATGATCGCTAACTACAGGCTGACATCTCTCATTGACAACCTTAGTAAGCTGTTGGAAGAACTAATTCTCAGGAAGCATATCATCCCGGCCATGTTGTTCGGTTTCCGGGGAAAAGCATTGCACCATGCATTTACCCCTAAAGTTTCATTATGACATAATCACAACTTTAAACAACAATCAAATTACTGTCGGATGCTTATCCTGGATATCAAGAAAGTATTCCACAGTGTATGGATTGAAGCCTTAATCCATAAACTCTACACATTAAACTTGTCTCCCTCAATTATTTATAGTATTTATAATATTTGTTTGTTTCTTTCAGGAACTTTTTCGCACAATTGGAGAATCAAGAGTGAAGAGCATAAGGGTTGAGGTTGCCTAAGAGTCGAAATTTGGACCACTTCTCTATTACATCTTGACTTTCGACCAACCAATTCGACGTTTCACTTAAAACGTAACCCTAAACAAACATATTGTTCATCATTCACTTCATTGGTAGCTGTCCGAAAAGTCAAGGGCCACATCTTCAAACAATTCCAATTTAACACCGAATGAGGTGTACGGATTAACTCCTCCAATTTGATCTTGTCTGCCTCTACCCTCTGATGAAAAGGAGAAATGGCCTAAGCCAAAAGACAAAAGTTAAAATCTATAAAGAACTTTTGTGACCAGTTATCAGTTACAGCTTCCCAGTTTGGTTCACCATCTCCAAAACAGCTGTGAAAAGTTCGAGAGAAAAATCCTGAGGATCTGCACTGATCGGTTTTTAATAGATCGCTAGTGGTATTAAGCATTTCAAGAACGAGCATGAGCAACTCTACTCCATTTCGAACAATAGAAAATTATGCAGAATTCACCGTCCTCAATTTATTAAGTGAACTAAATTTTATTAAATTCTGTTGGAAATATTTTTTGTACCTCAAATTCAACAAAAGAACCACTGTGTGGTAATGACTCATGGTGGTTGGAGATATTATTTCAATTTAAATTTTTAAAATGGAATGTTGAGCCTTTTAAATAGAGTGTGATCTACCTGCAACAGAAGGACTTTAAAAGACAAAGCTTGATGGATTCTGGTTTAGTAGACTAAGTATAAGAAGTTCCCAATTCAAAATTTGAGAAGTCCTTAGTAATTAAAAAAGTTTTTTTTCAAACAAAATAAAATTGTGTACCTAGATTTCAAGATGAGAAGAAAAAGAACTGCAAAACATAAGAAATAATACAGTATAATATAAAATAAAAAGCATTGAAATAATACATTATCTGTGCAATTTTTGTTTTATGATTATTTTAAATCAGTTAACCATAATAATTTTAAATATAACTACGCAAAGGGTAATTTTAAAGGTATAGCGAGTTATATGTGGGAAATTCCGTAGTACTTAAATTTTAGTTCGTTAAATTTATTACAAACTTAAAATTAACTTATGGGTAATCTGAAAGAGGCAATTAATATATTTGAACCTAAAGTTAACATAAACAATAATTCAAAGCCTCCGTGGTTTAGTAAAAGACTTTGTAATTTGAGTAATAACAAACAAAAAATAAGGCTTACAAACTAACTCGTAGTTTTTCAAACAATACTGCATTTGAGAGTAATTATATCAGATTGGCGCGAGAATTAGATGTTCTTAAAAAATGTTCTTACAAAAATTACATGTTGTCAATTAAATCTAATTTGAAGAGGAATAGTAAGTGTTTTTGGTTCCTCATCAATAATAAAAAGAAATCAAATGGCATTCCAAGCTCTATGCAATATATGGGTTCAACTTATTCTGATCTACCAACTATATGTTATTTATTTGGTGAATATTTTAAATCCAACTTTACAACTTCAAATGAAATAAATTCTCGAACTACTGAATACTGTACCTACAATATATTTGACATTGGTCAGTTAGAGGTGAATATTTCCGAAATAGAAGATGGTCTTCTAAATTTGGACTGTGATAATAATCCAGGTCCTGATGGAGTCCCTCCAATCGTTATGAAGAAAGTGCAGCTGCTTTTTCTGAACCCCTTTTTCATATCTTTAATACATGTCTTGCGAGCGGTGAATTTTGTCGCAGAGTTGAAAAATTCCTTTATCATTCCTATTCACAAAAGTGGCCCTAAGCAAGAAACATCAAATTATCGTACAATCTGTAATTGGAAAAAATTGTTTACGTTTAATTAGCTTTTTTACTAAAAAAAATATATTTCACGATTTCAACATGGCTTTGCAGGCAGGTCAACAACCACCAATCTTCCAATTTTATTTTGAATAAACTCGAAGAAGGACATCAAATCGATGTGATTCACACTGATTTTGCAAAGGCTTTCGATAGAGTCAGTCACTTAATTTTCATTGAGAAGATTGAAGGATTGGGTTTCCAGTCAAGTATGTTGAAATGGCTAATTTCTTACATAAAAGGTCATATACAATTTGTATCCATTGACCGAATTCTCTCTCTCTGTAAATATTACATCAGGAGTACCCCAAGGAAGCCATGTGGGTCCACTTCTATTCCTTATATTTATTAATGATACGCCTGACATCATTTTAAATTCAGTTCGACTTCTTTTCGCTGACGATTTAAAATTCTTCCGATGATTGTCTTCTTTTACAGGATGACCTCCTAAAGCTTACAGAATGGTGTAAAGTGAACCATTCATTTTTAAATGTCTCCAAATGCCATTGTTTTTTTTGTCGCAATTTTTCACCAGTTTTCTTTGAATATCAAATTGAGAACCATGCTCTGATAGAGTATCGGAAAAAAAAGATCTTGGTGTGGTTTTTGACTCAAAACTTAACTTTGTTAAACATGTGGAATACATAGTAACCATAGCTAACTCCATGTTAGGTTTTATAAAACGTAATTCTAGAGACTTTAAGGATCCTTATACTCTCAAACTCTTATATACCTCTTATATTCGGTCAATTTTAGAATACTGTTGTGTCACTCACTGTGTTCACTTCCATAGAATTGAAAACATTCAAAAAAAGTTTACTCAATTTGTGTTATGGAAATTAGATTGGAACATCAAAGCTCCCTCCTACCCAACTAGATGCAAGTTTCTTGGCGAAAGGTCTTTTCAATCATGTTCATAAGTATTATTTTAAACAATCATATTAAATGCCTTTTTTTGTTATCGTTGACTGACATTTATGCACCATCTCGACAGCTAAGAGAATGCATTCTGCTACAAGAAAGTGAACATCGGACGAATTATGCACTGAACGAACCTATAACCAGCTGTATTAGAGAAACGAGCTTTATTTCTATATATATTGATTTCAATTTTCACAAAAGCCGAATAACTTTAAAAAAAAATACTGTTGTACTTTTTAAACTAGCTTTTCTTATAATGTATATTATATTATATTGTATTATATCATATTTTATTGTAATTATATTTATCTTTATATATATATATGTAACCAACTATTTATTTATTAACTTTGTTTATATTTTCTAGTCAAATTGAAGATGTTAATGATCTCTGATGTTAAATAAATAAATAAAACCTTATAAATGCAAGTTATTTACTTTTTTTCTCTATTTATTAAAAACTGGCTTGGTTTTGGCTCAATTTAAGCTCAAACATTTTTTAAATAACGAAGCTGCGTTGAAACAAGAATTCTTAGATTTTGGCACTCATTTTAAAAATTTCCTTTTAAGCACTGTTTTTCTGGATTTATGCTCATTTATACCATTTCACTGGAAAATGACATAAATCTGTGTGTTGTTTCATTCGATAGAGCAGCTTTAAATAAGAATAGTTTTCATTTAAATTGGCATCACACAACAAAATCAGTGTTTTATTTATATAAGCTTTTGTTGAAAATAATTTAACTATTTTTATTTGCTGCTTATTCGCGTTATCTAGTAAGGTTCATGTACAGATGTGAGAACCTACTTGAATTTGTTTACCAACTGACCAACTTGTCTATTTCTTTCCGCACAAAAAAAAATAAAAATTACTGGTATGAATTTTTTTCCTGAAACTACAAAAAACCATTGAGTAAAGAAAGATTAAAAAACGATTAAATAAAATGGCTTTCAAAAAATAACAAATGATTCTCTCCTTAGTAGGAATAATAACTTTTTCTTTAATTCTTATTCAAATATGCTATAAAGGACTTAAACGTCATGGTTGTATGACCCTATTACAAGTAAAGTGACCTAAAAAAAAATTTACAAAAGTCTCATTTAGTTTTTAAATTTCACTTTCCTTTCAAACATTGTAAGCGCGCCCTTAATTAGTTATATTAAGCTAACTGCAACGCGTCCTCTAATCAAGGGATTCAACAAAAAAAAGAAAGAAAAAAAAATATAATTCCAACAAACAAATCTTATTATTGCCAACCCAATTTATTTATCTACCACATAGACAGTGGTCTACTTTTTGGAAGTGTATAGAAAAAAAGCATATAAAAATGCCAACAAAATGGTTTAAAAATTGAGGCAATGCAATGGAGGAAAGCAGCAGAAAATTAAAGAAACGGAAGTGGTTTATTCAGCATTATTCTCATACCTTCGTACAAACGTACATACATATACTTTATTTTGGTAGCACGTTCTTTTGGTTCTTTTCATAAAATGATAACTTAACTTTCTAGACGTGCGGTATGGTGGTTGGTATATGGTGATGGTATCCTGGCTAGTGGCACATTTTTCTTCTCAGTGTATCCTGCTTGATGGCAGTGCAGCTCTGGATCATGGTTGAGAATGGGCCTGCTCAGATGTGCCACCATGATTGGTGTGAAATGCACCTCCAACACACCACGCCAATGCTGATGCTATATAGTAAACTCGTACAGAAAAACTAAGAGTTGACTATTCCTGGTGCGGTGTGCCTTCTATATTTTCAGCATTTTTACCGAACCGAATCTAAAGGGCTTTTTGACACAGGAGTGGGTCTACAGTATATGGTATGGAGAACTTTGTTAGTTGGTAGGGGCTACCTACAAAATAAATTTGGGGCGGCCGGTTCGTAACATTAGGAGAAGTCTAAAAAAGCCGGTGTTGTCATGACGTCCGTCGTCTGTGTGTCATGGGGTCCATTTGGACTCTAGAGAATCTTTGAATATTCATATTTTTTTATTTTCCGCCTCGTAGTTCAAGGACATCCCAAGATAAATTTGGTCGTATTAGCAGTACGGAGTTAAAAAAAAAACACTACAATCTACAGTCCTGGTAGGGACCCTCAAATATATTAAGCAATGTTGTATTGTTACGCCAACAACAACTGTCAAATTAGTTGTGAATTGTTGAGAAGTGTAGTTTAAATCATCATGGAGTAGATCAGTAAATAGAGCAATTTGGCTAATGATCAAATGGAAAAAAATAGTGGCAGGCTAAAATTTTACAGGTCATTTTGAGCGTATAAATACAATTTAAATCTAACTTGGTGACCTCCTACCCCTTGCAGGGGCGGTACCACGCACACTTTTCTTCAATCTTGGTTTAATAACAAACGGCTGCATGGATATTGATGAAAAAGTAATTATTTGTTGTAGTGACAGAAGAAAAAATTTAAAAAAATCCGCCCACTGCTACGCCCACTTTTCTTATTCTTTAGTTTCTCGGAAACGGCTTTATCGATTCCCATGAAATTTTCAGAGTTTGTTCTTATGGGCGAGAAAAAAATGTGAAATTAGTTTTAGTATAATCTGCCCACTACCACTTCTTATATCGGGCTTTTCAATAAGAGCGCTACAAAAGTTTTTTTTTAAATAAAATAAAAACGGGTTTGGATATCAATGCAATTCTTTATTCTTGTAAAAGTACGTTTGATGCCATTATCTACGGAACTCGATTTCTTTTGCATGGCCACCACGGGCAAGCTTGCAGAAGTCCAGACGCTGAACCCAATTTTCGACGGTTTTCAAGCATAAATCGGCCGATACTGCTGCAATTTCAAGTTCGATATTCTTACGAAGTACATAAATCGTCGCTGGTTTGTTGGCATAGACCATAGACTTGACGTAGCCCCACAGGAAATAATCTAATCGCACGACCGAGGCGGCCAAGCAACAGGAACATTTCTTGAGATAACACGTTCTCCAAACTTGGTTTCTAATTGATTGTGACATTCGCTGTGTGGCTTGTTGCACCGTCCTGTTGGAACCACATGTCCTCCAAGTCCATATCATCCAATTGGGGCCAAAAATATTCGGTTATCATTGAACGGTAGCGATCCCCAGTCACAGTAACGTGCTGGTCTTGATCATCACGGAAGAAGTACGGCCCAATGACGCCGCCGGCCTATAAACCACACCAAACCGTAATTTTTTCGGGATGCAATGATGAGTTATGGAGTACGTGTGGATTGTTGCCTGACCAATACCGCATATTTAGTTTATTGACGCTCTTAACGTTGAGTCCACTGACTCCGAGTTTCGGTAGTAAATTTTAATAATTTCGACTCGTTGTTGGTTCGTATATCTTTCCATTATGAAGTGGCAAACCTTACTGAAGAGAAATGTCAAAAGAGCGGCAAGAAATATGGCGTCGTTTGCTGTCCCTGTTGCTCTACTCTTGTAGTGTCCCTGTTGAAAAACCCTTTACCTTGATTTCTAAGAAATTAATTTGGATACAGTTTTGAAAGTTTCTTCATACTAGCAATATAAAAATTTAGAAAGCAATTTTGGTTTGGTGAAGCCCACTGGGTGTCGTGCTAATTTTTAAAAACATACATACTTATATGTATACATATTAGTTAAAGTAAATTTTGAAAATTTCGTCTTAATCGTTAGAGCCTTTTCTGAGAAACAAAGATATAAAAAAGTGGGAATGGCATTGGTGATTTTTGTACAAATTAATATATTTATTCAAATATTATAAAAAAGAGGGCGTGGCAGTGGCTATATTTAAATTAATTTTTGTCTCCATCATAAGAATAAACTCTGAAATTGAGAAACATAGAAATAAGAAACATAAGAATAAGGGCGTGGCAGTGGGCGGATTTTAATTTAACAATTTTTTAATTTGCTGTTCTAATCAAATTTAAAAAAATCGAGTTTTTGGGTAGCTCCACCATTTTCCTAAATAGATTTTTCGAAAACTGTATATAGTCAAAAAAGTAAAAAGTCTGATTACCTTTTTGGCACAACAAATATGTTCTCTACCTCATCAAATCCGACTCTGTTTGAAGTCTTTTGGTGTTATTTTTTAACGATTTTTTTTGTTTTTTTGTATTAAATTATTTTCTGTGTAAAATGAATACTTTGTGGTGTCGTTTTTAGAGGTATACATACAGTGCAGTGGTAATGGAATTCACGTCGTCATGTCCACGTGAATTCTCTTTAACGTCGGTAGTTTAAGATATCTACTTTATTTTATTTAAGTTTTTTTTTTGTGGACATTCATAAATTGTTCTACACTCGCTCGTTCTTTTTTTTCTTTTTCTTTCCTTATTCCCATGTTGAAAATGTGAAGAGGAAAATATTTTCACCTTTTGCACTATTATGGCCTTTTTGAGACAGGACTTAAATTTTTAAGGGTATATGTAGAGTTATGTATGTATGTTTGTATATATTTCGAGTTGCATTCTATAACAAATTGTATGCGGTAGCATGAAAAGATATTTCAAAGTATTTAGGTCAAGTGTTGATATGTTTTTTTAATCATGCTAGTTTCGTTCTTTGTACAGATTTAAGAAAAAAAAAACAAAAATATTTTAAAAATTTTGTCATAATATTGGCGTTTTACGACTGTGGTTTCTAAAATGAAAGTTAGTTAAAATTTAAAATTCTTCAAAGCTATTTAAAAAAAAAAAATAAAAAAGTTCTATGCATTTTCGGCCTTATAGTAGGTGCTTTATGTAATTGAATTATTATACCACGTTCCTTTTACCTAATATTGATGTTAACTGATGTGATACTCCCTCAGTTTTGAACTAGGTAATTTCAATGAAACTTTTGGTTTAAAATTTTAGTATTTATTAAGATTAAGATTTTAAAAAAACCCTAAGAAAGTACTTGCTTTTAAAGTTCAAGTGGCAAATTCATGGATAAAAGGTAGGTATAGGGACCACCAAAATATATTAGATTATATCGGCCATGTTCTTCAACCAACTACTGTCAAATTTGTTGTGAATTATTGAGTAGTGGTAATGTAAATCAGCATGAGTAAGCCTTGATGCAGCCACCGCACAGTGGGCTGTTTGTTGAATTTTGGCGAAAAAAATCAGTTCCCACTCCAATTTTGGATACAAACAAATGAAATTTGGTACATTTAATAAATCTATTTAATTCTACTTCAAGCAGGGACTTCACAATTTAGGTCAGAGTATACGGTTTCAAATTTCAATTAAAAAAACGTATATTGTTGAAATCAGAAACTGAAGTGAAGTTTATGTTTGAAGTGTCCTTTAATATGTGCCCGAATGAATACTTTCATATTAAAATGACTCCAATACTGATTTGTACAAGAAAAGATAGTCCAAAATGTTCCCAAGGAATTAGAACTAATTTTATAAAATTTTGTATTGGAATTGATTTTTTTTTTAATTCAATGATATTAATGTATTTTCTGGTTGCATAATTTAAATCAGAAATCAAGACTTAAGATTATTTTTGATTTTTTTTGTTGAGTTTTTGAGTAGTTGACCTAAAATTTGATTGGCAACTTCCAGTCGTCAAAATTGTCTAATTTCTATCAGAAATTGAATCAGATAAATTTTTTAAAATAAGTTTCAATACAAAGATTCTTAAAAACTAGCACTTAAATTAGATCTAATCACGTGGGCACATTTCTCAACATTAAGGACTATCTTCTTTAAATTTTGTACAAATCAGTATTGAAATAATTTTTAGGCATATACAATTATTCATTCAGGCACATATTTTAGGACATTTCAAATATAAACTTTGACCTAATTCCTGACTTCTACTACATTTTTTAAAAATTTTGAATTTGGTACCATCTTCTGACCAAAAGTGTGAAGTCCCTTTTTTGATGTAGAAAAAAAGGCCTGAACAGAATGAGTGGTGCAACTGGAGGTGCAGCTGCAGTTGGAATAGATGTCAAAAACTGTAAAGTGCATGATTTTTTTTACTTACCCCCGATAAGTTCGTTTTTTTTTTTTAAGTATATCCAGCCCCCAGAATTGTCAAAAAACCCTGAGTTTTTTGGTTCTCAAAAAACCCCAAAGAGCTTTCAGTTGTATTTTTAAGATAAGCAAGAGACAAAATTTCTTTTAAAAATTAATAAAGACAAACAACAGTTTACATTTTCTATTTTTATTAGCATCTGATGATGTAAATTTGTATTTTGCTTGAATTTCTATTTCAAAATAAGATAATTACTTGCTGAACCTGAATTTACAAAAACAAATGCTACAGACAACCTGTCACTTTGACTACTAATTTTTTCCTCAACTTACCCCAAGAAAAATACTTGTTCTACTTCAGGTCGAGTTCAAGACAACTCTTCTCAAAAAACACAGAATTTGCTAGCCAGGGTGAGATTCATTCAAAAAACGCTTTGGGGTGACCCCAGGCTGTTTTCAGGACTCAACGAACAAATCTAATGTTCTGTTCAGCTTTCGGACATTTTTGCCAGTTGTCAAGTCAGCTCTGCGAATTTAATTCAACACAAAAATAAAAATAAAAATAAAATTAAAAAAATAAAGATAAAAATAAAAATGAATAATAATGCAATGAAAGCTAAAATAGCTTTACATTTTTATGAGAGATGAGATTAAAAAGAGTTTGAAACTCTCTTCAACCCCATGTAAACACTCGGTTGCGCTCACAATTTTGAAACGCAAAAAAAGTTGCACGCAAAAGTTAAAAGTTAGCCAACTTGTCCAGCTGCAGCTGCGTCGTCTTGTGTTCACATCATTGAATTTGTATTTAATCAATATTTTAACAGCTTTTTCAGCCCTAAATTCTTGAAAATATTAAATTTTGACAAAAAATATTGTTAATTTTAACCAATCCGGTGTCGTTTCTTTTTAACACTTTATGTTATGAATTTCTATTTGACCACAAATCGGGCTACATTAACGTTTTATATGGTTATTTTTAAAATTTTTACTTGTTGCATTTAACCTGGTCTCTTGTTAAAGAAGCACTCTTCCAGTTGATAACAAGGTGACACGAGTCTTTAAACGCCCAAACACAGGCTTTTCAAATAAAATAATTTAAGATTCTGCAAGTTTATTTCAACATGACATGACCAATGTGTTTCAAGACATAATAAATACAGGATACAGTATTGATTCAACAATGCATCATGTTAGAATAACTAGATTTTCATGTTTAATTTACATTACATTCAACACGTAGTCATGTTAATTTTACTCGATTTTTATATAAATCAAGAAGATTTTTAGGTCAAATTAACAAGATTTTCTGATAAAATTTCAGTTTTACCTACTATTTAATCACAGTGTTTAATTTACAATATGTCAAGCAGATTTTACAACAACAGATTACAACCCACGTTGACTTAACACAACATTACAATCAGGTATCTGATTGAGCAGTGTTGAAAAATACCAACCTGAAAATCAAGTAAATAAATCTGAAATTAGTTAGTTATACCTGCCTTTTTCTCTGAGTGTGCATGGATGTGGCTCCTAAACATCACGTACAAAATCTTGTCATCAGCTTTACTGTTAAATTGCATCAAATTTTTTGTCAACAATCCTCGCCCTAGGTATCCTCGTGGTTTGGAGCCAGGCGTTGATCAACTGTTCACACTCCAACAGATCAAGGGTCCCAGGACATAGTGATATTTTTGGGAACGAATTAGCAGATGAACTGGCCATAAACTAGATTAAACCCTCGATACTTGCGCCACTGGAGCATGAAAAAAGTAGAATTCACCAGAATTTCCTCGAAGCCGCAGACGTCAGATGGTCATCAATTGACACTTGTCGGGTTTCAAGAAATTTGTGGCCGAACATTTCAAAGAACTGAACTGAATATATATCGAGTTGTTTAATAAGAGCGCTACAAAAGTTTTTTTAAATAAAACAAAAACGGTTTTGGATATCAACGAAATTCTTTATTCCTGTGAAAGTACGTTTGATGCCATTATGTATGGAACTCGATTTCTTTTGCATGGCCACCACGGGCAAACTTGCAGAAGTCCAGAAGCTGAACCCAATTTTCGACGGTTTTCAAGCATAATTCGGCCGATACTGCTGCAATTTCACGTTCGATATCCATACGAAGTTCATCAATCTTCGCTGGCTTGTTGGCATAGACCATAGACTTGACGTAGCCTCACAGCAAATAGTCTAACGGCGTCAAATCGCACGACCGAGGCGGCCAAGCGACTAAACCATTTCGTGAGATAACACGTTCTCCAAACTTGGTTTCCAATAAATTGATTGTGATATTCGCTGTGTGGCTTATGGCGCCGCCGTCCTGTTAGAACCACATGTCCTCCAAGTCCATATCATCCAATTGGGGCCAAGAATATTCGGTTATCATTGAACGGCAGCGATCCTCATTCACAGTAACGTGCCGGTCTTGATCATCACGTAAGAGTACGGCCCAATGACGCCACCGGAGTACGTTTGGATTGCTGCCTGACCAATACCGCATATTTTGTTTATTGACGAAGCCATTCAGCCAGAAATGAGCCTCATCGACGAAGATGATTTTTCGATGAAAATCCGAATCATTTTCAAGTTGTTGCTCAGCCCAATTCACGATGTAGGCCAAGATATTTTCACAAAATTCGCCACAACGACGTCTCAGAGATGCCCAACCGCTTGAGAACGACGTGTGAGAGACACATTTGGGCTTTCTGCAACTGAAGCCTCAGCGGCAGCAATATTCTCGACACTACGGTCTACGGTCTCACTGGCACGGGAACATTTTGTACTGTGCCTGTGGATTCAAATTTTTCCACTAGACGCTCAATTGTTGATCTGCTAGGACAATTATGACGACCATAAATTGGACGTAGTGCTCTTAACGTGGAGGCCATTGACTCCGAATTTCGGTAGTAAATTTTAATAATTTTGACTCGTTGTTGGCTCGTATATCTTTCCATTAAGAAATGGCAAACTTTATTGAAGAGAAATGTCAAAAGAGCGGCAAGAAATATGGCGTCATTTTCTGTCACTGTCGCTCTACTTTTGTAGCGTCCCGTTTGAAAAACCCTTTACTTAATATAAGCAGGCCTCAACTATCACTCCTGTTAGGAGTAATAACGGGCCACAACTCAATGGAGACCCACATGAGAAGAATGGGCATCAGCCCATCGGACCTATTTAGAGGGTGTCAAGAGGAAGAGGCAGAGGAGGGCTCATCACTTTTTGTTTGTGAATGGCCCAATTTGGCTAGAACCAGAAAAGAAGCCCTCGGAGAATACTTTTTCGACGAAATGGACGACATCTCTTCCTTGTCACTAAAGAATATCTTGAAGTTCATTCAAAATTCAGGATGGTTCAAGTAAGCATCCCATACCTAAGCTCCCCTCAATCCCCCTACCTTCCTCATATCTACCTTCCTTAACCCTAGGGAGCGCAATGGATCCACGGAGATCCGAGTGGGATGATGCGGCTTGCCGTATCATCACCCCTTTTAACCTTACCTAACAGATCAAGGAAAAAACTCTGGAAATTCAACGTGACGCGATATTATGTAAGCAAATCAATGCGAGTCAACGCCGTTGGTACAATTTATCAAAAGTCTGTCCAAAAACTTGTATAATGCAGATGACATATACATTATCGGCAGAACTAAGCGAGCAATGATTGATGCATTTGCCAAGTATTGAATCGGAATTGGCGAAAGTGGGATAAGTTGTCAATGAAGACAAGACAAAATATATTCTATCCACTAAAAAGGAATCCCAACCTCATCGATTTGAGCAAAATAGCACATGAATAGATACAACTACGAAGTTCCATCCATTAATTTTATGCGCTGTACAGCGACGTCGAAAAGATTAAAATACTGCGGCTGATATGGCTCAGATTAGTGAAGTGGACAGCAACGGACCAGTCAGAAGAATAATTGAATCCAACCCTGATGGTGTACGAAGCAGAGGAAGACCCCCTAGTAGGTGGGGCACGGAAGTGGAAAACGACTAGCTAGCTAGTAACAGAGCTGGCTTGTTGGTTGAGCCCGTATTCCATTTTGGGTCATCAAAAGTAAAGTTACGTTCCGTGCATCAAATAACTCAAGGGCTATTTGAAATTACAGGTTTATGCTTACTAAATAGCAAACAATTTCCGCCCTCTTTAAGTCAAAATAATGAATTATCCATCTAGAAAATTCAGATAGATATGTAACATAATTATCGAAAATTTGGACCTACTGAAAATGTTCCTTCAAAAGCAAACGACGTAATGCCAATAATTATTTTTTTCTTAAAAATATAAATAAGGCTGATATCTCAATTATATATTATTTACACTTAAAAATCAAGCGTCCTTATTGAAAGACTCCCCATACAATTTTATGTAAGGCACCTGACAAATTCTGATTAAATAACATGTCCATATTCCATTTAAACTTTCCGCAAAGAACATGAGTTTTTTGTATTATTAATTTCAATAAACTTTTCCGGAGATCAACACGAGAAAAAATAAGTATTTCCTTTAAGTGATATTTAAAAAGAAAACATACTCGCAAATATTTTTCATAATGAAATTAATATCCTTTGTGTTTTTATGTCTTCACAATTATAATTAACATTTTCATTTTTGTTTTTATAAATATATATATATACTCGTACATATAGCTCACATATCAAACATTGAACAAAAATAAAAAATAAAAATAAAAAAAAAAACAACATTTTAATTAAAAATCACTTCAGATTAAAATATTACCCTTACGCATTAAGGCTCTGATGCATTTTCATTGGTAAAATTGGTAAAGGAACCTTGTTCCATCTCAATGACAAGCACTTCAATAGCGAGCGATGCATGAATGGGTCTACAAAAAAAAAATAAAAAATAAGAGAAATGACTTTTATTAATCGATATAGAACCTTTATATGAACCTACTTTCATATGTCCTCTCAGACAAGTAGCATAGAACATGTAAAATTACTTCACACATCCTGCTGGCAGATGGCAGAGACAGCATGATTTAAGTATAGTTACAGCGAGTATGTGATAAAGAGAAACAGCGAGCGGAGTAGGTCAACAACCTGCCTGCTCATTAATTTCAACAAAAATATACGTACATAGTGAGTATACAGAGAATGTGATGCATATTATCATCATCATCGCCATCATGTTGTGAGCAGTAAATCTATCTACCTCTCGACTTTAATTCGTATAGGTAGGTTAACACAAAAATCCTTCCTGCTTCCATTACGGCCAGCAAAAAAGTCGAAAGTAATTTTATTTTATTTACCCAACCATTTCTACGTGTCTGTGCTTTTCTTTGTGAAACGTACTCGCTTGCTGGGATTTACGTTGCCAGACGACCGACACACAACCTTTAAATAAAAATGCAGTTCCATATTTACTTATCATGGCCAACTTCACCCCGAGACCCAACCGCCAGCCCCTAAACCTCAACCCCCAGGCCCGAGCTTGATTCAGAGCTCCACATTTCCAACAGCATCCAATTCAATTGCAGCAGGTGATCCAAAAAATACGTGAGATTCACACCGGGTATAATTTATAAAGGCTCTGTTTCTCAACATATATACCTACTTCTCATACTACTTGTATTCTCGTATGTCATTTACACGTTTTTTTTTTTATTTTTTTGAGTCTCATCCTGGGATTCGTCCTTGTCCCAGCTTCAAAATGTAGGTATACTAGAGTGCAGAAAAAACTTACTGTCTTATGTTTTGATTTCAGTAAAAAAAAAACAAAACAAACCAGTACCTGGTTTTCATTTTTTATATAAAGTATCGGAACAATGATTTATTTTCTTAAGTTGGGTTTCACATATTTTTTTTTTTATAAAAAAAACAAAAAATTTCTTTGGATAAGGACTACCTTCCTAGTGAGAAATCCTTGTTCGAAAAAGGGTTGGGTAGGAAATCTCACAAAATTAAATCTCGCAATCGAAAACAAAATTATAAAATCTCGATTTTCATAATTTCGCAGTCACGAAACCCCACTTTTAATAATTTTTTTTATCAAAAAATTCCGTAATCTGAGAACTCACTAAATTAAAATCTCTCAAAATTTAATTTCAAAGCAACTAGATTTGAGTGTGCGAGATATTAATGAAGCAAAATTATTTGTTGCAATGCAATTAAATTTTGCGAGATTTCCTAACTTCTGAAAAATAGATCGAATGCTCTGTCCACCTACTTGTATACCATTTAAATTGTAATTATTATTTTTTAAATTCCAGTTGTTGCTAAGAACAAGAAAGAAAACATTGAAATTGTTTATCCAGTAATATCAATTTTTTTTTAATGTAAAAATATTTTTTTGAAAACAAATAAAAGCCAAAGAATAAATCATTCGTTAATGAGTTTCTTAATTTGATTCACAGGATTTTTATTTTTCAGTGCGAAAACTGAGATGATACTGTGGTTTTTGATTTTTCGAAATTTTGATTTGTGAGCAATTGATATGCGAAATTTTGAATTACTTGATTTTAGTTGATAATTGCAAGATTTTTTGGTGCAAGATAAAAAAGTGAGATTTTTTAGTGGGTGGATTCCATAAAAAAGTGGACATAAAGAATTGAAGATACATAATTTAGAAAACAGAAAGTTTATCTCGCTCCTTGTCTATTGTTAACTACTTTTAAAATTAAAATAATTTTGGTGTATCCTACCAGTTACAAAAATATGATTGAAAATAAAATGAAATTATAAATAGCTTAACCATTATTTTTACTTGCGATATAAATACAGATACTATAGGGCAAGTTTAAGATTCGTGCAAAAAAAAAATTGATATACATAACAATCAAACTTGACATTTAGTCCAGTCAAATTAATATTTTATATCTACAAAAAAAAAACTGGGTCGAATTATTTGTATTTATTTTATTTCTTGGAGAGTCTAAATTCACAAAGTTAGAACAAGAAAAGTACCGGTGATGTCAGACTTTTATCCCTCGCCAAAATTAAAAAAAATCCCACATTTATCCCACGAAATATTAAATTTAAAACAAACATTTATTTCATTAGTTGTTGTTGACGTTCTTGAACGTATTAGACGTCAAGTCAACCACAGCTCCTCAAACCTATTCAATAAAAATCCTTTTACCATTGGCCAGCCAATCAGATAAGCCGTACCATTGGAGAACCTTTAACGACATAACCTTAATGACTAGAGTTGAATTTGACGAGTAGAAGGTATTGGCAGTAACACCTGGCCGGTGAAAAAACAGTCAATTTTAAAACTTTATAAATTTTGAGACTGAATAAACTATTTTAAACTTAATATAAAGTACATAAGGGTTTTTTTGCCTTTTCTTTTGGAAACCTTTTTGTTTATGCATTGAGTCGCCACCATTTACAACATTAGTCTTCAGTCTTTTTATTTGGAAAGAATACAAGTTACATTCATTTTAAACAATGCAAGTAAACACAAATAAATGCTCAATGCTACTACTTATCCTAAATAAAATAAACAGAAAAAAGAAAATGAATGCTTTCAGATATTTGGAATGACTTTTTTAAACATTAAAATATTTTATTTGATCGAATGTTGAATAATTTTCAATTCTTAATGAAACTGGTTAATAAATTGACCAAAAAGTAAAATCCCCTTTTTTGGACTATGAGGTTGGAAAAATCCCTTTACCCCTTTTAAATTATTTTAAATGAGAAAATCCCACAAAAATTGATAAAAACCCCTGATCTGACATCACTGGTACATACATGCGTTGTCCGCCATTTTGATAATAGCTTTGAAGACTTAAATGTAATTTTTTCGGCTCCAATTACGTAGACTTTAAGGGTTAGAGTATTTTATAGAACTTTTGCCAGCAAATTTTTTTTGATATCTTTCAGATGAAAAGATATTGTCGAAAAACTATCGACATTTCTGACCAAAAATGTTTTTTTTGCGTTTATCTTGCCTCTTGCTCAAAAAATTTCTCAAATAATTTTTTGTAGAGTACGTAATTTCCTACATTTTTGAATATTTAGATTTTATGTATATAACGGGTGATTTTTTAAGAGGTTTAGAACTTTAAGAAAAAAACACATAAAATTCGAAAAAATGAATGAAATATTTATTTGAATCGATAGTTTGAACCTTGCAATTTAATGTTTAAAGATAATTTCATGCAAATGTTGACCGCGGCTGCGTCTCAGGTAGCCCATCCGCTGAGTTCAATTTTGGCATACTCTTTCACACATATCGGCCGGTATCTCACGAATGAATGCATGGATGTTGGCTTCCAGTGCGTCAATCGAAGCAGGCTTGTCCCTATAGACATTAGCCTTGACATACCCCCACAAAAAATAATCTAATGGTGTCAAATCGCACGATCTAGGCGGCCAATTGACCGGCCCGAAACGTGAAATTAACTGTTCACCAAACTCGCCTCGCAATTGCGCCATTGTTTCGCGTGCTGTGTGGCATGTGGCACCGTCTTGTTGAAACCACATATCATGCAAGTCAAGAACTTCCATTTCGGGCAAAAAAAAGTTTGTTATCATCGCTCGGTAGCGTTCACCATTGACAGTAACGCTGCGATTCGCATCATTTTTGAAGAAATATGGCCCAATAATGCCGCCGGCCCATAAACCGCACCAAACAGTGGCTTTTTCGGGATGCATTGGTAGCTGTTGCAATGCTTCTGGCTGATCTTCACTCCAAATGCGGCAATTATGCTTATTTACGTACCCATTCAACCAAAAATGAGCCTCATCGCTGAACACAATTTTTCGATAAAAAAGCGGATCCTCGGCCAGCTTTCCAAGAGCCCATTCACCAAAAATTCGGCGTTGTGGTAGGTCGGCTGGCTTTAGTTCTTGCACCAGCTGTATCTTAAAAGGCTTTACGCCCAAATCCTTCCGCAAAATTTTCCATGTAGTGCTGTAACAAAGGCCTAACTGCTGGGAACGGCGCCGAATCGACATTTCGCGGTCTTCTGTCACACTAGCTGATACGGCCGCAATATTTTCTTCACTACGCACAGTACGTAAACGTGTTGGTCGTTTAATGTCCAACAAAGTAAATTTGGTGCGAAATTTGGTCACAATCTTCCGAATAGACTGCTCAGAAGGTCGAGAATGCCGACCATAAAATGGAAGCAGCGCGCGATGAACATTTCGAACCGAGCACGAATTTTGATAGTAAAATTCAATAATTTGCAAGCGTTGTTCATTTGTAAGACGATCCATGGTTAAATTGCAAACCAAACTGAAGCTGTTTGACAGTGACACAAGGTACTAAACACACGTCAGCTGTCAAAACCAGTGTTGCCAAAACCAAACCAGCTAAAAAATCACCCGTTATATACCTATACCCACATGTTTTTAATATTTTTTCTTAGAGCCAGAAATTACGGCACCTACCATACAATTCTTTTAAGCAATTTTACATAACCGTATTTTTCTAAAAAAAAGCTCACCATATTTTCTTTCAAAAAATTCAATAAATTACTTTAAGTAAGGGCTTTCTTTGGATGGAAAACCATTTTTCAAAAAAATGGATATTGATGATACCTCCTAAATAACCATTTTTTTAAATTTTCGATTTTCTTCAAAACTGATTTCAATCATTTTTTTGTTTAAGGTTTCCACAAATTGTAAATATTTTTGTGCACTTAAATAAAAAAAAAATAATTTTTTTGATTTTTTAAAAAATAATTCAAATTTTTTTTTTTCAAATTCAAATATTTCGAAAACGATTTTTTGAAATTTGATTCTTAAGAGCTTTTTAGTACTTTCTAAAATATTTTTAGAAATAATTTTACATATTTGAAAGAACAACGGTATCTTCCATACAAAAGTAAAAAAACAGTATACGAAAATATTTTTTTTCTCAAAAACAACTCCTACAATTTTGATCAAACTTTTTCCATAAACTAAAATTAATACGATGTACTACAAAAAATTTTACAATTTTGCTCTTAGCAACTATTAAAAATACCTGTCATAGAACGTGTTTTTTAAGAATGGATGTATACAAAAATATTTTTCAAGAAAACCGCCTTAACAAAAAAACGATTTAAAATGTTATCTGTTCATAAAATCATATTCAATAAAGAATTAAGATAATTTTTTTTCATTTCAAACTCTCTTTTAGTAAATTTTAACATCGTATTTCATACTATTAAACATTTTTCTCTCATAATTTCCATGTCTTTATATATATTTTTTTTTAAATCCTCAGCGCCTTCAATATAAGAGCAAACGTGCGATATAGTCGTGCATTTTATTTATCTATGGAAGGGGGTCTTTCTCCTCCCGTTTAAGTAGGAGGATACTCAGAATGAAAAAAAATTGTTAAAAAACAAGAGCAAAACTTACAACCATGTATGTGCTGTATTTATTTGAAAGGTCAAAGTCTATTCTATTATTTGAATTCTTTACCAAGTTATACTTGCGAACAGTTTTCGAAAAAAATTATCGGAAATTACAAAAAAAAATTTAAATAAAGTAAAAATATTGATTTTCAATAACTATTGACAAATATATAACATAGCTTCGACATGTTACAATAGAACAGACTTCAACCTTTCAAAAATGTTATAGAACATTGTTGTATATTGTTGTATTTGTTGCTGTTTCTTAACAATTTTTTTCGTTTGCAGTATTTTTTTTTTAGGAAATAGTCCCTCCTCCGTGAACGAGAGGAGTAAGACCCTATCTCTTAGGATTTAAAATACTTGCATTCCTTTCTACTACAAGAGTCCATTATTTGTTGTGCCGCAGTATCGTTATTTCCCATATAGAATTATTTGCTGGATATTGGCAACTTTGTAAAGCTGTATTTAAAAGATACATAAGATCTAAATATACAAAAATGTAGGAAATTATGTGTTTTACGAAAAATTATTTAAACTATTTTTGCTCAGATGAACAAGAAGCAAGATAAACTCTAAAAACCATTTTTTTATTAAAAAATTTCGACAGTTTTTCTAAGGGGATGACAGAAATATTTGAAGGCAAAAGTTCTATAAAATACTCTTACCTTCAAAGTCAAAAAAAAAAAATATTGCTCTACGTTCAATAGGACCCGAGAAAATTGAATTTACATAGGTCTTCCTAAGCTTTTTTTTCTTTTCTTGTTCGAACTTTTTGAATTTAAACTCTCCAAGAGGATCTCTTTACGAAATACAAACAAAATTCGACGCAGAATTTTTTGTAGAAATTTGTAAACACATTTTTTATTTAATTTTACTAGACTATAGTACGCTGCTGATGCGAAACGAAAAATACCATACAAAAATGATTACGAAATCATAAACCAAAAATTTAGTCTTACTTTTCTTTCTGCAGTATGCAGATTTATTCAAGCCATTTATTGTGTGCGAAAAAAATGGCATTTGTATTTTTTCGTATCATTACAGCGGTGATTTTTTTTTTTAATTTTCATTTGTTTCAATTTTTTGAATTTGTGTAACTGTCAATGAATACTTTTTCGCTGCGTTTTCGTAAGCATTTCGTTGTCTTGTTGGAGACCAACTAAAAATTTCATTTCGCAACAGCAGCGTACTACACTCAGAGAAAAGGGTCAGGTAAATAATTTACCAGGGCCCTTTTAAGTTTATAAGCCCTTCTAAAGTTACAGACATTTCAGAAATTTACCTGACTTTAATAACCTTATATTAAAAGTAAAATTAGCCTGGTGGCCTATATTACCACATTAAAGTTGATTTAAGAAGATGAACTGTTATATTAAGACTGAATTCAGGTAAACAAGAAATTTTCACAAGAATATAGCGATAATTTGAACTCAGATCGGGTTTTTTTAACACTGCTTGTTATGAATTTTTATTTTGCCAGAAATCAAGTTGAAGTAACATTTAAAATGGTTATTTTTACAAAGTTTACCTGTTGAATTTAACCCGGCCTCATCTTAAAGAAACACTCTGCCAGCTGATTTCAACGTGACACCAGTGTTAAAGCATATACACACACAAGCCATCCAAACAAGGCAGTTTCAACTTTTTGATATTTGGCACAAGTTTCTTATGCAGCAAAATGGCCCAGGGGATGCGTACTATTACCATGAGTGAGAGGTTCCCAGCTCACAGCTTAGTAAGTATCACAAAGTATTTTTAAAATAAAATAATATACATAGTAATAAATGTCTATACTTTCAGAATAATGCAAAGCAGCTTTAGAGATGGGACCTAGACGCATGGATCCAAGACATAATAATTACCGGATACAGAGTTGATTCAACATTGAATCATGTTTCATTACCTAGGTTTTCATGTTAAATTTACAGGACGTTGAACATTTTATTCATGGGTTTGAACTCGATTTTCATGTAAAGATAACTAGATTTACAGGTAAAATAAGATTTTCAGGTAAAACTTACAGTTTTATAATTTTAAGGCAGTGTTAAATATACATGATGACATGCAGACATAACTTGAAACCTAGGTTGATTTAACACGACATTAAAATCATCAGTTAACCTGATCTACCGAGTTGAAAAATAACAATCAGGTATAATAAACCTGAAATTGATTAGTTATACCTGCTTTTTTTCTGAGTGTAGAACATAACTTATTTGTACGAACAATAAGGGTCGCTCTTAGTATGCTTATGAATGTTGATCAAGTTTGTTAACGTTTTTGACCATGGTTGTGTTTGGTTTCAAGAAATTCTCGTTAGAAAATTACCAAACATTTTTTTTGTTGCTATTTTTAACGACTTTTATCGTCAAGAAATTACTATTTTTCTATTAAATTTTCTAAAAAGAAAAGGCACTAATTTTCTTCTTCTTCCTTCTAATATTAGCTTAAATCTTTCCAGAATCTTACTTACTTGCCGAGAAGTTAGAACCTAGATATTTAATCTTTATTTGATACTTCACAATATAAAATAAGTTGTGTAAATTGCTAAAATATGCCAAATATTTATACATACATTTCAACAAAGGACTGATCAAAGAGGGAAAAAGATATTATACCAATATATATATAAGTTTATTTTTTTTAAGAAAAAGATTATAATGTTTTCAGCTAGTTTGGGAAATTGTGATGAAAGGCCTCAACAATAACAAAAAACGTTTTTTGGTAGTTTTATAACAGACATTTTTTGACAACCCAAGCTGATGGCTAAAAACTGATGATGGATTTGAATTTGGCAACTAAAAGCATGCTGAGATACAATCCCCTCTGCCCGTACTAATTAAAATTTAAAATTTTGATTAAATGTAATGTGATGGGTAAGGACTAAGGACTCCCAAAGTAGGGCCCCATTGAAGATCTACTTTTTAAAAATAATATCTCATTTTTCAAAAATAAAAGATCGGTGTTTCTTTTTTGCACTTGAATAGTTTTCATATATGAACATCCGGAAAGGCGGCTAGGATATACCAACATCACGTTCACCTAACTTGTGTGAACATTGCAAAAATTTTATATCGTTTTTCTTCTTGAACCTACGAGTACTTTGGTTGGTTTCTTGTTTTTTATTTTTATTACTGGTTTTGAATGATTTTTCTTTTATTTTAGATCTTTGCAATTGCCTTTTTTTTGTTGAGTGGCCTTTGTTCAATCAAGAATATACCACGATGATGCAGCTATATAGTTTATACCTAAACATTGCATCATTGTATGCAACAGGTTCAATTCGAAAGTCTGAAGGCTGATAACTTCTATTGTGATGTTTTTTTTTATTTTTTTTGAATTAGTAGGGCTTATAGTATATTGATGGGTGATAATGACGAACCCAATTGAAATCATATGGAATCACTTTAGTTCGTGATTGGACTACAAATTATTTTTTGTTTTCTTTCTTTTTAAAGGATGTGAATTATGGAAGCTTTCTTGTTGTAATTCTAATCAAGCGCACAAGGATTTGAGTAAGGATTTTTTTGTGTCAGCATTTTACCAGCAGAATATCAGTCAAGCAATAATATTAAGATTTAATGAGTAGCAGTGTTGGTGAATTGAAACTTAAATAATGAAGTACATCATAAACAACACTTAAGAGAAGGAAACATTCAGTAGTTTGTTAAAGAAAGCTAAAATATTAATGTTCTACCTACTCCTTTCACATCTTTAATAATTGTCACATTATCTTTTACCTTTTTTGAACTTTATTTTGAGTCTTAGTTAGTTTAATTTTGATCCTAATCTTAGGTATTTACATTTTCGATCAATCAGTATTCCTTTAACTACACTATAATCATCATTTAAAATCTTAAATAAATATGTTGACTTAGCATGAGGATATGCTTGTACAATCGGGCCTTAGGTTCTTGTTTTGAAGCAGGCGTACCTCTACCTACTGGCTTATGTCAAAACTTTCAAATTTGACTTGAATTGAATTAAATTGGATTGAGTTGAATTGAATTGATTTGAATTGAATTTAATTAGATTGAATGGAATTGAATTGAATTGAATTGAATTGAATTGAATTGAATTGAATTGAATTGAATTGAATTGAATTTAATTGCTTTAAATTGAATAGTATAACAAACAAAACAAAATAAAATATAATGAAGATACATTCTGTGAACTAACAGAAACTAACTTGATAGTAGTTTATAAAAGCGAATAAAATACTTTTTATAACAAATATGTATAGCATAAACTTGTTATCATGCATATGCAAATATAACTATGAGCATTTATTTTAACTTTGCATACATTGTCTCTTATGAAAATCTATTTAAAAGGAATTTTCATCTAATAAGGAATAACTTTATCCCAACTAAAACATTCAAAAATTGAACTGCAGTCTTGTGTTACTAATAAGGTTTTATTTTTAGTCTGTTCAAGAATAAGCTTTAATTTTCTTTTGAATTATGACTTTTCCTTGAAAAATGCTACATACAGACTATCAAATTGAGTTTTCTATATAAAAAAGAACATTTTCCGCATTGAGAGAAAACTTTAATAAAGTCTTATATACACATACCTATAGAGTAGAATTCCAACATCAAATAGCTATAAAAAAGACACACTTTATGAAATATCTTCATTAAAAAGATGCAACTTATAAGGGAACAATTAAAAACTTAAGAAAAACTATATTTCATTCCTTTTGTTTGCCATAAAGACAATATGCACTTTGAAGATTTATGAATTAATTATTATGAAATATTATATCAGTTTTGCGTGCGTAAAGGTGGAAATTTGTTTGAATACAATTTGAACATACGTTGAACTGAACTTTCTTTTCGTGTCTTTGAACTTTTTGCAGTTATCAAAAAATAGTAGATAATATATCAGGAACTCAAGGTAGTTACCCTTGTTGCAGGTTATAATGTGAATTTATTGTCAGTTGTTATAAAATAAATTAATTTATTTTAAACCAGTGAGACTCTTATGGTAACTATGGCTATAAAACTCTAAACGGAGGATATACTTATTAAGTTATTATTTATATTGATATGATTGCTTATTTACCTGCATTATTTAATTTAATCTAAGTCAAAGATGGTGCGAAATTACATTCGCAACACAACTTGACAATCATGGGATGAATTGGCAGTGAAACGTGCTATCGATACCCTTCTTAGAAATGATGGGATACCAAAAGGCCTGTCTGACCTTCCGTGTCATCAAGACCACACTGAAAGACAGATACGGTGCTTTACAAATCTTAAATTTTTTTTAAAATTGTGCAGAAAAGAGTATTGGACGTTTTAAGACTGTTTTTACGGTAGAACAGGAAAAAGAATTGTCAGAGCACATTTCAGTTATTAATGTATTTATTGAATAAATCGTCCCTTCAGTGCAAGAACTACATAGGTAACTCCATTTTAAAAAAAATTTGGAGATAGCAAGATTCAGATACCTTGCTAATAGAGAACGAGTGAAATTTTAATTTTTATGTTCCTCACACTTCATAAATATCTTATATTTTTCTTTGGTAGAAAAAATTTAACGAAAAGTCTTGAAAATTAACCAATAAAATACGGTTTTTGCTGTCGAGATAATTGTAAAAATTTAAAATTGAGTTACCTAGTTCTTGGAATCAGAGGAAGATATATAAAAAATATATAAACATATAGTAAATATATCTATACAACACGAACTAAATGTCCTGGGTGGGCTCACGTCACCAGACTTGTGCAGGAGTTGTAGTAGTTGACTTCTGCGTTTAAATTGTTTTTCAAGAAAAAAAAAAACAGTTTTATCCCCAGTTTAATTTAAGAGGACTGTCTTGCCCTCCATAGGGTCAAAACATTTTTTTTGTGAACTTTTTATTGAAGTTATAAGACTTATTTCAGTAATTTATTTATTTATAATTTTGCTCAAAATACCTAAATCAGTCAACATACTTGTAAAATATAGACTTTACTTTCCAAAAAAAAAACTATTTTTTAATAGTTTTAAAAGGGGAAAACACTTAATTTGCGTTTTTGTCCTCTCTTCCCCTACACCTGATAAAACATGATGAACACTTTGTTTAAAATTAGTAAAGGTTTTTTTTTTAAATATATTCAACATAAACCTTCTAAATTTCTTAGGAGTTTGACTTAGGTACCTGGTTCTTCATGACCACCACAGACATACTGATACACCACACTGACCCGTTTTTGGTGATTTAAGCAGCCATTGCCATTTTCTTCGTGTATTCTTATATCACAATGACCACAGAGGCGCATTTAAGGGAAAGTGTGTTCATTGTGATGAGAAATCTCAGCTTATTTTGGCAAGTGTCTACCAGTTTTATAATTCTTTTCTATTGATTGAGGAAATAGCTTTAATCGCTATCTGTGATGATAAATGTAGATGTTTAAATTAATTATGTTTAGCGGCCTCGCAGACTGTAAGTTCATAACTAGGAATACACCGCAGATGTTTGAAATCCTTATTGATCTGCTAAAAGATGGGTTATTTGAGTTGATGCCTGACCCTACACCCTTGGATGTTTTTGAACTATCAGTAAAGACCGAAACATCAATGGCATTAATAACTCGGTTTTCATTGCAGAATACGTTTTTCGAGATAAATCCACACAAGTTTTATTTCTCACTTAGAAGAACTAAAAATAACTTGGTATCATTATCATGTTTTATTATGTAGATATATAATGTACATATACTCGTATAAACTTTCAAACTACATTGAAGCTAGTCAAAGCTACTTAAGACTAATTACAAACTAGAACAGGTACAGCAAGCAACTTTCGGTTTTTATATATTTTTGTTGGTGTTTTTGTTTGGTTTTATATTTTTGCATTGGTTTTTTTTTTGGTGCCAAGCTGGCTATCCTTGCTTAAAACTATTGACCAAAGCCTATATGTCAGTAGAGTATGAAATAACAAAAAACGAAGCCAATTTGAAAATATCTGAAGGATCATATATTTGGATATGACTTCCATCTCATACCAAAAATTCAACAACTTTTAAATACTTTAAGTTGACGATCAAGTACAACGCCATCCAAAATTGATTTGAAACCAAAACTTCAAAAATTATCATTAATAGATTTAGATTTAGATTTAGATAGATTTATTGTTTGTTTTCTTGTTTATGTACAGAAATAATATTCACAAAAATCTATAAGCATGGCCTTGTCTGCTGTCATTAATAAATTTGGTTATTGCATTTCTATTTTCACTTTTGATTAATAACACGTATACGCCGTAGTGTACATGTAGGTATATTTTGAATTAAAACGTAATATTTTTTAGTGGCAAAATATACACCTAGTATTTCAAATGTCTGTGGCAGTTGACAATTATTATTAATAATTAGCTTAGTACCTATAGACTTGACCAAAGAAGGGGTTGAAGGAAACAAATTTATGGTTCTTTATCAGCTCGCCTCATTCAAACTGTAAGATTTTGAGTTTTTGTTTCATCTTAAGATTTTTTTGTTCAGCACCATTCGATCTAACACTTTTAACCTGCTTATGTCGCACCATTAATAATCGCTAGTCTGAAAAAACAAACATCTTAAATGTCAAAAATTGGTTCAATTTTTCTGACGTCACTGTCAAAAGTGAAAATGTATCAAACGCGTTTGATTCATTTTCACGATTTCTTGGTAGCATGTTCGTTCATTGTCATATGAATTAATTTATTCTATGATCTAAATCGTAAGTGCGTTCCATGATGTGTTGATTAAGTTTTTTCCTCTATTTTTTTTCATACACGAAAAACATTTGATTTTTTTTAGAACGGTTCGTTGTTCTGTGTTCCAATGTTATATGTAACCAAAATTTTGTACACTGATCAAAAATTCTATATGAACATAACTCTGTATTCCATCGTTCTGCTTTTTCATTATTCCGTATTCTAAAATTCTGCAAATCCAGATTTCTTTATTTCAAAATTGGATTTAAATTCTGTAAATCCAAAATTCTTTAAGTACCAAAATTCAGTTTTTTAAAAATTTTAACTTAAAAATTCGGTAAATCTAAAATTCTGTTTTTTTAAATTCTAATATTTCTGCATTGAAAATTTAGACTTTTATCTCCAGAAATATTTAGATGATATGTAGTTTTTTGGTTTTTTGGTAAGCCAATCTTAAGCTGCTTTTGATAGTATTATTTTTATGTGTTAAAATAAAGTGGTTTCTTTTTTATAAATACCGATGTAATAACTTAAATACTACTATGATTTTGACCATTTTTTTGTGCATATGTTAGTGTAGCATGTGAGGTGGGTCACTAAGCCAACAAATGTTTGGACTTTGGAGCTCTAGCAATAGAAAAAATAATTTTATTTTGATAAATGATTTGACTTTTATAGAGCCGGTCAAAGTTGAGAAAAAAAAGAATTTTTAAATTTTTTTAGCAGTGTGTTCTTAAGTAGGAAAGTTTTTTTTAAGATTATTTTATTTTAGTAAGCCCCATTGGGCTTTATGAATATAAAAAGCAAAAGCAATTTTTAGAAGAAACCAGAGCTAGCAGGTCAAAGCTATTACTAGTAACCAAAGCTAGACAGTTTGTTTTATGCAAATACAAAAACAATTATAAGGTATTTGCGGCCTTCTCCAAAATGCGTTTCGCCCAAGCACGGTGGTGGGCTCATCAGTTAGATACCACCATACCCAACCTATAAGACGAATTGCTTAGTCGATGGTTACCGACATCTGCACATAACAATTTAGTGAGAAAACTCAATGTGAATTGTATAAGTGCTATCTAAGGAACTTTGGTTAAACTTGTGCACCTAGAATTTTTTGTTGTTTTGCCCGTGGCCAGGCGAAGTAATCAAGTAAAAGTGTTTATAAGAAAATAAATAGAAAAATTATTCATAGTCAAAGACTATAAGCAATAAAACAATTTATTTCTTAATTTTTGTGGAGTTAATAAATGAAATTCAATTATTAGGTATTTGTGGCCTTTACTCCAAAATGCGTTTCATTAACTCCACACAAATTAAGAAATAAATTGTTTTATTGCTTATAGTCTTTGACTATGAATAATTTTTCTATTTATTTTCTTAACAACACTTCTACTTGGTTCAAATACAAAAACGAAAACGCCAAACAGGTTTAGCTAGAAAATTCTAGCTTAAGCTTAATATTTTAGATTTTTTTTTGTTTATTGACATGTTTCTTCTTAAGAAGCTTAAGCTAAATCTGTTGTTTTCTTTACCAAAAAGCAAAGCAAGTGGATTTTTTTTCCAAAACTTTTGCTTGCTTTACATTGGAATATTTTTTCATGTAAAGAACTTTTCAAAATTGTTATCAAATTTAATATAATGATGATTGATGCGTCCGTCGCGTTTTCAGTCTGTGCGTCTATACGTCTACTGCACATCAAGCTGGCTGGAGCCAAAACAGATGAATCAACTTGTTTCAAATTTGGTACAAAGCATTTTATATCATTCGCTTGAGGAAAAATTCAAACTTCTGTGCTAGCTAATCGGGCGTGTTGCTCCAAATTAACGGTTAGGATATTTTCAATATTTTCTAAATTGGCTCTAATGATTTTTTTTTAAATTTATACCTACCTAATAAACCAGAGCAATTTTAAAAAGACTACCTTTCAGATTCTTCAGTTTTGAAAATAAGAAGAACTAGTCAAAGCTTTCTAGCCAGTGGTCCAGGAATCTTAATATTTTTGTAGTTTTTACTTTTATATTTTAGCTCAAACTATTTTAATTACACAATAGAAGCTTAAGCTGGGAGAACAAGCTAAATCTATATGAATTTAGCTTTGACTATTTAAAAATAGCTATGAATTGGAGACATTTCTTAGTTGCTAGCTAATGCTCGTTTTTAATCATACAAAACCAAGGTATTACTAAAAAAATCTAAGTCTTAGCTTTACTTATTTTTTTTCACCAGACCTGTTTTGATAAGCATTTGGAATAAGCTTGTGTGTGCTTGTTTTTGTTGAACCACACAATACATTCATAATGATTAAAAATTACTTATCCTACTAAACCGCTGTTTTATCAAAGTACAATTTTATCCATCCTTGAAAGCGTGCAACAAAAAATAAATTTAAGCCAGTTCTACACGATTAACACATTAGTAATAACCTTGACAATACCATTCTATATAAATTATTAGATTGATATTGTCTTTGCATAAATGTATCAAATGCCCTCGAAAATTATACCTACATACTTACATTCATTGTGACAATAAAGTTAACAAAAGGTTTATTCATTTCATAGAAATAGAAAGAATTCAAAAATTTCCTTGTAGCTTTTTCGCACATGCAAAATACTTTGTCAGCAAATAATAATGACTCCATTTTGTAGATACATATACATATACTCTTATTGTTATATGAAAAACTAATAAACCCTGGCTAACATCTTAAAACAATGCAATATATCAAGTTAGCTCTGAAGGACTATTTTGCAAAAGGGTCTCTGCCTGTATTTGAAGGAAAATGTTAAAAGTTATTAAAATAGGTCGAATGTAATGGCTGTAAGTTGGAATTATGTCTGTGTTTGTTTATTTTCAATGTCTCCAAATATGAAATCGTTAAATTTTTGTTGGAGATATGGAGTTTTATTTTTTTAACTTCCCATATTGGAAGTTATTGTAATTGGTTCAATTTGTTAAATTGAAAATTTTTAAATATCTTCATATTTCGAGCTCCATAGAATAAGACATAATTTTTAGAGACATGTCTGTGTTTGTACGTTCGTATAAAAAAAATAAGATCTTTAATCTTTAATCTTTATTGAATACATTCTATCACAGTAAGAATACACTTATAAATATGTGATAGATCAACATTATTATATGATTCATAACAATAACAATTATAATAATAATAATAATTCATTTATATAAAATAATTTTCAGAGAAAGGTATATATGTAGAGTTTCATTTTCATTTCATTTTAAAGCAAAATTTAAGTAATATGTTCCTATATATAAAAAAAAAAATCTCTCTTGAGATTGCTTGAAACTAAACGGTTTTTTTTTTTTCCTTTTCCTTTCTACCTCCACTCTAGTTTGACAGGAATGTCCTCAGTTCCCTCTTAAATCGATGTGTGTCATTCAATTCTCTTAGGTAGCGCGGAAGTGAGTTCCAGAGACGGATAGCAGCAATGAAGAATTGTCTTTCGGATACTAAGTAGTAAAATCGCGGTAAAATTAAGTCTAGAGATCTATTCGATGCCGGAAACTTGATTTTGTTATAAAGGCAGCTAGGTTGTTTTGTTTTTATTATGCTCTCAAGGATAACAAGGGTTCTTAATTTGATGTAGTCTTCGAAGGTCATATCCAGCAAGTTTTTTGCTAAGTGAGATACATGGTCATATCTCCTTAGACTATAGATGTAGCGTATAGTGCTATTGAAAGCTATTTGTAGTTTCCTCCTACTTTCGCTATCACAGCTGTAAAAAATTTCACAACCATAAACTAACACAGGAATAATCAAGAATTTCGCAAGGAGTAATCTTGTTTTCATAGGTGTAAATTTTTGTGCGGACCACAAAGTTCGTAGGACTCCGTAAACTTTTCCTACAATCGAATTTATGTGATTGTTCCATGTGAGTGTACGGTTAAACATAACACCAAGGTTTTTTGCAATATTCACAAATTCAATTCTTGAATTATTAAGCAGAATAGGTGGGAAATATGAGAGGTCAAATATTTTTCTTGAAATTACCAAACACTTGCACTTATTTGGATTGAGCACTGAACCGTTCTCCAAAGACCCGTTTTCGATATGGTTCAAATCTTCATTTACAATACTTGCATGTATGTTTTCTATTAGACCTAATGGACAACTCAGGTAAATTTGAATATCGTCAGCATATAAGCGTTTAGATGAGTGGAGAATAATGGAAGCAATATCATTAATGAAAATGGAGAATAGAAGTGGACCAAGTATTGATCCTTGAGGAACACCTCTGGACAAAGAAACAAAAGCTGATGAAACATTCCCAAGAGTGACTGACTGTTTTCTTCCAGATAAGTAAGATGAGATTAGTTCTGTAGCAAAAGGCGAAAAATTGAAACGATTGCGTAATTTATTAACGAGTTTAGTGTGATCCACCATATCAAACGCTTTTGAAAAGTCCAAAAGAACTAGAAACGTTACATAATCTAGATCCAATTGCTCTCTTATGTCTTCAACTACACTTAACAGAGCTGTAGTACAACTATCGAGCTCTAAATCCAGACTGAAATGGAATCAGTAGGTTGTTTACTTTTAAAAATTTATTAATTTGCTTATGCATTATCCGTTCACACACCTTAGAAAGAAATGGAAGAATCGATATAGGTCTAAACTCTTCACCGGTTGAATTCTTAGGGATAGGAATTATTTTTGCCAATTTCCATTGCTGTGGAAAAATAGCTGTCGTTAAAATTGTATTTATCACATGAGTGAAATAATCCAACAATATTGGCAATATAGCTTTGATAAAAACTGGGTTTATTTCATCGAGCCCACTAGCGTTTGATTTAACAGACAATAAAGCCTCAACAAAGTCTGTATTATCAATTCTTGAAAATGTGAAAGGTGTTTCTGTTAAAACGGGAAAACTATCAAAAGAACTTGTATTGTGTAATGCTGAAGGTACAGGGCAGGGTAACGTTACAAACCGTCGATTCAATTCATTAGGATCAATATCAACTGGACTTCTTAGTTTTTGCTTCCCTATGCCTAGATCTCTTATCTGGCCCCACAACTTGCGACTATTATTGCTTGTGGAGAGGTGACGTAAATAATGTTGCTTTTTTGCTTCCTTTATAGTGCGAACAACGCTGTTACGCAAAATTTTATAATTTTGATGAAGAGCCTCTACTCGAAAACGTTTCCACCTTCTGTACGCCTGGTCCCTTTGCATCATTAATTCTCGAACTTCATTTGTAAGCCACGACTTTTTATTAACTGTCCCAGTTTTTGTTGGGATATATTCATCATATAAATGTTTAATATTACTATTAAGAAACTCTACCTGATCGTCCGGCGAGGGCATAAAATAAACTAGCTCCCAAGGAATATTGTTTATAAGCTGCTCAAGTAAAGACCTATCAATATTTTTGTAGCCTTGTAGCTATATGTTGTTGGTGTTAAATTTTCATGGACATCAAAGTCATAAGTTAGAAATATAAGGTCGTGTTTTGAAAAAGCCAGAGCAGAAGTTTGACTATAAAAAATAATTTTATCTGTCTTATTTACAAAAAATATATCTAACAGCGTACTGGAGACATTTGTAAAATGTGTAGGGTAGACTGCATTCACTGGATGCAAATCGAACATATCAAAACTATTAGTGAGGCTTGAATCAACAATTATGTTGCAATTAAAATCTCCACACAATATTACATCAGTAGAAGTTGTAGTTATTTGCTCTATCAAGATGTTTATATATATATTCGTACGTTTGTAACGTCTGAATGAATGAAGATATCGACTTCGATCTTCAAGATCTTCGATCGCAGTACGTACAAAACGGACTTAAGAAAACTCAATAAGTGGTTTTTTACTAAAGTAATTTAAAAAAGAACTTGTCAAATATTGTTCATTCTTGAATATCTCGAAATCGAATAATGCTATCGACTTCGGACTTTTATTCTACACATATTGACGCAGTTAAGAATCGATAAAAATTTAAAAACATTGATACTAATAGTTTCTTTTAAATAACAAAAAAAAAAAAACTACTGAAAATTGTCGAAAAAAAATTGTCGGTTCGAATATCTTAAAAACACGCAATGATATTGTATTCAGTTATAATAATTTATTATTAAATTTTGTAAAAATATTTCATGAACATTTTCTTATTTAAGTGAAGAAAAACTAAAAGAAATTTTTTTGCTGCAAATATCTTGAGATATTGTCTTCAGGTTAAATCAATTCAACGCACTAGTTTATAAATGATAGGATTTGTAAGGAAATTCAACATGCATTTAAAACAAAAAAAATACAACTAGAAACTTTACCAAAAATTATTGAATTTGCTTGTGTCTCAAATATCCTGAAAACACACAATGGTATTGGCTTCGGGTCAAAAAAAAATTGTGTTTTTTTTAAACGAAAAACTATAACAAAAATATACGAAAAATTGTTAAAAAAAATTTCTTTCCAAATATCTTTATATTCTACTCAAAAATTTAACAATGTTTTGGTCTTTGTCTTTGGTCTTCACTTGATTGCATATTGAAACGTTTTCGAAGATCTTGAATTGGCAATTTTTTAATAATAAAATAACATCAAGCCTCTAGCATCCAAGGTCACCAATGCGAAGTTACTCTAACTTGGGTCAGAACCAGCCTTATTTTTAAATGTAATATCTTTTGTTCTGTTTAAGCGAAACAACTGAATATAATTTAATAAAAAGTTAAAATATTAGCTCAACTCGAAAATGCGTTTCTTACACTTAAAAAATAGTCTGCCATATACTTAGGAACTTCTTCGCTCTTTTAATCTTAGATTTGTCAATCATCATATTTGATTAAATTTCGGATCTCGATTTTTTTTTATGCAAGCATAACTTCTCCCTAATCGACTAATATTGCAACAGAACAACAGCAACAAAAAAAAAAAACTCAATTTAATTGCATGCACTTTTGTTCTATGCTGTGTGTTTGTGCTATGTGTGTAAAAGGCTTTCGCCTCCAGCTAGGCAACGCAATCATTTCCTCGATTTGATGTCAATTGTTAAACAACACACACACAGTTCGTCCTCGTCGTCGTTCGTCGTCCTAGAATCATTACCAGAATAATAGTCAACATCATGGTGTTCTTGTTCATGAAACAACAATAAAATTCAATATTAAACATACATAACGGCAACAAGGTATATGAATTGGTACGCAGAATTTCTAAGGCATGAAAGTAGCGGAATATGCTTCAAAAAACACCGAGTCTGTTAACAGGTTGTACAAACAATTGTTATGGTATAAAAAGGCTATACAGTCACAGTGTTGTATAAAGTTTGTTGAAACTTCAATGACTAAATGTTCGTATACATCAGCCTTTGTTTTGAAGGTCATGGTTTTACGTATAATGCACGAATGGAACACATACAAATTTGTATGAAGTACCTATGTACATAAATATTCCGTATAAAAGTGCATATATATTGATTTTAATATTTTTACTTAAATTTGTATTAAATTGTTATTTAAGATTGTGGCTTTACGTAAAATTTATATAATCGGTTGGATTTAAAATTGTTGGCAATCCGAATGGATCGGCGTGAAATGAAAATTAATCAAACAAAATTGAATTTTTTTTTACAGATAAATGTAATAACACCCCATTGGACAAAAATGAGCACCCTGCAATCGGAATCTATCATTTTTTGGGAAATGTCTCTGTTTGTACGTACATTCATCCGTTTGTGAGATATTTACATTCCTACGTTCCTTCACTTTTTTTCTTTGTCCATATCTCAACAACGGGTTGGGTACATAAGTTTTGCAAATTCGAATCTCGCATTTAAAATTTCGTATAACTTAACCGCACAGTTACAAAATTCAGCTTTTCATAATCACGCAATTCAAAAATTCCTCTTTTAATAATTCCGAAATAATGAAATCCAAATCACACGAATCGCAATCTCGAAAAATTTATTTATATTGCAACGAAATCTCGAAAGTTCAAATTTTGCATACAAGAATTGAATTTTCTCACTTCAAATAGGAAATATATTTTGTCTACTTTAAGATCATATTTTCATTCATAATTGTTATTGTTATTTTAATTGTTTTTTAGAGCAAGAAAGAAAACATAGATATTGTAAATTCAGTTGTAATGTCGGGTAAACTGTATTAATTGCTTTAAATACAGTTTGAAAAACAATCAAAGCCTAAGTTCTTTCATATGATTTTTGATGGTGCAAAACTGCGAACAAATCAGTTAGCATCTGTATAATTTTGATTTGCGAGATTTTGTTTGATATTTGATTTATAACGGAAATGCGAGATTTTTTAAAACGAGATATTGCGATTGCGAGATAATGAAAAGCTGAATTTATTGCTTTGCCAATTTCCTTTTCCAAATTAAAAAAAGCGAGATTTTGTTATTCGCAATTTTAGTTTGCGAAATTTCGTATTGCTCCTTTCAAGAACATAAAATAAGATAAATCTTCTTCGGTTAAATAATATTTTTGAGTTAATAATGTCGTAAAGAATTTTCAAAAAATTCAAATAGAGTTCCTTATTTTTGCTACCTACAGTAATACAAAAAATGGCATTAGTCTCAAATATCTCGACAGGAGATGATGTTATCGACTTTGGTTACATTCTATTCTACGCAGATTAACGTAATTTAAAATGGATTTAAACATTACAACAGATAACGATAATTAAAAAAAAATGGTAAAAATATTGTACAAATCATTTAAAAATTAATAAATTCTGAGAACAGAAAAAGTTATTGGCCTCGGCCTTTAAATAATTCTATTCAGCATATATTAGTTTATAATTTTCGATAATTTGTAGGATTTGTAATAATATTTGTATTTGTAATAATTTGAAATAATTTTTTTTAAGACAAAACACTATACAAGAAACTTCGAAAAAAAATTGTTGAACATTTTTTTTTATTGTTTTGAATATCTTAAGAAGATACAATGATATTGCCCTCATGATCATTTAGAGGCGCCAGTTATAGCTATCATTGAAACTCATCATTGAAAATTTTAATGATTGATTTTGTGACTTTTAGAAAGCAAAATCTTTAATTATTTTGATGCACAAATAAAGCTTATGATTTTGTTAATATTTTTGAGAAAACAAAAATTTAAAATAGGATCAACTTTCCTCATAAAAAGACTTTAGTTATTTCAATGTTTGAACTACCCTACCAATAATCATTGGAGTCACAAAAGTCATTTTATATGGAAAATTGGGCCTATTTGAATTTTTGTTTTGACTACAAAAATATCAACCAAGTCTTGAACTTTATTGTCCATCAAAATAATAAATGATTTTGCTTTCTAGGAGTCTCAAAATCAATCATTAAAATTTTCAGTGATGAGTTTCAATGATAGCTATGACTGGCACCTTATACTACTAGTAGCTTAGCTTGCAATCAAGGGTAGGACCCATCTTGGCACACAGTGGTCCGTTTGTTAAATTTTGGCGACAAAAATCATTTCCCACGCCAGTTCTTCATTAATATTAATGAAATTTGGTACATTTAATGATTTGGGGATGCTGAATTCAGTGGTCCTGCCTATTTTTTTAACTTCAAACAGGGGCTTTACAATTAATGTCAGAACATGGTCCCAAATTTCAAAATTTTGAATAAAGTACTGCAGAAGTCAGGATCTCTTACTCAAGTTTATGTTTGAAGTGTCGTGAAATATGTGCTTGAAAGTATTCTTTCATATAAAAATGACTTCAATACTGATTTGAATCAAATTTAAAGAAGATGGTCAGTTAACATCTGATGCAAGTTCAAGTCAGACGCGTATTTTACTCGTATTTCTCAGCTTATTTTCTCAGCTAATATTCACAATGAATACCAAATGTGATAAATGTAATAAAATAACAAATAGTGTTGATATCGTATCATGCTGTGTGTGTGGTACAAGTATTCATAATGAATGTACTAAGTTTCAAAAGAATGAATTAAAGCTTTTAAAATCGAATGACAATATATTTTTTAAATGTGATAAGTGCAAGACCAATGCCTCTTTGCCTGACTGCATACAAAAAATTAATGACCTCTTTGTCTACCTACAAGGAAACATAAAAGACTTGAATAAATTCGGTTATTCTTTTGATTCTAATGCAAAAACGAAATTGCCTAGTGTTCAAGTAAAATCTAGTGCATTAAACTCAAGCAGAAACATTCGTGATACAACTCGTGTGCAAAGAAAACCAAAGGTCGGTGACCTCTCTGTTCGCACAACTTCATTGTCGCCTATGAATCGTCTTTACACGAATCGTAATGTTTGTTCTCCTGCTATTGCTAGCTCTTCTCGCTTGAGCGCTACCGGTGTATTTAAGAAAAATAAAGATAATCTCTCATCTTCTGTCCCAAATCTTTCATCGGTTAATTCTGATTCTGATAAGAATGTAGGTATTTTACCAAAAGATAATTGTGGGATCATAAATGATGATGCTTCTGAAGCTGCTGTTGGTGATGCTGTTGCTGGTTCTCTTTCACTATCTACTCATGTAGATACGATTGATAAGAGTCAACCCAGTCTACCTGCTGAGATGACGGTGGCCGTTAATATAAATTCAATAGATGTGGGCGATTTTGCTTTGGTGGACGTTGACAATTTTGCTGTGTATGGTAAACCTTCTTCTGCTGATGGACAAGTTGTTGTTGTACCTGCAAATGTTGTTGATGCGGATTTTGTTGCTGAAGGTGCTGGGGATGATGTTGCTGTTGTTGCTGATAACGTTGATGATAATGGTTGTGAAGCTGTTGCTGCTCATGGTGTGGGTGCTTTGATGAACGTCGACAATTATTCTGCTACGTATGATAAACCTTCTACTGCTCATGGGGAAGTTGTTGTTGTACCTGCAATTGCTGTTGATGCAGATTTGGTTGCTGATGGTGCTGGTGATGATGCTGTTGCTCCTGCCGTTGATGATAATGATCGTGAAGTTGTTGTTAGTCATGGTGGTATTGATGCCGTTGGATCCATGCCTCCGGTCGATAGAAGTGCAATTAATGAAGCTCCCTCAGGGCCTGTTTCTGATAATGGCGTTAGTGGTGCCTCTATAACTAACCAAATACCTACAAGACCTAAACAAATTGGAGGGACGAATTCTGATATACGTCATAGCTTTAAAATTGCCAGAAACCTGAAATGGTATCATCTGGGTAGTTTTCTATCGTCTACTACTACTGATGAAATAATTAACTTCATTTCGACGAATTTGAGCATAAACCCAACATCAATCTTCTGTCATAAACTTGAAAATAAAACCCTTCCTGTGCGCAACAGGGTTAATTTTAAAGTTGGAATTCCTTTTGAGAAGGCAAGGAAAGTTTTTGACCCATCTTTTTGGCCTATTGGGGTGAAAATTCGTCCTTTTGTTTATATGCCAAAAAACTTGCCTGTGGGAACAGATCAAGGAATGACGTAAAAAAAATAGATACAAACTCAGCTTTGAAAATTTATTATCACAACGCTAGTGGAATCCGAACCAAGATAGCTCAATTGTTCAATCTAGCTTGCCATACTGAATATGATATAATTATCATCACGGAGTCCTGGCTGTATAGTGGAATACTATCAACAGAAATATTTGACTGTCGCTTTTACAATGTGTATCGTTCTGACCGATGTAAAACCTCTCTCGAACGTGGTGGTGGAATAATAATTGCTGTCCGAACTACTCTTTGCAGCGATGAAACAACTCTGCCTATTAAAGACATCGAACAAATCTGCGTTCGTGTGAAAATTGCATCCAAGCATCATCTTTATTTTATAGTGAGTTATGTTCCTCCTAAAAGTAGTTTGGATTTATATGAAAAGCATATTCATAATATTGATTTTATAAATGGTATTAATTCAGTTTTTGATAATTTAATCATATTAGGTGATTTTAATTTATCTGACATTGTTTGGACGTGGTCTGAACATGAAAAAAGGCTTATTGCTTGCAATTTAAACAAAGATTCTGAAATTATCTTTATTGATTATATTTATTCATTAGGTCTTTGCCAAGTCAATTCTGTTCAAAATTCTTTGATGAAAATATTAGATCTTGCTTTTATTTGTTGTGATGAATTTAACGTAGATGTAACTGGAGCTCCATTTTCTTTACTAAATAATTCTCTTCACCACAAAGAAATTCTTATTGAAATTGTCATGTATGATTACCATAAAATTCAAGTAAATTCAATTGAAAATAGTTTTAAGTTTTCTAAAACTAACTTCATTGAACTTGGAAATTACTTCAGTGGTATAGATTGGAATATCGAACTTAATTATTCTGATTTAGAACAAATATATAAACGTTTTACAGAAATTTTATTTACGGGTTTTAATCAATTTGTTCCTCGTGTCCAAAAAAGGAAATCCTCGAAGCCTGTTTGGTACAATAAAAGGCTTTTACACCTCAAGAACGTTAAAAATAAAGCATTTTCCAAATTCAAAATAACGGGTTACCAATCGGACTATGATGTTTTTAGTAGTCTAAGGAAAGATTTTTCCGTTTTAAGTAAATTTCTTTACAGAAATTATATTATGAATATTGAAAATAGTATTAAATATAATAGTAAATCATTTTGGTCGTTCATTAACTCTAAGAGAAAATCATCTGGCATTCCTCAGACATTAAGTTATAATGGAGTTAATTCGTCAGACATTGACACTCATTTGGAGTTGTTTGCTAGTTTTTTCGAGTCTGTTTATTCATGCGGTAACAATTCCTTTATGTCTAATCTGGAAGAAAAAATTGATATTGGAATAATTCAACTTAGATTTGATGAAGTGTCTTTGGCCCTTCAGACTTTGAAACCTAACTATATCTGTGGTGCTGATGGAATACCATCATGTATTTTGAAGAATTGTAGTGATTCCCTTTGTTTGCCTTTGCTAAAAATTTTTAATAAATCTTTGTCAGATGGTTTATTTTTAACTGAGTGGAAGGAAGCATTTCTTGTTCCTATATTCAAAGCTGGTTCAAAAAATCTTGTAGAAAACTATAGAGGAATTTGCAAACTTTCATCCATTCCTAAGCTTTTCGAAAGTCTGGTTAAAAACAAAATAGAATTTTTGACTAAGGAATGTTTGTCTCAGTCACAACATGGCTTCGTATCCGGAAGGTCTACTGTAACTAATTTGGCGGTGTTTTCGTCATATGTCTCAAATGCATTGGAGGATAAATATCAAGTTGATGCAGTCTACACCGACTTTAGTAAGGCGTTTGATTCAGTTGATCATAATATTTTATTGAAAAAACTTGAATGTTTTGGCTTTCATTCTCAGATGCTTAATTGGGTTTCTTCGTATATGAAGAATAGAACTCAACGTGTTCTAGTCGATAGTAAACTTTCTAGAAGTATAAATTGTACTTCCGGTGTTCCACAAGGAAGTCATCTCGGCCCTTTAATTTTTATAATTTATATCAATGACATAGTTGATGTAATAAAAAACTGCAATTATCTGCTGTACGCGGATGATTTAAAATTGTTTTTAAAAATTAAATGCATTGATGATTGCCGGAAAGTTCAAAATGACCTGAACCGTATTTCTAGTTGGTGCTCTCTTAATAGCTTAAAATTAAATATCGGAAAATGTAAAACAATTACATTTTCCAAATCACTATCTGAAATTAAGTTTTCTTATGATATTAATTCCAGTTCTTTGATTAGAGTTAGTGATATTAAAGATCTTGGAGTTATTTTTGACAACACATTTTCTCCAAAAAAACATATAGATTTTATTGTTTCAAGAGCGAATACACTAGTTGGATTCATTAAAAGGAATAGTAAGGATTTTAGTGACCCGTATGTTCTATTAACCCTTTACACCTCTCTGGTTAGATCAGTAATTGAATATGCAGATGTGATTTGGAATCCATGCTATAGAGTTCACTCTACTAGAATTGAACAAGTTCAAAGGCGGTTTACTAGATACGTTTTCTATAAAATGCGCTGGAATTTTATTCCTGATTATAAAGCTAGATGCCAATTGCTAGGGATTAAATCACTTCAATCTAGAAGATATATTCATGATGTAGTTTTTGTACGAGATATTCTATGCTATCATATAAAAAGTCCGTTTTTGCTTTCTTTGATTTCCTTTTATGTACCTTCTAGGCACTTAAGAACAAGAAATTTTCTTTATGAACAAACCCATAGAACGAATTATGCGAAAAATGAACCTATATCACGAGCTATTTCCTCGTTTAATGAGGTTTGTGATTCTTTTGATTTGCATTTATCTCGTGATAAATTTAAAAATGAATTATTGTTTAAGTTTGTTTTTTAATCAACTAATATTTATGATAATAATTTTGTAAGAGTATACGAAGGGTATTATTTATGATTATAATTATTATCTTTGTTATTATATATTATACTAGATTTATTAAGAAACATCTGTTAAGCACAACGCTTGTAGATATAAATAAAAATAAAAAAAAATAAAAAATAAAAAAAAATGCTGAGAAATGTTTCTAAGATATAAGAACTAATTTTAGTGCTAGTTTTTAAAATTTTTGTGCTGGAAACTATTTTTAGACCTAATTTTATAGAATCTGAAAGAAATATGATAAATTTTACAGCTCGAAATAGCGAATCAAATTTTAGGTCAACTACTCAAAAACAAAGTACATGGTGGCGTCGAATGCGAGAAGAACAGTTGGTCAAACAATCAAGGTAGCGGAGCACGAATTTGAAGTGGTGCAATCCTTTAAATACCTTGGGTCAACGGTAGCAGCCAATAACAATATAGAAGAAGAAATACGCGGGCGGCTTCTCAAATCCAACAGAGCCTACTACAGTCTGTCAAAGCTATTCAAATCTAGAAATCTAACCATAACTTCAAAACTGCTGCTGTACAGGACCATGGTCCTGCCAGTACTCATGTATAGATCCGAGACTTGGGTGCTTAGCAAAAGGCACTGAGACCTCTTAGCCGCGTTCGAGAGAAAAGTCTTACGGAGAATTGTTGGCCCCATATGTGAGGAAGGACGATTCCGGAGACGGTACAACCATGAGTTGTACGCAATCTACCTTGAAGCAGACATAGCGACAAAAATTAAGCTCGGTAGACTCCGGTGGGCAGGGCACCTAGCTCGAATGAGCGAAGAGGAACCTGCTCGGAAAGTCTTTTGTGGTACATTCTATGGTAGACGGCAGCGTGGTAGACAATGCTTGCGCTGGAGAGATGGCGTAGACCAGGACGCCCGAAGCCTTGGGGTGCGCAACTGGATGGCGTCGGCTCGAGACCGGGATAGGTGGAGAGACTTGTTGAAAGAGGCCAGGACCGGACCCCGGTTGTCGAGCCGATGATGATGATGATGACTCAAAAACTACAAAAAAAAAAAAAATAGTCTAAAGTAATAATGTTGTATTCTATTGATATTTTTTCTGGTTTCATAAATTAGGTCTGACATCATCATTACCCCGACAAAAAAACAATAACCCAGAATTTGCATAAAAATCCATTTCCTAATATTGTGATCGTATGAAAACACGACACGACACAAAAGCCACAACGACAGGATTCTAAGCGGGAGACCTTGTGTGGTTTTATAACCCCCACTGTCGGAAGCAGTTTCAGTCTGTATGAGCTTATAAACAAAAACAATCACCCCGGCTTTTACAATAAAAACTATTACCCTAGACTATTTTTAATATTTTTGAGTTTTTGAGTATAGTTGACCTAAAACTTGATTCACTATTTTCAGCTGTCAAATTTGTGAAATTTCTTTCAGATTCAGTAAAATTTGGTCTAAAAATAATTTCATACACAAAAAATTTTAAAAACTAGCACTAAAACTAGTTCATAAATCTTAGGATCATTTCTCAACATTTTTGACCATTTTCTTTAAATTTTGTTCAATACAGTTTTGAAGTTATTTTTATATGAAAGAATATTTTCAAGCATATATTTTAGGACACTTCAAACATAAACTTGACTCAAACTCTGACTTCTACTTTATTCAAAATTTTGAAATTTGGGACCATGTTCTGATCTTAATTGTGAAGCCCCTGTTTGAATTAAAAAAAAGTAGGCAGCTCCACTGAATTCAGCATCTTCAAATTATTATAAGTGTACCAAATTTTATTTGTATGTATTAGAAACTGGCGTGGGAAGTGATGATTTGTCGCCAAAATTCAACAAACGGACTACTGTGCGGCGTTCCACCATCTTGGATATTTAGCCGATAATTATTGGATAGAAAAAAAAAATTGATTTAAAGCTAAAAAAACAAAAAGAAACTAGCAAAATAAATATCTTGAGAACAACCATCATAATGAATAAGATTTGCAAACAATTTAATTTTACTGTATTTTTCAAAAGAAAAAGCCACTAACAAATATTACACAACAATTTTGTCTCCAACATCTTAAAGGAAAACCATTTTCATGATAGAAAAAATTATCATGATAGAAAACTATCATGATAGAAAACTGTCATGATACAAAACTATCTTGATAGAAATCTATTATAATGGAAATTATCATAAAAGAAAACTATTATCACAGAAAACTGTTATGAATGAAAACTATCACAGTGAAAAACTATCATGATAGAAAACTTTCATGATAGAAAACTACCATGATACGCAACAATCACGATAGAAAAAATTATCATGAAACATTTCCATACCTTCAAACATTTTATGATCAGACTTGGTACAAGATCGTCGTTATTTGATAATTTCAATTCCATTAAACGGACAAAAAATGTTTGTCATATTAAATTTCTTAATCTTGTTTCTTGTATTTTTATTTATTTTTTTAATGTCCAGTTTTTCAGTTCAGGGTTAATTCTGAGTTAAATTAGAGTAAAAAATACTTAAAATAAATTAACACCGAGTTAACTCAGGAACAGTTTTTCAGTCAAGGATTTAAGTCTAAGTTATTTTAGCCAAATCGAGATGGTGCCATAACTGATAACGTCCTCATTTTGTTCCCTGAGCTAACTCACTAAAGTAGGTTAGTTAACTTAGGATTTCAATTGACTGAAAAACATGTTTCTGGGGATAACTCAGATTTAAGATGATTTCGCACTGAAAAACTGGCCCTTAGTCTTTTAAGGAAATTTTGTTATTTTTTGTCACTTCTAAAAGTACCTTATTTATAAAAATTTTACTAAAAAAAATTTTTTCATTAGGAAGGAAAATTCCCTTAGACGAAGCTGTGTCCGTCGCTGCCTTCCTAGGGGAGATTTCAATGTATCTCAATGTCGGAAGTAAAAATTGTGTACATATGTGTAAAATTTCATTGAAATCGCTAAGCGCTAGCACTTGCTAGCGAAAACTTGTTTTTTTTTCGCATACATTTTTCATACAAAATATATGGTGTTTTCACAGTCTTAAACTCAAAGTATCGGAATAATGTAAATTTTTATAGAAAATTTTAAAACTTGTTACAATTAGCTGTTTTCCCCGTTGCCATCATTCATATTTTTTTCTGATATTAGAATGAAACTTGGAATTTAACCAAGGATGGTTTTTGGTATATCTGGCTTAATGAAAACGTACAAAAATCAATTTTTTTTGTTCAGTGCTACATAAGTTGGTCGAGAGTTGTAAAGTCACTAGGCCCTCGTTTTCCATGAGCTGTCCAACCACAAAAATAATTAATTTATAGTTATGTGACTTTGATCCGGATTCAGAGGTGATGGTTTTCGTTCCTTGTTTTCTTACTTTCGTGACTCTGATCTTGATTTTCCAGACCCATTATTTTATGTAAACAAAAACCTAAATTATTTTATTAAGCTTTTACTTACAATAATTGGGCAAAACAATTTTCTTCCTCTCTTAAAATGTTGTCTGTCAATTTCTTTGTTTTGAATAATTTCACCGTCATAGAAGAACATCCCACTTCATAGTCAAGTAATGTGCAGAAAACAACCGGAAGATAAACAAAATGGGTCAGGCGTCATATTGTTTTTTTTTTTGCTGACATTTCCTGTGCCCAAGCGGAGCGATTCCTTGAACTATGAGAACCTTGTATAGTAAAGGCAGAAGTTGTTGTATATTTTTTTTTCCATTTTAAAGTGGTGCGTTCTTTCCTATGACTTGTGCAAGTACATGCTTCGGTTTTGTGTGTTGTGCTCTTTTTTTTGCCATGCATCAGGAACTGATGTTGTTGGAGCACTTGTCGCTTCATCCTGTTCAAACTCTATGTATATGGTGGCGTCAATGATGGCTTCCATGCTAAAAACTTTTTCCTATAACAGCCGCTTTTTGTTCCTGCTGGTTTATATTTGAGCTTCAGTGTTCGGTCGTTTTGTTGATGATTTTTTTTGCAAAAAGGAAAAGGATATTTCATATAGGTACATTTGATACATATACTATCGTGTGTATGTACTTCATTGTATAGGAGCTGCGTAACATACTCCAATGTATGTCCATGTAGGGCCAATGTAGAATGCAGTAGCCTCAGACAGACGCTATTCACATTTTTTTTTTTAATGTAGACTACTCGTCGTCCTTCCTAACTTACATCGTATTAGATGAAGAGTCTCTATTTCACCTTTCAACTAAACAGTGAGCTGATTTTGCTTTCGTGTTGCATAAAAGTTTTTGTTCGAGTTTTTTGTTCGGTCTTCACACATCATCAAAGGTTTTTTTTGATTCTTAAATGAAAGTATCGAGTTTTTCATTGAAACCATCACAGAAGAGTCTATTTCAAGGAAAATATTCTTTAAATGGATTATAGACTGACATTTATTTAACATTATTAAGGGTGAGTTAGAGTTGTTCGAACAACTGAACCTTTGTTGAATTTAAGTTAATACTACCAAATTGGTGGGTTTTGTACAACTGTCCCTTTAAGACTTTGATTCCATTATTTGCAATATTTAAGTTGTGATTGAAATTTAATTTCACTAGAAAGGTCCTAAATTCATGCCCTTAAAGGTTATGGAAACATTTTGATTTGTTTTTGTTTAGGTAAATCAAATATTTAGTTAATAAACAATAAATATGTAAGAATATTTTAAAAAATTACAAAACTTCCGTTCTATCTTTGTTTTCAATGAAAAATGCATTCCGTCAGATTTTAATCAAAATATTAATTTTTTGAACATCCGCACTTATTTACATAACATATGCCTACAAGTAAGTATATGAAAAAATATTAATTTACCTTCCAACAAAATTTCCTTTCGTGGGAAACACATAATTTATTAAAACATCACTTCATGAATCTGCCATTGAAAGGGAAGAATTATTTTGTGTTAAATTAAATCCGATAGCACACATGAGTATAGGAATGTAGGTTATAGGAACATAATATTTTCTTTTTTCCTTCGATATTTTCACCTCATTTTTTTTTGGAAAAGAAAATTAAATGAAAATTCCCTTATTATTTTTTTTTTTTGCAAAAGTCTAGTGTAGTGCACAGGTCTATATCTTTGGATTAAAATCGAACTTTCCTTTACCCAGAAAAATTATTTCGACAAAATGAATAAAATTCAAAGAAAATATAATACAGGATTCAAGCACCACACACATCGAAGAATCTTCAGGAAGCCACATTAGCAATTATCCAGCTTGATTTATAAGGCTGTGTACCTATGGTAAAATTTAATCCCATATAACTGTATATAGACCATAAAAGGTGAAGGTAAGTATACACACAAAGTATTTCTACAGGAGTATCAAATTTTAAATTACCTCCGTTTCTTCGTTGCTTGAATTTCCTGTGAATCCTTTCAAGAGAATTGAAAGAGATTAATCCTTTTTATATTATTGCAGGTGATGGGAAAGGGGATATTATTGGGCTTTGCGAAATAACTCCACAATCAGCAAAAGACCAAAGGAACGGCCAAAAAGTGGTTATCCATATAGCCAACCATCAGAACAAGAACATCACTTACCACCGATGCCAACGGACGCCACAGTATACAGTGGGGCAAAATGAAGTCTTTCTTTTTTCTATTTATTTTAATAATGCAGTTTTATAGAAAAAGCTAGGCCGACTAATATCACCATTTATCGAAAACAAATCAATACAAAGTTTGATTTAAATTTTTATTTGTGCTCATTAAATGGTATTGTTTAAAAAAAAATTGTGACATTTTTTTCAAAAATATGAACCAATAAAAATATTTGTTTTTCGTAAACAACACGGAAAAAGTATTTTTTATCGAAAACTTTTTGTAAAATAAATTTGTAGGTCATGTAACCCTCTTACAAAAAACACATCAACTTAAATATTTTGAAAATAGCAACCATTTTGAAGGAATATTAAAAAAAAACGTTAAAAACTCAAAAATAATGATTTTTGTCTCGGCTCCAAAACGGCGAAGTTTTTTAAAAATAATGTTTGCTTTTGTATAAGATAATAAGATAAGTTTAATCACGCTTTTTCCTTACGACCAGTTCAGTTCCAAAATGTTCCCACTTCAAAAATAGCAAAATCTTGAACAAATCTTGATCTTTAAATTTATATAAAGAAAGGTCTATCCATTGTTAAAAAAGACTCAAAATATTGGGAAAAGAAACATCTTTATGTCCCGATTCATATGAAATTTTTTGGAATGTTGAAAAATATGTGAAGCAGTGATGTCAGATGGATGTCTAGAATTCCACTAAAATAAATCCCACCGTTTTTAAAAAAAGGCTTTATAACTTTTTTTGCAACAATTTTTTTTTATAAAAAAAAAAAAAAACAAAGTTGGCACATCACATTCGTAAAGAAAGTTTGTCATCTAATTGGTCAAAAAAGGTCGATTTACCTAGTAATTGGTCATCCCTAGAAAGCTTTTTTGATGGTGGAATATTTTCAGTAATTTGTCAGCCATAGACGGTGCTCACACAAGGTTCACGTGAGGGACTCATTTTGACGTTTTTTTTCTTCATCTCATTTCTACTTCTTGAAAAGATAGATATGGCGCGGTAAGGTAGAAATTTGCAAAATATTTAAAAACTTCTGCCTCACTTTCTATTCAAGAGATGAGAGTGAGATACAATTTATAAGAGACGTCAAAATGAGTTGCCTCACGTGAAGCAGGTATGAACACCGTCATAAATTTTTTTATGAATAAAAACAATGCTACGCCTAGTTTGCCTGATTAAAAAAAGGATCATATTTGAAAATTCAAATAAATTCAAATTCAACGGCCAACAAAGGTCAGCTAGTTTCAGTTATTGGTCAGCCATAGATGTTTATGAATTTCTGATGAGTCTTTCGAAGTCAGCGATTTTTGGTAGCTCATTTGTATGATATTCGCAAAAAACAATTTTTAAAGATTATTTTTTTTCAAAGTCAGGAATGATTTTTGTAGCAACTCATAATATTAAAATTCGAAGATAAGCTGATTAAGTAAATTGTGGTTTTCCCAAAAAAAAAAAAACTTGAAATATTTTCCCACCATATCTAAATCCCAATATTTATATTTTCCCACAATTTTAACCACCAAAGGGATTTTTACTTGGATAGGTACTATAAGGCAAGCTTTGGATTCGTGCAAACAAAATTTGAGATAACAAACAAACATGACATTACGATGATAGAGAACACTAACAAAGTGGGTGGCACAATTCTGTCTACAGCCTAAACAGCCCCTTCAATTTTGTCAAACTTGGTATATAGTGGTTTTTGGTGATTATGCCCACACGTTTTTTCACTTTTTTTTAGAACCAAAAACAACGGTATCTTCCATACAATTCTTTTTAGCAATTTTACATAATCGTATTTTTGTCAAAAACGGCTCGACAACTTTAAGAAAAATCAATAAATTAGTTTTAGTAAAGGCTTCCTTTGGGTGGAAAACCATTTTTCAAAAATGGTTATTGTCTGCAAACCTCCCAAAGAACCATTTTTTTTTATTTTCGATTTTCTTAAGGTATGACTAATTAAAATATTTTTTCTTGTACAGAGGATTTCAATAACTATAAATATTTGTATGTACTTCATTTAAAAAAATATTTTTTAGATTTTTAGAAAATAATTCAAATTTTTATATTTCGAAAACGGTACGATCGATTTTTTGAAACTCGATGTTAAAGAATTTTTTATTACTTTCTAAAATTATTTTTAGAAAAATTTTACATAATGAAATAATAATGGTACCATCTATAAAACAGTTAAAAAAGCCAGAAAGGAAAACATTTTTTTCTCAAAAATGACTCCTACGATTTTGATTAAACTTTTTTCATGTACTTAAACTAATACGATCATACAAAAAATTATACAATTTTGCACTAAGTAACTATTAATAGTACCTACCTGTCATAGAACGTGTTTTTTTTATTTTTAATCTCATTTTTGGCGGAACGGATTTAGATATTTATTTTAATATACAAATTTCAAATAAGACTTATTAATATTGCTTATCAAAATTTTCAAAAAAAAAGTTTTCGAATTTTTAAAAAAAAGTTTCAAAATTTGTTTTTGAAAATTCGATATTTCAAAAACGGATTGAAAAATATTTTTCAAATTTTGTTTTTATATGTACATAAATAAATACTTAAGATTTGCAAACCAAAAGTCTTACTTAAAATTGTTGTAGGAATTTTATATATAAAAAATGATTTTTTAAGAAAACAGCTCCAACGATTTACATTTTTTTCTGTCCATATAATCATATTTAATAAGGAACGAAGATGGTGATCTTGTTTTTCATTTCAAACTCTCAGTGGAATTTTTTTTAAGCGATTTTTAATATAATATTTCATGATTTTAAACATTTTTCTCTCCTTATATCTATTTTTCTTAAATATGTACTCAGCGTCTTGGACATAAGAGCAAGTGTGTGCAACCCAGTCGTGCATTTTTAAAAAAGCGTCTGTTGAGTGCACTTTTTTCACTGTATTCATAAATTGAGTTACATATTTTCAGATTAAATTTTAAGCTTTTGGTAGAATTTTGAATGGCGTAAGGAAATAACGCCCAAGGAAAAAGTCCCCAAATTGATTTAGAAATGTTGCCCTAAATCATCTTTTTATCACCTAAAAGCAAATTAGAAAATGAAAATAATGCCCAAAGCTTATCATATATTAAGTTGGAAATATCGCCGAAATATTTTTCATGTAAATGGTTTTTTTTGTAGAATTTTGGCCATATCTCCTCAATTTTGGCTGATATTTCCAAACCTTTTTTTCAATGAATTCGCAAAATTTTTAAAAATGTTTGTGAAGATACCGTGCTATTAGACCCTCGGTAATATAGGATACATTTTTAAATACATCTTTAAATCTTTAAATACAGATTCTTTGAATGCAACAGAAACTCCATACACCCAATCTCGCATCTAACCCAAATTTTATAGTGAGGCCAAGCAAGGGGGTTGCATACACACCTCACTGTTATTCGCCATATTGCTGGGTGCTAGCCCTGCATTTATGTATGACAAAACAAGTTTACAGCAGTCACTTTTCTTGGGGAAAAGTATAACAACAAAATCTTAATCTTAATGGAACTTTTTACATCAATATATTTGAGGCTTTGTTTTATTTTATAAAAAATAGCGAAATAAAGGAATATGAGAACAAAAATAACAACAATTGTTTAGTGTTTCCTTGGACGTTATTTCCAAATCGATTTGGGCCCTTTTACTTGGGGCGTTATATCCTAACGCCAGCCGCTTTGAATTCTTATTGTTGTAGAATGCAATATAAGTGTAGACAGTTTCTGGGTTTCTTCTTTCTTGACCGGTTGATGAGATTTAGAGATGTACTCATCAGTTTCATTGGTGTTACCGATGTTATTTTTTTACACCGACTCCTGACTGATCGGTTCTATTGATTCATTCATTCAGAGAAAATTTATTTAATAGTTATAAGCCACAGCCTACAGGCCTGACTTCTATCGAATGTACTGATTATGGTCTCAAAGAGCCACTGATTCATTTAAGTTACTCAAACGTTATCTACCCTTAAACGCAAGTTAGATGAGCATTTTTAATTATTTGGTGTTACCACTCACCTCATAATTTTTATAATTAATTATTTTAAATTGATATTTTGTTTACTAACACCAACTAACACCACGTTAAATGATGACTGTGACATGTTTATATTTCCATAAATATCTAAAAACCCAAAGAGAACAGAAATAATGTTAAAAATACAGTCGAACTTCCATAACTCGGACTTCTTTGAGTCGAATTTTTGGCCTCCATAATTTCTCTATTTTTCGAAGTTTTAAATAGCGTTTGATGCCGAAAAGTCTCTTTAACTCAAATTTTTTCTCTTATTATTTTTTTTTTTTTTTTTTTGAAATCACTAAATTATTTTTGACGTTTGTTTTCGGTAGATACACTCTTAACTCTTTACTCGTAGTCAAGAACCCCCTTTTGTTTCAATTTTTTGAAAGCTACTTGAGTGTCTACCGTGATAAATTTCGAAAGTTGTTTTGAGGAAGAGGGATGGCAGTTTAGAGTTTGTAGGTTTTTTAACTTGAACTTTGGTTTTGGACAAGTTTTAAGTTTGTTTGAGCAGAAGTTCCTAGTTTGTTGGAAAAGTTGGAATTCACGAAGAAAGTTTAGAAGAAAATTAAAACATTTCAAACAAAAAATGAAGATTATCAATGTAGTTGGTTCTAAGATTTCACGAAACAAAAAATTCGAAATAAAAACAGAACCTTAAATATGAAAGTGTTCACAAAGCTGTCTCCTAATAGCCAGGAATGAAAACCTCCGAGTTTCAGGGACAACTTAAAAAAAAAAGCTAAAATAATTGCAATGGGAATGGGAGAAGCTGACTTGCTGCAAGTGCACTTATTTTTTAAACTTCTGAATACAAAAAAAGTTAAACTAAAAATTTTGTCTCATTTGTTTAAATCGAAGTTTCTGTAACTCGAAATTTTTTCTTTCATTTTGAGAGTTCGACTTATGGAAGTTTCACTGTACCTGTATTAAGCAGTGCTGATAGCGTGTAAAAAAATATTAAACAATCACTTCAAGTCCAGCTTTCACCAAATTCCTACACTTTCACATTTAATTTTGCCTGCTACTTTCGTTATGTATTTTAGAAAGATGATCACCTTGCATATTTCAAATTAAATTTTTAGTTATTGTGTGAGGAAAAAAATTGCAATAAAGCTATAAAGTTTTTTGCAATGACAAAAACTATTATCACGAAGCTATTTATTATGTTCATATTCTTATCAGAAATCATAAACGGTGTGTTGTCAAAACAAAATCAAAATTTTTTTTACTATGACTTAAATTTTTAAGTTCCACTGTATGCTGACGAAACATGCTATAGAGCCAAAAACCCAAGAACCAAGAATTGTGCCACAACAAAACACTGAACTGCACACAAAATGAGGAGAACAAATAAAAAAAAAACAAAATAACTGGCCACGTAACATTCGAACATGCTATCCTCCTATAAGTGGCTGTGATGGAAAAGCCAAAAAGGACTTTGGAAATTTATGCTTAATGTCCATTTCGCAGGAAGCAGATGGAAAAAGTACCGAAAGGAAAATAAATTCGCGAGGCAAAAGTAGAGTAAGCTATCGCCAGCGTCAGATCTCAAGGAGTCACGCGAATGCTGTTTTTTTTATGGAAATGCAACCACCCCCCCCCCCCCTTTCCAAACAGTTGTGTGCTAGATTTGTTCTTGGCCGCTTCCTGGTTTCACAAAAAAAAAAAAGGTTGGGTAGAATTCTTTATAAGGAGTAAAAGCTGAGCCGGCGAAATACCCTGTCTACTTATATCAATATATTTATGTGTTCTTACCACTTTGGTAGCCACGTAATCTAACAGATTAAATGAAACAATCCCTGCGTAGACACCGCACATTTTGGATTACTATTTGTGTACAAACAGGGATCAGTATTGTGTAATCCCGGATATCCTTTATCGAAACAAATTCAGGTGAAATGAACCGCATAAATCGATGGCGGTCTCCAAAAAGCATGTTATCAATGACCCTCGTTCTCCAGCTCCAGCTGCAGTGCTAGAGGGGTGGTTTATGTTGCTGCAACAACCAAAGTTGGGTCAGTATTATGGCTTCGTATAGCGGCTCGATTGCGGTTTATCTATAAAAATGGCGGCAGGCAGCATGGCATTGGTGTGGTGGCAGTGGTGATCAAAGACAAATGGTGTTGGCATTCGGGGCTGTACAATATGCGGTTCACAATTTGTTCGTTATCACGCAATAATAGTTTTCACTTTGTTGTTATGAAATTATGAAGTACTTACCCCTACCTAACCTATATTAAACAAAGTATCAATGAAAACAAAACACGAGATATTTTTTCAAGCTTTGATTTTCAGATAAACGCATACCTACAAAAGGAGTAAGGGTAGGTATAGTGTGTGCATGTAATACACATGTTTGTATACGAACCAACATCCATTAATGTCACAAGGAAGTAATTCGAGGTTAATTAATTAATTAATCGCGATTAAAATTGTACACACTTCATTATTATAAAAAATGGCAGTGCGCATTAAGTATCCAAAATTCTCTGCTGCTAAATAGGTACATTTCTTGCTTAGTTTTCTCAGTTTTCTCACAGAACCAAGCACGAAATTTTCCGAAATTATTGTCATAAATTCAATTCCAAACAATTAAAGGATGTAGAAGGTTTTCGGTGCCGTGCTTAGGTGTGCTAAATTAGGCACCTTTTCCTATGATGGTGGCAACCTTTTGAGCACGAAGAAGTTTACCCGCATATAAACGGAAACCAACACCAACGCCTTAATGAACCCAATCTGTTTTCTAAATTGCTATTTGGAAATTAACTGCTCTATACCTTTACCTCTACCTCATATAGGAATGTGTAGGAGAAAATTGCTACTTCATAGAAGAAGTTTATGGAATTAATGAATTTAGAGTTTGTCAGTAGAAATTTAATTTTTATTTATATACAGTCAAAATATGTAGATAGGTTTTTAAAATAGAGGAATGCTCTATTATAAGTTTAAAAAGATTGAAAATTATTGTTTAGAACTCTGAGGATCAAAGAATGCATTTATGGTGGGAAGTTTCAGGGGTTAATTTCAATACTTGAATACCTACATTTAGAGAAAACGTTAAAGCCACAGAAATTTAAAATATTTTTCTGATTCACTAAAATAGGTAGCTCAATTAAAAAATGGTACACAAATAATCATACATCAAGAACTCGGTTGGTGATTCAATATGTGTGTATATGTAGGGTTAAATTAAGGAGGAGGCCATTTTGTATTCTATAATGGTTACCTAATTTAAGAAAATGCTAATTAAATTAAACAGTGACATCTTGTAAATTATTATTTTTGTATATTGTATATTGATTTTGTATATTGATTTCTGTTTTACCATTAGGCTATTGAATAGAAAAGGAACAATTACGATTACAATTTGGCATACGCATCCAAAAATGCTTCTTAATTAACCCATTTATAAGATAATGGTCACACTGGATAATTTTCAATATTTCTGGTATAACTCGGAAACTTAGCCAAATTTGACAATTTACTTTTTAGTTTTTGTTCAAAAATAAAATTTCTATCGAAATGAATGGTTAAAATTTTTTTATTACAACACTTTAGCAGGATGAGTTTACAAAAATAAACATAAAAATCGAGAAGATTAAAAAAAAATATGTTCAATTGCAAATAACTTTTTTTAAGAGCAAGGAAAGGCTTAAGGCATACTTAAAATAAAATACACAACTGGATGACACGAACTTGTTCTTATGTTCAAGTTGCTTGAAAGTTAATATTTTTTAAAATACTTATGCAAGTTATTATAGACAAAGTATAAAAAATTATTTTAGTCATTCTTTAACCCGTTGTATAACTAAGAGCCCAAATGCAAGTTGCCATTTGATTACTTAAAAAAAATTGAATATATGCAAACACAAAATTTTAAATCGTTGGAGTGGTTTTCTTAAAAAATAATTTGGTACATATAAAAATTTAGTAGCATTTAAAAAAAATGTTGTTATGCTAATTTTGACTATTTATTAATATCTATATTTACTTATTTAGCTGCAAAAAAATTCATAATTTTCAAAAACAAAATATGAATTTTACTTACATAGGTAGGATTTCTGCAAAAAAAAATATTCTGAGAACTAAATGATGGGTTCTTATAAAACTCGGTATTTAAGGGTTTTATTTATTTTTATTTTAATATCAGTACCTTCCAAACAAATGTTGAACAACCATAATGGAAAACATTTTTTTCTAAAAAAATGTCTTCTACGATTTTTAATTAACTTTTTCTGTCTGCTAAAATTAGTATGAAATTTGTTCTACCAAAAATTATAAAAATTATGGAAAAGCAACTATTAATAGTACTTCTCATAGACCTTTTTTTTAAATTTTGATTTTTCTCGTTATCGGTTCAAAGGATTTAGATTATTTTATTATAGGTATACAAATACCCAATAAGATTTAAAATAGTGCATACCATAATTCTCAAAAAAAAAAGTTTTTGAATTTTTAAAAAAATGTTTCCTTTTTTTTTGGAAATTTCGATGTCTCAAAAATGGGTTGAAAATTGTTTTTGAAGCTTTTATTTTAATATGCACATAAATAAATATACTAACGATTTGCATGCCAAAAATTTTCCATAAAATGTTTTAAGAATTTGATGTATAAAAAATTATTTTTTTAGGAAACCGCTCACGGTGGTATTAAAGACGCGGCAGGTGTCAGTATTCATCTGGACTAAAATTTTATAGCTTATATTAACGACAGGAGTCAGTTCTTAAAATTTATTTTTAAATAAAGTTCTTTTAATCCATGGTTTTGGAAAAAATCAATTTTAAAACGCAAAATTTAAAAAAAATGTAATTTTTGTTGATTTTTACCGATGTTGCTTCGGACCTCGAGGTCGAAAGCTTGGATTAATTACTAGGCTAATGTCAGTAACAAAAAAAACAGCTGAACAAATATCAGATTTAACGGATCTGACGCAAGGTCTGATGTATAGAGTGACTGGAATATTAAGAAAAAACGCAAAAAAAACAAACATTTTTTTAGGGAAAAGATCTTTAAATTATTTAATCTTAGAAACTAAGGTATGAATTGGCATGCAATTTCTTATATTCGACTATGAATGTAATAGAACAATGAATTTTGCAATAAATTGCAAAATTTTGATAAAATTTTCAAGGAGAAAAAACTTGATTTTTTTTCTTAATATTTGACTTTTACACAAAATTTCTCAAAAACTATTTACTCAATCAACTTGAATTAGACATACAACTCAAAAATATTGTAGCTTTCCAAAAAGATATAGAACATTATATTGTCATGTTTCGTCGATTTTTAACAATTTTTTTGCCAAAATGCTTTCACTCCTAAACTCAAAAAAGGGATGAGGTACATTTTGGGGTTTTAAAATTTAGAATCCTGAGATCATTTCCAACAAACCTGCATCATAATTTTGGGATCCATTTTAGTGACACCTGCCGCGTCCTTAAGACCACAGTGGCGCTCCAACGATTTTAAATATCTTTTTTTCCATACAGTCATATTTAGTACAAAATTAAGATGGAGTTCGTTTTTCTTCATTTAGAACTCTCAAAGAAGTTATTTAAGCTAGTTTAAATATCGTTTTTCATATGCTTTTAACTTCCCCATAACTTCCATGTCTTAGCATAAATGTTCTTAAACTCTCAGCGCAGCGTCTTAAACATAAAAACAAGTACGTGCGACCCAATCGAGCATTTTATTATATATAAAATCCAAAATGTATTTTCTTTAATTTTGATATTGACATTTTAAAGGAGCTTTTGCGTAAGTTTTTTTTAATATAAATCCGCTGAACCGTTGATGAGATAATCTAAGACAAAAAAAAAACCGTTCTATGGCAGGTAAGTTACATACAAAGACAACACAGAAGATCATATTAAGATCACAGCAGCCAATATTGCAGAACCATCAATTGGAATATTTCTGCAGACACAACAATAACAGCAGACGAAACAAAAACACAATTAAAAACCCACAGTCTATCACAAAATGCTGACATAGGACGCCACAGTGCCAAGCAATAGATACTTCTCATGAAGTGAAGCTAAAAGCATACAACAGTCAACAGTCATCATTCAACCAGAGAGCTCAACGGACAGAGATAACGTAGTGTTCATTTTATACTTTCATGTAATAATAAAATATTTATAATTCTTTTTAAGAACCTTTTATCTAAAACGCATTTTATAATTGGTACTGTAAGTAATGGTTTTTGGTAACATTTGAAACCAAAAAGTACACCATACCTACATTGATTCTTTGATTTTTTTTAATTTTTATATATATATATTTATTCTTTCATCAAACTATGGACAGGGACATAAAAGGACAATGCGAGCGGGACTGTTGCGTAGGTGCGTAAGAACTTACCAGCGAAAGCAAAAAGGGGCAGTTGATTTTATAGTTAATGATATCTCTTATAAACATTATCTCAAAATATGACCTCCGAATCTCCAGATATTGTATCCCTAGTAGTAAACATCTCGACTTATAAGAGGGCATATCGATATTCCAACGCAAAGTCTTTATGGCTATTCTTGGGAATCTTTTCTGGACCCTTTCAATTCTTAACGAATGAACGCAATAATGTGGGTTCCACACGATACAGCAGTATTCCAAAATAGATCTTACTTAACTAAAATAGAGTGATTTCATTATGAAAGGATCTGTAAAATCTTTAGAGTTTCGGTAGATAAAACCAAGCACAGAGCTGGCCTTAGCAACGATCTAGTCGATGTGATCATTGAAAGTAAGCTTTGTATGAAATACTACTCCAAGATCTTTTTTCCATTGCACTTGTTAAAAAAGTTCCATTTATGTTGTAATCATAAGTGATCGGATAGGTTTTTCGGCAAAATGATATACTTTGACATTTCGAAACATTAAGATGAAGATCGTTTTTGCTACACCAAACAGATAAGCTTGAAAAATCTTTCTGAAGATTAAAGTATTCTAAAATGGATCCAATACTTAGGTGAAGTTTGAGATCGTCTGCATACATTAAACACACACAGTATTTTAAATATCTTGGAATGTCATTTATAACACAGAAAAACCCTTAAGTTCAAAATTAGAAGAAAATTACTTAAGTGGTTTTGGCTGTAGATCCAGATATAAACAGACAGACAGACCCTCCACTTTTTTCAAACAAATTTTGTAAATTACAATGTTTTGAATGTTTAATTACCAGTTTTTGTGTGAATTGGGGATTAAAATTTGACAATACGAACTAACTCCCAAATAACCTAACTCCCAATGAACGAAGACCCAAGAAAAGTGGAACTGTGACTTAGTTCATATGCACAAACTCCCATTTTTTTAAAGAACTAAATCCCAACTATGAAACGAACTAAGTCCCAAAATGAAAAATGAATTAAGTCCCAGCAGTTGGAAAACCCAAAAATAAAGGTTTTCTGTTTTTTACTCGTAAATGACAAAGGTGTTCAAAATTAATGTATGTCCAGTTTGTAGATGGCAAAATGTTCTACTTAAAAGGTTTTGACGGTTTTTCCCTTATTAATGGTCAGTTACAAGATGTTGCGATTTCAAAATGGCCAAATGTCGAAAATAACGAACTTTCATCACAACTCTTAAACAATTGATGTTATCGAAAAGAACTTTATGCAAAATAAGTAGATTGACTGAAACTCAAAACAAAAAATATTTTTTTCAATTCTAAAGTTGACCATTCAAAAGATATAAATATTTTAAAAATTTGGTTTAAAAACAACGGTTTTTTTATTTTTACTATTAAATCCCGAAGTTGTTAAAAAAAAAATTGGTACTTAGCTTATAGAAGTTGGAATGTACTACAAAAAAAGTTGTCAAATTTTGTCCCATACTATAAAAGTTGTTAAATGAATGAATCTCCTGGTAACAAAATTCCTCACCAGTGATGTAATTTTCAGTTTTTTTTTTTAAAGCGGAGAAAGTTTAATTTATCCTCAATTTCAATGTCACATTTGAAACTCGAAATCAAAGCTTCAGCAAAAGTTTTTTTGATTACGAAAACAGGAATATGAGCTTCTAAATGTCACCTATAGAAGAATAATGCCCGAGTTAAGTACAAACAAAAGAGTTTTAATATGGAAATTGCAATTGAGTAAAAGAGCACTCAAATAATGGTTATATGGTTGATTGGTTGAGTAGGGTATTTGGGGGAATTCAAAAGCAACTACTTCCAATTAATGAGTTCTGGGTGGGTATTCCATACAAAAAAATCAACGAAACGTTGGGCAATTAAATCAATTTTCAAGTTTGGAGAGAAATTTGGGAGTGAAAATTTAGTGTGATCTGCATTCAATTTTGAATTAAATTTTTTTCTAAACGGTTATTTCTATCTTTGAATAGTTGAAGACTTTTTCTTAGAACGTTCATCTTTCTTCTCATATATTCCAACAAATTAGTTGCAGGTTTAAGGGTAGGAAGTTAAGCAAATAAATAAATTGGGTAGCGCAACAGTTCATGGAGAACCAGGGCCTAGTGACATATAACTCTCAACCATTCCTGTGTGCTTGTTGTTGGGATGAATGGAGGGGACCTACAATTTTTTGACGAGCCCAAACGGCTAGATGAAAAGCACTTATTCATGACAAAGTATATTCCTTTAGGATTTGTCGGTTCCTCGCAAGAGTCAGTAGCCCGGGAAAAACATTTCTGTTATTAGGTGGCAGGGGCTGGGAATCGAGTCCAGACCTTCGGCGTGACAGTCCAACGCACTAACCATCATGCCACGAGGTACTACAATAAGGAAGTTATAAAAATTCAAACCTTCTCTCACTCTTTGCCCATGCAATTCGTATAAAAAAACAACAAATTATTTAAAACAATAGCTTGCTATCGCATTTAGAGATAATAAACTTTTAACTTTTCCATACTTGTAATTCGTAACATATGTTTATTTTATTTGAAGACTATTATTTAATCCTTTTTTCAAACAAATATTTATATATGAAAGAGATACGAATAAAAAATTCAACAAAACCCACATTCAAAATTGGATTTTCATTCAACAATATTTCATTTCAGCCGATCAACAAACACAACATAGGCATTAACATATGCGAAAGGATATACTTTGGAGTCGATAAAGTCCACTTGCTTGCTATATTCCAAGCTTATTGTATATCCTCATCCACACAACATTTATAACAAAAGGCTATCAATTTACGGATAAATCGAGAGTACAATATAAAGTTTTGCCAACCAATTCCCATTCAAATCGAAATCAAATCAATCGCTCTGTTCTCTCCTACAGAGCTCCCATATCCGCTCAATAACTAAAGAAATATAACCATTCCCCCGTTCCCAACCCTTTCCGATGTGAACAAAAGCCCTCTATGCTTCAATGACGTTCAGTTCATATTCAAAAACCAAATGAGTGACATAAATTGAAATTGGAAAACGATTGCAAATCAATTTCAAATCAACCGATATCGTTCGCATCTGCAAATTTGACTTCATCAATCAAAAACTATTTCCGGTATTATGTTTTTTTGTTTTGTTCGTCGTCGTTTTTGTGTTTATTCTGGTGGGTCGTGTTTGTATGTGGTGGTGCGATTGGTATAATTCCGATTCGACCACACAAAACATGCCATCAGAGCCAGGCGTTTGGCAGTATTGAAATCAGACAACTGGAATAAGAACGGTATTAGTTGAATATACAACATTTCAGAGAACTGTTGAAACAATAGATATTTCGTAAGTCATTATTATGACTACCCTGCATTGCCGCGGGTCTAACTCCCAATATACTCAACCGACTCACGGCCAACATCATAGGCAGGCATTACTTCGGATTAGTGTATTGAATTCAATTGACGAGCGTTTAAAATTTTCAACAATCAGCTCTGGAAATCAATTACTAAATTAAATCACATTTAATTTGGTTCGATACTCGCAATGCAGCTGAATTTATTATATGCAACGTGTGGGTGTCACAAAAATAATACCATCACCCTGGAGATAACTGCCAATTGGAAATTAAATCTATAAATATATTTGTAAATAATAAACAAGCTGAAAATTTTAATGCAAGTAGAAATACACTTATAGAAAAAGGCGAACCTTTAAGTCATGTAATTTAATGGAAGTCAAAAACTCGCAAAATAATAATATGCCAAATAAAAAAAGGTAAACAACCAAATGCTAAATAAGAAAAAGCGAATCAGCAAAATGCTAATTAAAAAAAGTCAAAACAACAAAATGCTAATGAAAAAATTTGCAAATCTTCATAACGCCAGTCAAACAAAATATTTAGTAAAAATTGCGAAATGAAAAATACGAAGTGATGATTTGTCAAATCATTTAGAAAACAAAACTTTGTTCAGAAAACGTAAAATGATGAACAACAAATGCCAAATAAAAAATTCAAAACAAGAAATGTCGAAATGAACCATCGCGAAAAGTCAATTTGCCAAACAATTCTGGCGAAACATATCATACCCATTGAGGGAAATACGAGTTTGCCGACTGAAAAAGTTTTGCAAAGATGTTGCATATAGCAAGTATTTATATGAGTAGATGTTGTTCTTACACACTGCATGCAATTATCTATTCCATTTGTTGTTATTTGTAGAACCAAAACTGTTTGAATGCAAATACACCATTTTTTATATTTTTTTTTAAATAAAGTTATATAAATGAATCGTTTTTGACAAATAAAACTTTTGAAAAAAGTTGTATTTGTTTTAACATACCTACTGAGAACCAAAATATAAAAAAATTATCTTAGTTTTTGAGCAATTGAAAAAAAAAACATTTCTAAGCCGGCAAAACAAAAGCTCGAATGAGAAAATCTCGCATTTTTTTTTAAATCTCGAATAACGAAATTTCGCAAATTAAAAATCTTGTTACAAGATGTCATTTTTAACAATCTTACATTTACATCTCGCACTGAAAAATCTTGCTTTCAATCAATTTCTCAAAAATTAAAATCTCGAACCTTATTATCTCGCAAATTCAAACCTCACACCAACGAAACACTCTATCTGGATTTCGCACTGAAAAACAAAAATCGTGCAAATGGAAAAAAAACTTCCGAAAACGGAAAACAAAATTTCATCATTAATTGTTAACAATTCACAAAATTAAGTAAAAATGTATTATATTTCCTTAAAACAAACATTCGTATACAAAACATATTATTTCTTAATTTTGGTAAATTAAATAAATTTAATTTCTTATAAGTAAAATATGTTAAGCAATGCTTCGCAAGCATTCAACTGTTGATATGCGAAGTCTTTTGCTATGTTTTGTTTTTTTCCAAAAACTCTTTTCGTAGGCATAACAGTTCTATTCCTATATTTTATTTTAAATAAATAAAAGTGGTGACAGGTAGACACCTGTTTACATTTTTTGCAGAAAGTTTAGGTTATTTCGCAAAGTTCAATTGCATTGCAACAAATACAATTTTTTTTTATCAAAATCTGTCAATTCAAATCTTTGACAAGACTTAAATTTGTGAGACTTAAATTGAAAAATATATGTGTGTTGCAATGCAGCTAAATTTTGCGAGATATTGATTTGCGAGATTTTAGTTTGTGAGATTTAAATTTGCAATATCTCGTACCAAAACTCTTCAGGGGAAATAGACCCTAGAAACAAGCCCTAAAATATCATTCAGGAATTAAAGGACAACGTGTCTATGACATAATCAATAGCTTGTTCAACTTTTAGTAGACTTCTAAGCATGTACATGTACATTAGGGTGATCCTTAAATTGGACGTATTCTTGGATAGTCCTCATTCGATTCAAAACATTGAAAAACAATTCCCCTTATTTTTCAGATTTTTATTTCACCCCCCTGGTCTTTCTTTTTTCACTTTAAATTACTAATTATGGATAAAGGACTATTCTTATAAAACGTGAAAATAAATCATAATGTATAGATTAAATTCCCTCCCGCCTAAACGGGGGAAAATAGACTCCCTTCCAATACTGTTCTTTTCTTGTCTAAATCTAATCTATACCCTCAGATTGTTTTATACTCGTTTTAAAAGAATCATCCTAACCATAGTTAGTACCTTAAAGTGAAAATAGGGTGACCAGGAGGGTGCTATAAAAACCTGAAAAATTAGAAAACATTTTTTTCTGTGTAGAACCATTTGATGCCTATCCATATGAAAAAAAACCAATAACGGGTGATTTTTTAGCTGGTTTGGTTTTGGCAACACTGGTTTTGACAGCTGACGTGTGTTTAGTACCTTGTGTCACTGTCAAACAGCTTCAGTTTGGTTTGCAATTTAACCATGGATCGTCTTACAAATGAACAACGCTTGCAAATTATTGAATTTTACTATCAAAATTCGTGCTCGGTTCGAAATGTTCATCGCGCGCTGCTTCCATTTTATGGTCGGCATTCTCGACCTTCTGAGCAGTCTATTTGGAAGATTGTGACCGAATTTCGCACCAAATTTACTTTGTTGGACATTAAACCACCAACACGTTTACGTACTGTGCGTAGTGAAGAAAATATTGCGGCCGTATCAGCTAGTGTGACAGAAGACCGCGAAATGTCGATTCGGCGCCGTTCCCAGCAGTTAGGCCTTTGTTACAGCACTACGTGGAAAATTTTGCGGAAGGATTTGGGCGTAAAGCCTTTTAAAATACAGCTGGTGCAAGAACTAAAGCCAGCCGACCTACCACAACGCCGAATTTTTGGTGAATGGGCTTTTGGAAAGCTTGCCGAGGATCCGCTTTTTTATCGAAAAATTGTGTTGAGCGATGAGGCTCATTTTTGGTTGAATGGGTACGTAAATAAGCATAATTGCCGCATTTGGAGTGAAGATCAGCCAGAAGCATTGCAACAGCTACCAATGCATCCCGAAAAAGCCACTGTTTGGTGCGGTTTATGGGCCGGCGGCATTATTGGGCCATATTTCTTCAAAGATGATGCGAATCGCAGCGTTACTGTCAATGGTGAACGCTACCGAGCGATGATAACAAACTTTTTTTTGCCCGAAATGGAAGTTCTTGACTTGCATGATATGTGGTTTCAACAAGACGGTGCCACATGCCACACAGCACGCGAAACAATGGCGCAATTGCGAGGCGAGTTTGGTGAACAGTTAATTTCACGTTTCGGGCCGGTCAATTGGCCGCCTAGATCGTGCGATTTGACACCATTAGATTATTTTTTGTGGGGGTATGTCAAGGCTAATGTCTATAGGGACAAGCCCGCTTCGATTGACGCACTGGAAGCCAACATCCATGCATTCATTCGTGAGATACCGGCCGATATGTGTGAAAGAGTATGCCAAAATTGGACTCAGCGGATGGGCTACCTGAGACGCAGCCGCGGTCAACATTTGCATGAAATTATCTTTAAACATTAAATTGCAAGGTTCAAACTATCGATTCAAATAAATATTTCATTAATTTTTTCGAATTTTTTGTGTTTTTTTTTTTTTTAAGTTTTAAACCGTTTAAAAAATCACCCGTTATAAGGACCACCCTTATGTACATATAAATAGAAGAAACAAATTGGCATTTGAAATCGTAGCTCCAAAAATAACAGTACTTGCCATACAACCGTTGAAGAAAAGCTTATTATCTCAAAGCCCACTTCAACAATTTTGGTCACAAAAATCAGTGTATTATGGTAGGTATGTCATATCTATATATTGGTAAAAAAAATTGTACCAACATCCGTTTTTAATAGTATACCTGCCATACTACGAATTTTTTTAATTTTTGATTTTCTCATTGACGACTAAGCCAGTTCTTACGAAAAAGCTTTCTTAAAATGTCAATAATATTGCATACCAAAATTTAAAAAAAAACATTTTTAGGTTTTTACAAAAAATATTAAATTTTTGGTTGAAAATTCAATTTTTCAAAAACGGGCTGATGTATTTTTTTGAAATTATGTTTGTTAATGTAGGCACCTTTAAATAATAAATATACTTCAAATTGGCATACCAATTTTTTTACCGAATATATGTAACTATAATTATTTTGTAAGAAATCCGATCCAAGCTCTAAAATTCACAATTCAAAGTTTCAAAGCCACCATCAAACTTGGTGAACCCTTGTTTATACACAAACCTTATATTAATTTTTTTTTTTGATTTTGAGCTGAATAGGCTGTAAATAGCTGAATATATGTAGCTCTAAATAAAAGACAAAAATTTTCAAATTTTTTTCAAATTTTTATTTTACCCCTTTGATAATCCTCCCTCTTTTTACTTCAAGTTACTAATAATGGCCTAAGAGTGATTCCTATAACACGCGCACAAAATATCCGAGCGTATAGATTAGACTCGAGAAAAGAAAGAAATGTAATATTTTTCTAAGTTTGAAAATATTTTTTTTCTTTCAAAAGCTATTAACAATAAAAACTTTTTTAAAAAGCATATACATATAAATATAAGGTATTGTATATGTGGCCCTTAAAAAATCTTTAGTATGGCATTGTAAGTATTTCCGTTTTTTTAGATAATTTTTTTCTGTTTTGAGTCAACTTTTTAGGAAATAACCTTTCCCACCTGAACAAGGGGAAATAAAGCCTCTCTCCTATTCAATTTTTTTCTCGTTTGAGTCTAATATATATCGCTCTGATATTTTGTTCGCTTGTAATAAGAATCACCCTAAGGCCTAAGCCCATTATGAGTAACTTAAAGTGGAAAGTGGGAGACCAAGGGGTGGAATTAAAAATCTGAATAAAAATTAGGGAAATAGTTTTTCAATGTTTTGAATCGAATGAGGTCTCGTTTATCGAAGACTATATCCAATTTAAGGACCACCCTTATAAACATACATTAATTTGAAGTGAAATCCAAATCCAAAATAAAGATCTCGCGTAAAAAAGTTTGTCAAAAATTAAGTTTCATCGTATGTTGAACTTTGATAAAACCATGAATTAAAATTTCACTTCACCTAACAAGCGAACATAATTTTCAAAATTCAATAAAGTATATAAAGTGTTGTACTCAAAAATTAATTGAGTTATTATTTGCAGGAAGCAGCTTACATAAAAGAATGGAACTCCCAAAAGTTGAAGCCAAGTTGCTAGGTGGGAAAGTGCAAACAATTACACATTACAGCTTTGGGGAAATAGAAATGCGGGTGTACATATTTGGAATCAAAAAATGGACTACCTCGCTACCCAAAATCACTTCGATTCACCCTCATTGCTTCACAATGCTTGCTATTGGGAGCAGTTAAAAGTTGATCGCAACTTAAGATGCTGTATGGTTGCCAGGGCTTGTCTTTGGGGACTTTGGCAGTCCATATATCGAAAAAAGTATGCTATTGGTTAAAAGAGGAAAACTTGTTTAAGAAATTGGTTGGCCACACAAAATTTGTTATTTATGGTTAAAGATTTTCAATATACACTACAATTTTTGCACAAAATTTGTGGGATATTCGCTAAAACTTCAAACCATCGATCGGCACGAAATCTTGCAATGTAATAATTGTGCTATAACATTTTTTTTTTATTGAAATTTGCTAAATTTTGTCCAGTGAGATTTAAGTTTCAAGGTTTTATAATTGCAAGAACGGGTTTTTATAGCACCAAAAACAACGATACTTGCCCTACAACCGTAAATGAAAAGCTTATTTGTCTCAAAAACGGCTCAAACGATTTTTATAAAAAAAATCTGTGTATTATTGTAGGTATAGTGTAATTTTGGATAAGAAAATATTTTTCCCAAAACCGTATTTAACGGTATCTGCCATATAACGGTTTTTAAATTTTCGATTTTCTCGTAAATGGTTCAAAATTTGTATGTAAATGTTCTTTTAAAATGTTATTAATATTGCATATCAAAATTTTGAAACGAAAATAAGTTTTGGATAACAAAATATTTTTTTTTTTAAATTAAATATTTGGACAACGAGTTGATGAATTTTTTTGAAACAAGGTTTAAAAATATATTTTTATGCATACTCAAAATTGGCATACCAAATTTTTTTTTAAATGTTCTAAACTTTTATATATAAGAAATTAATTTTTAAGAAAATCGTTTCAACGATTTTAAATTCACATTTTTTCGAGTAATCAAATGGCATTATAGTTTTTGAGCCCTAAGTTTTCTTAACTAGTTCCTTATAAATCAAAAGAACGATTGAAATGCTTTTTCTTATATTTTGATTTTTTTTATAATTATTTTTATATTTAAAAAGCTCTTAATTCCAAGCAAGTTGAACATAAGAACAAGTACGTGTGATCCAGTCGTGCATTTATATGCATGTATGTATCCGGTTTTCAATAAGAGCGCTACAAAAGTTTTTTTTTAAATATAACAAAAACGGTTTCGGATATCAATGAAATTCTTTGTTCCTATGAAAGAACGTTTGATGCCATTATGAATGGAACTCGATTTCTTTTGCATGGCCACCGCGGGCACGCTTGCAGAAGTCCAGACGCTGAACCCAATTTTCGACGGTTTTCAAATATAAATCGGCCGATACTGCTGCATTTTCATGTTTGACATTCGTACGAAGTTCATCAATCTTCACTGGCTTGTTGGCATAGACCATAGACTTGACGTAGCCCCACAGGAAATAGTCTAACGGCGTCAAATCGCACGACCGAGGCAGCCAAGCGACTGGACCATTTCGTGAGATAACACGTTCTCTAAACTTGGTTTCCAAAAAATTGATTGTGACATTCGCTGTGTGGTTTGTGGCGCCGTCCTGTTGGAACCACATGTCCTTCAAGTCCATATCATCCAATTGGGGCCAAAAATATTCGGTTATCATTCAACGGTAGCGACCCCCATTCACAGTAACGTGCCGGTCTTAATCATCACGGAAGAAGTACGGCCCAATGACGCCGCCGGCCCATAAACCCTACCAAACCGTAATTTTTTCGGGATGCAATGATGACTCATGGAGTACGTGTGGATTGCTGCCTGACCAATACCGCATATTTTGTTTATTGACGAAGCTATTCAGCCAGAAATGAGCTTCATCGCTGAAGATGATTTTTCGATGAAAATCCGAATCATTTTCAAGTTGTTGCTCAGCCCAATTCACGAACATACGACGCTTCTGGTGGTCAAGCGGCTTCAGTTCTTGCGTGAATTTAATCTTGTAAGGATGTAGGCCAAGATCTTTTCGCAAAATTCGCCACAACGACGTCACAGAGATGGCCAACGCTTGTGAGAGACACAGTTGGGCTTTCTGCAGCTGAAGCCTCAGCGGCAGCAATATTCTCGACACTACGGGCACTTCTTTATCTCACTGGCACGGGAACATTTTGTACTGTGCCTGTGGATTCAAATTTTTCCACTAGACGCTCAATTGTTGATCTGCTAGGACGATTATGACGACCATAAATTGGACGTAGCGCTCTTAACGTTAAGGCCACTGACTCCGAATTTCTGTAGTAAATTTTACTAATTTCGACTCGTTGTTGGCTCGTATATCTTTCCATCATGAAATGGAAACCTTACTGAAGAGAAAAGAGCGGCAAGAAATATGGCGTCGTTTGCTGTCCCTGTCACTATACTTTTGTAGCGTCCCTGTTAAAAAATCCTTTATTTAGTTAGCAGGACACCCAGCAAACCACAAATACAATAAATATGTATTTTTCGTAACTAATTCATAATTTAATTCAGTTCTTTTTTAATTCTTTTTTAATTGTTAATTTTCATTTTTGAAAAAGTTATCCTGCTAAGTTCATATGAAATATTCTGCAGGACGACTTTTTTCTCGCAAACCAAAAGCTTAATTAATTCGTAATTAACTGGCAACTAATGATAAAATACTTTCGAGTCTGAATTTCCATAAGCGTCCTGCTGCATTCATATTCTTGCACCAAATATTTCTCTCTCTTTTTTTCAAGTTGTCTTGAATTTTGTAAGGTTAACACGCTGTTTTGAATTAGATACATACAAATGCTGGATCATTAAGGCTTAGTCAAAATATGAACAAATTATGTGTGAGAGGTGTCAAACATTTATCTCTTCCATAAAGCAAGGGGTAAATTTAAAACAAGTTTTTAAACGCCTGTTTTCAAAAAACCTATGTCCATGTTGCTTAGAAATTATCATAATTTTTGTTCACCGTTTGTAGAAATACCCAAAAAAACATTTAAGCTTAATTGTGAATTTCTTTTTGACGTCAAAATTTTAAATAAAAAAAGTTCTGGTAAAAAATGTTCGTACACAAAATTATCAAAGTTAATATTAAAGTAAGAATTTCACACCACTTTAAAAATTTTGTTCCTATCAATGCTATGATTGCTTATAAGCTTAGTTAAGCATACGTTATTTGCCTTATTTTGCCACAGTGTATGCAAATGGAATTATGTTTAATTAAGCGATACCATGATTTCACCAATCTTGTTTGACCTTTTCCGTTTCCGACAAATTGCTCACGAGTTCCGGCTCCTCTCGGACCGCCTGCGATGTTCCAGCAGCTCTCCAAACTCCATCTCCATCTCCAGCTCCCTTATTGCTTCAATTCCACGCGGCCAAACCGAATATCCGAAATGTCCTCTCATCATAGCACGCTTGGACGCATCCTAATGATATGCACATCCTTATATCCGTAGCAGGTACCGGTGGTGTTAGTTTTGCTAATTTTGTTTAGAAGCAAATTATATTGTCGACGCGTTTGTGTGTTTACTTGGTTTGTTGTAATTTTCAGAATAAAATTGTCTATTTACAGTGCAGTGGCTAATTAGAACATAAAAATTACTAACTAGAGGCATCAATGGAAAGAGACGAGTAAGGGTTTTTGGTTGGGTGTTAAATACAAATGAACAACGAACATGGGATGTTGGAGAAATCCATAGACAAACACACAAAAATGGAATGTTGTTTACCTATACCAGCCACGTCCAACAACGTCCCTGGCTAGAGAATATTGAGACTTTAATTAGTGTTTGCAATCGATGTTCTAATACAGAAGCACCCAGAGAGGCTTTATTTTTGAAACATGATATTATGCTAGTATGGAAAAGCCAGACCGTGTGCGGTGTTTAGACAAGGACTTATGTTATTAATATTCTGCATTTTAAATTAAGGGCGTATTTGTTCTATGCCATAATTTCCCACGTATAAAACAGAGTGTGTATTTATTCAAATTAAGAAATTAGTTGAATTCATACTCTGGAATGTTTACAAAATTTTTAAAGGCAAATAATATTTTAGCGCAAGTAAAATAAAAACAACAAAAAAAATTGAACAAACAAACTGTTTTTCATGCCATCTTTTGTCTTGTTTCCAACAGAATATAAAAATTGTGAGTCAGTTTAATGTCTTCGTAGCATTTCTAAAGAACAAAATTGTGCTCCAAGGTTGTATTTATTTAAATATTAATGTGCTTATTTGGTTTTAGGATTTTATGATGTTTTCTGTAGAATGTAGGGTTGAAGATAGGAGTTTGGTTGAGACTGTTTGCACACCTTAAATCGATACACAAAATTTTGTATGTGCTTGAGGCATTAAAAAAAAACAACAATATAAATAAGGAGGATGAATTTTCTTAAAATTTTTTACTAATCATTTGTAAGTAATTTTTGTGTCGCTTTCCAGTGTTTTTCCTATTAGAATACTTAAATTTGTTTTCCTATAAAAGTGAATCAATAAAGATGACACTATGGATAAAAAGAGTACATGGGGCTCAAGTTTTCGTTTAGCTAGTCTTCACTATTAGTTTTTAGCCTCGGCTCTCAGAGCAAAATGTAAGTTAAATCCAAAAACAAATTTTTTAGTCAATTTTATTCCTTGAAGTCAACTTACTATACTTGATGAGTCAACTCAGGGACTACATTATTTTCGTTTTAGTAATGCCATGTCAATTTTAATAATAAAATTTATTGAAAATCTTTGGAAAATAATAATTGTTACTGTGGTCCCATTTCGATTTCAACAGTGAAGGGCGTAAAATTGTGATATCCATAGAGTCTCATATCGATTCTATTTAATTTTTAACAACTTAAAAGAAAGTTAATCCTGAAGTTAAAAACTGCTTCTGAGTTAACTCAGGATAAATAAACCAAAAAAGTTTTGGTTAAAATTGTTATGCCCAAATACCGGCTTCCTTGTTTCGGCCTAGGCCTCACATAGCAAAAATCTTGCTGCAAAAGCAGTGGAACGACTGCAGTCGCAAGAAATCGGCAGGTCCTTTTCTGATCAAGCCTCTCGATTCCTTTTAATCAGTTCTATGCCGTCAAATTCAAGCATCGAGAACTAGTGAAAGAATTGCCTGGAAGCCATCAGACGTGATTGGCCTTGCCACCACAGTGAAAAAGGCATGAGTAATTCAGCAAAAAGTCGGCACTTACTCAAGCGCACTTTACTGTATCAGCGTAATTCGGTAACTTAGTTGCGCCAATGGCGCATTTTTTTCTCGCTTCATTGAAACTCAATAACTGACTTACGTCCACCAACAAAAAGCGCTATTCAAGTCATCGAGTACCTATACTATCTAGAGAACCGACTCGTGCCCTTCTTGCCTAAAACACCCGCAAATTTTATTTGAGCACATTAAGAGAAAATTCTCTTAAATTCCCTGTCCGTGAATACGTGTGATAGCTTTAAATGTGACGTTTTCAATTTTTCGATTCAATTTTTTGTTGTTTTCAGTCTAATGAGCCAAAAATCCATTAAGTTATCATTGTATTGGTGAGGTTCCATTTAAAATGCTTTGGTCAGCTAACACATGCTCAGCCAAGTGGAGGAAATACTCACAGTGCAGTTTGTAGGGTGAAAGTGAAAAAGCCCTGAAGTCGGTTCCCTTGATAATATAGGTACTCTATGATTCAAGTATTGAGTTGGTGAGTTCGCATATTTCGTGTTGAGTTGTTGAATCATTGAGTTACTAAGTTACACATTGCTGTATCAGTGCAGATAACGCAGCTGCTGCTTTAACTCACTGCGCCAACTCAGCGCTGAGTTACACATGTCTGCAGTCAAACCCCTAGTTTGACAAAGAATGCAGCCAAAATAACTAGCGTACGTAAGTCATCAGCGAACGCTGCATAAATGGACCAGAGCTGCTCGTTAGCTCTACGAACAGAAGAGAGCAGATGAAAGCATAGAGAAGAGAAGAACACCGCTTCTCAGGACAATAGGAAAAATAAGGAACATGAGAAGCACGTGATCCAGGACATAGAGGAATGCGAAGTCATAGAGGAATTCGAAGTTCGAAAAGATTTACAAAAACGTAAAAATTACCTTCCAACCAAGAATCGAACCAAAGCTTGCAAGGACAATCACAGGAACATCGTATCATAGAACCGCATTAGACAGTGCAGAGCCAATGACTGAGTTGGTTTCAGCCCTGAAAGTATTTCAATCCAACCCAGTGGGACAATACAGTAGAATAGGACAGCATAGCCATAAAGGTTATTATATTCTATTGGTCAGCCATTGATTTTTATTTAAGAATTGCTAAAGTTTTTTTGTCAAGTTCAAAAAATATTCATAAAAAAATCTATAGACCAATAATTAGTGGGAGCTTGAAGACTTAAAATATATTTTGTTAGGATGCTACTAAATTGTTGTAAGATAGTTCAGAGCCTATAAGCTTCTTGTTTTAAAAAATGTATACTGTAGATTCTATAAAAGCTTATTAGTAGAGCATACAAATAACTTAAACTCCTATAAGTGAATTTTTATAGGATAAATAAAACAGGGTATCCGTCGGGAAGGTATACTACTTTGTTTTGCCGCCATTTTGGTAAACATTAGTCTTGACAATTCATATTTGGCAGTCGTGAAGTAGACTCGTTTCAAATTTATTATGGAAAAATATTCGATAAACCAACGTGTTTTAATCGTTAAAACATTTTTTCAAAATCAATCATCGATAACTGTGACGATGAGAAAGTTTCGTGAAATTTTTGGGAGAAACCACGTGCCAACAAAACGCACTATTTATCGTGAAGTGAATGATTTCGAAGAAAGAGGGTCTGTAGGTGATAGCATGGACCACAACGTATTGCAAGATCAGCTGAAAACATTACTGCTGCTCAAGGAAGTGTTCAAAACAAAATCCATCAACCTCAATTCGACGCGGTGCTTAGGAGCTTGGTCTTCAAAGAACAACTTGGGCAACAATTTTGAACAAGGATTTGCATTTGTCTCCATTTAAGATTCAGTTGACACAAGAGCTTCTTCTACAAGAACATTTACGCCGCCTTACATATGTTAATAGGATAGGATGGTACAGCTAACTTATGACAACCCGATTTTCATGAAAAAATCATAATGAAGAGGCACATTTTCATTTAAATGGATATGTGAATAAACAGAATAGTCGGATCTGGCCAATGGAAAACCCTCAAATTATTCATCAGTCACTTTGCATCCATTAAAAGTTAAAGTCTGGTGTGCAATTTGTTCAGGAGGAATCATTGGACCTTACTTCTTTGAAAATGAAAACAGCGTAACGGTAACTGTGAATGGGGAGCGATATCGCAATTTGATTGAAAACTATTTAAAGCCACAACTGCATGCTTTGGGCTTGATTAACATGTGGTATCAACAAAACGCTGCCACATCGCATACAGCCAGGATTACAATGGAATTAGTGCAACACCTCTCTCCACAACAAGTTACTTCAAGAAATGGTGATGTTGACTGGCCTCCACGGCCGCCTGATTTGACTGCTCCGGACTTCTTTTTGTCGGGATATCGCTTGAGCAACTTAAACAAAATATTCGTGATGAATTTAATGAAATACCGAGTGAAATGGGTAATGAAAAATGTGCTCAAAAGGGCTCTCATTTGTGAGACTAACAATAAAGGTGAACATTTGCCTTATATTGTATTCCATACATAATTGCCGACATTAAATAAAACATTTACAAATATATAAGATTTATTCTCTTTCATTTAATCAAAAATTATAAACAAACAAAGTGGTATACCTTCCCGGTGGACACCCTGTATTAGGCAATTGGAAAAAATTTCATTTGTAAGACTAAAAGTTCATGGACTATTAATGTAAAGGAGAAAAACTGATCTTCTAAAAAGATTTAAGTATCTACTTCTATTTGGAATTGGAAAAGAGCTTAGGTCTTATAATAAAAATGTTATGAGAGTGATTTAATTTTCATGAGAATAAATGTATTTCTTAAGTTTAGCTATAGGAGTTCAACAAGAGTAGATTTGCAGCTTTTGGGAGCCTAGAACATCAGAGTATGTAAAAGGTCTCTGTTTTGTATTCCTTATACTCAACACTACGTTGGGGCTCATTAGCCCAGAAAACGCGACCGTGGATTTGGTGTTGTAAAGTTAAATTTGGAGTTTTTTATTCTTAACTTACCCTACTTTTCCAGAATTTCTGAATATTTATGGAAAAAATGATTTTAACCTCCTTTGAAACGTCATTTTTTTTTAAATTAAAAACTTAAAATAAATTTTCATTAAACTGTTAATAAGGGTTCCTACGTAGGTTAATGCAATTCTTTTCCATAAAAAATAGACTTTCACAGAAGGAAATTTTACGTTTTTACAGTCGGCTTTTGAAGTAATAATTTGAAAAATAGTGAACCGACTACTTAATTTAGGAAAAAACATTCTAAACTCTTGTTAAAAATGAAAAAAAAACTGAGGCTTGCGTTGGGGTTTCAAATAGTTAAATAAGCAAAACAAAAAATCTGTATTCTTCTCAAATCGCAGGGTGGCCGGGTATAGAGGAACGAATAAGAAAATATCTCATAAGGTCGGCCCCGACTCATATCCAAAAAGAAACTGCACTGTTTCAACTTTTCCATACTTCAAAAAGAATATACTTGAAATTTTAGAAAATATTCTTGTATGAAATTTATGCCCCCAGATCCGAAAGCCCGTTATTTGAGAGGCCCGTTATGTAAAGGGTGATTTTTTAGCTGGTTTGGTTTTGGCAACACTGGTTTTGACAGCTGACGTGTGTTTAGTACCTTGTGTCACTGTCAAACAGCTTCAGTTTGGTTTGCAATTTAACCATGGATCGTCTTACAAATGAACAACGCTTGCAAATTATTGAATTTTACTATCAAAATTCGTGCTCGGTTCGAAATGTTCATCGCGCGCTGCTTCCATTTTATGGTCGGCATTCTCGACCTTCTGAGCAGTCTATTCGGAAGATTGTGACCAAATTTCGCACCAAATTTACTTTGTTGGACATTAAACCACCAACACGTTTACGTACTGTGCGTAGTGAAGAAAATATTGCGGCCGTATCAGCTAGTGTGACAGAAGACCGCGAAATGTCGATTCGGCGCCGTTCCCAGCAGTTAGGCCTTTGTTACAGCACTACGTGGAAAATTTTGCGGAAGGATTTGGGCGTAAAGCCTTTTAGGATACAGCTGGTGCAAGAACTAAAGCCAGCCGACCTACTACAACGCCGAATTTTTGGTGAATGGGCTCTTGGAAAGCTGGCCGAGGATCCGCTTTTTTATCGAAAAATTGTGTTCAGCGATGAGGCTCATTTTTGGTTGAATGGGTACGTAAATAAGCATAATTGCCGCATTTGGAGTGAAGATCAGCCAGAAACATTGCAACAGCTACCAATGCATCCCGAAAAAGCCACTGTTTGGTGCGGTTTATGGGCCGGCGGCATTATTGGGCCATATTTCTTCAAAGATGATGCGAATCGCAGCGTTACTGTCAATGGTGAACGCTACCGAGCGATGATAACAAACTTTTTTTTGCCCGAAATGGAAGTTCTTGACTTGCATGATATGTGGTTTCAACAAGACGGTGCCACATGCCACACAGCACGCGAAACAATGGCGCAATTGCGAGGCGAGTTTGGTGAACAGTTAATTTCACGTTTCGGGCCGGTCAATTGGCCGCCTAGATCGTGCGATTTGACACCATTAGATTATTTTTTGTGGGGGTATGTCAAGGCTAATGTCTATAGGGACAAGCCCGCTTCGATTGACGCACTGGAAGCCAACATCCATGCATTCATTCGTGAGATACCGGCCGATATGTGTGAAAGAGTATGCCAAAATTGGACTCAGCGGATGCGCTACCTGAGACGCAGCCGCGGTCAACATTTGCATGAAACTATCTTTAAACATTAAATTGCAAGGTTCAAACTATCGATTTAAATAAATATTTCATTCATTTTTTCGAATTTTTTGTGTTTTTTTTTTTTAAAGTTCTAAACCTCTTAAAAAATCACCCGTTATAACTCGTATTTATATGATAAGAAAAAAACTATGAACGATTTATTGAGTACCTATGTATACCTACGCATTTTAGAGCCATTTTATTCACTATTGCTCAACTATTGGCAAACTCTCAAGTTGAGTAACTTGGGGCTTGACTTCAACTCCAAAGTGGAAACGCAAGTTGAAATTAAATTTTATTCACTAATTTTTTTGTCAACTCCCAAGTTGAAAATCTTAAATTGGCCAACTTCTGATTTGAAAAATATCCCTGGGATATTTTTGAAAATAGTTCAAGAACTATCATTTTAATATTTTAATTTGAAGCAAAAAAAAAAAACAGTATTGCTATGTCAACTCCCAAATGTACTCTACCCACTTCTACTTTTTCCGGGAGTTGAGAAAATCTTAAGTTGATCAACTCCAGAGTTGAAAATCGAAAGTTGAAAACGTTAACTTTGAGTGAATGAAAACAAATTCACAAGTTGAAAATACAAATCCTTAAGTTATGTTCAACTTTAACTAAGAAAAATCGCCATTAGAAGTGTTTAACTTGATTGGGAGGGGGACTTACTTTAGAGGTATGGGCCGGAGCCCCAATTAAAACAGTATTCTTCCCTTTTTAGTTTGTTTTAGTTTGGTCCAAAAATAAGGCGGTATATACTACACAACTTGCTAGAAATAGCTGAGAAAAATTAAATTTTGTTCGAAAACGGATCAAATAGTTTTGATAAAGTAAGTTTTTGTTTATCATTTCGTTGTTCAATTTTGAAATAACATTTTTTTTTCTTTGCGTCTGTAGCATATTTACTCAACTTCTAAAAATTGCATCAAAATCTGTATTCAGATTAAAAATATAAATAGTTTAACCAAGGGCGTACGCAAGGGAGGGCAGGTAGGAGCATTTTGTCCGTTTAATCACAATTTATTTCATAAATAAGGCAATTTGTCTTCTCTTGAAAGCATTCAAAAGCACGATTTTTGTACCAAAACTATTTTTAAAATAAGTTTCCACCCCCCCCCCCTTAAGCAAAATCCTGTTTACGCCCTTGAGTTTGAGTAGAAGATGGGTTAAGGATGTTGATTTTTATAAATAACATGACGTTATGTTTGATCAAGTCTTGGGAAATTCAATTTCTAACAACTGAGTCAGTTGGTATCTATAGGTACAAATTTTACGAGAGAAAAGATTAGAATATAATATATTCCATCAATGCTTATCTAAATCCTCCCGTCGGATATTGATAAATAAATAACAAATAGCCCTTTCATAATGATTACACTTTACTACACGAATAATAATACCTTCCATAATGCTTTGTCCAAAAACCCATTGGCTTTTAACGGACAGGTGTATAACCATAAAGAAAAAAAAAATGAAATAAAATTCAAGGACAAATTTCGTTCACTTTCATTATTATCATCCACAATGTCAGGTTTGATTGAAATTTCCTTTTCGATTTTTCGATAAATAAAAATCAAAATAACCTCTGTACAAAAAGTGCCCACAGGCTTCAGCACAAAAAAAAAATAATTCATCATAATTTTTACATTTATTGCTACATTAATGTAAAAGAAGACTTCCTCCAAAATATCCTCCATTTGTTCACCGGAAACCCATAAGTCTCTAAATACCAGACCATAAAAAATACCATTTATTTCGCTTAGTAAAGGTTTTTTTTTCTTCTTACAAATTCTTCCTCACACATTTTATAGATTAATATTTAATTGAATTTAAGCTACTTCGTGCAACATAATTTCATCCCTTCTCCAAAAATTGTTCAGCAAACTTCCAAATAGTGAGCAATAAACATAATGTCGAACATTAAAATCCTTTTAATCTGAAAAATTATACATTAATTTTTGTTCTACAAGATTAAAGGCAACTAGTGGTTTATGCTCAGGTTTTTTTTTTTTTTTTTTTTTTGTACACCTTAAAGTAAATATCCATGATTAGCTCCCTTAAATTTATGGTAGCAATTCCATTCAGTTTATGGAGGAAAGATTGAGGCACATTTAACAAACATCCCTTGCTTTAATTTAATATTGCCTTCAAATCAAACAATGGAATGGAGTAAGATATTCAAACATGTTTGAGAGTTTCAGTATGATGTTGTGTGGTTGTGGACTTGGGAATCTGGTTTCTCTTTATCCGGTTGTAGTAAGAGTGGCTCAAACAACTCCGAAAGTATGAGATTGCCTTCAAACCCTTGTTTGAGTCGAACTTAAATCAAGTTCGACGGAACTTCCTGAATAAAGAGCTCCCGATAGCCGATAGGGCTTCATGTGCGCATGTTTGGATACTTCGCTCATTTACCTCCGGATGAACCAACAGACTACTTGAGAAGCCGAAACCTAGACCCAGTTTTTGCTGGAAAGTCCATCAGCAAGTCGGCAATAACCCGCAGAAAAATGTTTTTCCATTTCTTTTTTTTTTAAGGTTTACTTTCTTGCCAAAGGTTACGTTGCCTCATCCTCCATATACACTTCCCTTCTTCCCATGCGGTATCAAACGGCTGGGATGTTGAGTGTAGGTGTTGTATCTTTGAACTTTGATAGATACTTTGTGTCCGTATTGAATAAGTAAAATACTTCCCGCAAAAACATGGATGCTTCTTTTTACAGAATTTGTGAATTTTTGATCACCACTGTCAGCAGGGTAAAACTGCTCCGATGATGATGTGGACCCTGGAGATGAGGACATCATTTGTGAATCCTTAAAAAGATTTTTTTTTGTCTTCAATTAAAAAAGACAATTTATTCAGAATTTCATTATTGACAAAAAATCAAATTATAACACACAACAAAAATCTTGATTATATTTTGTATAGCGCAGGCTGACAGATGAGACTCTATAAAGAAAAGAAAGGGATCAATGTCGGAAGGGGATGAATGTAAGTAAAAATGGGGGAGGTGGTGAATTGTTGTCTGTTTGCATGGAAATGTTTTTAAAATATTGCGCCAAAACGAAACTTTCATTAATTCAAGGCTGTGATGATAAACACAGGTTTTAGAATTAAATGAACGCAAACATACCTACATATACACATCGAAGCGCCGCTCAAAACAAAACACAGAAAAATGAGTGAAAAAAAAATAAAAAAGAAAAATAACATCGAGGGTGGATGTTGTGAATAGGAAGACCTAGTTTTTTAGTTGACCCATTAAAAAAAAAGAGGAGCATGGTCGGTGAAATGAAACGGTTTGTGATTGTTTTTTCGTATTTCGTTTTATTTTTAATTCTTTTTTGTTGGTGTAGAGTGGGGTGGCATGGGGTGAGTGGTTGGTTTAGACGATGTGAGAGGTTATTTCATTGCAAAAATTAGAACCAAATTGAAGCAAGAGAAACATGTTTTAGTTTAGTTGATTGGAAAGCACTTCGAAAATTGTTGTTTTTCAATCTATTTTCGGGGAGTTTTGGTATTTCGATTGATTTTTATTTTTTAATTTGTTGGATATTTTGTTTTTTTTTTTTTTTTTAGGGTTTTCTTCTCTTTTGTTTAGACAGGAGGGAGTTGAATGAAATATTTTTTTCTAGTCGATTGAAGAATGTGATTAAAAAGGATGTTTTTGTGCAATAGGGTGTGTCAAAAATGTTGATTTGGATATTTTTTTTTATTATTATTAGTCTGTAATTTTTGATAGAAGAGAATAAGTAATATCTACCTCAAAAAAGAGTAAATTTTCGATGTTTTTATAAATTTTTAATTGAACTCTAAGAACAAGACGCTTTTTTATGAGATACCTTCAGTATTCGTTTTTTTTTTATCCGATGGAAATCTTCAAAAGAAACTCGGTAAGAATCGGTACTGAGTAGTGTGGGACTCTTACCGCATTAAAACCACCGGTGAATCAGGATCGATATATGAAAGATCAACAAATGATTTTTTCTTTCTTAATTAATAAATCACATTGTGGGAAGTTTTAAAGTTATAACACTTTCCCATAGCTTTTAGACCATCAGCTCATGAGGCTTGGTTCTACTTAATCTCAGAAAATTTTCTCGTACATTTTAGACGGTCTCCATTTCGGAGTTGGTATGATTTTGCAGGGAAATAATTGATGTGAAAAGAACACCAAAAAAATTCAACAACTTCTCGAAAAAAAGTACAATATACTTATTATTACAATGACCTTGAAAAAAAAAATTGAAAATTCATTAAAAAAAAGCAGAACTTGGTTGCACGTACCTACATATGTACTTGCTCGTTAGTTCAAGAGGCTCAGGGTTTAAAAAAATTGTACTCGTATATGAAGAAATGGAAATTATGAGAGAAAAATGGTGGAAGCTACCGACTGCTATTTATTATTTAATGAAAAGCCAATTTCAGTCTCGGTTTTAATCAAAATATTTATTTAATATTTGCCGACAATTCGATTCTGTTTGGAATCTTCTTTAGGGCTTTATTGGTAATATCAGATGTATTTATGGAGCCCTGAAGAAGATTCCAAGCAGAATCGAAACGTCGGCAAATATTGAATTAATATTTTGATTAAAACCGAGACTGAAATTGGCTTTTCATTAAATATGAGAGAAAAATATTTGAAAGTATGAAATTAGGTATAAGAATTTGCTCAAGCAAACCCTTTAATGCTTAGTTTGAACTGAAAAAAAAAAGAGAATGCTATATGAATTCGTGATCAAATATATATACATAATTGTATGTAGGTTTGCAACAAAAATTTAATCGTTGAAGCAGTTTATTTGAAAAATGGTTTTTTATACAGTAGACGCTCGATTAAGTGAATATCGAAGTAGTAAACAATCAACTATACTGAACACTGACAATTTTGTATAAATATTGTTCTTTTTTTTTTAAACATGGCTAAAAGCTTTATTTGACGCTTAACAAAATTTGTAAAAACATCACATTAACATCCTTGTAAAACTGCCGTACGAAAAAGTGAACATGCTTGGTCTTACTTCACTATCATTTGTCTACTGCATATAGTGAGTAATTTTAAAATAAAAAAAACGTACTATCCTATAAAAGTTTCTAAGTCAAATTTTTTGTAATTTTTGGTAAAAGTTTAATAATAGTAGGAGCCATTTTTATGAAAAAAAAAATGCTTTTTTAACATTTGTATGAAAGGTACCGTTATTTGATAGATAGAAAAATATATAGATTTATTTTGTTTCTCAAAAATACAATTTACAATAAAAGTTTTTCAAAAATCGTTAAGGCATGGCTGTGACGTCTGCCCAATTGATATTATATAAAACAAAATTAATGGTATTTTCTTTAGTTTTCAAAATGACGTAATTAACATTAAAATGTTTCGTTAATTATTTTCATTCTATATGAAATTGCTGTTATATAGAAATTGAAAAGACACTTCACTTTCGCAGTCTAGGATCTTTATAGCTTCTTCTACGGTTAAGAGATCTCTGTTAAGAAAAATTCGTCTTACTTCCTTCAGAATTGGGTACACTCCTATAAAATGGATAACATCTTCTCTCTCATCCGCATGTTACAAAGGCAGCAATATATTAGAAGATCCTTATTTTGAAAATTGCCAAAATAAAACTTGAATCGTATTCGAAGCGAAAATAATTTCGTTCACAAAGATTGTATTGGAGTTGGCTGTATATAGCTCTGTGGACTGAAAAAGAGACTTTACTAATGCTGTCAGCTCTTATCTTCTCATCAAACGTCGAGACAAGGTTATAAAGGACCTCCTTGGCGTATGTTGAATTAGTTTGTTCTCCTAAGCTTAGTTCAAAGCTCAGTCCACAGTATTGAGTAAGCTCACTCTGTTTTCCAAACCAAAGATTTTTTTTTCAACAGTATTGAGAGCTAAAATTTTTAGCAGTCTTTCGTCTGGTATGTCAAATGCCTTTATTAAATATTCCATATGCAGCTAAAGAGTTTTGACAAAAAGTGGTGATAATCCTGTTTCTATGGTGATCGTGTAATTAGGGGTTTTCATCTGCAGTTGAAAATATCTCTTCATATAATATCTCAATAACTTTTCTACGCTCTCGTATCTTTGATATCCCCAGGTCTGAGCAGCATTCATTAGAATTTATTCGGTCATGGCTACAAAAACTTTGTATTTAAAACTATGTGACACCAGCTTATTTAAAAAAACACTTTCTCCATGTTGCACTTATAGCACTTTTAGCTTGTGTAAGTTAACTTCTCAGGTGCAGTTCCAGATTCAGGTTAAATGTTATAAGAACTCCAAGTTATTTGTGGGCTTTTACAACTTCAATTCATTCTCTGCCATAATACCAATTCTCCTTTTTTTAAAAATCATTACTTAAGACTTACTAAGGTTCACCATCAAATTCTACAACTGGCAGTACATATCAAGTTTATTGATCATCAGTTGTTGAGTTTCTGGTGAACTAGGAAATAAGACGACATCATCTGCAAACAGAAGAGCTTTGAAAGGGATTCCTGAATACTCAATTCCTACTGGTAAAGTCTGAAATTTCTATCCCATTCCATACGGCTGCTTGGTTGTACTCGTAGTTTTCTAGGATCTTTCCATAGTATACAGTTTGTAGAAAAGAGCACTTCTATCGACTGAATCAAGGGCCGCTTTAAAGTCGACAAAAAATACATATAACTTTTTTTTCTGTTCAAGAAATTATCCAGGATAAAAATGTTGTCAACCGTTGAATATTGTTTTCGGAATCCCCCCTGAAATTCGTGCAGTTTTTGTTGGTCACTATCCATTGATAAAGTCGTTTATTCAAAAGGAGATGAACACCTTGTACGAAGCATCGAGCAAAGATATTCCTCGATAGTTATTTGGATCATTTATGTTTCCTTTTTTGTGGACAGGTAAAATCACTGCTTCTTTAAATTGATGTGGAATTAGTCCAGTTTCAGAAATTGTATTAAAACGCTTGAGTAAGCTCTGTGATACTCGTAAGATTAGATGTTCCGTACTTAAAAAATTCAGTTGTAATCCTATCAGCACCTGGCGATTTTCCATCATACGTGATCAGAGAATCTAAAGTAGGATCGGCGTAAGATGGAGCTGCATATTGAAATTGAGGGCTGACAGCTATTGGATTCAAAGTAGCAAGCAATAAATTAGTACCGATATTATATTTAAGTGAAGTAAAGTAATTTCTTTTCTGAAAATTCTTTAAAGAGTTTAAGAAAAACCATGAAATACCGAGTTTTATAAAAATCAACTAGGTATGTAGTTTTCAAAATATTTGTTTTTCAACAAAAAAAATAATTTAAAAAATATTTTTTTTTGAAAATTTAGGTAAGAAAAATATTTTTTTTTATTGATACGAAAATCTGTACAGCAGTTGCCGTTATTTTTGGTTATAATAAAAAATGAAAACAAAAGTTCGGGGACGAATCATCAAAATCCACTATGAACCAAGTTTATAAAAAATCGTAGCAGTGAGACCCATTTTTTTCGTTATTCTTATAATCCTTATGGCAAGTCTGATAAAAATCGGTAATTGAGATGGAAGATGGAACTAGGGCAAAGGGTGACCTATTTTTGAAAGATTTATTGATTTTTTTCCAAGTGTGGGAACATATGGTGTCCTGGCGCTTTTATCAAAACGTGTTGGTGCATTTGCGGTATTTTTTAGAGTTTAATAACAAATTTACTTTGTAAACTTTTTTTTCAAATTTTGAAAAATTAAAAAAAAAATGTGTGTGATTTGTTGATATTGTTTTTTAACAAGTTGGCGTGATGAAATATATTTAAGATTATTCGGCCAACAGTTCTTCGGGTGGCCCGCTTCATCAGACCCACCATCAAATAAATAACAAGTTTATTTAAAAAAATATGTTCTTTTGATTCAGTTCCACACCCACCTAAATATTATATATTTTCTTTAATATAAAAAAGTAGTTTTTTTATTTGTAAAGTATTAAATGTGAGAAAATCCGATGTACGGGAAACTTATTTACGGGAAAACGTAGTGCTCCACAACAATGACCCACCTCTCAATCCCAATCAAAAAATTTGCTCAGTGTCTTCTTGCAAGACAAAACCCTCTGCCAACTGGCATTATTAACTCAGGAAAATTAGACAAAAAATGGTAAAACTAGGAAAAAGTTCAGACAAAGCTGAATTTTAGTGGAGAGCATTGTTTTGACATTTTAAGCATTTCCTGAAAAGTTCTGTCAGTTTGGGCCGAAGATAATTTTTTGAGGGGGGGTTAAGGGGGCTAGATTTCAGTTTTTTCTTAGTTTCTCGAAAATTATATGTTTTTCTTAATAAACATACATAATATGTTTATGAAATGTTTTTCCCGAGGTACTGCCTCTTGGGAAGAACTGACAAACCCTGCAAGAGAATACTTTCATAAATAAGTGCTTCTCATCTAGCTGTTGGACTCGGCAAAAAACTGTAGGTGTCCTCCATTACTGCCATCAGCATGCCCACAGGAATGGTTGAGAGTTGTAAGTCACTAGGCCTTGGTTCAACACGAGAGTCAAGCCACAAAATTTATTTTTTTATTTTATGTAGATTAGGAAAGGTTAAGTTGAGTGGCTACCAACCGAAAAACTGATACATTTATAGACCATAAGGGGTTTTCAAATTTCAGTTCTCAGTAGTTATTTTCAATGGAAAGCTTTTTTGTTCACTTCACTTCAAATTAAATATACAAACAAATTTCTATGTCTCTCCAGCAGTAAGCGTTATTAATTCAATGAAAAGTTTTTGGGAATATGAAAATTAACATAGAAAATAAAAACTTTACTTATTTTCCTCAAATTTTATTTCCCAACTACGTGTCTGAAACAGAAACTATAGTTATATAGTCGCACAATGTCGATTTCTTATTGATTTTTTTTTTTACTTGTAAGAAGAATAAATAATTTGAGGAATGTCGAAACAGAAATGTGCAACTGTTCGTGATTGTTTTTATTCTAGACACATCTATTCAAACCAAAACATTTTTAGTGTTCTGAAAAGAAACCGAATAACGATACGTTCTAGGTTAAAGGAAAATCTATCCAGAAGTTAATGCTGTAGTCGAACACACCTACAGACATTTAGGATCTTGAGACCAAATATTTTTGTCGTCCCCAATCTTCGTTATGTCAATTTTGATCAAAATCTTTACAAACATAATGAATACATATTTGAATTTAATTTACCCTTAATTTTAGCGCAATCAATTTATATTGAAATCTCCAGGGCTTTAAACATTTTAAATAGTATGTACATATATAAATTTATGTACAATTATACTACTTTATACAGATAAGATCAAATCAACAAAACTGTTCCTGATGGCTTCTGGCAATATTGGTTTTTGTAAGAACGCTTTTGGTTTGAATCTTTATTTCTATAGAGTATGACCTAAATTTGTTTTAGATTTTTAATTGATAATAATTAAATTCTTACCTTAAGGTATTGTCTATAAATTTAAGTCCTTGAAAGTAATGCTTATTCTACTTTTGAGGGTACATAAATGTAACTACATATATAAATGCAGCAGTCATGTTTTCTCGTTACTTATGTGGTTCCTGGTTAACTATATTATATGGAACAAAAACTTTCTAACCTGTCTCGTTCTCTCTCACTCTCATTCCCTTCTCTCCATCTCTATTTGAAATGTAAATTTTGGTCAGGTTTTTAGAATAAAAATTTGTTCTGTTAATAAAGTTGGAATTCAAAATCCGAAATTCCGTTTTATGTTCTTGTTTTACTTAAGCCACATCTATGCATACTTTACATATAACTACTTTCCTTTCATGTAAAATATACTTATAAACGTTTTTGAAACTCCTGTGTAGAATTAGACACAAAATATATCAAGGCTCTATGTTCTGTTCCTGTTTTTCTGTGTCGATGAAGGTCTTTTTTAATTTAAATTATTTTCTTGTTTTATTTTTTTTTTTTTTATAAATTTTACATTTTATGTTGAGAACTAAGTTCTATTCGAACAAATAGTCCCAAAAGACAAAGACACGTTTTGTGATGAGATTTTGGTCCTCTTTTAGTCTGAGGTGGAATTATAAGTCTGTGATATTCATTGCCTTTTGTATGTAGATAGAGCCACATAGGTATATACGTAAATAAGTTTTCCCTGCAGCAAGTCGAATGCTGAATTACATGCTTGTTCAGAAAAGTACCCCCAACGTGTATGCAATTACTCTTGTATTTATGCTGCACTTGCCGTCATCATCGTCGTGTCGTCGTTGTTGTTGTCCTCGTGTCGTTCTCATTCTCATATTCTCGTCCTCTCATATGAGTTGAATCGTTTTCTACTATAAAGGATTCCACCATACGAATGCTTGTTCCAAAATACATTCCTTTATTTTTTGTGTGCAGTTGCCTTCTATCCCTGGTTCAGATTCCTAGTCCCATCAGGCGCATTAGGACAGAAACAGATCCTGGACCACTGTTGTGTGGTCGGTTGGTTGGTGGTGGTAGTGGAATCAGGACCAAGAGTTTACTCGTTTGTTCAGAATTTACCAGACAAAACGAATGACTATACAATGTTCGCCTGCTGATTTTCTGTGTAGAATGAAGCCTTTCTACAAAGTGAATATAGAAAGCCGAAGGCACACACAAAAAAAAATTATCAACAAAAAGGATTCAAAAAGCCCCGTCGTCGTCGTCATTCTCGTCACTCCTTACCTACTGTGGCTAGGAACTTGGATGTTTTTCTTTCATTTCTATTTCGTCCTTCGTTTTTTTTTGTGAATTGCAGACCACATCGTCGGATTGTTTGCAATATCTATGCGCAGATTTGAAATTTAAATCATTGTGGACCACCACACTCAACATATACACCCCTCTACCCTAACCCTACAAAGCTTCATTGCCCAACACATCAAGCCCCTTTTCTCTTTAACGTGTGCCTGCACTCCAGAAGTGGTTTGCACAAAAATGCACAGTAGCAGCAGCAAGCAGCACAGTCCGTCTAACAGCTTTTATAAATAGTAACAAAATGAAAATGCGGAAAATAAAACGTTATACTCTTTTTTTTATTTTTATAGACCAACATTAGCCTGCAGGGGAATTATTTGAAGCGTGCCAACTTCAAAAGCCTCATATTCACCCCTCACTGCCCCATCATCATCATCATCATCATCATGTGCATATATTGTGGGGAAAGGGGGGCTCTTGTGTTGTGACCACTTTCGTCAATTGCAATCGTAACTACCAAATAAGACTAAAGTATCCTGTGGGACCAAACTAAAACGACAGGAAAATAGTGTGGATTTTTGTCAAAAAAAGAAATAATATTCGTCAATGTTTGCAGTGCCTAAAAAGCATACAATTACGGTATTTTGACAAAATTAAAATATTCGTTGGTTTGGTTTGAGCAAATAAGTGCATAATTGCTATACTATGTATGAGTAAGGGCTATCTTTTTTTTCATAATTTTCAGCATATACAAGCGGAAATGCAGTTTTTGGTAATTTAAATGACGTTCTATTTGATAAAAGGCCAGTTTAACATATTTTTAGAGAAATATTGGGTCTCTAAGAACTACTGGTATACAAAAAATACATTCACAAAATTTACATGCTCATAGCTATGGAACATTTCAAAACTGTTAGATTTAAACGAGTGAAATTTGCAAACTTCTAGCGCAAGTGAGTGTATAAGTTTTCAATTTCTTAGCAAAACTTTATCAAACAAGTGCATACTTTTACGGAACAATATTCTTCAACGGTTTTTATTATTAAAATATATTTGTTTGGTAGTCAGAATCTAAACCGAATTTGAAAATTTTACATTTATAAAGTTTTTGTTCAAAATTAAATTCCTTACCGAAATAAATTGTTAAAAGTCTTAAAAAAAATTTAAACTGGATAGTTGACAAAATACAACCAATACAAATAGGAATATTAAGCTGGAAATACACGACAAGGCTAAAGAGCCCAATGGCCCCTTGTCGATTCAAAATCGGTCGTTTGGTGGCTGCCGATCAATTTGGATTTTCAGACAATCTGAAATCCAACCGAGCCAAATGGATTGGGTGGCTCGATCGTGCATGGCCGGCTATGAAGATTGTTAAAAAAATCCTAGTAAATTGCATAAAACCTTTTTTTGGGCAAAGATATGCTCAAAATATGTTCTAATACTTGAATTTATTAGAACATATTTTGAGCCTATCTTTATTTGAAAAAAAAAAGTTTTATGTATGTTTTTATATTTTATTTTTTAATTGAAAATGTTTAAAAATATTATTTTTATTAAAAACTGACATTATGTAGATATACTCATTCAAATATTATCATTTCTTATCATTTTTAAAGGTCGGAATAAAACACTGTTAAGTACCAAGCTTCAAATATTGAGTTATATCACAAAAATAATAGTAGTAGCTGAAGGCTATAAAAATAGTTTTAAACTAAAATCAAAAAACATGCGATTATCACAAAAATATTTTAACTGAAAAAAAAGTTTTAAAGTAAAAAGTATCTAAAAAATTATTCAAGAACATAATCAGAATTATTGTGAGATTCACGTGAGCAACATTCCAGGTGGAAAAATTGAAATTTAACTTTTCGCCTATTGTGAGTTTCACCCGAAAAAAAGAAAATTTCCCTTTTTTGTGATAACTTATTTCGGATATGTTTTGTAATTAGCTAAAACTGTCTCTTATTTGACCTTTCTGCAAGTTTTTATTTGATTATTTAGAACAAGAGAAGTTCAAACAAAATTCACAAAAACTTCTAAAATTCCGCGGGAACAAACATTTTTCGGGTGTAAAATTTTCCATGTGAAACTTACAATAAGGCTGAATAATATAAAAATAAATAATTAACTCATTGATTAAGTGAATGTTAATTTATTTTTTAATTCGGGTTCAATACCCTGCACATTTGCACCGCTTGCATGTATAGCTTGCCCGGCCCTGTATACGCGTGAAGGCATTTTGACGTGGCCGAGAAAAAATTGTTAAAAATCATAAAAAGATCATTCTATAATGTTCTATATCTTTTTGAAAAAAAAAAATGATTCTGGTCTTGTGTTTAAAATTTAGTTGAATTTGATTGAGTGAATAGTTTATGAGACATTAGATATACAAAAGTAGGAATCCAAAAAAATCACGCTTGTATCAGTTATTGCCGATTTGAACCTTAAGAGACTGTACTACCAAACCCATCTGGACCCAAGAGTTTCCATGAGACAGCTTTTCAAAATGTAGCAATAATAAATTTATAGCAAAAAGTATAAGAACAAATACAGGGTGAATAGCATTTGATGCATTATAATACTTAAACGCGTACGTTGGGTCAAATGAAGAAAAAAAATTAATCATGGGAGAGGGGAGGTTATATTCCCCCGTTCAGACATAAGGGTCAATTTCATAAAAAGCTGATATATCATAGAAAATTAATTGTTAATAATTAAGATTACCACCCTGGACGGTAATGTTATAGATTATATTAAAAACAGAAATCGATTCTTAAAATTTCTTTTCAAATAAAGTTCTTCAATCCATGGTTTTGGAAAAATCAGTTTGAAAACGCAAAATTCGGCCCTAGAGTTCAAAAACTTGGATTTATTACTAGACTTATATCAGTAACAAAAAAGCAACTCACCAAATATTAGAACTAACGGATCTGATGCAGGGTCTGATGTAAAAAGTGACTGGGCTATTAAGAAAATGCAACAAAAAAACACTTTTTTAAGTAAAAGATCTTTACTTTCCTTAATCTTACTAAACTAAGGTAAGAATAGGCATGCGATTCAAGATTAAGAATCCTGAAGTCATTTCCAACAAATCTTTATCTTTACTTTTGGAATCCTTTTGAGTGAAAGCTGCTGCGTCTTTATGACCACCGCGTATTATTTTTATTATTTAATTGACACAAATAAATTATATAATCAAAAGGATGAGCTCTACCTACTAGGGCTTTGAGCTAACATGTTCAATTGTCTTACCTATAATTTTGTACTAAAATTTTGGGCTTTGAGCTAACATGTTCAATTGTCTTACCTATAATTTTGATTTTAATGTATTTGAATGCATAGATATAAGAAACATATAATACAAAATTTTTTTTTTTTTTAAATACAAGGTGCCCCTTTATTCATCAATAATATTCTATATCTAGGTCATGATTCTTGGGTATATTCTGGAAAAAAAACGTTTGGAGACAATTTTTGAAAAATCAAATTAAAATGAAAAAGAAATTATTAAGAAGGAACCGTTAATAGAGTAATGTACTTCTGTTTTTTTAATCTTATGCTCGATATTTTTTTAATCAAGCTAAATAAATGAATATATGTACATATAGTTTCTGAGAAATAATATTTAAAAAACAAAATTTTAGTACAAAAATCGTGATATTTTCTTAAGTTGAAATTTTTCACAATTTTGCGTAACTAAGAACTGTTTTTGAATTTATATTCAATGCTCTTATCAATTTTTATTTAAGTATTGAAAACAAAATGAAAAACAAATCTACAAGGTTATTTTGTGTGCCATTTTGCTTTTATTACCTGTTTTATTATAGTAAGTGTGCACTGTGGCGTATACGTACTATTTATTACTCAAAACTACACTACTACTACAAAAAAAAAAATTGGAAGAAACGAGATTTTTTTTTAGTTTTCTCTAATTTTTAAATTGAATGGTGGTTGTATTAAGATGAAACAAAAAGCATTATACAGCTTCATGTTTTTTGTTTGAGATTCGTTTTTAAATGGTTCTCTTTGAGGGATGAGGTATCATTATCACAGAACGATAGGAAAATGATACAAGATAAATGTTTTGTATTTTATGAATTTTTTTTTTGAGTAAATCAAATGTATTACATATATACATAAATAACTTGCTTTATACGGACTTAATTCATTTTTGTTGTTGTTGTTGTTGTTGTACGAGTATCTGTCAACTCGGTTTGCTTACCGGAGTCAACACCAGTTGACTCGTTTTGAAGTGTTTCTAACTCCAGTCAGATTTCACCGGAATCGAAATACAACTAGATTTGAATTCATTTGGTTTTAATTTATCTCAAACGTGAGTACAGAAAATGCTAGTAGCATTGAGCTTTAGCTGAAAAAGAGAAAATTGACAACTCAAAATTAAATCAGTATAACCCGTGCTCCCGAACAGTATTATCCAATCGAACTGTCGAGAACAATAATCCAATTTTTTTCATTACATAAGTCCTTAATTTAAAAAAAACAACATTTCACCTGCCTTCTGTTAAAATCGCGTAAGTCTAATCAATAAAATACACGACATGTGTCGTGCGTACTTGCTCTTATGTTTAAGACACTGAGGGCTAAAGAACATTTATGTAGAGACATGGAAATTATAAAAAAAAAATGTTTAAAAACATGAAATACGAAATTTAAATTAGCTAAAATAACCTCCTTGATGAAAGTTTCAAATAAAAATAAATAATGATATAAGAAATAAAAACGAAAATAATAGAGAATTATTTTTGTTTGCCAGACCACAGGATTTACCATCATATTAATTCTAGGTGTCTGTATTAAACAAAATTTCCCTAGAAAAATATAATTTACAGTGCTTTAGCACTTGACTATGATTGTGTTGAAAAAATACTTTTAAAATCAAATCAGATTCAAAAAAAATGTTTAAGACAAATTGTTAGTATGCTAAGTATTAATTTATGTGCACATAAAAATAAAATTGAAACAAATTATCAACCCGTTTTTGGAATATCGAATTTCCAAAAAAAAAAAAAAACTTTTTTTTTTTAATTTTGATATGCAATAACTTTTTAATCTTATTTGAAATTTGTATATACAAATTATTCTTAGTCGATTCAACCGATAATGAGAAAATTCATTTTAGAAAGACTTTCTATGAGTGGCTTTTTGTAATTTTTTATAATTTTTGGTAGTATAAAAATATTATAAAAAAAATATTTCCCTTAACGGCTACATTTGTTTCGAAGATACCGTTATTTTTTCGTAAAAGTAAAAAAAATTCTTAAAATACTTTGTAAAATAGAAAAAATTCCTTGAGTACCAAGTTTCATAAAAATAATATTTGATTTTCTAAGAAAAAACTTTGAAAATTATTTAAAAATTCGAAAAATATTTTTTTGAAATTTTTGTAAGAAAAATTATTTGCATTGTTTTGAAGCTTCTGTATAAGAAGTTATTGAAATCAAAATAATTGCTTTCAAGAAAATCAAAAAAAAAAAAACAAATGGTTCTTTTGGAGTTAGCATTAATAATAATATTTTGAAAAATGCTATTACATCTATATGTAGCTATTACAAATCGAAATTTAGTGATTTTTTTTTAATAAAAAATGTGGATTTTTGAGAAAGTAAGATTTTGTAAAATTTCTGAGAAAAAAATTATATGGCAGGTATCGTTATTTTTAGTTCTTAAAAAATGAAAAAAAACGTGTTGGCAGAGTCACCAAAAACCACTTTTTACCAAGAATCCAAAACTTGCCTTATAATACTTATATCGCAAGTAAAAACATTGCTCAGGAGACACACAAATCTGATTCAAATGGTAATAAAATGGAATTCTGAAGTGGCAAATATCTAGGGCAAGCAAAATTAAATACATAAAAACTTCATTTAAGGACTAATGAGGTTTTGACAGAAAGCCGACAAAATGGGAATTTTTAAAAAAAGGTACCATTGAATAAAATTATTCTTTTTTGTAGCGTTTGTGCACATGTTTTACGCAAAACCTCTTACAATTTGTTTTTGTGTAGATTCTTGTACGGGCTACATTTTCAATATACAATTTTTATAGACAAAAATTAAGGGGTTCCAAGATATTTAACGGCTTCACAGACAGAAAAAATCAGCCTGGGAGAAGAACCTAATCTGTGAAATAGAGAACAGCCGAGAGCGAGGTCCGCACCAGGCGCGGAAGTTCTACCAATCCGTCCAAAACATGACGCAGTACACACCACGCTGCACATACTGCAAGGACGGAGAGGGAAATCTGATCACCGATCTACAAAGCATACTGGAGCGATGGGAAGTGTACTTTAATGAATTGCTAAATGGTCAGCTCGCAGCAGAAGTGGAGGTTCCACTACTTCAAGATGAACACCCTATGCTACCGCCACCAAGCATAGAAGAGGTTGAGAAGGCTATAAAACGGCTCAAACGAAACAAAGCCCCGGGAGCCGATGGCATACCAGCCGAATTATTCCACCACGGCGGGCCAGCCTTACGTCAAGCAATTCATGATATCATAGTGCACGTATGGGAGCATGAAGAAATGCCAGAAGACTGGCGAAAAGGTATCATATGCCCCATACATAAGAAGGGAGATGTCACAACGTGCAGCAATTATAGAGGTATCACGTTGTTGAGTACCGCCTATAAGATACTCTCCTCTATCCTACAAGACCAGATAACCCCATACGCTAAAACAATCATCGGCCAATATCAGTGTGGTTTCATTCCAGGCAAATCAACAACTGATCAGATCTTTACCCTTAGGCAGGCGATGGAAAAATGTCTTGTCAGGGTAGAACTTTACAAAGCCATGAGAGAATTCGGCTTCCCAAATAAATTGACACGACTATGTAGGTTGACCATGACCAACGTAACAAGCCAAGTAAAAATAGCCGGATTGCTATCCAGACCAATCAACATCTTTAATGGACTCCGACAAGGGGATGGTTTGGCCTGCCTCCTCTTCAACCTGGCGTTGGAGAAAGCAATCCGTGACTCTGGCACGGCAACAAGAGGGACCATCGTCAACAGGTCCAGCCAGATACTGGCTTACGCAGACGACATCAACATCATCGGAAGAACCGAACAAGCTGTACACGATTCCTTCATCCAGATCAAGCAGGTGGCACAAAATCTGGGGCTGCACATTAGTGAAGGTAAAACAAAGTACATGGTGGCGTCGAATGCGAGAAGAACAGTTGGTCAAACAATCAAGGTAGCGGAGCACGAATTTGAAGTGGTGCAATCCTTTAAATACCTTGGGTCAACAGTAGCAGCCAATAACAATATAGAAGAAGAAATACGCGGGCGGCTTCTCAAATCCAACAGAGCCTACTACAGTCTGTCAAAGCTATTCAAATCTAGAAATCTAACCATAACTTCAAAACTGCTGCTGTACAGGACCATGGTCCTGCCAGTACTCATGTATGGATCCGAGACTTGGGTGCTTAGCAAAAGGCACTGTGACCTCTTAGCCGCGTTCGAGAGAAAAGTCTTACGGAGAATTGTTGGCCCCATATGTGAGGAAGGACGATTCCGGAGACGGTACAACCATGAGTTGTACGCAATCTACCTTGAAGCAGACATAGCGACAAAAATTAAGCTCGGTAGACTCCGGTGGGCAGGGCACCTAGCTCGAATGAGCGAAGAGGAACCTGCTCGGAAAGTCTTTTGTGGTACATTCTATGGTAGACGGCAGCGTGGTAGACCATGCTTGCGCTGGAGAGATGGCATAGACCAGGACGCCCGAAGCCTTGGGGTGCGCAACTGGATGGCGTCGGCTCGAGACCGGGATAGGTGGAGAGACTTGTTGAAAGAGGCCAGGACCGGACCCCGGTTGTCGAGCCGATGATGATGATGATGAAGATATTTATAGAAAACTAAATTTTGTCCCTTAAAATTAAAATGCAAACCTTAATGCGCTATAAAATAAAGGTTACCTAACTAAGAGAGTTCATTGAAAGATAATTAACAAATAATTTAATGGTCTAAAAATTATTCTTTCATCATTTTGTTGAAAAATAGAATTTTTAAAAGAAGTAAAAACTAAAACACCTCCTTTTCCAGGATTGCAGCCTTTTTTTACTCGTGCCACAAGAAAAAAAATTTGATTTAGACTCAATCAATTGAAAAAAAAAGTATGCAAGTGGTAAGCCTTGCAAATTTGTGAAAAAAGTAACATAAGTTACAACATTCACACTTCACATAAAAAAAAAACTCATGGTCTTCGAAAGATAATATTTTACTCTCAATTTTCCTCATCAACAAATAAGCATTCCAAAAACCTGAAATTTTGGCCACCAAAAGAGGCATTTTCTTATATTGTGTCCATTAACTAAAGCCTTTTTGTTTCGGAAGCTTAACATTGAATGTTAAGAAAATCAATTAAGCCACAAATAAGCTTTTAATTTAGTTATCAAATCAACTTGATTCCTACAAAACAAGAGGATTTTTTAAATTTCGAGATTTTAACTTGAAATGTTTTAATATTGAAAGATTCTGATGTGAGAAATGTTTTGATTGAATTATTAATTGCGTGATTTAACATTGCGACATTTGGATGGTGGCAATCGTACCCTAACCAATCCATCACTCTAAACTAATTTATCTGCAAATTTGTTTGTATGTAAAATTTCAAAGCTCAAATCAATATTTTAGGTCCCACTGTTCCCCAGATTATTCGTATCACTTTTCTAGATGAACATCAATGACGAACTTGCTTGCCTATGACCATTTCCAAAAAAACATATTTTTCACTCATCTGCTAACGGATCTCCTATATTCTTTTTTAGCTTTTCTGTCATTTCCCCCGCAAAAAAAAACACACATTTCCATTTGAGATTTTGTGTTTTTGTGTTTTGTTTTTTTGTTTTTCATATTCTTTGTAACTACTGGTCGGGAAAATGTCCTTTTTCTATAAGGAATACCTAATGGAGCATATTCAGCGATACACCTGCAATTTTAACAGCAGCGGCAGAGTTTTTTGAATGCTGTTTCGCTTTGTTAGATTTGAATATCGATACAAAAATGCAAAGAGCAAATTTTTTTAACAAAAATGACTATCTGGACAACTGGTGGCGTTTTTTCTGTTTTCCGTTATTGTTTTGTTGTTGCAGAACATTCGAACAATAACACAATTTTTTTTTTTTTTTGCTGTGTCGGTCCTCGATGCAATATTGCAGCTGAAAAGGATAGGAATCGGTGGATTGTGGGTGAGCGAACATGAATTGAACATATGGAAATCTGTACAATGGAAATGTAGCTAGGAGGCACATCACTCAGATCTCAGGTGAAGTTACCTTACGGTTGAATCAATGTGGTATTTATTCTACAGCTGGAAGCCGCAAAAAAATAAGGATTTTCAAAAAATACCGCTTTCAAAAAAGAAAACAAAAAAAAAGTACAAAGCTGCAGAGAGTCGATTGTATAGTCGGAAGAATAGTAAACAGTAGGAACTGGTAACTCTGTAATAATGCATAGAATTTATATAGGAACTCGTACATCCTCGTAAATTCCTTGTGGCTTATTGTGGTATGTTTGAGAGGTTGTTGGTTCGATGGGTGCTGGTTGAATAAGAGGGTGCTTCGTCTTCTACGATGATTTGTCTATTACCCTTCCCGATTTGAAATGGAAGGTCATGCTCGACTGAGCGTGTAATTGTATATTGTGTATTATGGTTCAGTCTTTATTTATGATATTAAGTGATAAATTTATTGCTAGACCTATCAGAGTTCTTAAAGATAAACGATTACTTTATGTCTTGAATATTAAAATAGAAATGTTGTCTTGGGAATGAACAATTATTTTAATTGCACGGATGGATATTCGAATAAAATATATTCAAAGCCTTAAAGGTTTACGAATTTAAAAACAAAAGATGATATACTTAGATGTGTCCTAATAAATTCATTTCAATGAGAACAATAAACAATTGGGCTTTTATTGAATTTAAGAGATTTTATGCGTACATAATGCTTAATACTAAATTTCTAATAACGAAATATGGAATGTTTTTCTGGTAAGAAAATAAAATTGAACAATCCGTTTGTTTCCAGATTTCCAAAAGTATAGCTTTGCAAAATGTCAGTAAATATTATTAAGGCTATTTATGTTTACGGACCGTCTTCAAAGCTTAGGCAATTGGCCCAAAGACGTGTTTAAACTATGGAGGCTCATGACGGATTAATCAGTATTAAAATCGAAAAAAATCGAAAGTTTTAATAGCAAAGCACAATCTTTGCATCAGGCAAGAGCGTATAGAGGATTTTGGTCAAAAGAGGCAAACTCTCTCAAAAAAATAGTGTGGATATAGAAATCTAGCTTTGATATCCATTTTAAAGAAGAAAAATTGCCTAATGTGTTAAATATGTTTGGATAACAAGAGGCAAGCACCCCTTCCTGCTGGCCTTTCAAACGCACTTGATTGCAGTACCACATGTATCGTCGGTTTAAAGTGAAAAGCCACTAGCTAACTTTTTTTTGACCATTATCTACCCAATTTTGAGACATCGAATTTTCAAAAAAAAATATATTAAAATTTGAAATTTTTGATATGCAATATAATTTGAACTTATTTGAAATTTTTATATGGGTGATTCTACAAACGATGGAGTTTTCGACTGCTTCGCTGATATTTTAATAACCGTTCAAGTATTCGATTTGATTTTTTTATAACTACAAGTCTTATTGATGTTTACGTGGCCAAACAAAATTATCAAGATATATTTTAATCACTCAAAAATTTCTTCAAAGGGTCTAGTTCTCAGCCCCCTGTAATGTACCCTACCCATTCTCGAATGGAAAAACTCTCACAGTTCTGTTATTTAAGATTCAAAACCAAAATTAGCCTCAGTCCCCTGGCCTTAGTCCCCTGGCCTCAGTCCCCTGGCCTCAGTCCCCTGGCCTCAGTTCCCAGGCCTCAGTCCCCTGGCCTCAGTCCCCTGACCTCAGTCCCCTGACCACAGTCCCCTGGCCTCAGTCCCCTGGCCTCAGTCCCCTTGTTTCAGTCCCCTGGCCTCAGTCCCCTGGCCTCCGTCCCCTGGCCTCAGTTCCCAGGCCTCAGTCCCCTGGCCTCAGTCCCCTGGCCTCAGTCCCTTGACCACAGTTCCCAGGCCTCAGTCCCCTGGCCTTAGTCCCCTGGCCTCAGTCCCCTGGCCTCAGTCCCTTGGCCTCAGTCCCCTGACCTTAAGTACTGATTTTATCTTTTGAGGCTCCAAAAACACTCAGTAAATGGTTCTTTTCTTTTTAAATATTTATAAAATAAAAACACGACTCTGTCGCACGAACTTACTCTTATTTTGAAGTGGCTTAGAAATTTAAAAATAATTTACACAGGGTGTTTTGCCTTAGTTGTATAAAAGAGCTTGAGGGCACTGGTTTGGCCAAAACAAGGAAAAAATTGTGTGGGAGATGTGTATATCTCCTTATAAAGATGAGGGGTACGATTTTCTTAAAAAATTGACTTTAAATAAAAAAGTTTAAAAAATGTTCAGTTCCTGGGAACGCCAGTTTTCAAAAAAAAAAACAAAATAAAATCGTTGTTTTAAATTTTTTTTGTCTGGCTGTTTTTAATTATTAGTTAGTTCTTACGAATATTTGCTTCCAATAATGTTATGTCATCATCATCATCATTTATTCCATTTTTTTGTAAAATCACCCATTCACTAAAAATAATCAAAATCTGTTCAGCCGATAATGAGAAAATTCAAAATAAAAAACACTAATCTATAAGAATTACTATTGATAGTTGCAAAGTGTTAATTATAATAATTTTAGGTGGTAGATCGCACTAATTTCAGCATATGGAAAAAGTTTTATAAAAATTTTTGGAGCCGTTCTTAAGAATTATTTTCTTAACGTTTTTTTTTTTTATAACTTTCTTATCGAAGGTACGGTTATTTTTTCATTAAGGTTAATTTTTTTTCTTAAAATTTTTGGAAAGTTTTAAAAAATTCTTAAGCAACGAATTTCTTATTTTTAAAACTTTTTTAAAAAAACCAAAAATCATATTTTTTTAATTGGTACACAATTCTATAAAAAAAATTTCAGAAGCTGTATTAGAAGATTGATTAAAGTCAGTCAAAATATTTTGAAGAAAATCCAAAATAAAAGGAAGTTCTTTGAGAAGTACCATCAAAAACTATTTTTTGAAAAATGGTGTCCCACATAAGGGTATCTAGACTTTTCTAAAAGAAATTTATTGAATTGTTTTTAAGAAAAGTTATGGAGCCATTTTTGAGAAAAATACGATTGTGAAATATTGCAAAAAAACATGTATATCAAGTATCGTTATTTTTGGTTCTAAAAACAATTGAAAAAAACGTGTTGGGGGGAATAACCATAAAATGCTTAGTTCTAAGTTTTAAGAAAATCGATCAAGCAGTTAGAGGTGTAGCCTAACAGACAGACATAATAGAATTGCGAGATCAATTTTTTTTTCGTCTTCTCTATCATCGTAATAACGAGTTTAATCAAAATCCCGAAGTCAATTTCTTTAACGAATGTAAGCCTATACAGGGTGATGGCTAAAAGGTGCACCAAAAGCTAGAGCGAGTAGGTTTAGTTAAGACAAGAAAAAAATTGTATGGGGTATATGCCGTTTAGGCAGGAGGGGAATTTTTTTTAGAAAATTATAAAAATAGCAGTCAAACTTACAACGCAATGCTATACCTTTTGGAAAGCCAGAAATTTCGTCTTTAATTTTCATTTTAAATGAAGTTGTTTAAATGAATAGTTTTTGAAAAAATCAATGTTCAAATTCGAAACTTTATTGTAGTTAGGTAAAACATACATATATTTGTTTTTTTATTTTTTTATTTTTTTTTTTAAATTAAGTAAATCCAGTTTATTTTTCTTTTTATTATTTGCTAAAAACCGGATGGTGTGTAATAAAAAATAAAAAGGGGATAGTTCGCTAATTAAATAATTAACCCAGAGCAGATTAGAGTTGGTTTTTTTTGTGTGTTTTTCTTGGAAAAACAATTTAGCAATTGGTGTTTAGTTTTAATATTAAATAATAAAAGTATTGAATTTTGAAAACAAAAATTTAAAAATACATACAATTTTGAATTTTTTGAAATAAAAACTAAAATTCAAAATTTCGAGTTTGAAAATTTATTTTTCAAAAACTATTCACTAACACAACCTAATTTAAAATGAAAATTTACGAAAACATTTCTGGCTTTCCAAAAAAATACAGCACGGTATAGTAAAATTTAACGTTGTTTTTAAATATTTTTTCTTACTGTTTAAAGTCAATTTAAAAAAAAAAATCCACTTCCGCCTAAACAGGGGCATGTAGAACTCCCTTCAGTCAGATTTTTTTTTCTTGTCTTAACCCAACCAACTTGCTAAAGCTTTTTGGTGCACCTTATACCGAACACCCTCGATATCACACCGTTTTCAATAAAACTGAAATTAAAATGAAATGCATGACTGGGTCGCACGTACTTGTTCTTATGCTCAAAACGCTGAGTGCTTAAGAACATTATTATGTAAAGACAAGGAAATTATGAGAGAAGAATGTTTACAAACTATAACTTTGTTGAGAGTTTAAATAAAAAAGAAGAAAGCCGTCTTAATTTTTGATTGAATATTATTATATGAAAAAATAAATAGTTTAAATCGTTGGAGCGGTTTTCTCAATAAATAATTTTTTATTTATCAAACTCTTAAATCATTCTTAAGGAAAATTTTTGGTATGCAAATCGTAAGTATTAGTTCATGTGCATGTAAGAACAAAATTAAAAAAAAATTGTGAACCCGTTTTTGAGACATCGAATTTTCCAAAAAAATTAAACTTTTTAAAAATTCAAAACTTTTTTTTGAAAATTTTGATATGCAGTATTTGTATCTTGTTTGAAATTTGTATTAAAAAAAATAGCTTAAATCTGTTCAGCTAATAATGAGAAAATTCAAAATTATAAAAAAAGCGTTCTATGAAAAGTACCTACCAGTGGCGTAGCATAAATAATTTGAAAAGGGAAGACGAAGCAAAAGTTAAGCACCCGCAAACTAAAGAACCTTATCTCACTGTTTTTTACAACCGGATTGTACGCCTTTTTTCTACATTGTGTTGCAGAAGAAAAGAAGATACATTTTTGTAGATGGTTATTTGAGCTTTTTTAGAAATGTGTTAGGATAAGAACTTTTGACAAAAAACATAGTACACCTATCTACTATTAATAGTTGCTATTTGAAATTATTATTTTTTAGTAGTATATTGCACTGATTTTAGTATAAAGAAAAAGTTAAATAAAAATCGCAGGAATTTTTTAAAAAGAAAAGTATTTTCCTCAACGGTATTTTTAACATTTTTATTAAAGTTTGCATTATTTTTTTTATAAAAGTAAAAATTTTTCTTTAAATTCCTTACAAAGTGTAAAAAACCCTTAGATACCGAATTTTATAAAAATCGACTAATTAGTTTTTATAATAATTAATTTTCAGAACTAAATTTTTTGACATATTTTAAAATCCAAAAAATATATTTTTGATAATTTTATAAAGAAAACCTATTAACATTGCTTAGAAACTTCTGTATAAAAATAAATTATTGAAATTAAAATAACCGGAAATACTATTATTAACCATTTAAAAAAATGGTTTCCCATCCAAGGTGTGCTTTTGCGAAAAATAAGATTTTTTAAAATTGCTAAAAAAATTCTTTGGCAGGGACATTAATTTTTAGTTCTCAAAAAAAAAAAATAAAAAAACTGTCGACAGAATCCCCAAAACCCTGATCTACCAAGTTTTAAGAAAATCTATGAAGCTGTTTTGGCTGTAGCCGAACAGACAGACCGAGTTTTGCAACTCACTTTTTTGTTGTTCTCTATCATCGTAATGTCATGTTTGATAATTATCTCGAAATAATTTTTTAGCACGAATCCAAAACTTGCCTTATGTCGAAAATGATTAGTAAGATTTTGATAAAATATGTTTTGTATATTAACTAGTACGTAGAACAATTTATCATATGATGTTAAATTTCTTTCTATTTAACAAAAACCGTTTTTGAGTCTAAAATACTTTTTTTCCAATTTCGACTTGCTCAGTATAGGCTTAGTAAATATAAAAAGTGAAAATAATTTTCAATTGTGTCATATCAATTGTCAATAGTGTAATCCAAGTATGTAGTTTATGTAATACAGAGGTGTAGTGAGCTATTTAGGGGCTCTGTATTAAATATCTTTTAGGGGCCCCATAAAATCCGTCGCTCCAACGAAAAAGTGTAGATAATAATCTTTTTTGCATAAAATCCTAAAAGCAAAAATTTTAGCCCAGATTTTTGAAAAAAAATATTATGATTTTTAAGGAAATTTTTTGTTTGTCCCTCTACACTTTGGCGGATACAAGGGTCATGGGGGTCACGACCCCCCCCCCCCTGGGGCTTTTCCCAGATATAAAATATTAAACAGATGAATTCAATCATAAACAAAAAATTTCACTGCTCAAAGGATATAATCAGCCTTCAATTTTTTTTAATTAACCGTGCGTATTTAAAAAGTTAGAACACAAAAATCAAAGTAAAAAATACATATCTTCTGTCAAAACAAATTTCAAATTTGAAAAAATGGCTTAGAAGACACAAAATACCGATTTAAAAGGTAATAAAATGGAATTTTAAGATAATGAAAGGTTTTTAAACTGGTTGATAGAGCCAAAAGAAACCATGACACAGTTACTAGACATTGATATTTGAATTCAGTAATTATTGTTGACTAAAAGTACATTAAAATGTCATTTAAGGGCTTGATAGGTTTTGACAGAAAGCCGACTTGAAAAAATAATTCTTCTACCAGAAAAACAATAAAAGTTTTTATTTCAAGAATAATACAGAACTCTACTTTTTGTTTTACCTTAAAAATAATTTGAAATTGATTTGATGATTTTGTGAACATTTCTGACACCGTACACCGAATCAGATGACAAATTTCATGGCATCCCGTATATGTACTCTTCGAAAGGTTACTGGTCATTTAAGTTCAGGTAGTAACAGTAGATAATTTTTCAGACATAGAATTTTCAAAAAGTAATACTGAACCATGAAAAAACTTTGAAAATTCATTTAAAAAATGTATGTCACCAAACACTAGGTGACCTTTAATAACAATATTTAATATTTGTTTCTTAAGATAACCTTAATAAGGTACCTAAAAATTTTGTTCATTGACCTGGAATGACTTAAAAAAAAAAACTTTAAAATCCCATTAGAACAAATCCACAACCAATTAATGTAGCTAGTTGACCTTATCAACGGCCTTTTGAATTGGGCACAAATTACAAAACCGTGCAAATGAAAAACTCGCATTCGAGATCTTGCAAATAAAAATCCCACTAATTATGTGACCACTCAATTTTGAGCAGGTATTCGAGATTTTAATTTTCGAGACTTTGGTTGACATTTGCAAGATTGTAAGGTGAGAATGCTATGTTTTATTTTTACTTAGTGTACGATATCATTTTTCAAGATCTAAAAATAATGCAGTTTCGTTATTTTAGATTTTGGTATCTTGCAAATTTCTCACAGTGAAGTGCGAAAAATTGGGCGGTCCTTGGAAAAGCTTTTACAGTTGATTCAAAATTTTCAACTCAACAAATTTATAAAATTAAACCTTTTGGACTTTTTACTGGACGCATACACTCTTTGCAAATATGCTAAATGACATATCGCTTGCTTAATCTCAAAATCAAGGTCAACCAACCATTAGACAACTAAGTTGTATATTGCGATCAACTTTTAGTTTCTAGCACTATGAAGTAACTTAAAGCATAGAGAAACTCGAAGACATGAGTGGTAGCAAGCCTTTTTTTTTATCGAAAAACTACCTCATTTTACTTCGTTTTCCCAAGACAGTAATTGCTTACGCTTTCCCACTTACTTGGGTGCACCATTTTGGGAATACAAATTTTTTTGTTTTTGACGTTTCATGAATTTGTTTTGTTCGAGGGGATGTCATTAGGGAAAGTGGTAAGTATAAAAGAATAGCTTCTAGTTGCCAGGCAAAAGATCAAAATAGATCTTGTAGAATAAATACGATCTTATTGTAAATGAGTTAAGATTTTAAGAGCAAAAATAAACTTTTCCTAAACAATATTTTTAGTATCTAGTGGCATGATGGTTCTGGCTTCAATTCCTTAATTAATTAATTTATTTAAAAAAAAATATTTTCAATGGAAATAAAATGTACGTCTGTATTGCAGGTACTTGCTCTGATGTTCAAGTTGCCTGTAATTAAGAACTTTTAAAATATGCCAGTAATTACATATATAAAGAATATAAACATATATAAAATAAGGGCATTTAAATTGTTCTTTTAATTGTTTAACAACTTTTCAAATAGCTTAAAGCTTAAAACCAATTTGATAACTTGGAGAAATATGAATATAAGCACAAAAAAATTAAAATCGTTATAGCGATTTTCTCAAAAAGCTATTTTTATATTAAATTAAATAATAATTAATTTTAAAATACATTTATAAAATAGTTTCAAAACAATTCATCAACGCGTTCTTGAAATATTGAATTTTCAAAGCTTTTGCATGCAAATTTTGATTGAAGTTCTTTGAACAAATCGAAGTTCAAAGACCCTTAAATGGCAGGTATCGTTATTAACAGTTTTTCTGATTTTTTTTTTCCAGAATGTTCACCATACCTAAAGTAATCTACTGTTTTTTTTTTATCAAATTCGTTGAAGCCGTTTTTCAGATAAATAAGCTTTTTTTTATAATGGTTATATAGCAAGTACCGTAATTTTAAAAGGTAAAAAATATCCCCTCAGAAGAATTAAAAAATTTTTAGGCTGTAGCTGTAGGCTGTCAAGGAATAGATAGACAAACAACCAGACAGAATTGTGCAACCTACTTTGCTCGAATACAAAACTTGCCTTATGTCGTAAGTAAAAATTATTTTTGGGTGCAATACTTTATTGAAATTTTAAGAAACGTGACTCCCCCCCTGGGGCAAAGTCTGGATCCGCCCTTGCCTCTACACTTTATAAAGTCAAAAGGAACATTTTTGAAACGCTATAACTTTAAGACTAACTAACTTACTGAAACATAACAAATTGTTAATAGTTAAATGCACGAATGCAAATGCTGTGAAAAGAGAAGGAAAGAGAAATAATTTACAATTAATAATATATTTTTTTAATATTCATTATGTATTTCAAAAATTTATTGAAGATTGTTTTAAATTTTTAAATTAGAGTATCAAGCTATGTTAAATTTTGTTCGGATTTTAGACAGAGTGTCAGTCTTTGATTATTTTACTAGAACTCTTTTGTTATACAAAGACGAATGACGTGCATTTTCACAGTCGTTCATTTTAATAACAAATAAGTCTGAATAAGACTGTGTTTCAGATTTCAGTTTGCTTTCTTTATTAACTTTTTCAAATTACGTTAAAGACCAATTGGAGCAAGTTCCCAAGTTCGCAAGATTCAGTTGTGCAGTTTACAAAGTTTTTCGGTTAATGTTCGTTTTTCAATTTTGCAAATGCCAAGTAAATACTTATATTCACATAAAAATCTCTTTTTATAACATATTTTTAGTTTATTGGTAAGCTGCGTAGGTTGCTATTCAGATATGTCATCTGTTCGTTCCCATGGTACTGAATGACATCAAGTCAAACACCACGTTCTTTTTATAAAAAATGTAACAAACCAAAGTTCAGTACTTTACAGTTTCATATAGTCGCGACTCCCGAAGCGACATTGTTATTAAGCACATATTCCTTGAACATTTCATTTGCATGCACCTTCCACGCACATAAATGTTAATAGACTTGCAATGAAGTTGGTAATAATATTTATGCCATGCGAGTACTGTACGTATTTTGAAATTTATATTAAAATACGTGGCCTTTGAGATTAATTTGTTTTCGAGTAGGTACCAAAAGCAATTTCATTTAATAATAATAATGTCAAGGATGCCAGAACTTGTGTTATAGTCGAAGTTTACAGCAAAAATAAACTTAGAATTATTTCATAGTTTAATTTCATAATATTCCAGATGTAACTTACTCATATGAGTATAGTTGTCTTCATTCAAATGGAATAAGTTGATTTCCTTTAGGTAATATAATTATTTGCAGAAAATCTTACACCTCCATCATGCTGAAATGGATACCTATATTGCATTAGGGTTTTGGGAATTTAGAATTCTTGTAAGGATATTAATTATAAGGGTTAAGAGCTGACAAAATGAATTTGGTATTAAATTTAAGAATCTAGTTAACAACAATTTAAAACTTGTTTCAATAAATTAAGCTCATAGTGACATGAGGATGACAGCTTATTTGACAGTAAATTAGATTATTCTCTTAAAATTGACTTCCAATGGCATGTTCTTTGTCACGTGACAAAATATTTTTTGTTTAGTATGGCAACTAACTGCTTGAATAGAATGGAAGATGAAACTGATGGAACAGAAATAAAATGCACGACTGGGTTGCACGTACTTGCTCTTATAAAGGGTGATTTTTTAAGAGGCTTAGAACTTTAAAAAAAAAAAAACACAAAAAATTCGAAAAAATGAATGAAATATTTATTTGAATCGATAGTTTGAACCTTGCAATTTAATGTTTAAAGATAATTTCATGCAAATGTTGACCGCGGCTGCGTCTCAGGTAGCCCATCCGCTGAGTCCAATTTTGGCATACTCTTTCACACATATCGGCCGGTATCTCACGAATGAATGCATGGATGTTGGCTTCCAGTGCGTCAATCGAAGCGGGCTTGTCCCTATAGACATTAACCTTGACATACCCCCACAAAAAATAATCTAATGGTGTCAAATCGCACGATCTAGGCGGCCAATTGACCGGCCCGAAACGTGAAATTAACTGTTCTCCAAACTCGCCTCGCAATTGCGCCATTGTTTCGCGTGCTGTGTGGCATGTGGCACCGTCTTGTTGAAACCACATATCATGCAAGTCAAGAACTTCCATTTCGGGCACAAAAAAGTTTGTTTTCATCGCTCGGTAGCGTTCACCATTGACAGTAACGCTGCGATTCGCATCATCTTTGAAGGAATATGGCCCAATAATGCCGCCGGCCCATAAACCGCACCAAACAGTGGCTTTTTCGGGATGCATTGGTAGCTGTTGCAATGCTTCTGGCTGATCTTCACTCCAAATGCGGCAGTTATGCTTATTTACGTACCCATTCAACCAAAAATGAGCCTCATCATAAAAAGGAAGCAGTGCGCGATGAACATTTCGAACCGAGCACGAATTTTGATAATAAAATTCAATAATTTGCAAGCGTTGTTCATTTGTAAGACGATCCATGGTTAAATTGCAAACCAAACTGAAGCTGTTTGACAGTGACACAAGGTACTAAACACACGTCAGCTGTCAAAACCAGTGTTGCCAAAACCAAACCAGCTAAAAGGATTTAAGAAAATTATATATCGGGTTTTTCAATAAGAGCGCTACAAAAGTTTTTTTTTTAAATATAACAAACCCGGTTTTGGATATCAATGAAATTCTTTATTCCTGTGAAAGTACGTTCGATGCCATTGGAACTTGATTTCTTTTGCATGGCCACCACGGGCACGCTTGCAGAAGTCCAGACGCTGAACCCAATTTTTGACGGCTTTCAAGCATAAATCGACCGATACTGCTGCAATTTCACGTTCGATATTCATACGAAGTTCATCAATCGTCGCTGGTTTGTTGGCATAGACTATAGACTTGACCTAGTCTCACAGGAAATAATCTAACGGCGTCAAATCGCGTGACCGAGGCGACCAAGCGACTGGACCATTTCGTAAGATAAGACGTTCTCCAAACTTGGTTTCCAATAAATTGATTGTGACATTCGCTGTGTGGCTTGTGGCACCGTCCTGTTGAAACCACATGTCCTCCAAGTCCATATCATCCAATTGGGGCCAAAAATATTTGGTTATCATTGAACGGGAGCGATCCCCATTCGCAGTAACGTGCCGGTCTTGATCATCACGGAAGAAGTACGGCCCAATGACGCCGGCGCGCCGGCCCATAAACCACACCAAACCGTAATTTTTTCGGGATGCAATGATGACTCATGGAGTACGTGTGGATTGCTGCCTGACCAATAACGCATATTTTGTTTATTAACGAAGCCATTCAGCCAGAAATGAGCCTCATCGCTGAAGATGATTTTTCGATGAAAATCCGAATCATTTTCAAGTTGTTGCTCAGCCCAATTCACGAACATACGACACTTCTGGTGGTCAAGCGTCTTCAGTTCTTACGTCAATTTAATCTTGTAAGGATGTAGGCCAAGATCTTTTCGCAAAATTCGCCACAACGACGTCACAGAGATGCCCAACCCTTGAGAACGACGTGTGAGAAACACATTTGGGCTTTCTGCAACTGAAGCCTCAGCGGCAGCAATATTCTCGACACTATGGGTACTTCTTTGTCTCACTGGCATGGGAACATTTTGTACTGTGCCTGTGGATTCAAATTTTTCCACTAGACGCTCAATTGTTGATCAGCTAGGACGATTATGACGACCATAAATTGGACGTAGCGCTCTTAACGTTGAGGCCACTGACTTTGAATTTCGGTATTAAATTTTAATAATTTCGACTCGTTTTTGGCTCGTATATTTTTCCATCATGAAATGGCAAACCTTACTGAAGAGAAATGTCAAAAGAGCGACAAAAAGTATGGCGTCGTTTGCTGTCCCTGTCACTCTACTTTTGTAGCGTCCCTGTTGAAAAACCCGGTATTTTTGCCTTTACCGACTGGCCTTAACTAAAATATCACAAAATTTAATTAATAACAACAAATAAATTTCAATTTTACGTGAGATTTTGATTTTAATTTCGATCAATGACAATTTGAAGTCAAATTTTTATTAAAATTCTCAAATTCATGTCAAGATTCAGGTGTTGCCTACATAAATATGTAAACATTACACGCCTACAAAATCCTACATACATTTCACATATTATGTAACCCTTACCTGCTTCAAAGGGCTTTCTTATTTAATCGAGTTCCATTTCTTATTTTATTTGGTATAGGTGTGCTTCCCAACAAAATCAAGGACACGCAATTTGCCCTTAAGCTTACTCGTATATAGAACATACATACCTTACCTAGAGGCGAAGCAATTTCAAACTCAAGGTCAATTAATCGAAATTCGCAAACCAGAAAACCCTTTTCACTATATTCAAACGTGCGAGATCGGAAAAAGTAGATTTCAAATTTTAAATCTACGTTCGTTTATAAAAAATATATTCATAGGAACATACCTAGACATATTAAGAGGTGCGCTTCCTGGGCTCAGCTTATACCTACGTGAATTCCTTTATTTTTAGCCTTTATCTGTATGATTGTCCTGATTTATGCAGAAATTTTTCTCTGTCAAGATAGCGTCGATGATCCCATTTGTATGCCAAGACTCACATCGTCATTATAAACAGTGTCCTTATACCGGGCAAGAGAGGATAATCAAGGTGGTGATGGTGGTTATAGTGTGGTCTATGGTGTGGTGGCCTATACCACCATCATATAGAATCGACTTGGCTCACCGAACTCATTTAAAAAGCCTATAGCCACGCCAGAGCTCTCCTATATGAATTTCTCCACTGACGATCCCACTTCCCATCCCACCACATCGCATCACATCAAATAACATCAACCACGTCTATGCCGTCTCCTAGTGGCTGAGGTGGTACAAAAGTCATGTGGTTCGTATTTAAATAAATACTCGCCAAGGTTCCATTTCCATTCCACTATCATACTCGTACATTGTGTTTGTGTATATGCTGACGATAGTGATGATGATGATGATGCTATATGTATGTATGGTTTTTGCTTTGGGTCTTTAGGGAGTGGAATGGAATTCGTACATATGACTTGTTCACTGAAGGATCCTAGAACACAGTTTCAAAAGCAGTACAGTCATTCAAGGTCCTGTTTGACTTTTAGCATGGTATTGGGAGTTGTATATTTTGTTGTTGTTGTTGTTGTCTAAGTTCTGCAAAATGACGCGGATATACAAAAGCAGGTGAAAAAAAAATGGGCTGCATAGTTTGAAATCATTTCAGATTTAATAAAAAGTGCAATTTTTCTCCTGAAAAAAATTGCAAGAATACCTTTCTACAATATCAACTTCCAGACTTAAAGTAGGCACATTGCCTAAATTAACATTGGCAATGATTCAGTTGAGTTGGCTTTAATGTGAACTCATATTATAGTCAAGGTGAAGGTAAATTCTTTTAGGGGGTGGCGTTTCTACACCTAGGTATATGAAAATGATTTTTAGCGAAATGATTTGTTGGGTTTTTTTTAAGAGAAGAAACAAACTCTTATCAGCTGAACATTTACTTATGAGTATACAAAAGGTACTCGGCAGTACTTCGTGGCATAATGGTTAGTACGTTGGACAGTCATGCCGAAGGTCTGGGTTCGATTCCCAGCCGCTGCCACCTAAAAATTGAAATGTTTTTCCCGAGGTACTTCAAGAGAGTTGTAATTCACTAGGCCCTTTTCTTCATGAGCTGTTGCGTCGCCAAATTTATTTCAATTTATGTTTTTATACAATTTTTATGAGTAAAAAAAACTTATTGTCCAATATTTGTGCCTGCTCATTTTTTCAACACTGAACTGTGGGTTATATCAACTTCAAAACGTGCAATTTCCGTGGTGAACATTGTGTGACAAAGACCTGAACTCATTATAATTGGCTATAAAATTCATTGGAAAAATACGACAGAGGTGGTAGGAGTACCTTCCTTGCTTTCAAGCCTCAATTTCTGACCTACCTCTTCGGAACCACTGTTTGCGTTACTTCAGGGAAGACTTTTCTATTATCCACCTTTCACTCTTTTTTGCGGTACTTGTCTTTTTTCTGCTTTTTTTTTCTGAGAACAAGTCCTGCCTAGAATCCAATTTTGCTCCAGTTTTGCTCACTGGCCAGCAGCAGATATTGGCCGCCTTCGATGGGCAAAAATCGACTTTAAATGTAAAAAAAAATAGCCTTAATTTTTCTGAATTTTTCTTTTAATCCCCTATAGTTGCTATAAGGGTTAATTAAATGTCCCTTTTGTTTTTGCATACTAGGTGATTCACGTATTGTTTTTTTTTTTAAGCTTTTTGGAAAGCCAGAAGCCCATTCTTATAAATTCTTTTCAAAAAAAAGTTTTTTTTTTAATAAATAAGTTCAGCAGAAATAGTTTTCAAATGAAAAAATAAAAGATTGAATTTTTCTTCAAAATGTCAATTTTGATGGCTTTCCAAAAAGCTGCAAACTAATGCTGTAATTGTTGCCGTTGTTTTCGAATAAATTGTTTCTAGTTAATGTAATTTTTTTTTAAACTGTCCTTTCTACTCTAGCGAGGAGAAGTATTACCCAATCACATGGGATTTTTTTCTTGTCTACTTTTCAACCAATTTTTTGGCAGATTTAACCCGAATCACATATATGCAAAACAAAAAAAGGGAAATTAAAGTTGCCCCTACTGTGGCTAAGGGAGATGAAAATAAAAATCTGAAAAAATGTGGGTATTTTTTTTTTCTTCATTTGGAGCTGATTAATGTCTATCCTGATATGAAAACTAAGAAACAAAAAACATTATAACGACCACCCCAGCCCAGTGTCCATACTTCATGCCCTGATCTCATCCTTCGGGCTCCAAAGCCTACTGCAGATGAAGAAAGTATGATACGAGTAGTTAATTGGAGTACTAGCGTAGTAAGGTGTTGAAATATCCATGGCCACGGTGAGTAATTGAGTGTCATAATAGTTACTATTAGCGTGTTTCCTTCCATTCCAATTAACCACGTTTTGGATCAGCTTATATATTATCATAAACACAAATCACTAGAGTTTCTTAATAAAAGTGGATATTTATGGTAAATCAGTATTTTTTTTTGGATATGAGATACCTAATGAAATTTACAAAAAAATTAGTATAAAATAAACCCAAAAATAAAAGACTTTTTCGAAGCACAAATTCCCAGGCTGGTGTTCAAACCAAGGCCATACACAAGGGGGGGGGGGGCAGGTTGGGGTGCTTCCAGCTTCCAGCTTCCAGCTTTCGTTTCTTAAAAATAATTCTTAGTAGCTACTTATTAATATTTTGTAAGAAATATGCTCCCTCGGTACATAGGGTAGTTGATTCAGAGCCATGATTTTTTTGTACTCACAGCTTGGGTCTCCATCTTGGATATTATTTTATTTAAGTTTTGATATCTCAGTTTTAAACAGTATTACAAAAAGTGTGTTAAACAAAAATATTGAATATATTTTTTTTTGTTAAAAACTATTTTTCATTATTTTTAATATTTAAAAGTTACAGCACAACAAAGCTAATAAGCTAATATTCAACAATATAACTCAATATAAATAAATAAATTAAAAATAAAAATATAATAAAAACAAATATATCAGTATTTATTCAATCCAAGATATTACAAGGATTCATACAAAAATATTGAAAATTTTTGATTTTCTCCCTAAAAAGCCCTTTGAATGCAAAAAATACTGAAATATATTTTAAAAAACTTTAAAAGATGTAAGCCAAAAAACACTTTAAATGTAAATATAATAACTATCCTTGAAAACCAAAAATTCTAAACCTTTTTTCAGGTAGTTTTTTTTGGTGTTAAAGAAGCATACATACAGATGTATGGTGCAACAGCTCATGGATAACCAGGGCCTAGTGACTTACAACTCTCAACCATTACTGCGTGCGGGTTGATGGCAGGAATGGAGGGGACCTACAATTTTTTGCCGAGGCCAAACGGCTAAAAAAGAAGCACTTTTTCATGACAAGTATACTCTTGAAGGATTTTTCGGTTTCTGGCAAGAGGCAGTACCTCGGGAAAAACATTTCTGGTTTTATTCGGCAGCGGTTGTGGGTTGAACCCAGACCTTCAGCATGACAGTCGAAGCAAACTTTTTTATTATGTTGTCGGCATCTCAAGATAACAAACCTTAAGACCTAATAAATATTTCTAGCCAAAAAAATCAGATGGGACTTCTCACAAAAAATTACTTTAAAACATTTCAATGATCATTGGCAACGTAGGTTAATTCTTTATTAGAAAACTCATTTTATGTAGAAGCCTGGGCGAACAAAAATTATTTTTTCCACCAAAAATAGTTCTTAAGAAAAGAGCTTTATTTTTAAACCAAAATAACCACTGATTTTACTTTCTAAAAGTGTGGAAATCAATAATTGAAATTTTCAATTATAACTGGCACCTTAAGCTCTTCTAAATTTTTCTAACATCTTATTTCAAAATGTGTTATAACCTATAACCTTTTGTCTATTTTCGTGTTCCTTTGTTAAGACCCCACTGTTCTAATTTGTCGCCCCACTTCCTTGATGGCCCTGTTTAATGATTACATCGCAAAGACAGGTATTCTTTGTATCCAAAACCAAGCTCATATTTCTTTTTGAATTTATTCTTCTTTATTGAATGGTATACACAAACAATGAACAAAAAAATGAAAAATCCAACACACAATAACAACAACAAACAAAAAAGAATAAAGAAGATATTTTTGTGCGAATTAATGCAAACAGGATGAAAAATTACACAGAAGCCTGACAACAACAAAAACATTCAAATTGAAAAAAAAACAACAATACCAAAAAAAAATCGAAAAACAGAAAACATAAATGTTAAGATTAACAACCAAAGCGAAAGGAATCACTCTGACGCGCGTCCGTAATTTTGTTAAAGAGGAAACTTTTACACAATGCTTATGCTAGAAAGAAGTGCCCTTAATGGCAGTGCTGTGTGAGTGAATAGCGAATTTTCCTCGCTTTTGAGTATATGTATATGTATATTTTTGTCTATGTCTGTCTGTCTGGAATCAACTTCAACATACATACATATTCTGTGTCTCTGCTTAGAGTACATATATGTATATCTACATTTTCCAGCCTCAGATGATGGATGTAGATCCATCCGGTAATATTGTTTGTCTGTTGTTTTTATATCACTGGCGGCATACCCGTACCCAAGGGGATTTCTATTAAAAAAATGTATCAATCACATGTTTCGTAGACAAATTGTCTAACCAAAATTGTTTAAAAATATCAGTTTGCATAGAAAGGCTTATTGTAGAACTATAATTCTCGAAAGGCACTGAAGCTAATGTCAAAAACAAATGAAAAGTAGCTTTCCGTATTGTCAAAAGGGGTACATACCCACTCTGCACTTATCATTTATCTCTTTTTGTGTTTCCTATTTCACCAAATGTCAGTTTTACTTAATTGAAGTGGGCTCTGGAGTGAATCTCAATTCCGGGAAAATGAAGGAAACTTGACAAAACGTTCCACTCTGCAATTTCCTATAGCCACGCCATATACTTTGTATTCGCTTGTTTTCTTCCGACCACTGAAATGCCCCTCCTGGGCCTCAACTACTAAGTTTCTACATCTAGTTCGGTTCTGCTATACATAATCTCGCAATTCAAAAATCTTGCTTTTTGCAATATCGCAATTCAAAATCCTTCAAACTTAAGAATCGCGATTAATATCGCCTCAATTTTGCACTTAAAAATACAAATTTTACGAACCAAAAAAAAATGCAAAAATGAAAATTTTGTTTCTACCTAAATGTCGCAAAATTTAACTGCATTGCAACAAATGCATACATTTTCTTAACTTAAATTCTGGAAAATCCAGTCTCGCTTGAGATTACAAAATAATTTTGCAATAGCAAAATCTGGCTTTTAACAATCTCGCAATTACAAAATACCCCAAATTAAAATTTCGCAAAATAAATTTTTAATTTATATCCTGAAAATTAAAAGATTTGCCTAAGATTTGAATTTGCAAAATATTGATTTACGTAAATAAATTTATTTTGTTGCAATTGAGTTTTGCGATACTTCGTTAAACATTTTTATTAGTTTCATGTTTCTTTTAAGGTTTGCAACATTTTTAGTTTTGAGTGCGAAACTGTTAGCAAAATGTTGATATGAGATTTGAGTTTGCGAAATTTTGATTTGCAAGATATTTGGGTGATTTTTTTAGTGAGATATGTAAATGCGAGATTGTTAAGCGAGATTTTGTTATTGCAAAATTTATTAATTAGCAAAATTTCATTTTTCGAGATTTGTAAAAAAAATACGAGATTTTCATATGCAGGATTTTGTATTTCTCCCCTAGCTAAGCTACATATACGAGTACATAACTACCTTCAGTCTCATTTGCAGCGTTGCCATATTGGCATTATAAATGCTAGATCTAGCATAATGCAGGAGTGAAAAGCATTTTGAAATTTTTAAATTATGCCAAAGGCTTTTTTAGCATTATCTGTCTTTGTTTAGCATTCTATAATGCTAGATTTGATTTTAAAAATTATATGATTATGTACTCTAGATCTAGACTTAAGAGCTGAATTGGTAACTTACTTAAAATTTTGAGCTTATGGACTTCAAATTTGATAATATCAGGGCTTATTTTTGAGTCATTAAATGTGCGTTAAGTTATTATTGTGATATTCGTTGAATTCTGAAATAAATTCATTGACACCATGAAAGATTTGTTGTTTGACAAACAGCTTAATTGTACCCATAACTGATTATTTAATCATTAATAAACTATGTTTTGCAAGGAAAATAGGTACATCATGTGAATTTTGAAATCTAGCATTCTGTTTTTTGAGCTCCTATACCATTTAGCATTATGAAATTTAACATCTAGCATAATGAAATTTGAGATTATGGCAACACTGCTCACTGGCCCAAATCTTGTTGAGATCTCCTTCATTCATGCACCAAATTAGTCGCAGCCTTCCTGTACTACACCATGTGCCACTCCCACTGCGCCCTCAAGCTTCAAAATTCTAGCTGTTTCTGGTAGCTTTAATTCCAGTATTCCATTGTTGGGTGTACTTTCTTGACCAGTTAGGAATCAATTTAAATTTGGTTGAAACGTTGCTGGCTCATTTTGGAAAATTCTCATTCATGAGCCTTTACTTTGTGTCCTCAGCCTATTTTTCAGGATACGGTCTTGCTTGAACATTCAGTGTTATTGAAGCAAATCCCCCACCCTATAAGCGCTCATAAAGAAAAACTGTATAGTATTGACTATAATAGTCGGGGATAAAAGTTGTTTTTTTTTTATAAATCCACTCCAAAACAGGGTAGAAGACAAAAGATGGAAATAAGCAAAAATAAAACCAAAGAAATCCACATAACGAAAGCATCCAGAACCGGGACTACACAAGAAATAAAGAAAATAAAAAAAAATACACATTAGTTGGTACCTACTCCTAAGCTTTAAGAAGGACTATAAGGACCTCAAAAAGAAACAACAACAAAATAGAATAAACCAGAGTCTACTTGTGTTTATATAAGGAGATAGAATTATAATAGTACCTCTATGTGTTGTATCTCATTTGGTTTTGCTTTTTGCTCAAAACACAGAAACAAATATATTATCATTGTATGTATGTATATTAAGGGTAGATATAGGTACGACGACTATGGCAAAAGGACTATGAAAGTTTAATGTAAGCAACAAATAAAAGCACCGAGAAATGCATTAAATATTAAAGTAGGGAGGCACTTGAGTCCTTAAAACGTGGAAAACGCTAAAGATGGACTCCTGGAAAATTTATACAATAGATATAAGAGTATAGTACCTACCTCTACATAATATACAGATACACATACAAATATGCACATTCACCATTCCATTACCATTTAACAACCCAAGCAGGTAGAGGTAAAGGTAGATTGGATATAAGAGAATAATGGTGTAGCTCTTTGTAAGTTGGTAAAGGCATACATAGAGGTGATTCACCAGTAACAGGTCAAGTATCAAATGAGAATAAAATGAAAGGATACGCTATACGCATTGGAGTGCCTATTAAAAAAAATTCCACTCAAACGATGGGGAAGGGGGCAGGTGGGGTTTCTTGAATATAAATACAAATTTGTAAACAAAATACAAAAAAAAAAAAAACACACAGTTAGGTAGGTATACAAACATTTCTCTGAAAAAAAAAATATTAAAGCTGTTGGAAAAAATATTTAATTTAATTTAACGTCTGTTTAACTTTTATGCGGATAAAATCGGTCAAGGTTTTATTTATTTTTGTTTTTCATTTAAACTCAGGGGAATTTGTGGAAATTAAAAAGATAGCCTTTCATTAAGTCGCATGTTGCAGACAGAGTTGTATTAGTTGAAGCATATATAAAATGAGTTTGAAAAGAAAATAATGAAGACGAGGAGGAGAAGTGAATTTAATGATCAAGTTCATTCACTGGTTGCAGTAGACGAAGAAATTTAAAAATTTGATTAAATGTTGAGGCAACACTTCAATCATTTATTTGATACTTTTTCAGCTCTTACCGTTTTTTTTTCATAAAAGTTAATTATTCTAAAAGTGTTAAAAAAAAACCTTAAGAACTGAGTTTGAAAAAAATCAACCATATTAGGTCTGTTTCTTTACTTTTGTGATAAAGCTTGGGAAAAAGTTCGGGAAAAAGTTTGGGCATGAGCTTTTTGATGTTGTTGTTGTAATTTTTAACCAGAAATGAAAAGTAAAGAAACGCATTTGGGATGTTTCTGGTTTGTTGCGGTGTAAATTACCCATTCGACTTTATTGCTTGTAGGCTCAACGCAAACAAAATTATGCAATTTCAATTCTTAACATTTGCACTTATCATTTTGGGCTCTATTAAAAGATACCAGAAGAAATATTTTAATTTATATTTGACTCCATTGTATCATTTTGATTTAATTTATTTAAATTAAACCATTTTATATACACTACTTGACAAATTTAATTTAAAATTTTTCGATCAGCTGATTTCTTGTCTGACAAGCAAGAAAGTGCCGGAACTAAAATGTTCGGGTAGATTCTTGCTGAAGGGGAAATGAAAAAAAGTCAAAAGCTCTGGCATTTTCGTGTCAGAAAATAGTAAAGAAACACGTTTTGGGTAGATTTGGGTTACTTTGGGAACCCGCGGGCTGGTAAAAAAACAGACCTATTGTTTTTGAAATATGTACCTACATATGTGTAAAGTCTAAAAGAGACTGGAATATTTTTAAAATTTCCTGTGCACAAAACACTCTAAATTTTTTGGACCTTCTGTCATACTGTTTCAAGAAAATTGAAATTTAAAAGAGAAAAAGCTTAAAATTATGTATTGCAAAAAGTTTTTATCAGCTAGAGAACTCGGAGAGTTATTGATGAACCCGAGTTCTGACGAAAAAGACCAATTTAATTTGAATTCAGATGATAAAGAGGAGATTGATAATTAGGTATGTTCAGATTTTGGAAGATAAAAACTTGATCCCAAATGAATTAGCAGGTGAAATTTAGATTGAATGTACATTCGATGATTTGAATACTCCAGAAAAATATGACGGAAGTCAATGTTATGTCAAATGATTTGAACAGTCCATCAACATCTCAAAACATCGCTTCAACATCCAATAAAACATTAACATCTCTTCCATACGATATGCCAAAGTGGTCAAAAAGTCATCGAGCTAGCTGGCCACGTTTATCAAATGCACTCGATGCAGCATTGGTAAAATGCTGGAAGCTACACTTTATTTGCAAAAAAAAATGCTGAGGAAACAGAAATGACACAACTAGAATTTAGGATGTTTGTTGTAGACTCCTTGTTGCGATAGGAGTCAAATATTCAACATGTGCAACGAAGGGAATGAAACCCCAATGAAGTGGGTAGTTTCGATGACATCAAGCATACAGTCACCGAAAAGCGTCTTCGATGTCACAAGTGCTCCAGCCAAACCATTTTTTTTTTTGTTGCAAAAAATGTAACATCCTGCTGCATCCGAAATGCTTCGATGCATAACACACAAAAATCCAGTCCTTATAAGCATATTTTTATATAACGCATTCTTTCTTATTAATTTCTTCATGGTAACTATTAATTTATATTTATTACACTTTTCATAAAATACCCAAATAAATTTCATTCATGTTTTCTGTTGAAATAAAGGAGTTGATCTTGGAGAAAAGAACACTTGAAGAAAACGGCAAGCTACGAGATTTCCAGGTGATAAGGCAGTTTTTAACCATCTTAACAATGAACTAAAGAAAAGAATCTGTGAATTTAAAAGTGATTCCCTTAGTAGATTCCTGAATAGTGTGACGGAGGATGCTTCTACGGAATACTCCTTATGGAAAGCAGCTAAGCGCCTAAGAAGACCACAGGCACAAAACCCACCAGTCAAATCTTAAGATGGTAAATGGATCGGAAACCCAAAACAAAAGGCTGATCTCTTCGCTGAACATCTCGCAAATGTTTTTAAGCCATTTCCAGCAAGCACAGCTACAGATCCCTTACAGTTTGTTGATAGAAACGACGAATGTGAAATTCCTTTTGTCACGCTCAAAGAAGTAAGAAGTATGTGTCAACATAAGTTGTCTAGCAAAAAATCACCAGAGTACGATCTAATAACTGCTCAGGTTTTGAAAGAAATGTATTAAATAGCTGGCCTTCAAAAAACTCCAATTTATAATAAATGCATGCCTTAAACTAAGATATGTGCCACATCATTGGAAAATTGCAGAAGTCATTGTTATACCTAAACAAGGTAAGCCACCAACAGCAGTAACATCTTACAGACCTATATCGCTTATACCAATCATGGAAAAAGTTTCGAAAAACTGCTTCTGAAAAGACTAAGCAAAATAAAAGAAGAAAGAAGACTAATTCCGAGCCATTAGTTTGGATTTAGAAATAAACATTCCACGATAGACCAAGTGCATCGGATTACGGATTTGTGGAAAAGGCACTTGAAGAAAAACAAGAATGCTCGGCTATATTCTTAGATGTTGCTCAAGCCTTTGACAAGGTTTGGCACTTGGGACTTGAGTACAAACTGCATAGGGATCTTCCCAGGCAGTACTACGAAATACTGAAATCCTACTTTACGAACCGACTCTTTTCAGTACGGTACGACCAAAATTACTCGGAACTAAAGACAATTGAAGCCGGTGCACCACAAGGAAGTGTCCTAGGACCAACCCTGTATCTGTTATATACAAGGGATATTCCAGTGGACATCAACGCTATCATGGCCACCTTTGCTGATGATACTGCAATATTGGTGCCAGATAAATCCGTTACGAAGGCTACACAAAAACTGCAAAATGCAGTCGATAAAGTTAGTGATTGGACGCAAAAATGGCGAATCAAACTAAACGAAACAAAATCGACGCATATAAACTTTACAAACAAAAAAATAAACAATGTTCCTATTCTTATAAACAGTACAACAGTACCTTACTCCAATACTGCCAAATACTTTGGAATGACTTTGGATGCAAAGCTTAAATGGAAAGAGCACATCAAAAAGAAAAGAGACGAACTAAACTTGAAGTACAGAAAAATGTACTGGTTACTAGGAAAGAACTCTGACCTATCTATCCAGAACAAACTAATGTTATATAAGCAAGTACTGAAACCCGTTTGGACATATGGCATCCAACTATGGGGCTGTACAAAGAAAACAAATGCTGAACCCATCCAAAAATTCCAAAGCAAGGTCCTTCGCGGAATAATAAATGCCCCTTGGTATATAAGAAATAGCGATCTACATCGTGACCTTCAAATTGAAATGGTTACAGAAGTGGTTAAAAAACACGCTGTATCACACAATCAGCGACTGCAAAGTCATACCAACTCCGAAATGGAGACCGTCTTAAATGTACGAGACAATGTTCGGAGATTAAGAAGAACCAAGCTTCATGAGCTGATGGTCTAAAAACTATGGGAAAGTGTTGTAACTTAAACTTCCCACAGTGCGATTTATAAATTAAGAAAGAAAAATCATTTGTCGATCTTTCATAGATTGGTCCTGATTCACCGGTGGTTTTAGTGCGGTAAGAGTCCCACACTACTCGATACCGATTCTTACCGAGTGTCTTTTGAAGATTTCCATCGGATAGTAAAAAAAAAAATCATGTTCTATCTTAAAAAAATTTTGATACCCCTTTCCCCGAACGTTGCGAAAACGCAATGTGAATTTTACGGAAAACTAGATGCTTTTTAATTTTTTTTTGGGATTTCCTCTAATAAGACCAAAAATAAAAAGTGTGTGAAATTTCACGTTTCTAATTTAACTTGAATTGGTAGCCGTCTGAAATGGGTTAAGCCTTATTAGTCTTGTACAACGATACAAGGCTTATAAAAAATGATTTTAAACAAGAATCTCGGGCTTGGATTAAGAATTTTCGAGCCATACAGACTTTTGTCAATGAATCGGCTTGATTTGACACCGATATTCTGAATTTTAGCTCACTTTTCTTCTGAGTATACTCATTTTTTCTTGTGTAAGAAAATTTTTTCGCATCGAGACTTAATCGATATCAGAACTTTAATGTGAATCTGGCTAAATGATAAAAAAAACTCTGTAACTTAAGAATTAACTTGAAGAATTAAAAAAAAACAATTCTAACCACATATCTCCTACAAATTTATCGACTAAGATGAAAAATATCTTCTTTAGTTAATATTATTCTGAAACTCAATTTAATTCAAATCTGAAACAACAGATAAAAACAAAAATAATTGCAAATTGCTGCAAAAAAGGGGTTTTGAATGTAAAAAAATGCTTAAAATAAATAATCATGTTTGAAGCGCATGAGCCCTAATTTTCTTATTTAAAATTGAAAGCGGGTCAAAATTCGGGTTTTCAAATTTATCTTTTTAAAATTCAGTTTTTTTTTCATAAAATTTTATTTTTAAATTTCTGTTCTTATGATTTGTCTTCAAAAAATCTTCTATTCCTTTAAAAATATGAGCAGTAAAATACTCAGCCCTTGATCTACGATTTTTCCGAACCAGGACAAAAACTTGAATTTGTTTTTGAGATTAATAAAAAAAATGGCATATACATAGGTACTTGGTTTATTTTTTTGTAACTGGAAGATAAAAAGTTTTTAATGATTTGCATTCTATACAATACAAACACAAAGCCGCAGCCAGAGGGATATTACAGGGTTTAATCTCCAACCTTGAACATTTTTAGAGTTGTAAATCATATATTTTCGGTTCAGTAGAAGAAATATGTATTCGAATTTCTGCGATGGTAGCTAATTGTGTTCAAAACTTTCAGAACTTACTACTAAGCTCGCGTAGTATACAATTTTTATTGAATATAGTAAGGAACCTCTACCCTGATGATTTATTAAGTCAGCTTAAAATGAGATTCGATAACTATAAGTCAAACTTTCTTCCTTGTGCGTTCTGATTTCCTCAGTTTTGTTAGCCAAAAATAAACAAATATTTAACGAATACAAAAATTTGATGTCTACAAAAAATTTGGAATGTATTCATATTTTAAAATCTGAATTCATGCTTAAGAAGGCAAATTTTGTTTAAAAAAGCACACCAGAAAGAACTGTTTTGACCAGGGGTATGTCTTAAACATGGCTAAGAAATTTTACCGTCGAAGAAAGACTTACAGGTTTAGCGTAAAGGTCAATAAAACTTATTCACTTTATTTAAACTCTCCACTTATTTACTTTACAAAATAAAACACTTTACTTTTACAACCGCACTTACTTCTTAGCTTTCCATAAATTTCCCTTTCTAAAGCTTTCAATTTGACGTTTAGTATTGGAAGTTCGAAAGCTCACCAAAGCTCTCCGTAGGTTGGTTTGTGTTATGTCTGATCCCGAATTCGGTGTTTCTTTTATTCGAGAGTGGTTATAGTTCATTCGAGAGTCGTTATATTACAAATGTGAGAGCCGTTACAATATATATATCGTTTTCGATTGGATGTTTTGAGTACTCCTTTTCTACTCCTTTTTCACTCCGACTACTTCAATTTTTCCAAAAGCAATAGGAATGAAACAGAAAGCAAAACCAAGCGAAAACGGCATTACATTCATGACAACCTGTTGGTTGTTTGAAATGTTTTGTATTTTATATGATAAAATGAGAGAAAAAACTGCTAAAGGCTGACTGAAAATGTAATTTGAAATTCCCCTGCCGCATCTCATTCCATTTCATTAAGTGTCGGCAATTCTCAATTTTGTTTGGCACATGAATTTGGCACCCCTGGAGGCTACCACCCGGTACAGCACCATAGGTGATTCCGCCCCTGTCTTTTCTATTTTCGCAAAAAAAAACAATATTTTATTAACAGAAATTAACAAAAAAAAATAAAATATTTCATCTCGGTTAACAAATAATGATGGCGTGCTGAATAAAACCCTTAACTATAATTTTTTTTTCAATTTAAATATTTGATTTTCTTTTCAGCAAATTAGCCGTAGACTTTAATGGGACCTTATAAAAATTTGTATTTAGATTTATTTTTTTTTAAATATGTAACTCCTGGGTAACACATTTCTATTCCACAGGCTATGGTTTTGGGACGCGAATAAGTAAAAATTATTCCAAAAATAATTTTTGGTGTTGAATTCATATCTGCCATCCGTTTTCTGCCTGCAAAAAAGAAGGAGTTTCGAAATAATCCCTATAGAAAATAGAATCAAAATCCCCAAGTTAAAATCCCCAAAATCGAAGTTTCCAAATGTTAGATCCTTAAAACCAAATTATCCAAACATACAAAATCTCCATATTTCGAGTATATCTAAGAAATATATTGACATGCATCAAAATCATTTGTTAGCAGGGGTGTGCATGCTACGTGTGGTAGGGAGGGGCACTAACCCCGTGCCCCCCTTGATCAAGACAATTTCATACATTTCTATAGATTGTCTTCTTTTTAGTAACTCTCAAATAACAAGAGTTCAATAATACTAGTGGTTCTTATTTTTAAAAAAGTCATTTGTAGAAGACTTGGATTATACATACATAAATAGTTAGTAAGTACAAATGTCGTATGTACCTATATGTATATAATGGAAATCTCCATTGTTATCATCACGTCGTAATGAAAGAGTCGTTGGGTGTTTGAGAATTTTTGTTTGGGGATTTCGGTGTTGGGGTTTTTGGTTTTGGGGATTAAGAATTTAAAATGTATGGCTTCGACATTTTAATTTAGGATATTTTTCAATTCGAGGAAATTAAAAAGTTTGGGATATTCATGCTTCAATATTTTTTGAGTCTCCGGTCTCATGTTGGTCAAATGTAAAACATCCTCAAATCCAAAAATTGTTTCGTTCTGATTGGTTAAAAATTCAAATTTCTCAAAATAAAAATTATGGGAGTATCTTGTTTTCATAAGAATATAAATCCATTATGATTTTCTTCGTTTGTAATGTAAATATGCAACCCAATACATTTCATTATTTCATTAAAATTATTAAATCCCTTCAGTACCTTACATTGTTTTCTTCAAATAGATATATAAAAGTATTTTTGCATAAAAAGAACTCTAATGAACAAAACACTCCATATAGATATTAGATTTATGTTTCCATAAAATGGTTCGTTTACATCCAAAACGAACTCAAAGTTCCATAAGAAAAGATTTCCCAACTTTATTTGCTTCACTTACCTCTTTTCTGCATTTATTCACAACACAGTAAAAGGAAAACAAAACTTGATGGAAAATCCTTTTCTAAATAAACATCATCTCCTATTAATATCCTCTACTCTTGTAAAGTATTATATCCTCAGATTGCCATCATACACATACAAACACAGACAACTTTATAACAATCGCAACCAAATTTGTATAAAACACATGTAAACGCTATGCGCTACACGATACCTTTAGAAAAACACCTTTCATTGGTATTGTAGAAAATAGTGAAACAATGATTCGACAGCTCCTTAAACAAAAAAAAAAAAAAGCAACACTCCTTCACTTCACAGTAAAAGTGCATTCGATTGGAATCCTTTTACATATAAATTGAAAGAAAATTCCTTGTTCTCGATGTTGAAAAGCTTGTCAAGAAAATAAGATACGAAAACATTGAAATTTGAATGAAAGGATGAAAAGGATAGAATACACAATTTATATTTATGTACATTTAACATCCTGTGGAACTCATAGTTGTGTCTTGTTTGTTATGGCAAAAACAATAGAAGAATAGCGTTGTTATATGGCAGCATGGAGTGGTACAGCGGAAAAGATGAACGTTTCCACCTTCTGACTTCTTGCAGGAGGTGTGCAATGCATCAGGTCTTATATACAAATGTAGTAAACTATTGAAATGCAAAAAAAATCTATAAAAGTTTATACACAGGTAGTTAAATCGAGAAACTATTTAGCTTTATGCATCCGTTTGCAAGAAGATATTCCAGATTTTCGGTTCTGGTTTACAAATTGAATAAATTCCGAATACAAGAAAAAAGATGCATTTGCCTTATTTAACTTTGAAGGAAGAAATTTGTAAATTCAATTCATTTCAATTCAATTTAATTCAATTCAATTCAATTCAATTCAATTCAATTCAATTCAATTCAATTCAACCAACATTTCATTTCATAACTTAGCATCATCGCATATTTTGAAATATTTAACTGGCGAACAAAAGCGTACTTGCCCCCACTCCAACGCTTTTAACGTTTTGGTACCTGTTTAAGCTTCTACAATTGAAAGATTTTGAATTTTAAAGAGTTTTCAGGGATCTTAACTGAATAAAATGAGAATGCAAATGTTTACCATATCCGATGATGGTTTTATGCAATTAGCTGTTTACTTCCTTTGATCATAAAAATTAATGGGATAGGCTCGTTTCTTGCGCTCATGGCCAATTAAAAATGTTTCTTCTTCAATTTGGTAAACTGCCCTTTCTCTGTTTTGTTTTTCCTACAAAAAATTAAATTAATTCGTTCCGGCAGTGTATCCTTTAAAAAAGTGATTCAAAGACGACAAATAAAATTTGACTTAAACGTATAAGTGGATCCGTTAAAAATCATCAATCCGCCTATAAAGTCATTAACGACATTTAATTGCAAAATGTCATTTAAAAAAGCCAAAGCATAGCATCCGCATATTCACCCTTCGCAAAGTGGTTCCGCAGTCCTTGGCAGAAAAATAAGCCCAAATCAAAAGCCCATCACAAATTTATGACCTGTGAATTCATGACCCAGAGTCATAAAAACCAATAATCCTCCGTAATGGTTGATGGTGAGATTGAATACTTTTTATGTTTTTCTTGTGCTGTTGTATTGGTGCTCTGTTTCGCATATCACATAACTGAACATTAAAATCCCTTTTATATAGCCAAACAACCTCCACTCCTCGTCTTTTATTCATCAGATGCGAATGCGATAAAATTGAAGGGCCACCATAAAAAATATGCCTATTAGCCCCCTCCCCCAACCATTCCAATACTTTGACATTGACGAATCACACGAAATGCAAAACTATAATATTTTCTTAATATTTTTATTTTTTTTTCTCGATTTCAAGTAGTCAGGGCACGTTTTCGATTTGGTTTTCAGTGAATTAGTTATATGGCTTTTGCCAAGTAATTGGACCAATCTCCATTACCGCATCAGCAGCGTGGGCAATATATTTTGTATCTTATACGAGGAATCCATCTTCATCTTCGAATCATGTCCGGCTTGTTCGGCAATTTGTAGAACAAAAAAAAAAGAAAACTAAAAGTCTGAATAGTAAAATACATAGTTGTTTGTTGGATAAGCCCAAAAGACGTTGAACTTTTTTGTAACATTTTAATAATTCATTTTTTTTTTACTCAATATATGTTTGGTAATCCAAGTGGAAATTGGATGAATGCACTTAGCGGAATTAATTAGGTTATGTATGAAAATGTTAGGGATTTGTATTTATAAATATTTATAATTCAACTACACATTCGAAAATGTTACGAGACGTGACTTTTATTTAAAAAATAAATTAAAATGCGGGCATAGAAAATAAACTACTTATCAACTGCAAGAAATAAAATGTTTTGAACAGTTGGATGAATTTCAAATTTTAATAAATCCTTTTGCAGTTCCAAAACAACAATAATTTCTAAGCTCTTTTGTCTTGAAGAGACAAAATAATTGAATTGAAAAATAATTTTAGAATAATAAGTCTCTAAAAAAAAACATCTTTAGAAAAACTTTCATAAATAGGTACGCAAAATGTGTGTGTTTTATAGACATTCATTTTATTTTTGTAAATTTTGTGCATTAAATAGATTTGTTAAATGGAACAACTGAAATTTATTAAAGTAGTCTTACTAAGTTCTCCTAAGGTTTCCGAGCAAGTTTTTGCAGCCAGAGAGTGTAAAGAAAAGAAGAGGCTTCTGGCATGAAGGACCTTCAGGCTTCTTAAGGGAATCATTTCAGTGGCTGGTGCAGAGAAACTTAAAGCTCTATAAGAAGAATCATAATAAGAACCTATTACACCATAAAGTTCACAAATAAAAATATGAAACTTTTGAAAGAGTTTTTGAATTTAATCTTTAATGGCTTTTATGAACTTTTCATTGATAGCCCAGAGACTAAGGAATTATTTGAGTGAAATGACTTCAAATGTAAGAAAAAATTGTTAGTTTTCAACAAAATCATTTGAATATTTTGGTATTGATCTATTTGTGGCTTTGCGTTATAGCTAAACGTACATAGACAAGTAATAAATCAAACAGACTGGAGAGCTTTTTTTTGACGTCTTACTGAACAGAATGGAGATGGAGCTGCAACTGAAATAGCTGTAAAAATGTTGCATACACACAAATCCAATGATACGAAGAGAACACGACGCAGCTGCAGATGGAGCTGCTGATGCAGCTGGCCACGTTGGCCAACTTTTAACTTTTGCATGCTGCTTTTTTGACGATTCAAAATTGTGAGTGCACTCGGGTGTTTACATGGGGGTTAAATAGAGTTTCAAACTCTTTTCAATCTCTGATGAAGTTATAAAATAATTTTAGTTTCCATTTCATCAATATCCATTTTTATTTTTGTGTTGAATTAAATTCGCAAAACTGACTTCAAATGCCAAAAATGTCAGAAAGCTGTAAAGTAAAGTAAAAGTAAAAAATTCACGTACAGCTGTTTTTGACAGCTATATCAGTTGCAGCTGCAGCTCTAGTGGCAGCACTTTATTCTGGTCAGGCAGTTATGCTTTACCTTAAAAGTACCCTAAATTCGGGAGAGGTAAAATTCAGTTTTGTCTCGTTTCTATAAAATCAATAAAAAAAAAAAAAAAAAAAAAAAAAAATGAAGCTACAAATTGTAGCTTATGTAACTCTACACAAAAATCATACAATCAAAAGATTTCGATAAAAACGTACAAGAACTTCATGTCATTGCAAAATTAGTCAAAAAATTTACTTCATAAAATTTTAACCAAACAAATATTTTGACATTTTTTTTCAAAAAGTAAACAGAGTTTGAGAAAAAACAAGCACTAACTTAATAATAAGAACTTTGTTACTAAAAACCAAGTTAAATTACATGTACGGAAGATTTTCGCAAAATAGAATTTGGACGAATAAAAGACTGCTTGACATATTTTGTACCATTATAAATACATACGTAATTAGACCTTATCTCATTAAAATCTCTGTTCCCTCTTCTGTTTTAAAGGGAACGGTTCATTATTCTGTATTCCAAAATTCTGTATATGAATTCAAAATTCTGTATGAACATAAGTCTGTATTCCATTATTCTACTTTTTATTATTTTGTATTCTAAAATTCTGTTTATCCAGAATTCTGTATTTCAGAATTCTGTAAATGCCAAACTCTGTAAGTATCTCAGTTTCTAAAATTCTGTAAATCTAAAATTACAATATTTCTTCAATGTAAGCTTAGATTTTCCTCCTCAGAAATATATATTTGGATCAGATTTGGGAAATAATGATTACTTTTTGTAATTTATTTCAACTTCCATTCAATTACATGTAATTAGTAATTTAACTTTTTCAGTTACAATTACACTTAATTGTAGTTGAAAAATACATACATTTCCATTACTTGTATTTGTAATTGAAAAAAACTTTACTTACAAATTACATGTAATTGGAAATAATAATTGGTTTTTAGAAGTAATTGCAGGAAAGCACTGTGCTTATTACATTTAAGGTAATTGATTACTTGGATGGTAATTAGTTACACGTTTTTATTATTTAATCATTAAAATAAAAATAATATAAATAGGCAAAAACGCAACGAGAAATTTGCCCATTTTATTATTATTTATTTAGTTGTGTTCAAATGGAGAATATTTAAAAGACTACACTAAATTAAGAACCTGATAAAAGTGAATAAAATATATATGTATGTTAATGAGTTTTAAAACATCACACACAGATTTAACACTACTGGGAACTATTTGTGTAATTTCACGAAAAATTTGATCAATAAAAACAAGTACTTAATTATATTTTGTGTAATGATTACTGAAAAAAGTAATCGTTAAATATTTTTTGATGATTACTTTTGTTTTCAATTACATTAATGTAATTGAATTACAAGTAATTGATAGTTTTCAATTACATGTAATTAGTTAACGTAATCGAAAAAGTGTTCGGAGAACTTGAACTTTTTTCTTATCATTACTCCCAACTCTGATTTGGATGATAGTTTTCTGATTTCTTAGTTCCAGTTGCACAAATGCGGTTCAAAGTTTAATTTTAATTGTAATTTTTACTGACTGATTTGGAGTCATTACTGAGGATTAACTACGGTTCAAGGTTCAAGTATGTATTAGTAGCCAACTTATTTGTTGAACCTCAGTTAATTCGACATAGTCGGTGAGTAAAAATTCCTGAAACACGGAATAAATATTTGTTCAACTTGCCCTTGGTAAGCTTATTGAGGATAAATCAAATTAATAATTGTTTTTTATAGTTTTGCTTTTTTTATTATCAAAGTAATTTTTCTTATATCGTTTACAGAATTTTGAAATACAGAATTTTCGAATTATGACCCCAACTCTATTTTACAGTGAAGTAAGAGGTGAGGTGTGTTTTTTTTTTTTTGATGATAAAGATTTCAAAATCTTTTTCTTTTGAAGTAAAAATTTTGTATTCTTTTTTTTTTAATTTTATTTCTTATTTTATTTTAATTTCAAGTTTCGATCAACTTTGAATTTTGTCACTAAAAATACAAGAAGTCATCATAACAACGTTTATGTCATCATAGCAACTTTTTTGTCATTCCAAATAATAGAATGTGACATAAAAAACGGGTTCTGGGATTTTGGGATCTCATAAATTTGAAATTTGAAAAGTAAAATCCTATCTAATTGATCATTAATTGGTCAGAAAAGGTTAAATAGCCCTAGAAATTGGTCAGCCCTAGATAGCTTATAATCAAGGCTTAAAGTTTCTCAATGTCATGCAAGGTTAAGCGTCCCTTATTTTTAGGAAATTTTCAAAAAATTAATACCATCCGAAAGATTTCTATATCGTGATAGAAGGTCAACGATTTTCAGTCAGGTCAGCCATAGTTTTTTTCCTATGAATATTTAATATTCGTTTCAAGGTTACAAGAAAAGCTGTTAGCACCTGATTTGGGTCATATAAAAATAAGAAGAACTTGTTTTTGACCTGCAGGCTCAATGACAAAATTCAGTAAAAAACTTAGGATATTTTTTAGTATGTCACTTGAAAGGTCACTTCTCGGTCATAAAAGGTCAGCTTTTTTCAGTAATTGGCTACCCATACCCAGAGCCCAATTTTTGCCCACAGTTTACAAATCCTCACCTTCTCCCTATTGCTTGGCATGAAGCTTAGTGCAGATTTTTAAAACAAGGATTCTACTAAAACAGGCATACGTATTTATGTTAGTATCTAATAGGTGTACGCGTCATCAGAATTTATCAGATTTTCCAAAAATAGTAAGGAGATTTCTTTGATTAATTTCGCAAATGACAATGAAGTAAAGGTCCTTGTGCGACAGTCTTCTTGGTGGAATTTACCTTAACCTTAACCTAACTCATTACATTTTATTATTCTTAATAGCTTTTTTCCAATCTTTGAATATTTTCACCCATAATCTATCTACACATATTTATATGAAAATCTGTTGAGTAAAGCTGTACAAAATGGGTGTTTTTTTTTTTATTTTAACTTAAAATTTATATTCCAAAAAGGACCCATCCTTCATAATTATTCACTTCCCTTTCTATTCGAATTATTGCAGGATGAATACGGGTATAAAAGGATTTCATGCTAGTAATATTGTTATAATATATTAAAATACCTACCTACATACATACTTTGATCTAAAACAAACTGAAACTGATTATAATTAACCAAGAGTCAACAAAACATCATTATGGACTATATTATATCAAGGATTAAAAATAGAGTGCTTTGGCTTGCACTTATGTTAATTGGAGTCCTAAATGGTAATTTTCTTGCCCCACATGAAAATGTTAATCGCCGCCATATATTTCCCATGCAAACCTCATAATTTGTTTGTACAAAGCCATAATGTAGTTTTAAATTGCATACATGAAAGGAAAAAATTTGAATAAACGGTCTTGAAATTTGCACCAAATCATTATTTATAAACTCGCACCCAAGCAGTTTGCATATAAAATGAGATGAGCTAAAGGTAAACAAGTGTTGTGTACTTTAAAGTAAAAGGAATACAAAAAAAAAAAAATAAAAGAATCTGGAAAATCTGTGCTGGAATATTATTCTTCTTTTTTTTTCTAAAGTGCCAACGTGTTGTAGGCTTAACTTTGAAAAAGGTTGGCATAATAGCAACACGCCCTCAAGTTGCTTTCAGCTTATGCGATACTTGAGAAACCTTACGAGATAATTGCAGGTTTTAACGACATACACGCGGCTACCATGGGAAACCCATAACTCAGCCTCCCACCACTGCTGTCCCGATTTTTTAGACGAACGAAGAGTTCTTCGTTCTATGTGACAACGAAATGATGACGAGGACAACCCAGAGAACTTGTACCGCAGCATGAGCACCCTTCGCATTTAGATGGTTTTTGATGGAATGTCACTCTGGTACATTAGCATAATACATTTCTGATGTCTGCTCAGTCATGGAGGTAGAGCAACATCTCATCATCCAAGATGACAAGTCTCCTCGTATCCGAGCTTTGTTTGACATGAGATTTGGTCGCAAGTTTGTTGTTGGTAGTAACCCAAAAAACACTCACCTGCCCAGCCTGTACCTTTGCTTAATAGCCCTACTGTGCCTATGTATTTGTAAACGTTAGCGGGAATCATCCGTATTCATGTTGTGAATGTAGATGGATGGAAAATATTATTTAATACAAATTTTGCAACAAATAAAAAATGCATAAATACACAAATAGACTGTTTAGGCCACCTTTGCCGGATGCGACTCCTATACGACCTACGGAATTTCCTTGGTAACCTATATTCTCAATTCAGATTGACACACACCTACGTCGGCATCGTCGGCCAGAGATGCAAGCTTCAAGGTACTTTTGGCAGTTGCGTTTATGCCAAAATTTTGTGTTGTTGCCAGAAGAGAATCTAAAGAATCTTTTTGTACGAATACGTTTCTACGCTCTAACGACGACTATGACGATGATGTTTTGAAAGCTTCTTTCACACATAATATGCATGCTCACGATGAGTATAACGACAACCGATGAAAATACGACATACGGACGGGAAACTCTTGATGCTAAAGTGCTGAAAACACACCAAACATGTTATGAATTTCAATTTAATCAAAAGAGAAAATTTGGTGGGGTTTTTCTGAGCAGAGTGACCAGCTTGAGATAATAATTTTCGAGATTTTGGATATTTTTTTTTCATATATCGTTGAGTAGAGAAAATTCATATTAGAGTGTATTTAGGTTCTTATAGGATATCCTTTCAGGGCTGCAGTTATGGAAATTGGGATAGAAGTATTTCAAAAGATTGAAGGGGAGAATTTCGTGTTTGTACGGAGAACATAAAAAAGAAAGTGTTAAAAATATAACTTTTAAAATTTGTTTTTAAATTTGTTTTTCATTTCAATTGCTCATAGATATGTATGGTATGTAATGCACATTAGGGTGCTTCTTATAAAGGTCATTGTTGAATTTAAGTTGGAGCGTCCCCTCTTTTTTCTTCAAAATAAATACAAAAGAAAACCCAGCCCCCAAGACGAAAGAAGTCTTATAAAATGTAATATATTTAGTAAAATTTTGAATTTTTATAATCTTGGTACTTGGTAGTAATCAGGACCGTTCCTAGTGCTTAGAAAACCTGGGGAAAGCTCAAAGAAGCCACTCTTTTCGCTACAAATAATACAGAATTAATACAAAAAATCGAATATTAAATCGTATTACTTCCATTGTCTTTAAACCGAATCAAAACATATTTAAGTATTTGGTTACCTACGAATGACCGACAAAAAAAGTGAATTTAACCAGTTGAAATGTCGGTTTTTATTGACCTTTTTGGTTACTAATTCATAAAATGTTTACCTTCTAACTTAGACAAAAAGTAAGTGCCTCGAAAAAAAGTTGAAAAAAGCATCGATATAAATCAACATTTTAACAATACGACATTTTTTCTGTCGTTTATTCCAACGTAACTTAAAATAAAACGCTCTGCCTGGAATGATTGCACGGAATCAGCAAAAACTTAAATCATTCTAACTTTTTGTTAGAATTCATTCAGTTCTTGTCTAACTTTATAACACATAAATTTAATAGTTATTTGGTGCTATCGAAATACATTTTCTTCCAAACTTCTTATTTGATAGATGACAATCCAAAGACAGTAAAGCGCGATTTTAAAACATCATTCCCTACACTATCACAATATCGGTCATTTTCGAAAACGGTAAGTCAAAGTCAATTTTATCGTCAAATGATCGCCGTTTTTTGAAGCAGATATTGTGCCATGACAAGCAGTATGTTACCGTCCTGTTTGCAGAAAATTTGTTTGATTGACGTAAATGCATTTGGCGATTACAAACATGCTCTCTAGCTTTTCCATATTCATCCAGCTCGATTTTTGTACTGCCCAGTTGCACCGTAGACGATGATTTCGTGACTTTAGCAAACTTTATTATTGAACACAATGCTAACGATCAGTTCACAAATAGATGGTATTAGGTGTGTTACACACTGAATTTCAAAAAGTTTCAGACCGCCGGATTAAGTGCGAATCCGTTTGACAAATGAAATATTGTACTGGCCCTCACTAAATTTGGGGGTTTGAAACTGTTTTGAACCGGTTTAAAAAAAAATAAGGATCAGAGGTATTATATTCCAGAGGTTATAAAAAATGGAATTAAGAATAATTGTCAGAAATTAAAAATGGCTGTGAACGTGAGGGAAAAATACATGCAAGCACAACAACAAATATATTGACTGAACAAAAGTAAAAATTCGAATGATATTACCTTAAGTGTACTGGTGATGCTATAACGCAGTAAAATTTTGTTTTTCGAACAGATGACTAGCAGTTTGCGTTTAAGAATATTCTGCAAACAAATTTTTGAGGCAGATGACGTATTAGAAATTCTCCATGACTTTCAAAATATCGACTTTTGAAATTCTGTCTATTTTTGTTCAATCGGTCTTTAAAAAACTAGACATTTTTGGTGCAGAGATTATAAAAATCGACATCATCAACATATCGTACCCAAATCCATTTCAGTTTTTAGTTAAAATATAATAGCAATAACAATTTCTCAATTTTTTCTACGTAAGCTCACCTCGTGTCAGCCTTCACGACATGCCTTTCATGGAACGTGGTGAGCCATTCGCAGGGTGGCGCCCATCACAGCATGGTGCCTCGGGCGATTGCCTCCTTGCCCCACCCCTAGGTACGGCTCTGGTAGTAGTGGAAAGAAAAATTAAAATTTCGATACAACTGTATTATTATATGAATTCATCTAAGATTCGGTACAAAATTCATTGAAATCTAAAGCGAATATTTCCTCAATTTTAGACGGCTCAGAAGCTTAAAAGATAAGACCAAAATGTCTTATAATTCGGATTATATTTATGTATCTTTTGTAATATTGACTTTCTTGAAATAATTGTTGCCTTCAGTTTTCAATGAATGAATATAAATTTTTAAACAAGAAACAATTTTTTTCATTTTATAAAAAAATTAAAATACACTGTTAAAGTCACAAAACGAATAAGTCATTCTTTAAGAATACGAAAAATAAATCAAAATTTTTCTGAGAATATTCAAGTGTGCCTAGTGACTACCTATACGAGTTATAAAAAAAACTTTCTTAGCACTTTTTTTCCAGCAAAATTTTTAATTATTTAAAAATAAATTAACTTATAAATACTCGTACCAGCGCAAACCTTGTGTCTTATAAAAATCATAGCCAATCCATATTATCTTTGAACATGACACAGGTAGACCGAAGATAATTTTTTAAAAAAAATTTTTTTATTTAGAAAACCCATAGAACAATTTAACTTCTATAAGGTTTTATACAAGCTTTTTTCAGACTGCTATAGAAATAGTAAAAGGCCTTATGCAAGTCATTTTGACGCATTTACCCAAGCTAATTTACTGCCATAAGACTTTTGTTGACAGGTCTTATAGCAGAAAATAGGTTTTCACGAACTGCTATTAGCTTGGCTGAACAAGCTATAGCTTGCCTTGGATGTTTATATAAGGCCTTACGAAAGCCATTTTGACAGCTATTGCCAATTGCTTGCCTTGGATGTTTTAATAAGGCCTTACCAACACCATTTAATGACAGCTATTGTCAATAGCTTACCTTAGATGTTTATATAAGGCCTTACCCAAACTTATTTTGCATAAGCAATCCATCGAAAGAAAAAAATTTTTAGTAAAGCTGGTTCTGAAATAAAAAAAATTATATTTTTTTTATCGATTTTTTATTTTATTTTTCTGATGTTGTATTTTTATTGCATTTTATTTTATTGTACTCTTTTTCTCCTCAGTCAGCTTCTGAAACCTTTTTTTCTGTATTCTGTAATGATCAAATGTTAGTTTAGTTATAAAAACTAGAAACGTTTTTTTTACCTGGGATTTGATTTCGATTTCTTCCTCGTACCAGTCTACCACTCTACCACTATACCAATTTGCTGTTGAGGAAAACATAATCAAAAGTGGATAAGTTGATATCATATACTTCACGTTCACGGAGAGGGAACAGTCAATAACTGTGCGCATCTAATATTTGTTCTATGTTTTTCTAAACTTCTTGAATGCTCTATGGCTGTTTTAAGAATTGATTCTCTGCTTTTTCTCACTTGTCTTTGGTAGGTTCCAGATCTTTTACATTTTTGACATGAGTTGATCATTTTTAGGTTTTGCTTAAAAGTTCAATGTTACTGTAAGCACTTTTTTTTTGTTTTACGATGTTCAGTAATAAGAACCTACCGTTCGTATTTATTTTAATCTGATTTTTTTTGTAAGCACAATATTTTCTCAGACACAATTGTTGATCTTCACTGATTATTTTAATTTTTATAAGGCCTTCACAAACAAGCCTTATACAATTTGTTTGAAATGATTTGTCGTGGAGAGCCTTATAGCAGCTATTATTTTAAACATTCTCAGTAAACAACTTTGGAAGGCCTTATACAAGCCATTTATAACTTACATTTAGAAGCCTTGTATAGAGCTTGTGTAACTCATATTTTAAGGCCTTATTGCAGCTATTTGCTTAAATTTAAGGTGGAAAATTCCTGGCTTGCTCAAGATTGCCTTAAACAAGCTCTATACAAGCTATATCTTTCCAAATTCGAAAAATTTTTCCTTATGCAAGCTAAATTGTTAGTAGGGAAGGCCCTTGCAATTTTTACTGGTAAATTCAAGGAATTCCTGATAAAAATATTCTGATATATTTAGCAAATCTTAATTCTTCTATTTACTTTTAAACAATTGAAGTACAAAAATTATTACTAAAAGCATAAGACTGACAACCCCTTTGAAAGTTTTAATTCATGTACATTCTCAAAACAAAAATAAATGGCACCATATAATTTTTTTTTGCAATTTTACAAAATCTTATTTCTCTCGAAAAAGGCTTCACAACTTTTCTGAAAAAAAATTCAATAAATTTTTTTTGGTAAAAGCTATCTTTGGCCGGGAAACCATTTAAAAAAAAGTGGTTCTAAATGGTTGGTACCTCTGAAGCAACCATTTTATTGTTTTCGATTTTCTTCAAAACTGTACTTCAGATTTCAATAGTCTTTTATAAGGAATCTTTAGTGGTGTATAAAAAATTTATTGCATCAAAATTTTTCAAAAAATATTTTTTTTGGATTATTAAAAAATTTTCAAATATATTTTTTTGAAAATCAAATATTTTGAAAACTATATGATAGATTTTTATAAAACTCTGTATTTAAAGCTTTTAAACACTGTTTTTTAAGAAAAAATTACTTTTATGTAAAAGTAACAGTACTTTCCATAAAAATGTTAAAAACCGTTTAGAAAAATATTTTTTTCCTTTAAAATGGCTCCTACGGTTCTTATCAAACTTTTTCTGTAAGCTTATATGAGTTTAATAAAACCAGGGCCTAGTGACTTATAATTCTCAACCGTCCCTATATGCGTGTTTTTGGCAGGAGTGGAGGGGATCTACAATTTTTTGCCTAGTCTGAACGGCTTGATGGGAAGCACTTATTCATGACAAGGATTCGTTAATTTCTCGCAAGAGGCAGTACCTCGGGAAAAACATTCAGTTTTTTAGGTGGCAGCGGCTATAGATTTCCCTGACCATTTATTGTTTGTTTGGTTTTTATTTGTGTTGAAATATCTATGGATTATTTAAGTTAAGGTTTATTTCGTCTCAAATTACTCATATAGATGCAAATAACTTAGAAAGAGATTTGGGTGGTCACACCAATTTTCATTTTCATCATGATGTCCCCGAGTAAGAAGCATCTTCTCCAAAGATGGAGTTTAATATTTGCCCTCATCATCATCAGCTGCAAAAGGAATGGCATTGGAATCGCTTTGTTATTATCATTCAAATACCCCCTCTCCCACATCCCAACGCCATCGCATATATAAGTACTCGCTGATCGACTGATATGAACCGAACACAATGGAATTCTTGTTTTTCCTCGAAGCGAAACCGTTGTGCATTCCATTCCGGCATTTAGTTCATTGAGTATTATATGGTTATGAAGCGACAAACATTTTTGGCTCTAGGACTTCAGCTTTGGATGGTAGACTAGTGATGCCTAGACACTTATCTCTTGAAGGCTTTGAAAATGCTTCTCATGTTATTGTATTGTATAGGTGCGCTCTATACTAAACTAGGTGGTGCAGACAATAACGACCATGACGAAGACTACGGCGGCAGGCGTTGAATATGATGATATACCAACCAACATGCGTAAGGATCTCTCCTTTTCCTCATCTTCTTCCTCCAAACAACCAACCCAAATAAATTTTATGAACAAACATTTATAACTGCTGCTGTTCCCCCATCATTTTTGTGCGCTTATAACACAGTACGTGTGGAACCGCTTTAGATCCTGCAGTTTGAATAATTTTATGTATTTGTATAAAAGTGCATGCGGCACAAGGACAAATGATTCTCGCGTTCATCATCATGTGGCACCGCATTCGTGCACTGGCATTTACCAACTCTTCATCGTCTGCGTCGTCGTCGTTGTCGTCGTCGGTCGTCAGTCAGAAACTCGGAACCAGAACCATTCCTCAATATTCTCTCCCACTTTTCTTTTTAAATGCTCGGGCTGCGTCAACGTCAAAAACGTTGATGTTAACGGTGAGGATATGAAAAGGATTTAGCTGGGTTTTGCTATGCGGTGCGAGTTCTAGAATTTTTGGGGTGGTGCAAGAGGAGAAACAGAAAATCTGTGTCATAGAGCAAGTATGTAGATTTTATTGATTTACCTTTTTCCCCAAAGTTGTGGCACTGGCTGGCTGGATGTTTGGAGAAGCATATCAGAGTACTCACCAGTTTGGGTAGTCAAAGGACGACACAGTTTAAGACACTTTAACAAAGATTTTTTCATATAGTTACAGAAATGATGGAGATACACTTGAAAAAAAACATAATTAACTTCTTTTAAGACTTAATGATACATTTTTAAAAACTTCTTTTTGCTTGGAATTTTTTGTATTAATTATTTAAAATTTCATGAAAATAAAATGTCATGCTTATATTAAGACCTCGGAATATATAGGCAATAAAATTAAAAACATTGAAATTTATTGAACTTTTATGAAACAAAACAAAAGATAATATTATAAATAAATAAACAAGTTAAAATTAAAAAGAATTAAATAAAAACAAACAAAAAAATACTACACCTAAATTGAACAATCAGCCCTTAATTCATTTCTCTTCTTATTTATTTTTTTTGTCTTCAATCCATAATGGACACAAATATTTCTTGTGATAATAATAAAAAAAAAAATATGATAATCAATCAAAATTCCCTTGGACGTTTGCTCATCTCATTTCCTTTTGGCAGACAGAGGTTTAAGGATTTAACTGTTTAACTTGAATCAATTTAAATAAAAGAAAACAGCAAAACCATGCAATCAATCATTTTTATTAGATACTTACATACATTTTGGGTTGTAAAAAGAATATTGTGTCTTTCATTCAGGATCCGATGATTATTTTTCAAATCTATTAAAGTCAATTTAAAATCCAATTACATTCAATATAAAACATGAATATTACAAATATGAAATTAATGTGTAGCTGTAAAACATACAAAAGGAAAGGAAAACATCGATAAAATTACCCTTGACCATTAAGCTTTGTAAATATTTTATAAGGACTTTTATCGTAGATTCATCGGAAGGTGTTATTTTTTTTTTAGATGATTATGAAGATTGATTTTGTTCATATTATTGTCAATGGTTACGAATACATACGAAGGATTAGTATGTAGATAAATCAGATATAATTCTTGAAAACAATTGTAAGAATTAATTGTTTTACTACAATTCCATTTTTGGAAAAAAAAATAATACAAATTATAATAATTTACAACGACCTCAACAAACTTTCTGAAATGAAAATCAAAAACTTGATTTCCTTTCTTAACGCTGGCTTTGGGCGGGATGCGATCCAATCGACTGAGTGTCTTAAGTCCCGCCTCTTGACGTTGATGCTAGCCCAAGATATACTAAAACCATATTTCAGATCCGTTCTAATTCAAATCAAAGAACTCTGAACTCATGGTGGATGCTGATCTCCACTGGAAACCTCCGGTCATGCCGAGTGGACATACGGAAGCCCAGGTGGAAATCTCGCATTCAATCATGTATCTGGAAGACCCCCGAAGGAATCAAGTCAAACGAGTTATGATATAAGGCGAGTGTTACGCCCGTGCCACCATTTTTGCCTACCTACCTAATATTTTACAAAGTTATACTTGAGAACACAATATTCCACTAAATCAACAAAAAATTTGAATGGCAAGTAAACAATTTTTGATGTTACTAACTTGGTTTTAGAAAATTTAAGAATAAATGATTGTAAGAAGATCTAATACTTAGTTAAGTCAGGAAACCGAATCCCGTGCGCTTTTTGGAGATGCCCTTTTTTGGAATGATTGGAAATCATTTTTTAGACACTTATGATGAAATTTAGCTTGGGAATCATCATTTTTGTAATTCTGTCAAATGTCAATTGGTCGCCATTGTGAAAAATGGCATCCTATCTGCAGTCCAGTCTGAAAACATTTTCAAAAACGGTGACCAATTTGTAAAGATGGTAAAATAAACAACAAAAAAAAACTCGTATATTATTTGGAAATGCTCCATGAATAAAAATCTAAAAAGATAGACTAGACGAAACTTTGGGTAAAACTTCACTGTTGTCACTTTTCGGGAACATACTTTTTCATACCAACGGTTGGTTTGAAAAATGGCGCCCAATCTCTAGAAAATGGTTAAGTAAAGAAAACCAGAAAATTACTTGAAAAATTTCCATGATCAACATAACGATTGATGTCTTAAAAAAAATTGTTGACTAGAGGCACCTTTGGGTGAAATTTTAGTGTTGACATATTTCGGGAACATACTTTTTTTTACCAACGAACGGTTGGAACCACCACTTTTTTGATAATTTTTAAAATGAGGACCGTAGTGTAAATGCCTCCAGCTGCAGGGCACGAATTTGGAAATAATAATGGAAACCTAAATAATAGGTATTGAGTAGACATACCACAATACTTTTGAGGAACATACTTTTTACTTGCGATATAAGTACTAAAGGGTAAGTTTTGGATTCGTGCAAACAAAAATTTCGAGATAACAATCAAACATGACATTACGATGATAGAGAACACGAAAAAAGTGGGTGGCACAATTCTGCCTGTCTGTTTGTCTGTCTGTCCGTATATTGACCTACAGTCTAAGCCACTATAGCAATTTTCTTCAAATTTTGAACTTAAGGATTTTTTGTAACTCTCCAGAGGGGAAATTTGAATTTTTAGCACCAAAAATGACAGTACTTGCCCTACAACCGTAAATAAAAAGCTTATTTATCTCAAAAACAATTCCTATGATTTTGATGAAAAAATTTAGTGTATTACTGTAGGTAGGGTGTACTTTTTGATAAGAAAAAAAAATTACCGAAAACCGTTATTTACGGTACCTTGCACACAACGTTTTTTTTTTAAATTTTCAATTTTCTCATTAATGGTTCAAACGATTTCCATCAAAATTCTTATACAAAAGCTCTTTTAAAATTTTAATAATAAATTTAAATTTAAAAAAAATAAATTTAGGAATTTTAAAAAAATATTAAAACATTTTTTTTTTTGAAAGTTCAATATTTTTGATATGGATCAATGAATTTTTTTGAAACTATGTTTAAAATTATTTTAATACATACTCAAAATGGGCATACCAAATCTTTTTCTTAAAATGTTATTAAAATTTTATATATAAGAAATAGTTTTCTTTAGAAAACCGCTCCAACGATTTATAAATATTTTTTGCATATTTTCATAATTTTAAAGCAATCAAATGGCATATTTGTTTTTGGGCTCTAGGTTTTTTAACTAGTTGCTTAATCAATTAAAAGAACGATTTTAATGATTTTTTATATTTTTAAATCTTTTAATAATTACTTTCACATTTCATTTTAAAAGTACTTAATTCCAAGCAACTTGAACATAAGAACAAGTACGTGCGATCCAGTCGTGCATTTTATTTTATGTCAATAGGTGCAACTTATTACTCCTTTTGTTTGGTATAATTTAATATTTTTAACATAAAAAAAAACTATGGGAACGCTTCCAAAGCAACAACAGTGTTGGAAAAATAACAGCTAATGTCTTAAGAAGTAGTTAAATGTTTGGTTATTTTTAATATTTAAATATAACATAAAAAAAAGATGAAAAAAATCAATCAATATTCCAAACACATGTAAGTTGCAAGCTTTTTCGTGTTGCAAATATTAAAAATTACCCAAAAAAAGGAAATCCCATCCTTTGAACTAAAAAAAGTATGTTCTTGAAAAGTGGCATCATTGACATTCTATTAGAAGGTGCGTCTACTTAAGCCTAGTATGCAGATCGAGCAAAGACAAATTTTATCTCTAAATTTTTTTTCTCAAGAAAAATTCTGAAGGTGAAGAGATAAAACAAAAGTCAACTGAAAACAGTAGCGCAACTAGAAATTTAGAAAAATATAAGAATTCCTTCAATTCACATAAATTTTAAATACAGAAATCAGATTCTTTGACAGCATTTAAAGAGCAAAAAAATTGATCACCACGGAAAGAATTCTTGGATCAGATTACGAAAAATGAATCCCGATTTATACCTTGGCTCGTGATTTCGTAATTTACGACTATTTGTTGGCAATTTGCAAAACTGAGCAAAATGAAGATATTGATACTCAAAAATCGTTAATCAACACTCTTAAGTATCAAAATTTGCGAACAACAAATCGCAATTTGATCCAAACATTCTTCAATCGTCAATTTGTAAATTTCATGATATTGCGACTTTGAAAGATCAATTTTACTTTCTACCCTTCCATTGCAGGTATACACACTTAATTTTATTTCATTTGAAATAAATACTTTACGCTTGACTCTACTTGGATTTGAACTCACATCCTTCGAGTTGCGGAGCGAGCATGCAACGACTAGGCCAATTTGCATTACGGATCGTTGGTGTCAAATATTAATCATTACATACATACCATGTTGTGACGCTTTACCTCTGCGAGAAGTAAATTGCGATAAGAAAGTCGTGATTTAACAACTTTTTGTTGGTTATTTGCAGTTATTTTCATGGAGTTGCAAATTGCGACAGAAAAAAACGTAAATCTGTGATTGAGCTAAGTAATTTACTAGATATTTATTGCAAATCAATATTTTTAAATGCTATTTGTGAAATTATTCTTTTGGAGAGTAAATTACGCCAAAAAAGTAGTTCTATGCTACGTTTTGAATGTTAAATTACCAGTTTTTGTATTAATTTGGGATCAAAATGCCTTGATTTACGGATTAAACTTGATTCGTAAATTGAGACTGCAAATTTTTCAATTGGTGATTTTTTCAATTCTATCCGTGCATGCTCTTGATGGCGAGCAATAATGTGGATGAATGAAAATACCTCTAAAAAGTCTGAAATTTTCCGTTTTTATTTCCTTGGAAAAGGACGATTTGAGGGCAATAAGTTGACATTTGGATCAAAGTAAACTTTTTTAAAAAAAATATAAATCTTTTATTATCTGTCAAGCTATCAACTACAGTTTTCTACTACTCCCGAATTCCAATTGCATTTACGTAGGTACTCAGTTTGCTGATTCCAAATCGGTTTTACTCGGTTTGGAAATCAATTAAAATGTTTTTATTGAAAAAAATATTTTTTATATTTGTATGTGGCTCTTTTGTACCCTTTACCATTACTTACGCCACTGACTGATTAAAAACAGCTGTTAAATTTATTCTATTCTCATTCTCATATTTAGCTCATTCGTCATTTTCTTTACGCATTTATTATTTTCCTTCAGTCGTGCGTCATCACAAACGTCTTAATGGAAGGAATGAAACAGCAGGAAGATGTTTTTAATTTATAAAAAGGGAAATTTACATAAAACATAACAATTTTTCCGGAAAAATAATGTTTCAAACATTCTTTTTCCACGCAATATTAAGTGTAGACTGGCTTATATCTTTTCACGTACAGCGGTAACAACTGTCAAATTTTGCGCTGGAACTGCGTACTGCTGGGAAAAAAATCAAAGATAAAATTTGTCCTGGGAACATTTTATATGGGAGATAAATTTTGTCTCGATCAACGACCGGATTACAACAATTACTCTCGAGTTAAATTATATTCCAAGCAATTTATTAGTTATAAAGAACGAACATAAAAGTAAGACCCCCTCCATTAAAAGCGCTGGGACTTCGGGTTCCTGACTGTACTACAGATTGGCCACCATTTAAAAAATCTCGAAAGACTGTGTTTAAATCATGACAAGGCTGTATTTTAATTTATTTTATTTTATTTAATTTAATTTAATTTTATTTAATTTAATTTTATTTAATTGATTTTATTTTATTTTATTTAATTTAATTTAATTTTATTTTATTTTATTTTATATCATTTTATTGAGGAAGATAATAACGCTGGCAGGCAATTGTGTTGTAAAAAAGAAACGAAAGAATAAATGAATTACTTAGGCTAACAAAAGTGCAACATAAGTAATGGCGTTTACAGTTTCACTTATTGGGGAGGCCGTACCAACAAATGTTCACCCAAATCAGTACTTATACATTATATTTATTAATCAAAAACTTGGTTCACCATTTCCTTTTTTTCACTTCAAACTTTTTTTAGAATTAAGTTTCATTGGTCACTAAAAAACCAAATTAGTTTTTAGATATTAAAAAGCTGGAGATGAATTCTTGTAAGGTCAAAATTCTGCTGTCAAAATTGTGCCTTGTTAAAATTTTGATTTTCTAAATTCTGTCTGAATAATTCTGTCAATGATAAAAAGAAGGTCTGGAAAATGGTAAGAACCACGTGCTTAAAAAAAAACACCTTATTTTTGCCAATTCTGAAGTACTTCTCCAACTTATACTACTAAGTGGAAGTTACATTCTTTCTAACGGATTCCAGTTTCATTGTTATATTATTATCAATGTGTAAAAAGTTATGAGATTTTATGTAAAAAGTGGTCCAACAAGCCCCGCTCTTCCCTTTACCTACTGAAAAAATTTGATCAAAATGAAAAGACGTGTTTTTGAGAACAATAAAGATTTTCCTTAAAGGTTTTTTTTTGACATTAGTATGGAAGGTACCATCATGTTTTAATAGAAGTAAAATACCAGTGTTTTGAAAAATCATTTACCAAGTCGTTTTCGAAATATAAAATTTTTAAAAACAATTTTTGTTATTTGAAAATAAAATGTATTTAAAATTTAAAAAAATATTTCTTATTAGCTTGTGCACAAACAAAACGAATTATTTAAGTCTGTTAAAACTTTTCCAAGAAAATCGAAAGTCACAAGAATAGTTCTGGGAAGTACCATTCACAATAAGTTTTTGAGAAATGTGTTTTCATCCAAAGATAGCGTTTACTAGATTACGAAATTTACTGATTTTTTTAAGGAAGTTGTGAAGCCGTGTTTGAGATAAATATAATTTTTTAAAATTTCATAAAAAAAGTTATATGAGTTCTATGAAAATTAAAAAAAAAAATAATAGAGAAATTACCAGTAAATGCTACGTATCAAAAATTTAAGAAAAATCGGTCCATTTAAAACAAATTGTGAGACCCCATTTGTTCTTCTGCTATCATCGTTATGTCAGGTTCTATTGTTTACGAATATCTAACTTGCCACAATGGATTTCATATATCTTCGGCTTTCTGCCAAAACCTCGTAAGTCGGTTTTAAAAAAATAATTAGAAGACACAAAAAATCGGTTTAAAAGTAAATAGAATCGGTTTCTTATACCGTAAAAGGTTTTGTAACTGGTTGACGGAACCAAAAGAAACCAAGATACATTTGCGAGACATTAATATTTTCATTCAGTGATTTGTTTTGATCTTAAATACGTTTAAGTGGCATTTTAAGACCTACGAGGTTTCGACAGAAAGCCGACGATATATTCCTCAGACAATAGACTTAGATCTGATTTGCAATGAGCTTTTAAACCACTCTCGAAGTATTTGGCTCAAAGGTGTAGTTCAAAATGTGCGTTACGTTATTTTTCATTAAAGTTTTCTGGCAGTGTATAAAAATATTATTTTCCTTAAGAAAATAGGACATAATTTGGATGAACTGTAGTTGTGACTACATGTATGAATATATGTAGTTCAAGTTGTCGCTGCAGCTCTAGGCTATGGGTTGAAGATGATATCTTGCTTCGAAGTGATGTGAACGTTGCCATTATATTTACATAAAATATATTCATACTTTGGTTACTACTAGCGCAATATACCTAGCAATAGTCTGGTCGTAAAGAGTGCAGACACACCTACACCTAGAATCCTGATTGTTTGCTTAGATTCAAATAAAGAAACAGAAACACCAAAAGGGAAGGAATATACTAACCACAAATGCATTCAATCTCGTCGTCATATCGTCGTTGTCCTCATCATCCCAAGCATCACAACAAGATGCAAGGAGTACAATTCTCTTCTTTATTTTTATTCCAAGAAGTGCACCAAATAGAAAAAAAAAAATAAGCAAACTCGTTAACGTGTCAGGTGGTGTGGCGTATATGTATATGGCGTGTGAATGTGGATATGGAGGAAGGAAGAGAAATTTATCCTTGCCAGTTCGCATCGCATCGCCTCACCTCGCTTCAACTATTCATAAGGATTCATAAAAGATAAAGGATTCTTATCGCACAGAAAAAATATAAAGTATGGAAGATGGAGAGAGAGACAGAAAGATGAATTGTTCCTGTATTTGCAGAAGACATTATGCATACTCATATGCTTCCAGGATTTCATGTGTTATGGGGGAATAATAAAATATATAAAAAGAAAGAAAGAAAAGGTAAGTTCTGAGGAAAATAATAATAGAAATAAAAATAAAAACGAAAGCAGCGCCAACGTTAAGTGATGGAAGATGCGCATACTAATATATAAACGAGAATCCTTCGTGGAGAGCGTTACCAATATGCAATATGCAGTATATTTGTTGTTGTGTTGTGTCAATTTGGTTTGTTGTCGAACGTTTGATATTCTAGCTGCAGTCGATGCCACCTTATGTTAAAGATGCATCTTTCTATACTCCTTAAGCTTCGACATCATGGATCGTGAGCAATTTGAATGATACTAGTGGAATATATATTCTTTCCAAAGGAATATAATGTGCTAAGTGTCTTTGCATATCTTTCTCCCATTTTTCCATTTTTTTTTTTTGTTCATCAAATTTTCCATGTGAGTGTAAATCACTTTGAGCCTTGAGAGTTCTTGAAAGCCATTGGTAAATAATATTAGTTGTTTTAAAAATCAAATAAAAGAATGAAGAGAGTGTGAAATTGAATACTTGTATACGATTCAGAAGGATGAATAAATTTTTGTAGAGGTAGTCAAAAACAAAGCCAGGTATCATGTTGAAAAATGCATATAAAGCTTCTTGATTTTGATTTGAAATGATTTTTGCTTTTAGAGAAACTGAGATAATCGTATTTAATTTTATTGATTTAAAAGTTGAATTACAATTCTTACAATTATACATAAATATTTACTATAGTAAACATACACATTTGGATGTCTGCTATTTCTGAACTCATATTTCGTAGATTACTTACCTCGCATTGCCTTAAGATATGGCAGCACTGTTATTTTACCAGTTGTAATGAGCGTCAGAAAATCAATCAAATAATGAAATTATTTAAACGCAAATGAAAATTCTGCGATATGAAATCCCACAGTTAAAAATCGCTCTCGATCTCGGGCTTGAAATAACAAATCTCGGTTTGTAGCAACTTTGATAAAGGTTAGGTTAGAAAGGACATGTACAGCACAGAGGCCGTTACATACATGGAGGCTTATTAGTCCATTATAGTCCCCTTACGAAATGAAGCAGAGATGCTGTTATAATTCACTGTACTTTCGAATCATCTCATGTCTGCCATTGAGACCATTGCTAGCAACGCAAAAAAAAAAAACAAACCAGTCTCCAAAATAACGGGGGCGATTTGTTTGAAGGTTTCGACAATCGCAGAGCGGGTTGTTATTGGTTTATATTTCTTCGACATGCTGACAGCTCCTACAGAAATCGGGGAGGAATACACCCAGTCTGGTGGCCAATGTCGCAAGGACTTCTATCAAGATTCTAATATTCTTTTTACTCAGCGATACTGAGTTTTATTTTCATTAATTCTAGGCCATAACGCAGTCATTCCTGGTCATCAAGGAGTTATTAATTTGCTCTTTCGTTATTGGGTCCATTTTCCTTTTAATCACGCCGATGGGGATATCTGGTCCCTTACCTAATTGGTCACTAAAATTTCTATTTGGTATTGACCTTTTTCTTGCTTGTTTATCTGCTATATATAATTTTTTTCTATATTGTCTCGGAACCCAGAAGGGTTTGACTTGGTTAGAGTTACAAATATTATTTAGTATGTTTCGGGATTTTGCTAATGCCATGGATCTTGTAGTCACACCGGCCATTGTTATGATAGGAGTTTGGATGTCCACGAAAAATATGATCTTCGATGATCCAGTTTTTCCTTGTGTACCATTTCTGCCAACTTTTCAATAGCGTAAATCTCAGCCTGAAAGAAATTACACTCATCCAGGAGCTTTTTTGATTCTCTAATATTAAGAGCTTCACAAAACACCCCAGCACCTGTTCCTTCTTCTTTTTTTGACCCATTGGCGTAGAAAGGGATACTGATTAGTGAGTTGGGTTCTCATCCATATCTTTCAGGTATTAAAACGAGAAGTGCTTGTTAAAATCTATTATCGGTGGTATGTAGTCAGTCGTCACATCAAGTGCGGCGGCCACTGTGTCATATCTTTTCAAGATAAACCATGACCATAGATGCTGTGCTTCCAAAAGCCCAGTTCTTTGAGTGGAAGTGGAGATTTGGCTGCTATGCATCTAATGTGCTCATCCAGGACAGGAAGATTTAGAATAATTTCCAGATGCTTGTGCCGTAGACCTCTGTGCCCCCATTATTTCTCTGTGTTACTTTTCCATGTTAGCTAGGAGTTAAGGATTACTGCGAGAAATTTAGCTTCATTGGAAAGTTGCAGAGAAATGTTGTTAGAGGAAATTAGAAGAGTAAAGTCCTCTAACTTCCTTTTGTGTAAACAGAACAAGTTCAGTTTTTGTGGGGCTAGGCTGAGCTTTTTGTGATGCATTTATAAAAATTAAATTAAATAAATTATAAATTTGGTGGCGCAACAGCTCGTGGAGAACCAGGGCCTAGTGGCTTAAAACTCTAAACTATTCCTGTGTGCGTGTTGTTGGCAGGAATGGAGGGGACCTACAATTTATTTCCGAGTCCGAACGGCTAGATGAGAAGCACTTATTCAAGACAAGTATACTCTTGGAGGATTTGTCAGTTCCTCGCAAGAGGCAGTACCTCGGGTAAAAACTTTTCTGTTTTTGGTGGCAGCGGCTGGGAATCGAACCCAGACCTTCGGCATGATAGTCCAACGCTGCACTTATGTGCCATTTAAAGATAATTTTGTTTGGCTTCCGCCGTTAAGACAAGGTATTTGTACCTTAGATAAGCCCAGGACAGGAATCAGATTCCTGCAATAACTTCCTTCTTGTGCCTTCTGGGTGAATGATTGGGCAAAAAAGTAATTCTTTCTGGAGTTAGCCTTGAGCTGGAACCAGGCTCCTACCATATAGTCATTGGTTTACTTCCTCTTAGTGAATATTGTGGGCCGAGTTTACTCATGTAGTTCTACTGTACCAAGCTCAGTTTTATATGAAATACCCTCATGTTATTTATTTATTTATAATAAGTAATAATAAACATTTATTTTTTAGTTTTTAATAAATACAAAGTGAAAATTATAAAACTGGTGACCATTTTCAAGTTCCTTGTCTTTCTTTTCCCGAGTTTTACTTGCTTTCTACGACGAGATTACATTAGTCTCAGTCTCAAATTATTTGTGGAAATGCAATTAAACTTTATAAGATTTCATTACTTTTGCAAAATAAATATTAATAAAAATCTGTTTTGGAAAAAAGTATATGAAAAAGCAAGAGAAAAAGTTTTTTCAGTGTGAGTTTGCGGGTTCATGAGGTTTTTCCGAGATCCACACTATTGTGCCAATACCGATACACTCTCGCTACGATAAAATATATTCACATAAGAATCAATGAGATGATCAAAATTGTATCAAGTATCGATGATGCGAATATACTCATTGTTTCTTGTGTAAGAATATTTTATCGTATCGAGAATTTATAGATATTAGAGCCTTAATGTGAATCTAGCTTTAAACTGATATTTAAAGAAGAAAATAAGCTGAAATTATTTCTCAATGAAAAAAGCAAAAATAAACTACTTTTGTTTCGTTTTTTAACGGGAATTTATTAAAATTCCTTGTGGATGACCAAAAACGGATGGCAAATATAAATTTGTCGTCTCACTGAACGCGCAAAAAAACAATAAACAATATTTGCAGTTTACATATATTTGGATTCTTCATTCACCGTTTAGCCCATCTTCTTGGCTTCCTCCTCAATGCTCACGAAAGCACCACTGACATCACGTTTTATTCGTTTGAATATGTCAATATCATCCGCGTTAGTGAGAAGTTGGATGGACTATTCAAGGATAGCGCCTCTAGTGTTGACGATATTAAACCTAGAAAAGAGGAAAAAGTCTAATTCTTGCCAATAATTTCATAAAAGCTTCTTATTAACATATAATGGTTAGAAAAATTGTTTTGACAACAAAGAAAATTACATTTTTATTTATATATTTTTTAATTGGTTCAAAATTAGCTTTCAAAAAAATAATCATCCAAAAGTCCATCCAACACTGACCGAAACTTTAGGGGCTAAAGTGAAAGCTAACCTAGATCAAATGGACAGCAACTCTCCAACTTTGAATTCAGCCCCATAGGCAATGCAGCAGAGCAAGGCCGCAAGACGCAACATGTGTTGCAGTGGAAGAGGACCTCCGCGAACTCGGCGTGCTAAACTGGAGACAGCTAGCTTATTACCCAGCCGACTGGATGAAGCTTGTTGGTTGAGGCCAGACTTGTAATCTTTCAAGTACAAGTACCAGTCAAGTGCCCTTATACATTGTACTTGTACTTGTATTTGAAAAAACAAGCAGGTACCATGTACTTGGTACTTGAAAAACAACAAGCACAAGTGCCTACTTTGGTTCAAGTACATTTACTTGGTATTTTAATACTGCCAAGTAGGTACAATTACAAGTACTTTATATTACAAGTACATTTCACTTTTCAAGTACAAGTCCATTTCAAGTACTATTCAAGTAAAAGTCAATTTCAAGTACTTTCCAAGTACAAAACCATTTCAAGAACTTTTCAAGTACAAAACCATTTCAAGTACTTTTAAAGTACAATTCGTTGAGCATACAAATGTACTTAAGTAGCTTACAACTCTGGTAAAGGCCTTTGGTAAGCCCCGGACTGTAGGGCCACCTTCAGTTAGTAAGTACATATGAAGCCGATATATTAATCATCGGCAATGCTTGCTTACACCCAAACTTGGTTGATGAGATGATGAATGTACCCTTTGAACACATCTCCTTAGTTCCTTAAAGAATTCCGCTGGTAAACCATCCGATCCAGCAGCTTTGTTTTTCTTAAGCTTCTTTATAGCTCAGTCCACCAGCTGTATGCACTTGGCCCGCAAAAACGTTAAATTTTTTTTTCTTGAAAAAGATGACCATTTAAATGATAACTTTTGACCACCCTTTAACTTTTTTTGACCACCACCCACAGCTATCGAAAAATCGATTTTAAAAACTGTGGGCCAAAAGAACACTGCGCCTCAAAAATCGATTTTTACAAATTTGATTAATGTTTTTGATAGATGTTTTTTTTTGAATATTTTTGTTGATTTTAGAAATTTTTTGATCCGATTTTTTTTTTTGTTTTGATAAATTTCTTTTTAATTTTCGAAATTTGAAAGATGACCATTGCGAAAAAATCTACTATCTAAAATGATCACCCTTTAAAATTCCTCGAACTCTTAAACAAATATTTTTTCTTTAATTTTGAAAGATGATCATTGTGAAAATCTCATTTATCTAAAATGACCATCCTTTAAAAGTCCTCTAACTCATAAAAAAATATTTTTTCTTTAATTTTGAAAGATAACCATTTGTGAAAAACTCATTTATCTAAAATAACCCCCCTTTTAAATTCCTCTAACTCATCAAAAAATATTTTTTCTTTAATTTTGAAAGATGATCATTGTGAAAATCTCATTTATCTAAAATGACCATCCTTTAAAAGTCCTCTAACTAATAAAAAAATATTTTTTCTTTAATTTTGAAAGATAACCATTTGTGAAAAACTCATTTATCTAAAATAACCTCCCTTTAAAATTCCTCTAACTTTGCCAAAAATATGTTGTGAATTTTAAAGAATGGTCATTTTAGAGTTTTTCACAATGGTCATCTTCCAAAATTAAAAAGAAATATTTTTGGTTGAGTTCGAGTTATTTTAAAGGGTAGTCATTTTAGATAATAGAGTTTTTCGTAATGGTCATTTTTCAAATTTCGAAAATTAAAATTAAATCTATCAAAAAAAAAAATCGCAATACAAATTTTCAAAAATCAAAAATTATATTTCTAGGGGTGATCTTTTCCAAAAAAAAAAAAAAACACACTTTTGCGGGACAAGTGACCACAGCTCAGTCAAACTGTTCTTTACTGGGTGGCAAAACTGTTTTTCTGAGCCAATCTGATAAATATTAATACTTTCTTAATGGCGCAAGTTGAAATAACATAAAGAAAAACCCAGATAAGTACCGTTCTTGTGAACAAACTTTTTGAAGTTTTTTTCATATAAAACTTTTGTTAGTACTTATCCCTTAACTACCTCCCCTGCTTGGTGGCATTTTATTTTGTATCCTTCTGAAAATACTACATTTTGGGTCTAAAATGATCGCTCCCCTGATATGTTACTGAAAAGTATTATTTTCAGGTAATTTATTTATGAATTATTTTCTTACCTTCAATTCTTTTTCTAATGTGATCTGATAATTCTTAATAAGTAAAATACATTTTTACATATATATGTTATTGTGACAACATTTTTTTCTTGTAAATAAGAGATAAGTGCTTCGGAGCACTTGAGATAGTTTTTTTATATTATTATAACCGCCCAACCCGAAATTGAACATGATTGATGATTAGCTTCATTCCGCCCATCGTAACCTTTCTTGAAGTAGGTACAAGAAATATCTACCCTATATTCAAATTAAAGTCAAACAAAAAAATATGAAATCACGCAAAATTTTCATCAAGTTGCTCGAATGTTTGTTTTTGTTACCGTTAAAAGGCTACCTATCCGAATTTGTATGCCCTATAAAAAAGCTAATGGTCACATGACCTGACTATTAATAGCACCACAAGGAAAATGTAAATACTAATTGACTATTTTTTTTCTAAAATTTACTTGGCCAATAAACTGACCCTCTGTAAACGTGACCCATCACAACTAGAAGATACCTTTTCCTCATTCTCATTGCTCATTCCTAATTCCAACTCAACATTTTTTCTGGTATTTCCTGTTTTTTTTTTCAAACAAAACTTAAATAATCTCCCTTAAATCGGATAAAATTAACACGTTTTCGTTTGTTTAAAATTCTAATTTTATTTCAAATCACAAACAAAAATATTTTTTTTGTCCAAAACAAACTTGGATATCCCATCCATTACCTTCTGATGCTTTAATTTCAAAACACAAAAATCGATTACCTACACCACTTTTTGTTTTATTCAAATGTATGTATAAAATTTCATATCCATAACTTTTCATAAAACAACAAAAAGAGAAAAAACAAAAAAAAAAAACCCAACTGTAAACCAAAGTATCATTCCCTTAGAACCACTACCGCACATAGTGAATAATACCGCTTTTTAAACTAAAACAACATTTCAAGTGATGAGAACGCTCGCCGCATCGGTCGTTTTATATAATAGCAGCAGCACTAGGCACACATTGAAAATCAAAATTAAACTATGAGTAAAGTGAAAACTTCGTTTTGCGTTATCCTTGTTTACTCTCGTCATCGTCATCGTCATTGCCACTGGAGTGTATTTCAAAATTTTATTCAAATCGGTTAACTTTTCAAAAAACGATTTTACCCTCATCATCATGTCATTTTTACCAACAAAAGTAAACCAAACCAAACCTAACCCAACTGAAACCCAAGACCCAACTCAGCCCAATCCAACCATACTAACAAAAACTTCCACTGCAAGCCCATTTCACCATTTATCGCCATGCACTCCTGGCGATGATAATAATCGTAGAATTGTAAAATTTCATTATACAGTCAAGTCTCTGATTTCCGAAAGATCTCTCAGGCAGATGAATTTTGCAAGTAGGCATTACTGCCAAAAAAATTCTTTGTTTCCGATATAGATAAGGCTGAACATCCAATAAGGACAAAATTCATTCGAAGTAAATATGTGTTTTCTTACATGTCTTGTTGTACTTACCCGGGCGCCATTTAAGATGAAAAGAAGGAAAGTCTTCATTAAGTAAAAGTCCCCATTATTAGCCAACAATTATTAAGAAAAAACACCTACAGAAAACTTAATGCCCAACAATGATGGTGCTTAACAGTTTTTCGCTAAGTTTTTCTATATATTGCGCTCATTTCTAAAAATATATTTCCCCCAATGGTCATCCTCATTGTTTTCCGTCTTAGAGAGATTTAACTCTCTTTCATTGAATCGAAAAAATAACCAAAAACTTTTTCGAGAGTTTTCTCCAAAACGATCTCCTTGATACTCCTTTCGCTTAGTGAGTGCTGCTAGTGTGCCATCATTGCTATATCCCATTTTGTTCCTGATGGCACAACTACTATGACGTATAAACTTTCTATATATCTATATACATATGTCCGCTGTCAATACACCCAAGAGTGTCATTCAAACTTGACACACACTAAACATTTTTGGATTCAACTTTTCTTCGAAAGTCATCAAAGTTTTTAGTTAAAAATAAACGGAAACGAGAAAGGATACGAGAAACTTACTCCCAAGAAAAATGACAAAATTTCTTCAATAATTTTTGTCTTCTTTTGTTTTGTTTTTTACTTTTAGCTGGAGCAGGTTGTGTAAGTTGTGGGTGGTTGAGTATGAGTATGAGTATGAGCAGGGTGTACCTAATAATTTCAAATTAGAAACTTAAATGGAAACCATGATGACGTTGGTTTGTATCTAGATACTTATGCCACAAAAAGCATCTACTATTAGTTGGGTGGGAAGATCATATTTCAAAGAAGATGTGATGTAAAATCGAAGTTACAAACCAAGGGAATTACGGAAAAGATGAAGAAAAAAATTAAATGGTTTTTATAGATACTTATTAAGACTTTGATTTTATCTTCTTGTCTATTGGGAAAGTATTGCGTGTGTGTAAAATATAATATGCAGGACTTGGTGGCACGTGATTATCGTTTTATGGTGCAAGAGGTCAAGCATTAAAGATTTAAGATGGTGGTTAATTAATGTAATGACTTGGGAAGTGTGAAATTGTCAGAAGTAAGTAGTAGTAATTGAAATTTCTCAAAGTATCTTACCAAACCAATAGCACCTCAAGGTTGGGTTATCGTTTAGCCAAAAAAGTGTACTGAAGACTAAACTTACGTAAGTATAGAAGGGTATTGCTTTATTGATGGTTACTGAAATGATCCTTATCCAGGGTTTTCATATCGCTAAGTTACCTTGACTCAAAGTGTCAGGTTCGTCATGCTTTTCATTTGCTTGATTAGGAAAGTTGTCAATGTCTAATTCTAACAAGCTTCATTGTAAATAGCAGAATATATTTATTCAGGGGGGATTTTGTTCACATTAGAGTAGAATTGCTCGTTCTTAAAGTTCTTGAGCGGCAGACCATCGAAGTTAAGCTCGGTGCAGATCTTCAAGAACTTTTTCTCAAATATTTCCAACAGTTGCTTCAAATCTATTTTGGAGAGGCGGTGAACCAAACTGGAATGCTGTATCTAGTAACTGATCTCAGGAGTTGTTTGTAGCTTAAGACTTTTCTCTACTAGCTTATCGTCATTATATTTTAGAGAGGTGGTCCAAGTTGTTAGACTTTTGACTTTTTTTTTGTCGGTTTGTAGTTCCGCAGTTTCACGAACACGACCATGGAAAAAAAACCTTAAAAGATAATTTTAATCAGTGCAAGGAAAAACCATAAGTAAACGAATTTTGTTGGTAAGGGCTCATATCAATACACTGTGAAATACTTTTTTGACATCTAGAATGCTTTAAACTGTAATTCGATGTCCTTTAGGGCCATGGTGTGATATCATAATGAAACTTGATGAGCAGGTACAGCGTGGAATAGTTTTCCCAAAAACCAAATTGAATGTTTGGGATGACATTGTCAAAATTCTTGAGATTTTCGACTCAACTCTTCCAAGATATTGACTACTTAGGTTGTTGGGGAGAGATATTAGACTGTTTTTGGAGTTGGAAAACATGTTCTTCTAGAATTTTTATTTTGAATTGCGTTGATTTTTGGATAATCCATTTTTGGCACAAGTAATAGCTGTTATTGAGGCAGATGTTCAGGATGATTAAAAGCAGCCTCTGTATAGGACGAAGATATAGAAACACCGTCGGGTCCAGTCGAATGTTTTGCTTTGGAGTTGTTAATTATGCCAGCTATTTCTTCTGAGGGGACAAGGTTTGGCTGTACGGACGATTAATTAAGTCACATGTTGAACGTGTTGCTCTACCCAAGTTAAGAAGCTTAGTACTTATAATGCTTCAATTTTATGTAGGAAGACTTGTGTAGCTGGTGGGTCAGTCATTAAGTCTCCTTTAAAACAGGGTAGGAAATGCCCAAAAACAATTGTACTGCGTTGATGTTGCTTCTTTTGAAGTGATGACCATAGTTTCTGGCATGTGTGATCTTTGTCCAATAATTGAAGGCGTTTGGTTCAGGTTTGATTGAATATTATCTTTTCACAAATTGGTTGTTATTGTGGTGTTGAATGGAATTCCAAAACACTTGGTGTTGGGTGTATCAAGTATTTGTGGATCTTTCGTCATTTTCTATGAGCATAAAGATTTTGAATATTCTCAGTAAGAAAGACCTGGTATTTTCATATCTCTCCTGAAATGCTTTGAGTTGGCTTTGAATATCCATTGTCATGTTTTAATGTTTCCTTAAAATTTTGACTTGGAATACATTTTTTTAAGGTATAAAATTCAGTTTTTAGCTTTTTCAAAAAATATCAGTATTTTTTTAAAGAATTTTTAACAACCAGTAGATTAGGAAAAATGTGCAAAAACGTCATCGTATTGCAATTTTAGTGAAAGGAATCAGCAAAAAATTCAATTTCATTCATCATTCCCTAAAACATTATAAGCGTAGTACAATTTTCTTTTGATTCTTTTTTTCTAAAAAAAAATACTTAAAAAGAATTCTTAAAAAAAATATCACGTTAAACCGTTTCTTAAAGTCTTATGTTCAATTTTATTAGTTTTTTTTTAAATTTAGTTGCTAAAACAAACGGCTTTTAAAAAAATATAATAAGCTTTAACACAATCTTTTTTTTTAGAAATTTTAAATTATCAATGCCCATTCATTTCAAAAAATAAAACTCATTCAAAACAATTTATTAATTTTCATTCCAAAATTTAAAAAAAAAAAAAAAAAAAAAACCTTGTTAAATTTTATAAATCTTGAATATCTCGAGAATAAATGATGCTTTCGATTTCGAGATAATTTTATTCTATGCATAATGACATAATAAAGATTGGTAAAGATAAGCAATCATATCAACTTTAATCAAACAAAAAATGCTGAAAATTGTTGAAAAAAGCTCTTTAACTTGAATGTCTTAAAAACAAACAATGATATTTAGGCCTATTCGGCGTGATCCTTTATTCTGCTATTCTGTTATTCTGCTATGAATTTCCATACAAAAGTTTAAGATGTCAAAAAATCTTTTATCAATTTTAATTTTGGTATTCTGCTGACGTAAATCTATTATTTAATCTGCTAAGAAATCTGTTATGAACTGCCAAACTTTCGAACTCATAGCAGAATCGTTTACAAATCACATTTTTGGTATTCAGCATGCCAAAATCTGTTATCCAATCTGTTATAAATCATAAGAGAATAGAAGACAAACTTCTGTGACTTTTATCATAAAAGATTTTAATAAGTACACACGTATATCAATTAAAAATTGATATTAATCTTTTATTTCATCAACGAAATGTTCTTAAAAACGTAAACAAATATATTGTAGATATGTATTTATAAACAAATTATCAAATAAAATAAAATTATTTCTGTAGACGGATGCACAGGACCAGTAAAATCGGCTAAGTGGAGCCTGTTGAGTGTCCTGAGTAGTCCTAGTGTGTTTCTTTATCACGACCGCACCAAAAACAAATTTACTAAACATTTAGAAATTTTTATTATACTTGTTTTAGTAAATAAATAGAAGATTAATTTAATATTATTACTTGTTTTAAGCTAATTATCACTCAGAATTATGCTCAGAATTCCATCACAAACTAAATCTAAATAAATTTTATAACAGAACAGCTGATTATGACAACAGATTTTAGGTCCGTTCGTTGACTGATTTCGTTTTCGAAATTTCATAACAGATTTTTATAAAAGTTCGAACACCTGAATACAAATCATAAAAGATCTTTTATGTTGGAAATCTTTTATGATTTATAACAGAAAATTCATAGCAGAATAACAGATTTGGCAGAATAGGCCTAATTGACTTATAGAATATATTTTTGATAAAATTTGTAAAAATATTCAATTAATTGCATTTCTTAAGCAAAAAAAAAAAACTACAGGAAACTTTACAAAAAATTCTCGAAAATTTTTGTTCGTCAAAAATATTTTGATAATGATATGATTGAAATGATATTGTCTTAAGGGTTATTTTATTTTACAATTATTAAACAGTTTTTTGTCTCTAATATCACGAAAGCAAAGCCAATCTTCTTAGTTCACTTGATTGCATGTTGAACAACAGAAAACGTTTTCGAAGATTTTGAAATGGCGACTTTTCAATAGTAAAATAACATTGGGTCTCTAGTTAAGTAATTGAAGATATTGCGGTGACTAATATCACTCTTATCAAAAAATATCTTACGGCCATTTTTGTAAAAGATCAATTTTCCTTAAAAATGGTGCCTAACAATACTACTACTTCACTTCGATAAAAACAATTATACAACAAAAATAAGTTGCCTCGAAATGGATTTTCTAGTGAAAAATTAAATTTTTGAAACATAAACTAAAATAAACTTTCCAAATATTTTTGGTGTGCTGAATTGGAATCGGAAGTCAGAAATATTCCATTACGTTGCGTTTGTGAGATATTTCCGAATGAAATTTGAAGAACAGTTGTTTGCTGTTTTCGATGTACGAGTACCTAATGTTTACGTCAGCTAATTTGTATGGACAAAATTTTCTGAAGGAGCTAAGTTTCTTCTCTTAAATTCTGTTAAAATCTTTCAAATTTCTTTTTCCAGCTCCAAGAAATCGAAGCACACACTTGTTATTATAAGGTGTTGAAATTCCAAGTACCAAGAGAGGTATTTTCTCCCATACAAACATGCTTATCTAAACATGAATTTTAAGAGCTTAAATTTTCACAGACGTCTTTTTCTTTTTCTTTAACTCTACCACTAATAAAAATTATTTTTCTTTTCTTTTTTCCAGGAATTTCCTTGTGCAATTGAGAAACTGCTCATCAACTTAGAAGAACATCAAGACCGAATCCACACAAGATTCAAAACTTGGCCCCTTCCTTTACAGCATGATGACAGCAGATCAACCTGTACCAACTGGCTGTGAAAACCTTCTGGTTGCTGATGACTTGGTTACATACGCAACCTCAATGTCACCACAGTCCAGATCGTAGAAGCTCACATCAACAGACTGTTCAATTTCTACAAAAAATTGTGCATCAAAATTAACTCAGCAAAACCGGAGCTTATCTTCTTCGGAAGACCTCGTGACGGCAGAAGTCGCTCAGCAGCCACTTGCAAAAATTTAGTTCTGAAGCTTCCAGATGGTTCTACCATTGCTGCCAAAACAGACGTCAAATACCTGGGGATCAACTTCAACGAGTTGCTAAGGTTCAACCCGCATTCAAAAAGTGTACTCAGAAAAGCGAACTGGGCACTCCACCGACTACACCCCTTGATGAGGAGAAGATCAGAATAAGCCAACAGACGAAGATACTTGTGTACAAGCAACTCCTGTGGCCAGTCATCAGCTACTGTTTCCCAGTCTGGTTCACGTTCACAAAAACAGCAATTAAGGAACTTTAAATCTTCGAAAGGAAGATGCTATGAATCTGCACTAGACTCCAGTTCGACCGGCAGGAAAGAAAACATTACAGGAATGAGAATTTCTACAGAAAAGCAAGGATAATACAGCTGGACAAAAATTTAATAAAATCGGCAAAGAAGCTAGTGCAGAGCACTGTCAATCACCCCAATCAGAAGGTTTTTTCTCAGAGTATGTTCCATGAGATCAGAATAAAAACACCGAGCGAATGGAATAAATAGCTGAGCGCAGCCAACTTTGCTCTTTTTTTTACATATTTCACATGGGCGAATTCAACACTTCAATTTCAGTTCGCATTTTTTTAATTTTTCGAGTTTTTGATTGGGCAGCTATCAGATGAAAATTAAAAATCAGTACTTAATTATGATGCGTTGAAAGCATCGAAATCGTATGACAGTTCAGTATTCAGATGAGTTTCAAAATTATATCGGAGAGCTCTGATCATACTCTGCTCAGAACGAACTTCGATTGCTCGAGCTCTACTCCATGTTCTGCTCAGGGCTAAAAAGAAAAACACCTAATGAAACTTATCAAAATGTGTGTTGTTAATATACTATTGATATATGTATCTACAAAAGGCTAGCGAAACAATATTTCTTCGTTTTTGCTATCCAATAGCAGTTTGTGTTTTTCAAAAATAGATTAACTAAATAAATCACGAATACCTTACCTTCCAACATTAACAGATTTTCATGGCCAGTTTGTCAGTTATGAGACCCAAAAATTTCCACAAATCTTTTTAAAACGGTTTTAAGAGACATCTTATTTTAGTATAAAGAAAAGAAAAAAAATGTAGTCGAACGTTTGAACAAGCCAAGACCAGATGCTTTTCGAAAACAAATTAGCCTGTTTATATTTCATCAGCACTCAGTAACTTTCCTGCGTTTATTGACAGAGAAGGAAAAGAAAATATAAACAACATTCTTCACAAGGAAGTCAAAACAAATCTCTTTTTCTTTTCTTCTTACCTATGTAATTCATTGCGACGAAAAGTAATTGGGGAAGTGAGTCCAAAAAATTCAGTCTGAGTTTTTAAGGAGAAAAGCGACAGATTTTTGTGAGGAATCGTATTTATATTTTTGAGTCCTTTGAGCCCTCTGAGATCTCAGAAATCATTCATAAATGAATGAATGCAAAAGTGATATCTTTTTTCTTATGGAAAATGGAAATTGCCCCCCCCCCCTGTAAAATCGAAGGGCCCTCCTGTGAGGCGTGGGCCCCACGTTGAGAAACACTGGTCTAGAATGTATCTAGTACTATTTTTCCTCTTATACTTATAGTTCTTAGCCCTTCAGTGATCAATTGCGCTCAGCACTAATTTTCAAATGCTTACAAGGTTAAAAAAGCGTGCACCCAAAATTTTGTCTGTTACTCGTTGATGGTTTTTAATACGTATTTTCTATAAAGCAAGCAAGTGGCAGTGGGCAAATTTTATATACACTATTTTTTCATAAGAATAAACCTTCAAAATTTTATCCAAATCATTAGAGCTATTTTTGAGAAAAAAATGAATATGTGGGTGTGGCAGTGGCCGAATTTCAAAAAACTTGATTTTTATATTTTTTCCAACACATTGAAATTATCTCTGAAAAATTAACCCAATTCATTACCACCCCTGTTCTGATTTTCGTTCGGAATCAAATCCGTATACTAAATTGATTTCCGTACGAGTTTAAAAATCATGCTCTGAATTAAGTATAAATTGACTTCCACAATAGTCGATATTCAAACCGGGTTTTCTTTCGAAATCAGTAAAAATAAAAAATTGGAAACGTCGGATATATTAAAAAAAAATCCGTATAAATAAGTTAAATTTAAAAACAACAGCAAAAATGGAAGTGGTATCGTGTTTCGTGGTTTTTTAATGACAATCTAAATAGATGTGTGTCAGCCCGTACTTGCAAATAATAAAATACTTCAAAATATTTTAAAATGTCAAGCCGATTTTCAATATACCCAAAAATCAAAACAGACTGACTCCGCAAATATTGAAAACGAAAAGTATTTCAAAACACCAAGAGTGTGAAAATGAAAGGATTTTTAGTGAATCGAAATTCAGATATTAAAAAATAAGTTGGCGTTTCAATGGGTGGATTTTAAAAAAATAAAATGTTTTTTTTCTCATACATTGAAATGAATTCGAAAAATTTCATCCAAATTGTAAGAGCTGTTTCCGAGAAATAAAACAAAGCTCTCCACCAAAATTCAACTTTGTGGGAATTTTTTCGTAGTTTCGCCATTTTTTTGCCTAATTTTCTTGGGCTAATCTGTTGGCATTTCTGACTTTTGAAATCTGTCTTTAACTCAAACATTAAAGTTTTCCTTGCCATCACACTCTAGACAGCGTCCGTTCAGGGAATCATAAGATTTTTTTCTTAATAGGCTCTTCGAGCTTCATAGGCTGCTGTGTGTGTGCTTATTGAGTTAAATTTATGTTTTGAATTGGTTCCATCTGAATCAGTTACTAGCTTGAAGTCAGTATGAGCCTCACCAGTCATCAAATTTAAAAACGACTTATGTTAATATTTGAGTAAAATTAACTAAAAATTAACATGTTTCATATTAAAGAGTCCAAAGCAGGTAGTATTCTTGTAGCAGGTAGTCTTGTTTGTTTCGTTTATAATTGTAGAGTATATACCTTGTATTGAAGTCGTCTTTTTCATTGGCCAAGCCAAGATGAACAAAGTCAGTATACTCGGTGGTTACCTCTTTGAATGCAAGATGTGCACAATTATTATAAGTAGTGTCAATAGACTTATACTTCAACGCCAATCTCCAACTCATTAAAGATTGAGTTTGATTCCAAAATAGACCAACTCCACAATCTTGAACAGATTAACATGTTCAAATTCAATTTTTGCTCACAATCTAATAATTTTACCTAATTTTATAGATACACGTTATCTGTCAAACAAATTCAATCTCACTCACAGGATTTCCTGTGTACCTACATTAGGCCTCAGGTTCAACAGAAAATATAAACATTCAAAAAAGCTTCCTTTTAACAAAACACCCTGTTACCTATATTCTCCCACCCAGAAATATAGAGAATTCTTGACAAGAAAACAAAAAAAAAAAAACACTTTAATCTTCGATCGTGATAAAGTTTCCCGTACACCACCGCAACCGCCCTCTGCTATTGAAATCATTTCATTGGCTTTGCACAGACACGCATAACAATACCTCTGCATCTTAATCTACCGAATCTTATGTAACAAAAAGAGGTTGGGGTTGAGAAGGACACGATAAGGGCGCGGCAGACAAAACTTTTATACAAATAAAATAATATTCCTCCGTCAATGCTGGCAGCAAAGTACACACAGAAGAAAAATTGATTATTTTCTTTGAACTCAGAAGGAAAGAGCTCGATAAGCATCCGATAAGAAGCAAGCAAATCCAGCAAGCAATGAAGACACAATTGAAGTGCCTGCGAAAAGTACACAAAAGTATAAGCACATCCTTTTCCTTCCATTCAAACTCACTCACTCATACACACTCAGGCATCAAAAGAACGAAAGCAAAAGGGATACAATATTGATTATTATTATTTATTATCCTTTATTAGTTATTATACTCGTTTTATTTATTAGTTGTTGCCTTTTTGAGCCAATTTTGTGTGCAATTTGTGTTCAGCCATGGGGCAACATATTGGCTTAATCCTTTTTGATAGAAAAAAAAAAAACAAAAACAACAACGATTTGGAGTACTTGTGTGCGTGTGTTTTGTTTGGCATTCAACAAGTAAACTAACAAACGATACAACAAAAACAAACTGTTTCAATTGTTGGAACGTAAAACAAGACAAGCTGTACAAGTGTGTGTTTCAGTAGCACAAGCCCCGAATCAGAGATTTTGGCAATAAAACGGAAAATCAATAGGACACCAGATAAAAATCCCTAATGGGAATTGCTAGATGAATATGGATTTTTTCCAAGAGAAAGGACACCACAAAGCATAGGCGATAAGTGTGGGAATTTTCCGTTTCTTTATCGCATTGGGGACTGAGACTGAGAATAATAAAAATTCAGGACCAAGTGATTGGTGGGGAGGGTTGAGTTGGAGGACAAGTGTAGTTTTCCCGAATTGCCTGCAAATAAAAACACAATTAAACGAAGAACGAATTAATTATCCTTGAAAGAAGTTTTTCGTATTTCATTTTACTACATCTTCTGTGTGCTTCCTGTTGTGGCTTCCGGTTTCACTTAACGAATGGACGACGACGACAAGGATGTTGAGTCCTAAGACCCAAGAGAGCCAGGCCAACCCCAGTGATCCTTGTTGAATGAAGCACTTGGGTTTAGTATGCACTTTCGGGTATTTTCTTTCACCTTCTCTCTATCTTTTTCACAACATTGGTAAACCATGCTCAAAAAAAAAATGAAAAAAAAAAACATGGACAATAGAAAGAAACTATTTAATATTCTTAAGGATATTTTTTTTTATCTGTCTCCTTGTTTTGCTGCTGGTCCTTCCTCTTGGCTTGCAGAAAAGAAAAATACTCTTGATATCTGTTTGGGTATAGATATGTAAAGGTGTGTCTTCGGGATATTACAGTTAAAGTCTATCAATTTGGCAGCCATTAGAATGGCAAGGGGTAAGACTATAACAAACAGAGCACTTCCTCTTGTGCGAAAAGGATTTGCAATTTCTTTCCATTTTTCTTTTCATTTTTCTTTTTTGTTCATTTTTATTTTGTTTTTATTGCAATTTTTTTTTCTCAAGAAGTTTCCTTACTGGTTCTTCTGTTGTTGGTTCCATTGTTTCGAGAGGCTATATATACCTTTATAGCTTAAAGGTAAAAAAAAAAATGTAATAGCACCAGTACTTACCTTTCAAGTGCATTGAAATTTAGTACTGCAATTCAAGAGTGATTCGAAGAAATTTTTAACCATTTTCTTCCATTTTTTTTTCTGACAAGAAAAAAAAGTAGAAGGGCTTTATTTGTTTTTAGTTCTTGAAGAGAATTGAAAGTTCTAATTGGGAATTTGCGTTAAAGGGGGACTCTCAATTGGATGAGAATTGCTAGCAAAATCAGAATGTATAAGTTATAAGATTACCCAATTGAAACAAATACTATTTGAGTTTAAGGTTCCATTATGGTTGGTAGGTACTGCTATGAGGCACCCATAAAAGCATTTAAAAGTGGACATTGACAGGAAAAAGTATTTATTTAAATCTTTTGAAGTGAATTTATAATAAATAAAAGCTTTTAATTTTTTTCTATTTCATTAAAGTGATTTTCTTTTTTTTTTCTTAATTATTCAGAGAATAAACCAATAATTGAAATATTTTTTTTTTATAAATCCATAAAATATGTTTTTTTTTTTTAATGTTGGTATACTTAAGACGTACTATTCATATTTATTATATAGTTGTACATTAAAAAATTGATAAAACGTAGTTATAAATGTTTCGAAAAATTTTAATCGAAAAGAAAAGGGAATACGCGCATTAAAAAAAATTTAATTATACAAGGTAAGGTCTACAAAACATATTTGTAGGTTTTGAATTTTTTGGAACAATTTTTGGTACTGTTTTAAGGCTCAAAAAATTGTATGATACGGTTTTTTTGGGACAAAAAAAATTAAGGTAAACGTGTTGGGAGAAAAAATCAAAAAATATTTAGTTGCGAGTTTAATGAAAATTGACATGCTTGTGGCTCAAAAAAATATGAAGTTCATTTTTATAGCAGCTTTTAATTAATTTAAGTGGCTATAGCAACCAAACAAAGAAATCAAAGGTCATTGTTTTCCCAAGTAATCGTCGAAATTATTTGAGATATAGATATCGCTTTTTAAGACTTTCGAAAGTATTTTTATTATTTTTTCATGCAATATTTTGAATTGAAAATACTTTATTAGTCCAGTCAAGGAAGACTCAAAATTATAAAATAAATGCAATAAATCATGCTCTCTGGGTTATTGTCTGGTAGGGATGACCCCATGTATACCATTAAATTTTAAACGTCCCCAGCCCAGGGCCGAGAGCTTTAGGCAAAAAGGGGGGGGAGGTTAATGTCCCTTTTTGAAAAACACTTATTCTTCAACTGTAAGAAGTATACAGGATGTTTCCAAAATATTGGACAATACTTCATGAAATAATCTTAAGGCATGTTGTAAGAAAAAAAATATACAGGGGGGTGTACTTCCCCTCTTTAATGTGGGAGGGATAAATTTCTAAGTCATAGAATTAACAAGGAAAAATAACTATTTAAAGAGAATGGACTTACCTAAAATCCTGTCCTAAAGCTTTTTTTAAATCCCTTAACCTATTCCTTTATATTATTGCTAAATCGAGCTAATAAGTTTTGGAAAACTCGTTAATAATCTCAAAATTTAAACAAAAAAACAACAAAAAAATTCTAAAATTATTTTTTTTTTTCAATTTTTTAGTTATAAAGTACTAAATTTTTGGTAAGTTTTTGATGTTGTTATTAATTTTTAGTTGAATGCTAAGAAATCAGTAAAAATTAATTATTATAAAAAATTACGAATACGTCATGGTGTACCAAAAGTGATATAAGATATATAGCATGGGTAAATCGAAAAGAAAGCTTTTTCTTAGTAATAACAGTCCCATCAACATTGATCGTTCATACCAGAGAGGGATCAGAATTTCAAAAAAAAAAAACAGTAATGAAGAGAAGAACGCAAGATTAATATCTATGATGCCTATTTTTGATTAAATAAAGCTCATATCAACACCAAAAAGTTTCTATTGGTTTGCTCAGTTTTAAGAGCAAATATTAACAATCTATTCTATTTTTTGTATACATTTAAAGCGTAGCACAGTGGTCCCCTTGCTAAATTTTATTGGAAATCTTCAAAAGACACTCGGTAAGAATCGGTACCAAGTAGTGAGGGACTCTTACCGCACTAAAACCACCGGTGAATCAGGACCAATCTATGAAAGATCGACAAATGATTTTTCTTTCTTAATTTACGATTCGCATTATGGGAAGTATAAGTTATAACACTTTCCCATAGCTTTTAGACCATCAGCTCATGAGGCTTGGTTCTTCTTAATCTCCGAACATTGTCTCGTACATTTAAGACGGTCTCCATTTCAGAGTTGGTATGACTTTGCAGTCGCTTATTGTGTGATACAGCGTATTTTTTAACCACGTCTGTAAACATTTCAATATGAAGGTCACGAAGCAGATCGCTATTTCTTATACACCAAGATGCATTTATTATTCCACGACCTTTCTCTGGAATTTTTGGATGGGTTCAGCATTTGTTTGCTTTGTACAGCCCCATAGTTGGATGCCATATGTCCAAACGGGTTTCAGTACTTGCTTATATAACATTAGTTTGTTCTGGATAGACAGGTCAGAGTTCTTTCCTAGTAACCAGTACATTTTTCTGTACTTCAAGTTTAGTTTGTCTCTTTTCTTTTGATGTGCTCCTTCCATTTAAGCTTTGCATCCAAAGTCATTCCAAGGTATTAGGCAGTATTGGAGTAAGGTACTGCTGTACTGTTTATAAGAATTGGAACATTGTTTATTTGTAGTTGTGTAGCCATCGTAACGGATTTATCTGGCACCAATATTGCAGTATTATCAGCAAAGGTGGCCACGATAGCATTGATGTCCACTGGAATATCCCTTGTATATAACAGATACAGGGTAGGTCCTAGGACACTTCCTTGTGGTACACCGGCTTCAATTTTCTATAGTTCCGAGCAATTTTGGTCGTACCGTACTCTAAAGAGTCGGATCGTATTGTAGGATTCCAGTATTTCCAAAAGATTTATAAAAGTATTCAACAAATTCAGAAAGAATTTTGAAGTAAAATATTTTTACTTTAGAATGTAAACATTTTTGTCAAAAAAACTTCCTCGTCAGAAAATACAACCTCAAATTAGCATAAAAACGCATTTATATATATCATTAGATTCAAATATCTCAAAGACGTGACGTGATGGAGCAATTTCCAGGCCAGATTCAAACTCAGCAAATTTTTCACATAAAGTATTTACTTGCTTTTCGAGTTAATTTTCGAAAACAGTAAAAATACGTCAATTTTCAACTAGCATTTGAGTTCAAATAAATTGTCGCAGAAAAAAAATTTACAACGATTTGTTGGAAATTATGTTTTCCTTTTAATGGTACCTTGACATAATTTTTGAATAATTGTTAGTTTTCAAACTATTAGTAAAAAACTCCCAAAAAATACATTCATGCCTAATTTTTTCAATTTTTTCCATGTTTTGTCACAAAATTTTAGTCACAAACCTCAGGCGCGAATTCAGAAGAATGGAAAAATCAAAACTACCCCTTAATTTGTATATAATAAAAGTAAATGATCTTACCAAAATCTTTCAAAAATATTTTTGTATTTTTGAAAAAAATTCATTTTTTGTTTTTAAAAAGGAAATATTTGAAAATTACACGGTTGGTTTTTATAAAACTTGGTACTTAGGGGTTTTTTCCACTTTTTAAAGTATTTTCAGAAAAAATTGTCCTTTCATGAAAAAGCAACGGTACCTTCCTTACAAATGTTAAAAAATTATAAGGGAAATATTTTTTCTTAAAAACGAATACCACTTTTTTTTAAACATTTTTCTTTATGCTCAAATAAGTGCAATGCAATGTACACCAAAAATTATAAAAATTTGAAAATAGCTAACTATAAACATTACCTCATTGCATCGGCTCAACTGATTTAATTTTTTTTATATATAAATTTCAAATAAGATCAAAAAATATTACATACCAAAATTTCAAAATAAAGTTTCGATAATTCTTTGGAAAATTCGTTATTTTTGTATGCACTTTGCATAACAATTGCTTTTCTGAAATGTTTTAAGAATTTGGTATTGGTTTTAAGAAAAGCGCTCCAATCAATTAATTTTTTTTTCCATATAATCATATTCAATCAAGAATTAAGATGATGTTTTTTTTTTTAATTTCAAACTCTCAAAGATGTTTTTAAATATCGCATTTCATGCTGTTAAGCATTTTTCTCTCATAATTTCCATGTTTTATAGTTTATATAAAATCAGTGTATTGAACATATACGAACAAGTGCGTAAGATCCAGTTGCACATTTTGTTTTCCTACGCGTTTTTAAAGATGGCGGCAGATGTTTGTTCCCCCAGTCCCGTCAACTTGGATTTACATTTGGCAGACACTCCTGAACATATTCCATCAAGAAAATCAGTTGAGCAACTAATTGCGAAAAAAAATATCCTATTTTTGGAATATATTAAAGGGTACAATAGATCTTAACAGCCGCAGTGCTCTTATACGATACCCCAAATCCTTCATTCCTGGCCTTTAATTGATATTTAGGTTTCTTATTTAAAATTTTCAAATCGGGTGTCGAGTATTTAAAGATTTATTTTTTGATTTTTTGATTATGTTTTTTTTTTCTTCTTAAAATCTAAAGCAGCACATATCAAATTTGTATACCTCTTACCTCCCCCCCCCCTCCCCAGGGCTTTCCATCAATACACCAACCTTAAAACTTAGGTCTTGAATTTTGTTTTCATTTTAAATCAATATTATATGCCCTTCCCCAATCACATTAACTTCAACGAGGTCAATAGATTTCTGAACCATCAATGAACTTTGAAATAATAATCTTGACTTTCTGAAGGAATTCAAGCAATTCATGCCCCAAACTTTAACTTATCCACTTGACCCTGCTCACTTTAACCCTTTTTCAAAATAAATTAATTTTATCTTAAAAACTGAACTTTAGAAGAATATTCCATGCTGTTGGGATAGGACGCTATGAATAATGGCTTAGGTTTTTAAATTAAATGAAAAATAAATCCAAGAAGAAAAAATATAAGAAGAATCAAACATGTATGTGAAGGTATCAGCAGTCAACACTAGATGCCACATTGGCCGTCGAAATCAAATTGACTTTTTATTTTTTATTCTCGTTGCTACGAGTATGTTGTAGATATTTTTATTCCACTTAATAAATTTCATGGAAATCATACATTTTATGTATTTAATAGATTTTTCAGTTATTTATGGAACATTGTACGCAGAAACTCATGAATTCACAACGAAAATTTGAGAATAAAATCAATTAAATATTCAATTTACCCACATTCATTTATTATTTATTTATATTTATGCGGGCATCAGGACAAGAAGTAAATTCATCCTTCCATTCACTTATATCTATTCATCCGAAAAACATTCATTTCTCAAACTTGTTTATGTCCTTTACAACTAATTTCCTGCTCGCGGCAATAAAAAGGTAGAAATATACTCCTACACTCTACTTCACTATATATGTACGAGTAGACGACATCATGGTCTATTATCATTCAAATGCATTCACATAGAAAATTATTTGTATTTATTAAGAAAGGCACATCCTGTCGTGACAGCAGCACACATTGCGTATCTTTATTAACATATACATGTTCATATTGTAGGTATAGTAAATATGCGCACGAATATACTCGTATATATCCTTTCAATGGAAGCAATAAATTTCTCAACATTTTGAGATAAGAAGGTCGCATGCAAATATTTACATCATTTTCAGATTTCAATGCAAAAGTCCTGCAGCTACAGCTATATCTCTCTACAACAACCAACCAAACACACACTGAATGTCTCCACACTTCGCAAACTCCCATATTTTCTTTGCATTTCCATGTAAATATATGTTAATTGAAGGTTCTGAAACCTTCTTGAGGTAAATATTTATCCATTAAATTGCCCAATGGATCTAAAAGCATCACACACTAATATAAATCATGGTTTAAAAAAAACATTTAACATTTGCATGCGGAGTACTATTACTTGTGACTTAAAAAAAATAAAATAAATTGCAAGGAGTATTCCCTGAGAACAATGTAACTTCCCACTATGCTGCGCTACCATCTTCTTCATCATCCTGTTCACAGAAAAAGAGTCCTTTGTGAATGGCTTCCAGTCCTATTTAAATACCAAGTTACAAGCTCCTGGATCAATTCATTCTCGAAATCGAATTACAAAAGCAAACTATTTGCTCGACTTAAATTTGAAATGCTATTATTAGGGTTGAAGGCTGAATTCTGGGATAGGTATGATTATTCACTGAACATAGAGTGCTGTGCGTAGAAAAGTTGAGAGCTTGAGTTCTTAAAATTTATTTTGTTTTCTATTTTCTTAAGTTTAAATAAATAATTACTAAGAATACTAAATGTGTAGCTAAAGTCAAAGTACACACATGCTATGTGTAGTCTAGTCATGTTGTGCTCAAAAAGGCTCTTAGAGTGCAAATTATGGGGCAGTTTTGATATTGTCCCTCTTTTAAATTTTCCGGTGTGAAGAATCCAAAACTGAGGTTTGCGACTAAAATTTCGTGACGCAACATGCAAAAAATTATTCAAAAATGCATTTTCTGGAAGTTTTTCACTAATGGCTCGAAAACTACCAGTTATTCGAAAATTACATCAAACAACCATTGAAAGTGTACACAATTTCCAATAAATCCTTGTTTCTAGGTTTTTTTCTGCGACAATCCATTTGGACTCAAGCGCTAGTTGAAAATTGACGTATTTTTACTGTTTTCGAAAATCCACTCCGAAGCTTAGTAAATACTTGATGTGAAAATTTTTAATTTATGTCTATGACATGAACCAAGATATACTTTTCTGATGGTCTTTAATCGAAGATATTAATTTGAATTTTATCTCAAATGAAAGCTACATAACAAGGAATGCAACACTTGCCGAATTAAAAAGAGAAATAAATAAGCTTAAGTCCAACAAAGCTCCAGGATATGACTTAATTACGGCAGAAATTTTAAAAATGCTCACTCGTTAAGCATTTATTAACTTTTTTTACATAATAAATGCCGCTCTAAGGTTAAAATATATTCCGGCCCAATGGAAAGTTGCGGAAGTCATAATGGTTTTGAAACTTGGCAAGCCATCTCCCGAAAAGAAGTCATACAGGCCGATTTCGCTTCTTTCTATAATATCAAAAGTTTTTGAAAAAGTATTACTCCTGCACCTGCAACCGATAATCGAAGAGAAACAATTAATACCTGAACATCAGTTCGGATTTAGAAGCAACCATTCGGCAGTTTAAAAAGTGCATAAAATTACTGACGTAATTGAGAGAGCTTTTAAAGAAAAGAAAATATGTTCGACAGTCTTTTTGGACGTGTTGCAAGCGTTTGACAAAGTCTGGCACGAAGGCCTCAAATTCAAATTAAGACAAGTTCTGCCTGAAGGACTTTACAACATTCTAAACGGATATCTAAATGAAAGACTTTTTCGTGTAAGACACGGAAATGACTATTCTGATTTCAAAGAAATAGTGGCTGGGGTACCACAAGGAAGTGTATTAGGTCCAGTTCTGTACCTTTTATTTACACGCGATATACCTCAAACAGATGACACTATTGTAGCCACGTTTGCTGATGATACTGCATTACTAGCAGTAGGCAAAACGATTAGCGAAGCTACAATTAAATTACAAAATGCTCTTAATAATGTAAATGAGTGGACACAAACATGGCGAATAGCTCTCAATGAACAAAAGTCAGTCCACGTGGACTTTACGTATACAAAAATAAATAGATTACCCGTCTTTCTTAATACCGCTCGTGTTCCATTTGCAAATGGGGTGAAGTATCTGGAAATGGATCTAGACGCGACATTAAAATGGAAGCCGCACGTGAAAAAGAAATGCGAAAAACTAAAAAGTATATTAAGAGATATGAACTGGTTACTCGGTAAATATTCAAAGCTTTTGAAAATAAATTGATTTTTTATCGACAGGTTCTTAAACCTGTTTGGACTTATGGTATACAACTTTGGGGTTGTACCTGCGATACAAACTTAAATAACTTACAAACATTTAAAAATAAATTGCTTAGGTCATTTGTAAATGCTCCGTGGTATATAAGAAACGAAGATCTTCACAGGGATCTCGGGATTCCTACGGTGCGGGAGGAAATAAAAAGTTTCGCGCGAAAACATAGAAATCGACTATTAGAACACGCTAATTCAACGATTATTGACATTCTTGACGAGTCGAATTTAGTACGCCGTCTGCGAAAAAAAAAACCTTCCGACTTGGTGCGGTGAACAGAAAACCGCTTTAAAATCGCGGATTAAGCAGGAACTTTCACCGGAAAGTAACCTGCAACACGTTACTTAACTTCGTTAAAAAAAATTGCTCTATAAGTTTCAACTTAGTTGCAATTGGGAAGTGGAGGTGGTTTTAGTGTAGTAAGAATCTCACACTTCTATGAGCACGCGTTTTTCGGTTCTTATAGAGCCTGTTGCAGGTTTTAGCTACCCACGGGAAAATAAATAAAAAAAATAATTCTTTTTGAGTTTTTAAAATACCACCATTCACCTTCAAGAAATCGTTGGTCTTCGTCTTATGCGTAATTCGAAAAATCGAGTCAATTTGGGCTCAAAAGGGCACAAAGCGAGCAAATTGTCGGGTAGTTTTGATTTCCCCCCTATTCAATGTTGGGCAGGGTGCTGAAGGCAAATCTGAGGTTTGCGACTAAAATTTTGTGACGCAACATGCAAAAATTTGTAATAACTGCTATAAAAATGCAAACTGACTGAATTTTTTAAATTACGTAGTCTAAAACAAAGACTAAGAATTTCTGGAAGAGGAATAAGGGTATTTGAAGAATTCAAAAAGTATTATGGAGTAAAGTGTTCATGCTTTAGAACGACTATAAACATTTTTTAGAAAAACAATACCTCCACAAGAAATCATGTCATAGAAAGAAGTTAAAAATTTTCACATAAAGTATTTACTTAGTACTTTGAAGTGGATTTTCGAAAACCAATATTTGAATCCAAATGGATTGTCACAGAAAAAAATCCTTTACAGAAATTTATTGGAAATTGTGTACCCTTTCAATGGTACTTTTATGTAATTTTCGAATAACTGGTAGTTTTCGAGCAATTAGTGAAAAACTCCCAGAAAATGCATTTTTGCATCATTTTTGCATTTTTTTTTTCAATTTGCGTCGCGAAATTTTAGTCGCAAATCTCAGATATGGATTCTGCATCCCCGAAAACATAAGAAAGGGACAAAGTCAATAAACTACCCCACAATTTGCATAGAAAAAATACAATATGACTGGACTAGTGTATCAACACAGAAAAATGTAAAAATTATATTAAAACTGCTATTCAGACACAAATTGATTATTGATTGGTACACCACTTTCATCATACAGAATTGCTGTCAATTTAATAAAAGACTAGTCAGCAGATGTTTTTTTCTTCCAAAACTATATACTGATAGAATTTGGTGGTGGCGAGGCTGTAAGTGTGGCCGTTATCGAAAACGTCAAATCAAAGTGCATTTGATTGTCAAATGATCGTCATTTTTTAACGCATGTACTGCAACTGCCAAATATGCAATCGTCATGCTTGCACAAATCGATTTGATCAACGCAACGTCAGCCAATTTACTTTACTTTTTGATATTTTGTTCATCAACTCAACTTTTTTACTGCACACCTGCACGCAGATGATGTTTCCAAATATTTGACTTCAGCAAACTATGTTATCGAATACAAAGCTAATGCGATAAAATTTATATTTGCGTTTTCGAACAGAAGACTTTTGCAATTTGAGTTTAAGAACATTCTGTAAATGCAAATCTGACACAGATGATGTTTTCGAAAACAGCCTGTGTTGTGCCAGTTTTGAAAACGCATTTTAGCCAATAACAGTACAAATTGTACAAAAAGTAAGTAAATACTTTTTATAAGAAATTTAAATTTAATAATTTTTCCTATTCTGCCGTGTTAAGAAAAATTAAATGGGTTGCATGTATTTGGGCTTGAGAAAATTGATCATAAAGACGTGGAAATTTTGAGAGACAGTCGATAATGTTTAGAAGATGAAATACAATACTTTAATTAGCTAAAAAAACTTCTTTGAGAGTTTGAAATGAAAAAAAAGAACTATTGATTGAATATGATAAGAAAATAAAATGCCTGACAAGATCACACGTTCTTGCTCGTATGTTCAAGTTTCTTGGAATTTAAAAAAATTTAACATAGACAAGAACCTTATTATAAAAAAAGTATAAAAAAGACAATGAAGTCGTTCTTAAGCCCGTTAAAAAACCAAGACCTCAAAAACCAGTATGCCGTTTGATTACTTGAAAAAATAAAAAAAAATTAAAATCGTCAGAGCGGTTTTCTTCAAACCAAATTTTTTATATACACTCGTAAGAATTAAGTAAAAAAATTTAAAAAAATGTTCGTAATCAATTTTGGGAATTTGTTTTATAAACAATTATTGATTAAGTTTCAAAAAATTCATCCACCCGTTTCTGAAATTTTGAATTAAAAAAAAAAAATTATTTTTGTATCGAAAATGTATTTTTTTTTTTTTCAAAACTGTGAGATGCAATATTATTGCCATTTTTTAGGAACTTCTTCATAAAAATTTTGATTGAAATCGGTCAAGCCGTTAATGAGAAGGTCAAAAATCAAAAAAGCATGTTATATGGGAGGCACCCCCAACTAACTTTTCAGTTTCAATTAGCCTACAAATATTGATATGGTGCAAGTCTGGATATGTATAAGGGTTTCTTTCTATACAGCTTAAATCAAAAATAAATTTCTTACAAAAGTCATGATTTCAATAACTGCTTCTTTAAAATTGTTTAAAAGCTAGATATAAAAAATTAAACGAGACTAGCATCTGTTTTCGAATAGATCTATGTTAATTAATTTAAGAAAGTAGCATGAAGCTTTGATTTTATAAAAATTCCTTACAGTTCTTTTATTGCACTTGCTGTCAGTCAGTCTCCAAAAGGTTTATGTAGCAATTTTCTTGAAGTTTTATCGAATAGTTCACTTTGACTTGTTAAAATCTTAAACACGAACCATAGAGAAAAAATGTCAATTTTTATTACAAAGGCTCAAACTTGTAAAAGTAATTTTACAGAAGCTTTTATTATTATTATAAAATTAAATTAAAAATCTCCTGTTATAAGAAATAAATTAATGCTATAACACCAATCTTGTTTCTATATCAATTAAAAAAAAACTACATTTACGTTTTTTAAAAACATTTTCAGCAAGAAACAAAAATGGATGAAAAGGGTGTTTTAGCTTGAGGAACTTGAATTAAACCGGTTGGTCAAATTCAACTTCTGTGTATGGTATGTGTGTTTATGTAAGCGATCAACAAAGCTTCTTTAAAATAAAATAAAAAAAATGTTTAATATTATTTCTTCCCTCTAACGAAAGGGACCCAAAAGTGAATTCATGAAGTCGTCAACAAATCTAAGGTTAATTTTAAGAAATTTTTGTAGTTCTGAAAAACAAAAAAATCTAATTAAATTTTTGCATCTTCCAAATCATATCCTAAGTGGCCGAGTTTGTAGAGTGCTGGACTGTCAGAATGTTAAGAAAAAAGAGTTTTATAATTATCTCCAATTCCAATTTCCAATTTCAATACATTAATTAATTAATCAGAAAATAATCGTATTTGAAACACAGTTTCAGATTACAAAGCGATTAAATGCAGTAAAAACCACTTTAAAGAAAATTTAAAATGATTTGTCTTCTTTTTTTCCAACCTCTGTAAGAATTGTTTTATCCACTTCTAATAGAAACTATATAACCTCTTTATAGAAACTCATACCTCCACTATACTTGTGTTCTTAGCTTTATAGAAACCTTTCTGAAGCTATCTGTCAACATCTTAGATTCTTTAATATTTCAATTAGCACTCGTTTAAACTTTTTTAACACCGCCAAGTATTAACTTTAGAATTTCTATAATGTTTGCCTTTTTATGTTTACAGACATTTAACCAAAAGTTTTACTTAAGCAAGAAAGCTTATTCAGTTAAACCGAAGCCAAAATGTTAGTTGGGCCGTAATTAAAAGTTTATGGTAAAAAAATATTTTTTTAATGTGCAACATATCCAAAAAAAAATACTGATTTGTTTTTACAAAAATCGTTGGAATTGTCTTAGAGAAAGATAAACTTTTGCTCAACGTTAATTTTAGAGATAAAGAATTTTAATTTTCCCTCTGGAGGGTAATAAAAAAACATTAAGTTCAAAATTTGAAGAAAATCGTTTCAGCGATTTAGGCTGTCGGTCAAGGTACAGACAGACAGATAGACAAACAGTCAGACGGACAGAATTGTGCAACCCACTTTTTTCGAGTTCTCTTCATCAAAGAAGCCATTAAAAAAATATATATTTTCTGAAACGGGTTTTAACATTTTCGGTTTATTTTTCATTTTTTTTTTACAATACCGTAAATAGTATAAAAAATCCTTTAATATTCTCTATTCAATATCAGCAACTTAATTTTCAAAAAATTTGATTTTACAAAAAGTTTGAACATAATTTCAATATTATTTTAAAAATTTCGGAAAGAAAAACTATTTAAATTACTTAGAAGCTTTTGTATACAAAAATATGATTGAAATCAGAAATACCGTTTTTAAGAAAATCGAAAGTAAGGAAATGTTTGTTGGGTATTTTTGTTTGTTATAAACATTTTTTGAAAATGGTTTCTTATACTCTACTAAGAGAATTTTATTAAATTTGTCTTAAGAATAGTCGTTGGTCCGTTATTGAGAAAATATATTTTTTATTTCTAAAAAAAAAATGAACGGGCAGGATCACAATAACCACTATGTATCAAGTTTCAGGAAATTGAACCACCCGGGCTGTAGCCGAACAGACAGATAGAAAGTATTGTGAGACTCACTTTTTTCGTCTCCCCTATCATCGTTATGACAAGTGTTTTTTTTTTAAATGCATAACTTACAATAGAGATCATTAATATACCTTTATCGCAAGTAAAACTCAAATAAAATGTCAGTTGCAAAAAATCAAAACGCAAGCTTATGACTTTTGCCTGCAGTTCTGTCGGATCTCAGTGGATCCATTGCGCTCCCCGGGGTGAAAGGTAGGTGATGAAGAGGGACAGGGAGGGGTTTAAGGAGAAGTTTTAGTTGTGGGGGGCCTCCCTGAACCATCCTGAGTTCTGAATGAATTTTAGGATGTTTTTTAGTGGCAAGACAGAGATGTCGCCCAGTTCATCGAAGAAATATTCTCCTAGGGCTGCTTTTCGGGTTCTAGTTAGGCTGGGGCACTCACACAAGATGTGAAGGGAGCTCTCTTCCGTGTCTTTATCAAGACACCTTCTACATAAGTGCTATGAGCTGATGCCCATTCTTTTCATGTGGGTTCCCATTGAGTTGTGGCCCGTTAGGACCCCAACTACAGGGTGGCGCACGAATCGTGCTACAAAAATAAAAGTAATAACTTTTTTTCTGTGTGAGTAATCGGCTTATTTTGTTTTTTTTATTTTGTAGGTTACTATTTAGATTTATAAAAATGTATGCTTGGGATACGGAGAAAAGAATTTGCATAGTGCAACGGTACTATGCTTTGCAGTCCGTCATTTCCGTCCAAAGGGAATTTAGGCGGGAGTTTGGCGGTAATCCCCCGAGTAGATGGACCATTATGAGGTTTGTAAACATGTTTGCCGAATCTGGAAGCATCGCACGAAGGCCGTACCATCGAGATGCCAATGTTCGGGTTCAGGATACAATCGCAGCAGTAGCATCTGCAATACAGGCCAATCCGAGCGTTTCGACCCGAAACTTATCGGGGCAAATTGGACTTAGTAGACGGTCATTACAACGGATACTTCATGACGATTTAAACTTTTTTCCGTACAAAGTCCAAATTATTAGCAAGTTAAACCCTCAGGATTTGCCTGTTCGCCTGGAATTTTGCCAAAAAATGATATCAATGGCCGAAGAAGACAACACATTGATCAAATGTTTGTTCATGTCTGATGAGGCCCATTTTGATCTTAACGGCAATGTAAACAAGCAAAATTGCCGTATATGGAATGAGTCTAATCCAGAAATGCTCCATGAGACGGAACTACACCCAGAACGAGTCACTGTGTGGTGCGCAGTTTCATCAAGGTGTATTGTCGGGCCGTACTTCTTTGAAGAAAACGGTGTAACCGTTACTGTCAATGGGGACCGTTATTTAAAGATGTTGAAGGAGTTTTTTTTACCTAGAACTACGCCAAAGACGTATACCATTCAACAGCGTTTGGTTTCAGCAAGATGGAGCAACTGCACATATAGCCAGACCAGTTATGGCGGAGCTAAACAAAAAATTCGCAAACAAATTAATTTCTAGGAACTCCACTCTTCGCTGGCCCCCAAGGTTACCTGACCTGACTGCACCAGACTTCTTTTTATGTTATGTCAAGCAAGAGGTGTATAAAACGAAGCCCAGGAATTTAACTGAATTAAAGCAGTCCATAACGACAATAATTGAGGCGATCCCAACTTCAACTCTTCAGGCAGCAATGAATAATTTTTTGATCAGGTGCGGCATATGCGTGGGAGAGCGTGGAGGTCATTTGCGGTCTATAATCTTTAAAAACAACTAACTATTTAAAATAAAATTTAATTTTCTAACCAATAAAAAAAAAATAAATGAAATACATCGATTAAAAAAAAAGTTATTTGAATTTCTTATTGTAGCACAATTGGTGCGCCACCCTGTATAAGTGATAATTGAGGCCTGCTTAACTTGAGTAGGTATTCAGATTTTTTCTTCCAAATATTCGGCAAAAGGTTCCTTGAAACCCGACAGGTCCCGATAGATAACCATTTGATATTGGCAGCTTCCAAGAAACTCTGGTGTATTCTTCTTTTTTCTTGCTCCAGTGACATGAGCACCGAGGCTTTGATTTGGCTCGGATCAAGAGATGATCTGCTTTCGGCCAGTTCATCTGCAATTTCATTTCCGTGAATATCCCTTTGCCCTGGGACCCATTTTAGGGTAACTGTGTTCGTTGCGTTGAGTACTCTTAACTCATTTCGGCAATGATCAATCAGTTTGGACTTTATGGTGATTGAGGAAATGGCTTTAATTGCCACCTGGCTATCTACATATGTGGGTCAAAAATCTTAATTTTCATATTCAAGCCGTATGTTTGTGTCATTATATTGCTTTCTCTAACATTAAATAGTTTTCGTGAGAAGACTGGTGACTAAAAATCTTTTGTGGCTTGCTGACTCCGCGATCGGATAGGACCAGACCAGTGATTACGTTAAACTTGTTTTCTTTATTACTATTTCATATTTTTTGAGCATTCCACTCCTGCCAACAACACGCACACAGGAATGGTTGAGAGTTATAAGTCACTAGGTTCTAGTTCTCCACGAGCTGTTGCGCCACCAAATTTATATATTTACTTAGAGTTGAGCATAATATCAACCGTTAAAACTATGTCCAGTGCTTAAAACCGTACCGTATACTGAAAAATCTTTGAAAATTTTATTTTTTTACACATGATTGTGAATAGGTGTAGGTACCTTGTGATGATGCCAACCAAAGCTATACCCATTTGAAATTCGGTGTGCTTTTGGTACGTAGAGTACCTACAACTCAATGAGGGCTATAAAAGAGGGAACATTTCTCGTATGTAGCTATGCAATTTTAGATGGTCAGGTAGCAAAGGCAAGAATTGTAGATTGTAGAATTTTAATTTTCTCTAACGTTTCCATTCAAAGGCTGCCTCCTCTAAGAACACTTCCGATTTTATATCCTTTCAGGTTCGTGCAAACTTTCAGCTTAAACTTACTCTCAAATATCCCCAGACCAGCCAGCCACTGCTACTTTTTCTCCCAGAAGAGGACTCCTTACGAACGATTTCCATTTTCGATTTGAGTATAAAATCATGGCATAACTGCAGCACGGTAGGTACCTTACCTACTACTTCTGCTGGTTTTTGTATTTTTGATTCCGAAGGAGATGTGTTTTTTGAGTGGCTTCTGGTTGGAGGACCTCAACAGAACCTACATCCTATGGGGATGGTTTCACAACCATCAGGGACAAGTCATGCGTATCCATATTGGAGGTTTGTGTGTTATTTTCGTTTTCTTTCTTCTAAATTCCTGCAATGCGAGCATGAGGAGTTGGATGATGACGAAGATGATGATGATCATTCAACCAGTATTTGAGGACCGTTGGTAAATCTTTGATGTGGGTCATTTTGATTTGGGTAAGACCGAAAATCAACGTGGCCATGGCCATCTACATCAGAAGCATTTTCTATACAACATCTATCTATAAGAGGAGAGTTTTATTTACAATGAGGTTGATTGGTTTTTGTTGTTGCTATATCGGTATCTTGAGACTATTTGCTGAAGAATATGCATTAAGTTTTTAAATTGGAAAACTTAATGAGACTGTATGTTGACGATTGCATCAGGTAAGTATCTGAATTTACCTACAAACATATTTACTATTTGGAAAATTGACTTTTCGGTCATTAAATAGGATTGTTAAATGGGTTATAAGAAATTAAGAAACTTTAAATCGAATAACGAACAAATGTTGTTAAGGTAAAGTAATACAAGAAAGTAGATATAGGTATGTTGGATATGAATTGGGACTCTGAGGTGATAAGATTTAAGAATGACAGTATAAGTTTGAAATTGTAGAAATAGTTGAATGTTCTGAAATTTTAAATATTGCCTTGGAAGCATCTGGGAATAAGTATGTGATCTTAGCAACTAGGGTCATTTAGTATTTGTTTTGACATTTCATTCGAAAGAATCCAATTGAGACGAATTATTATAATTAGAACTGATATTTTTTGGTGTATTGATAGTTTTTTTTCGTTTCAAAATAATCACGCTAGAAGTCTGCGTTCAATTCTAGCTGATTCCAATATTTTTCGAGGTTACTGATTATTCTACACTGGAATGGTTGACAATTTTAATTTGTATGGCTTTGGTTTCTCTTAAGCTATCGTGCCCATGACACATTTTAAATATTTATGTGGTACAATATCTCAGAATTGAAATAGAAAATTAAGCTTTCTTTGTTGTTTCACATATTTAAACACAAAAAACTGACCAAATAACGAAAAAAAAAATCCATAAACGCTTAATTCTGGTGTACAGCTTTGTTTCAATGCATTATGCATTTTCTAATAAGTCCGATGTGAAAATCAGTGTTTTCCAAATTTCTCGGAGCTATAAGTTTTTTTTTTGAAAAATAGTGAAGGTAGAAATTGTAGCTCATGTAATTCTACACGAAAAAATGTGTACTCTTTACAAAAAGAGTGTTGCATCTATGCAGTAGTTTTTGAGAAAAACAATATTTCCTTATTTTGAAAAAAAAAAAGAAATTGTATGTCAAGAAAGAGATACCTATACTGTTTACTGTTTATATTAAATGTATAGTATTTGCTCTTGAAAATTGAAACGAGGCATGAAAAACCATTTTTCAATAGCCATAAGCCCTTAAAAAATAACTAAGCTCAAAAATAAGAAATGAAATGTGATAAATTGAAGAAATATGAATACATCCGTGGCGGTCATGAAGAACCAGAGGTAACTCAAACTCCAAAAATTTAGAAAAAAAAGGCGGGGTCTACGTTTAATAGGGTGTCCGTTATTTCCAAAAATCGTTTTTAAATAGCAAACATCCCCTAAATCAAAAGTTTATGCCCAACAAAAAATATTTGGGTAAAACAAATTTTGTCCGAAGTCGTTTACACGTGGTTCTAGGCACATTTTTTTTCCATTTAAATTTGTGTAGGATTTTCGCTCTTTTCACGTTTTATTTTTTTTTTTTGAAGACTACATTCTAAAATAAAAAAAATCGCTCGAAATATTCCAAGAGAATATTAAAACATCATAGGATAAAACGCTATTAAATTTAACATAGAATTTTTTTTAAATAAAGTTTTTGGTAAAAAGTATTAAGAAACAAAAATCAAAAAAAAAATTTGAATAGCTGCAGCGATTGTAGTAGATTGTAGTACCTCGTGGCATGATGGTTAGTGCGTAGGACTGTGTCTTCAACAGGGGGCGGTTAATTCGCCGATCCTCTTCAGCATTTTTACCAGTGATCTGATAGGTAGCCTAACTAACGCAATAGCGTATGCCGACGACCTGATTGCGTACAGAACGGCCCGAAAGGTTGAGGTTATTAGAATACTCTGGCAGCGTGACTTCGAGAAGATTCAGCGATACTGCGACGACTGGAAACTGAAAATAAATGTCCAAAAGTCGGAGACAATTCTGTTCCGGACTCCTTTGGCTAAGGCCACGAGAGATACGTGCAAGAATTGGCGCAAGATGGTAATTGTTGGGCCCGACGGGCGGTCATTGGCGAGTAAAAGTGTAGTGAAGTACCTCGGTATCTGGTTGGACCAGTATTTGTATTTCGACAGACATATAAATGCTGCTCTGACCAGAGCCCGAGGAGCCCTCGCTCTGACGAAACGGCTGTTTTACAGCAGTCGGCTTGACCCCAGAGTGAAGGTAATTTGCTACATGGCCCTCATACGGCCAATGCTTGTCTATGGTTGTCCCGTTTGGTTCAACATTGCCCCTTCCCAAATGGAGAAGTTTCGGGTGTTCGAGAGGCAGTGTCTACGGCGCTGTCTCGGTTGGTATCGGACACCAGAATCTTCTTATTTGCATTATTATTCTAACGAGGTCTTGTACAACGGATCTCGGATCAACAGAATTGACAATTTCGTGATAAAACTTGTTCGGGGTCACATAGCGAGAGCTGTGACTTCGACCAACAACTTGATATTCGGGGCGTTCTATCCGAACGACGAATACTTCGGTATGGCACGCTTGAGCGGCTTTATCCCACCAGAGGCATTCCTCTATTTAGATAAATGCGGCCTGATACAGGATAGATTGGCAGTACCGCTTATCTACCACGTCAGGCGTAGAACCGTGGATCGGCGACTCTTGTACGAACGAGACATCCTCGCCCGAGATGGAGCGGAGCTCCTACGGTTCAGTAGGGCTGTGTCCGAACAGGACCGTATTGATAGGAGGAAGCAGGAGAACCAGTTTTGGTGGCTAAATGTATTTGATATGGGGTAAACCGGGGTGGGGTAGTTTTTGCCTTGGCCGGCTTACATACTTGTTTTAGTCTTAGGTTTAGGTTAAGAAGGGTAGGGACGGTGGCACTATAAAAATAAAAAATTAAAAAAAAAAAAAAAAAAAAAAAAACAAAGACAAAATAAAAAAAAACAAAAAAAAAAAAAAAAACAATCAAAACAATCAAAAAAATATAAAAAAACAAAAACAAAATAATATAAAAAAAAACTTACAAAAATAATCAACAACACATAATATGGACATGGACATAGCTTTTGCCGCTGAGGTTGTTCTAGTTTTAAGTAGTGTGTAGGTAGGTTAGGGGTAGTTTTAAGTTTTATTTTAAGGACTTAGTATGTAAGATATAAAATAAAAGAAAATGATGTTAGTTTTTTTTTAATTTTCTAACAAAATAAACGAAAAAAAAAGAGGAAAAAAAATATTAGTTCATAGGCCGAAAGGCATTAATTTAAGAAATCATGAATTCCTTAGAGCGCCCGTTTAGGGCCAGTAAGTTATATTTAAGTATTATTAATTAGGCTAGTTTTCTGAATTTTGTTAGCATGTAAGTAGATATAAGTTAATATTGAATAAAAATTTGAATTAAAAAAAAAAAAAAAAAAAAAAGTGCGTAGGACTGTCATGCCAAAGGTCTGGGTTCGATTCCCAGCCGCTGCCACCTAAAAACAGAAATGTTTTTTTCCGAGGTACTGCCTCTTGCGAAGAACTGACAAATCCTCCAAGAGTATTACTTGTCATGAATAAGTGCTTTCTCATTAGCCGTTCGGAGTCGGCAAAAAATTGTAGGTCCCCTCCATTCCTGCCAAAAATACGCACACAGGAATGGTTGAGAGTTGTTAGCCACTAGGCCTTGGTTCTCGACGAGCTGTTGTGCCACCAAATTTATTTTTTTTTTTTTAGCTGCAGCGATTCGAGAAAAAAAAAATAAATAAAACGTGAAAACTGAAAAGACCAAAAATCGAATACAATTATGTATGGGAAAAGTATGGGCTTAGACTAGAGTTACGTGTAAATGACCAAAGACAAAATTTTTGTTGGACGAAAAATATTTGTTTACTTACTTACTTTCTTACTTATCCGGCTCCTGATTCATGGAGGGTCTCTACTTGAGCGGTCTTCCATCGGTTGCGGTCCCTCGCACGCTCTCTCCAGTCATCGAGACCAAGCGTTCTTGCATCGGAAACCACCTGGTCCCTACAGCGGAAGTTCGGTCTTCCTGGTAGTCTCAAACCAGGGGGCTGGGATTCGAAGACTTTTTTGGCTGGAGCGTTTTGTACATTCGCTCGAAGTGGCCGAGCCTACACATCCACATCTTAGTATAGCTCATATAATTCACGATTGAATCTTCTACTTCATTCGCCCTCCTCGCATATTGGACCAAATACCCGCCGAAGAATTTTTCTCTCGAAAGTGCCCAGTATCAATTCCCCTTTTTTACTTATCGTCCAGCACTCGGCGCCGTAGAGTAGAACTGGTAAAATTAGCGTTTTGTATAGCGTGGACTTAGTCTTTCGGGAAAGGAGTTTTGAACCCATTTGTTTGGCCAAACCGAAGTAGCAGCGGTTCACTAAGGTAATTCTTCGTCGGGTTTTCACTATGGTGTCACTCTTGTGGTTGATGTTTGTTCCGAGGTAGGTGAACTCCTTGACTATCTCGAAATTACTGCTACCAACAGTGAAGTTTTGTCCTAGGCGATGGACAGATGAAGCTTTGTTTGTTGATAGCATATACTTTGTTTTGTCCTTATTCATTTCAAGACCAACGCATTTCATCTGTTCATTAATACCTGTGAATGCTTCTAGTACAGCTCGCTTGGAGCGGCTGATGATGTTGATGTCGTCCGCATAGCCAAGCAGTTGCGAAGACCTGTTGGAGATAGTGCCTTCCAGGCTAACACCATTCTTGCGAACTAAATATTTTTTTGCTGGACATAAACTTTTGATTGGGGGTGTCTGCTATTTAATATTGATTTTGGGAAATAACGGACACCCTTATGTTTAATATCATTCGAAAGATCTTACATATATCGAAAAAGTGTTCATAATGAGATTTTTTTTAGACGTGTGGTCTTCAATTTGGCAATACTTTTTTCGGAGTTGGTCTTTTTGAAAGCTGTCACTTGATTTACGCTCAGTTTGGTTTGCAATTTCATAATTAAAAGATATACTCCTGAACAACGTCTTCAAATTGTGCAAAATGGTTCGATTGGCGCGACGCATCGCGAAACAATTATTTATTGAAGGAACCTTTGGTGAGCCCATTATCTTGCATCGTGGAGTTATTTTTTGTGAGGTTATGTGAAGTCGCTTGTCTACGCAGATAAGCCCGAGACAATTGACGTCTTGGAAGTGAATATTCGGCCTTCTCACCAAAAGTTTTCTACAATAAATTGATTGTTTTGTGATGCGTCCGTCGCGTGAACTGAACCATAATTTTGTTGATAAATTTACATAATTTGTTTTTCAGGAGTAAGTTTATTCATTATGAAATAGCAAACTAAACTGAGCATAAATCAAGTGACAGCTGTCAAAAAGACCAACTCCGAAAAAAGTACTGCCAGATTGAAAACCACACGCCAAAAAAAAGTGAAAGGGAACAAACTCGAACGAGTGAATAGGCCAGGTTTTTATTACTTCACTAAACATCGAGCGTCTAATGTATTAATAAAATAATAATTCACTTAAGGTATCTCGACTTACCTTCTTCACGATCACCATTAAAAATAAATTCAAGCTTTCGCTAAAATAAGACTGAATTCAGCGAACGAAAACCCGGAAATCATTATTCTGTTAGTGCAAAAAAATGCTAACTCTTGCTGCACAAAAACAAGTAACTTTTTTTAATTTCAGTGCAAAAGTATATAAAAAGCATGACTGGGTCGCACGTACTTGCTATTATGTTCAAGACGCTGACGATTTAAGAATATGTAAAGACATGGAAATTATGAGAGAAAAATATTTAAACGCACGAAAAATGATATTTAAAACTTCGTTGAGAGTTTGAGATAAAAAAAAAGAACACCATCTTAAATCTTTATTGAATATGCTAGTATGGACACAAAAATTTTAAGTCGTTGGGGCGGTTTTCTTAAAAAATTATTTTTTATTTATAAAATTCCTAAAACATTCTCACGGAAAATTTTTGGTATGCAAATCTTAAGAATTTACCTACATATTTTTATATACCAAAATAGATAAAACAAAAATAAAATTACAAGAAATTTTGCCAACCAGTTTTTGAAACATCGAATTTTCAAAAAAAAAAAAATTGAAACTTTTTTTAAAATTCAAACTTTTTTTTGGAAAATTTTGATACGCAATATTATTTATTCTTATCTTAAATTTATGCTTAGTCTATAATAAAACAATTCAAAAACAAAAAAAACGTTCTTTGACAGATACTATTAATAGTTGCGAAGTGCAAAATTTTATAATTTTTTTGTAGTAGATCGTATTAATTTTAGTACATGGAAAAAGTTTAATCAAAATCGTACAGGTAATTTTTGAATAATGGAATATTTTCCTTTCCAGTTTTTAAACTTTTGTATGAAAAGTACCGCTGTTTTTTCATATATGTGAATTTCTTTCAAAAAATTATTTAGAAAGACCTGAGAGAATCCCTTAAATATCGAGTTTCAAAGAAATCGATCATACCATTTTCTTAATATTTGGCTTACAAAAAAAATCAAAAATTTTTTAAAAACCCTAAAAATATTGTTATTTAAATTTAAGTACATAAAAATATTCATAGTTATGGGAAGAATGAAAAAAATTATTTAAAATCAGTCATACCGTTTAAAAAAAAATCGAACTTTAAAAATGTGGTTCCTTGGGGAGGTACCATTAATGACCATTTTGAAAAATGGTTTTTCACCCAAAGGAAGCCTTTACTAAAATATCCATTGAGTTTTTTTTAAGAAAAGTTGTCGAGCCGTTTTTTGTATGGCAGGTGGATCTGGACCTTTGGCACGTCATATATTGGAAGTTTGATAATTCAGAATGCCATTTAATTGGTCAGTAATTCATCAGAATAGGTAGTCCTAGAAATTGGTCAGCCCTAGATAATATGTAATAAAGGCTTAAAGTTTCTCAAGGTCACCAAGGTCACGCACGATTTCTGGCACCTGATGTAAGGGAAATTTACAAAAAAATATACCATCCGAAAGATCTCTAGATCGTGATAAAAGGTCAACTATTTACAGTAATTGGTCAGCCATAGTTTTTTTCTATGAATTTTCAAAATTCCTTTCAAGGCCACAACAAAAAAACTGTTGGCACCTCATTTCGGTCCTTTCAAGAAATTAAGTATGCCATTTGAAAGGCCACTTAATGGTCATAAAAGGTCACCTATTTTCAATAATTGGTCAACCATACAAATCTCTGGTGTTTGGTAGAAACATGATAACTGTATTTTAAAATTTGCTTCCTTACGTCCACTTTAAACCGAGCTAGGGCCTAAATGGATGAACTTATTTTCTTCAAATATAAAACACAATTTTTTAAAAACTTTTTTCATAAGTGTTTCAAATTTGAAGAAAATCGGTAAACTCGTTTAGGCTCTAGCTCAATTTAAAGTGGGCGTAAGGAAGCAAATTTTAAAATGCAGTTATCATGTCTCTCCCAAACACCACAGATATTTTAAAATGAATTTTTATTAATAAAAAAAATTCAAATTATTGACCATCTGAAAGGTCTCTAAATCTTTTTAAAAGGTCATCTTGTTTCAGTAATTAGTCAGCCATAGATTTGTTGCTATGAATTTTTTGCATTATGCCAAAAAACGTTCGTGACGTTGAAAAGAAACTTTAAAAAAATGTAAAAAAAAGAATCTAAAGCTGACGAATTTTGTGAAAAAAACTATGGCTATCCAATTACTGGAAATAGTTGGCCTTTTATGACGATCTAGAGATCTTTCGCATGGTAAATTTTTTTTTGTAAATATCTCTTAAAAGAGGTGCCAGAAATCGTGTGTGATCTTGAGAAACTTTAAGCCTTTATTACAAGTTATCTAGGGCTGATCTAAAGGGTTTTTCAAACGGGACGCTACAAAAGTAGAACGACAGGGACAGCAAACGACGCCATATTTCCGACGCTCTTTTGACATTTCTCTTCAGTAAGGGTTGCCATTTCATGATAAAAAGATCTACATACGAGCCAACAACGAGTCGAAATTATTAAAATTTGCTACTGAAATCCGGAATCAGTGGCCTCAACGTTAAGAGCGCTACGTCCAATTTATGGTCGTCATAATCGTCCTAGCAGACTAACAATTGAGCGTCTAGTAAAGAAATTTGAATTCACAGGCACAGTACAAAATGTTTCTGTGCCAGTGAGACAAAGAAGTGCCCGTAGTGTCGAGAATATTGCTGCCGCTGAGGCTTCAGTTGCAGAAAGCCCAAATCTGTCTCTCACAAGTCGTTCTTAAGCGTTCGGCATCTCTGTGACGTCGTTGTGGTGAATTTTGCAAAAAGATCTTGGCTTTTATCCTTACAAGATTAAATTGACGCAAGAACTTAAGCCGCTTGACCACCAGAAGCGTCGTATGTTCGTGAATTGGGCTGAGCAACAACTTGAAAATGATTCGGATTTTCATCGAAAAATCATCTTCAGTGATGAGGCTCATTTCTGGCTGAATGGCTTCGTCAATAAACAAAATATGCGGTATTGGTTAGGCAGCAATCTACACGTACTCCATGAGTCATCATTGCATCCCGAAAAAATTACGGTTTGGTGTGGTTTATGGGCCGGCGGCGTCATTGGGCCGTACTTCTTCCGTGATGATCAAGACCAGCACGTTACTGTGAATGGGGATCGCTACCGTTCAATGATAACCGAATATTTTTGGCCTCAATTGGATGATATGGACTTGGAACACATGTGGTTCCAACAGGACGGCGCCACACAGCGAATGCCACAATCAATTTATTGGAAACAAAGTTTGGAGAACGTGTTATCTCATGAAATGGTCCAGTTGCTTGGCCGCCTCGGTCTCGCGATTTGACGCCGTTAGACTATTTCCTGTGAGGCTACGTCAAGTCTATGGTCTATGGCAACAAGCCAGCGACGATTAATGAACTTCGTACGAATATCGAACGTGAAATTGCAGTAGTATCGGCCGATTTCTGCTTGAAAACCGTCAAAAATTGGGTTCAGCGTCTGGACTTCTGCAAGCGTGCCCGTGGTGGCCATTCAAAAGAAATTGAGCTCCATACATAATGGCATCGAACTACTTTCACAAAAATAAAGAATTTCATTGATATCCAAAACCGTTTTTGTTTTATTTAAAAAAAACTTTTGTAGCGCTCTTATTGAAAAACCCGATATTTCGAGGACTAGTTGACCTTTTCTGACCAATAAATGGCCATTAAGATGACATTCTAAAATATTAAATTTCACATATATGAGGTGCCAAAGGTCTAGAGCCATGGCAGGTACCGTTATTTTTGGTTCTAAAAAGTTAAAAAAACGTGCGGGCATAATCACCAAAAACCACTATGCACCAAGTTCAAAAAGAATCGATCGGGCCGTTAAGGCTGTAGATAAATAGACAGACAGAATTGTGCCACCCACTTTTTCTGTGTTCTCTATCATCGTAATGTCATGTTTGATTATTACCTCAATTTTTTTCTTGCATGAATCCAAAACTTGCCTTATAGTTAACGCAAGTAATAAGTGCATCTTTGGGCCAACAATTTGGACTGAAAAATCATTATAAAAATAATGTTCAAATTTCTTCTTTTTTTTTGCTCAAGCAGTTTTTTGAATGAATTTGAATATTTATATTTCCAGCTAACATTAGCTCGAAATCAAACCTTTAAAATCTAAAAAATAATAGTTTTCAATTTTGATTTGTGAATTCTAGTTTGTTGCAAAAAATTAATTTTATAGCTTTTATGGGCCGTTTTTAATTTGAAAATTTGAAATTCAGGTTCATGTCTTCTCATTATTTGTCCACTTAAATAAAACTTAAATTAGCGGTAGTTTTTGCTTTGAATGACCTGAAGCACCTCATACATCGGAAATTAAAAAAAAAAAAAAAAATGCCATCTAATTAGTCAAAATGGGTCAACTAGTCCCAGAAATTGGTCAGTTTTATGTAACTTCTTATCAAGGCTTAAAGTTTCTCAAGGACACGAGTAACTTTTGGCACATTATCTGTGGGAAATTTAACAAAAAAAATTGTAACATCCAAAGTTGAACTATTTTTATTAATTGGTCGGCAAATATTCATTTTTACGATTTTTTAAAGTTTTTTTTTAAGGTATCGAACACCTTTTTGTGTAAGGATAAAAATTCTTAAGAAAAATGTATCGCTAACCAACAACTGAAACCATCTGACGTTTTAAGATGATCTTATAACCATGTTTTTTTTTGTAAAATTAATTTTCTGTTTTAAAATGCCGTTGATTTTTTGTTTGCAAAAATTGTCTTATTTTTTGTAAGCAAAAAAAAATGCCTGCAAATTTTTGTAGAAAAAATTATTTTAAATCTTCAATAGGTACAATCAGCCTAAAAACTTGATTCATCCGTTCAAGAGTTCGTGCGATTCAATTCTGGCATTTTATTTTCACAAGGTAATCAATACCAACAACAAAACAATGCAAAGGTTGTAAGAAACAAAGTGAGGTGATCCAAAATTTTACAGTGAAACTCAACACGTTGAGTTTCTGTTAGTATTTGCTATAGATATATTAAGCAGAGACCAAAAGAAAAATAGCATAAAGAAGAAGCTTATTTGAGAGCTGGAAAAGGTTAAAAGCAGAGTTTCTATTTGAGAGGAACAACTTCTCTAAAGCATAATATACCTATTAATATCAATCTCAATTCCAATTTAAAGACAATTTGTTTGAATCTTTGATTGAAGATTTAAGGGTTCTTCCCCAATCGGAATACCTTTTATACCTTTTCATTCACTGAAAATCCTATAATTATACGTCAGACATCCTTCTTTCTATTACCAATTTCATCCAACCGTTTCTGTATTATTATCGTCAATTCTCAATTTTCAATTAAATTCCTCAATGCAATGAAAATAAATCCCACAAATAAAAGGAAAGTCAATAGAAACCCAACAAAAAAAGGAAATGAATAAGGATATCGATGACAGAGTATAACAAAAAAAAAAGTTTCACAAAAAAACAATCGAAAAGAAAGAAAAGGATACGATAGGAACCCCTGGTCATTTTCAACTTAAAATGTGTTTGTCTATGTGTGTATAAATGTATGTCTTCTATATTCTCTGTGTTGAATTCGAATAAAAAGATTATTCATTTCAATGTTACTTGAACTTCATCCTCTACCATCAGCAACCTAGCCTAGCCACAATCCTACATTATTATGATGTCCTAGTGCTGTATGGCACAAACACACACCCACACCCTCACACACATGTCCTAGAAGGGATCCTATAAGGGAGGAGACGACTTTTGATATTGAAAGACCATTCATTATTATCGAACGACATGCAGGAAATTGAAGTCGATCTTTTGACCTTGCCTGTCTGAGCTCGTTAAATTTATACGTTATTACAACTATCTCTGCATCCGGGGGGATGCTCCCCCTCAAACATGGTCACCCGGCTCGGATGCTAAAATAGTTCAGAGATATCTAAAATGTCCACAGTTGCAGCATTGAAAACTCTTATACTTGTGTAAAAAAGAATTTCTTCAAAGTTTCACCTAATTTTTGCTAGATGGGAACAGGAACAGGAAAGGACATTCTTTCATTTGGTGTAGGTAATATATATGTGTCGACATACATACATAGAATGAAACATGTATGATTTTTCTATTTTATGTGAAGCTGCATATTTTTTTGTTAGATGGACTGCACGTAATTAGAAGGGTTTAACGTTGAACTTACTTTAATAACATGATTCCAAAAAAAAAAACAGCTCCTAACTGTAGACTTGGAATATCAAAAAGATAACAAGTGAGATAATACCATCAGAAATTTAATTGGAAAACAGAATCATTTGTAAAAACAAACAAAAAATGTTTCTTAGTGAAAAGAATGCTGGCATACAAAACAACTCAAAGCTCTCATCAGTTTAATTTAAATGTAAAATTTTCTCAATTCTCTCCATTTCCATATAAATTGCTTATCTATTTTTTTTTTTTTTAAGTCCCAATTAATCTGCACTTTGCCATCAAATTTATCTCATACACAAATAAATCTTTTTGATCTTGAGGACCGAATTTCAAAAGGATAACTTGAAATCAGTCAATTTGATGGTCAGTGTTGTATACTGAACTTCCTGCCGATGTAAGGACACAAGCTTCACATATTCACTTTATAATCTGGCTTCAGTTTGCTATACACACTTAACACACACATAAACTCATATAAATGTACGCATCTTTTCACATCACGTACATATGTATCCAATCTTTTCCTATGAGTACATTTTAAAGAGAATATACGTACGACTATATGTATGGGTATATGAGACTTTAAATCTCAAATAAACAACACCAACTCTTGTGCAGATCCATTTCCTTTTTGGATCAAATGGAAATCCTTCTTTTAGTCTAGACAAATGGATTTCGCAATGATGGTCAATATGCATTCACTAGGATAAACAGAGAACAGCAAAAATAACACACACACACAAATACAAAAAAAAATACAATTAAAAAAAAGGAAACACAAATTTAAACACAGCAAGATAAAGTGAGAGATTTCTATTTCTATGAGACGGGTAGACTTCTAAAACTGGGTTGTTTTTAATTGATTAGCCGAGATTTCAAGATTTCAAATAGTTAAACTGTGTGTTTTTTTTTTTTTGCAGAAAAGTGTTGGATCTCTGAATTTTAAATATTTTTCTTCGTTTGAAAGAAATTTTATTTCATTAATCTTTAAAAACTATTTCCGGTTTTGAGACTTTTGGGTGTAGTAATTTTAAAGAGTTTTTTTTTATTTGGAAACTATCTTAGCTTTCAATATGTCTGTATTTGACAATTGCAAGTTAACAGACCTAATTGTTCTATTCTACCAACACTTTCAAACAGTTTAGTTTCAGATTATCAGATTTAGTCACTTTTCGTGCGAACCGGTTCCACAAGTCAAAAACTATTGTGATATTCCGGATTCTTTGCCAGATAAAGTGTGAGAAATTTTAAGTAACTATTTCGTATTGATTATAAAATGCCAGGAGACACTTTGTCAAAACTGACATACGATCGGATTTCAAAAAGTGTCAAATAACGAAAAAGAAAAGGAAAATACAGTGAAATTATTGACTATGGGATACACTTTAGGCTTTTAAGGCGGGACATGACACCATTCATGCCGCGTCGAAACTCGTTTCTGATGTCCAATGGAACAAATCTAAGAAGCAGTGTACGGGTGCCTGCCTGGTTGATTTGGAGAAGGCCTTCGACACCGTATGGCTAGAGGGTCTTTATCTAAAGCTGACCAGACTTGGCATTAGTAAACCACTATTATATATGCTTTAGGATATGCTCAATGGCAGAAAGTTTGTTGTCAAGAGTGGCAATGTAACTTCTGCCACAACCTTTAATATTAAAAATGGTCTTCAGCAGGGAGCGGTCAACTCGCCGATTCTATTCAGCATTTACACCAGCGATCTGATAGGTAGTCTAACTCAGGCAATAGCGTATGCCGACGATCTAATTGCGTACAGAACAGCTGCAAAAGTCGAAGACATCAGGATTCTTTTGCAGAGTGACTTCGATGAGATTCAACGATATTGTGATGACTGGAAGTTGAAAATCAACTTTCAGAAATCAGAAACTATCTTGTTTAGGACTCCGTTGCGTGGAGCCACAAGGGATACGAGAAAGAACTGGCGCAAGCTGGTGATCGTAGGGCCAAATGGACATCCACTGGCGAGTAAACGTGTAGTAAAGTACCTTGGCATCTGGATGGATCAGTATCTGTATTTCGACAGACATATAAATGCTGCTCTGGCCAGGGCTAGGGGAGCTTTTGCCCTGACGAAACGGTTGTTTTATAGCAGCCGGCTTGACAGCAGGGTGAAGGTGATTTGCTACATGGCCCTTATCCGGCCGATGATTGCCTATGGATGCCCGGTTTGGTTCAACGTTGCCCCATCTCAAATGGAAAAGATTCGAGTGTCTTCGACGCTGCCTTGGATTGCACAGAACACCAGAGTCGGAGTACAAACATTACTATTCCAACCTGGTTCTATACAACGGGGCCAACATAAACAGGATAGATAATTTCTTGCTAAAGCTTATTCGAGGTCACATTGCAAGAGCGATGTCCTCGTCTAACAGCTTAATTTTCGGGGCTTATTACCCCAACAACGAATACTACGAGAGTGTGCGTCTAAGCGGCTTTATTCCGCCCGATGCATTCCTCCACCTAGACAGTCGAGGGTTGATCCAGGATAGAGCGGCGGTTCTGCTAATCTACCACGTCTGCTGGAGAACTGTAGATCGGCGGCTCCTTTACAGTCGAGACGTCCTCGCACAAGACGGAGCTGAGCACCTTCGGTTCAGTAGGACTGTGTCCGAACGGGACCGAAGAGATAGGGTAAAGCAGGAGAACCAGTTCTGGTGGTTGAAAAACGAAGATGAAGTTCCTTCAGATATTTAATAGTTGACCTTGCTATTTTCTTTTGTATGGCCGACTTGCATAGGTTTAGGTAGTTAGTTTTAAGTAGGGACAGTCAGGGTGGCACAAAAAAAAAAAAAAAAAAAAAAAAAAAAATTATAAAATCCACAAAAATACAAAAAAATTATAAAACCGGGAAATGCTTGCTGTGGCTGTTCTAGATGTTAGTAGTCTGTAAGTAGCTTATAAGTAGGTTGTAACTAGTTTATAATTAGTTGTAAATAGTTTTAAGCAGGTTTAAGTAGTTTAATTAGCGTCCGATTGGGGCCAGTAAGTTAGTATTAAGATATTGATAAGTAGGCTAGTTTTTATGAATTTTTGTCTAGCTTTAAGATAGTTTTAAGAAAATTGAAAATAAAAATGAATTTAAAAAAAAAAAAAAGGCTATTGAATATACCGGAAACTGAGGCGGATAACACAAGAAATACTTTGAAGGGCTTTAATTATTGAAAAATTTGATTGAGGCAGGCTTAAGACCGGAGATTTTACTAAATTGAATTTTGCGTGTCTGAAAGAATGGCATTTCAATATATTTGATATAACTATTTGTCTGTACCTTGACGTACAGCCCAAAACACTGACGAAGCCAGTTTCTTAAAATTTTTAACTTTAGATTTTTTGAAATTACCTAAAGAGGAAATTGAATTATTTTGTGTTGCTCCAAAAATAACGGGTTTTGTCATACAACCGATTGGAAAAGCTTCTCTATCTCAAAAATGATTGCATTGATTTTGATATAAAAAATCTGTGTATAATTGTGGGTATATGGTGCACATTTTAGTAAACAACATTTTTTACCAACAAAAAACGTTCCGCTGCACTAACGATTATTTTGTTCTTCGATTTTCTGATTAACGGCTCAACCGAGTTCGAGCAAATTTTGTATTCAGAAGCTTTTTTAAAATGTCAATAATATTAGGAATCATAACTTAAAAAAATTATGGATTTTGAAAAAATATTATTTTTTTTTTAATTTCGTATAGATAGTCTAAGAGCTCGCAGCATATTTTTGGGTCAAACACATAACTCAAAAAAAAAGTCTGGCAGGATTTGTTTGTGCACCCGTGGTAAGAACGATGGGTTGAAAATGGCGGTTTTTAGATTATTACGTTAGGGCCACATGCCACTTAAAATAATTTATTAAGAATGGGAAAAAGATGCTCTGTCATTTTTTTTTGAATCCACAGACTTAATTTTAACGATTTGAAACTCAAGATATGAACCTTTGAAGAGACCCCATCTGCTTTATTTTGGAGACTTTTTTTTGTTGATTTTTTTATTCTCCAAATATCTCCCGATATGTTGCACTTAATAGCTTTATATTTTGAATTCTATTTATCGGATCGAAGAAAAATAAATTCTGTGGACTGAAAATTCCAGAGCAACATTTCCCATTTTTAATAAATGAAGTAAAATCATGAGGCTCTAACACAATAGTCTGAAAACCGCTATTTTCAACCCCTCGTCCTTGCCACAGGTGCCAAAAAAATCCTGCGAGACTTTGGAATTTGATGTCAAGAAGCATGCACCTACAGATCCTTATACTCATTTTTTGGGTATGAGTTCAACCCAAAAATATACTGCCAGCTCTTAGTCTATTAGCTACCTATTTCAAAAACGGGTTCATTTATTGAAACTAGGTTAATAAATGTGGTGTCACAAAGGACCAACTTTGGTCTAAGTGTGTCAGTATTAACTGCTGACAGCCACGTCTACCGAGCCTAACCTAGGTTAATAAATATGTATGTATTAATAAATACTAAAGGGTGTAGACGTGTGGTTTTCAATCTGCCAATACTTTTTCGGAGTTGGTCTTTTTGACAGCTGTCACTTATGCTTAGTTTGGTTAGCCATTTCATAATAAATAGACCTAATCCTGAACAACGTTTGCAAAACGTGCAAATCTATTAGCAAAATAATGGTTCGGTTCACGTGACGCATCGCACGCTGCGTCCAATATTCGATCAACATAGGGGATCATTGGTCCATATTTCTTTAAAAATGAAACTGGCCATAATGTTTCTGGACCACTGGACTATTTTCTGTGAGGTTATGTGGAGTCGCTTGTTTACGCATATAAAAGGAGAATATTCAGTTCGTTATTGCTGACATACGGTCCTAATTGCTGGAAAAATTGGTCGACAATTGGGTCTCTCAGCTAGAACATATTCGAGCCAGCCACTTCCCCGAAATAATTTTTAAACATAATGGCAGACCCTTATCATTATAATAAGGTTAAATTCTTGGACATAACATTAAATAATATGCGTTCGATTTCTTCTTGAAAACCACACGTCTAAAAATAACATCCGTTAATGGTATATGGTTAATGTAGTACCTCGTGGCATGATGGTTAGTGCGTTGGACTGTCATGCCGAAGGTCTGGGTTCGATTCCCAGACGCTGCCACCTGAAAACAGAAATGTTTTTTTCCGAGGTGCTGACTCTTGCGAGGAACTGACAAATCCTCCAAGAGTATACTTGTCATGAATAAGTGCTTCTCATCTAGCCGTTCGGACTCGGCAAAAAATTGTAGGTCCCCTCCATTCCTGCCAACAACACGCATACAAAAATGGTTGAAAGTTGTAAGTCTCAAGTATTAGACGAAATACTAGACAAGAAAGACCAATGAAAGCGAAAGAAGAAAAAGACAACATAAAATCTAACTACAGTGTAGCCATCAGAAAAGTTCTGTGATATTACCATCTAAGTTTTAGTTTCTATCTTGAATATTAAAAGCCCAGATCGGGTTATTTATTTATTTATTGAATAATTTTGAAAGGAAAAATTCTCATAGTTCTAGTATTTAGATTCCAAAACCAAAATTAACTTTCAATTATTGAGGTTAAAAAAGAATCTTTGAACTTTGTCCCTCGAATTTCTTATCAGTCTCCTGACAAGAAACTATCAAAGTTTCAGATCTTGCAGAGTGAAGCATTAAGTCTAGTGATAATAAAATCATTTTCTTATTTTACGACCGTTTGCTATTTCATTTGTTAAGAAGGCATTTGTGCAAGAAGTCCTAGGGTGCCAGCATGTAACTTGTTACAATCTAGTTGACTCGATACAATAGAGTATAGCCTGTTCCTTATTTAGTTCAAACGAATAACAAACAACTGCCTGAACCAAATTAGGAACTACCTATCCTCGATTGTATCGACTTAAATCGATCGACCCCCTGGATTATTCGTACTCTTTCTCAGCCCTCTGATCAGTAAAAAAATTGTTGGTACGTTTTTTTAAATATAGACCTTATTTATATAATTTTTATTTTTTTCAGAGAATGCGTTTACATTCTTTTAGTGGCAAAACCTATGAAAATACTCAGTTCCGTGACCTTTAATTACTGATCTTATCGCTTGAGTTCTCCAAAATGCTCAAGAAATGCTGCCTTTCTTCTTAAATACTTGTAAATTAAAAGAGACAATTCAGTCGTACGAACTCACTCTTATTTTCATGTGGTGGTGGTTTTGCATTAATTGTAATTAAGAGCACTAGAGGGCACATGTTGGGTCAAAACAAGAAAAAAAATTGTGTGGAAGAGGATGTGTGTGTGTCCATTGAGGCAGGGGGAACAATTTTCTTAAAAATTGACTTAAAATAAAAAAAAATGTTTAAAAAAAGTTCAATTCCCTGGAACACCCGTTGTCAAAAAAGACCATAAATCGTTGTTTTTAATTTTTCTGGCTTGCCATTTTCAACTACATATATGAAAGGACGTTCTAAAGTTCATATATGTATATTAGTGTGATCCTTAAATTGGACGTAGTCTTGGATAGCCCTCATTCGATTCAAAACATCGAAAAACAATTTTCCCTAATTTTTTTCGGATTTTTATTCCACCCCCCCCTGGTCTCCCTATTTCACTTTAAGGTACTAATTTGGGGTAAATGATTATAAAAATAAATCAAAATGTATAGACTAGATTCAGACGAAATAAAATTGTACTGGAGGGGGGTCTATTTCCCCCCATTCAGGCGGAAGGGGTAATTTTCTAGAAATTTGGTCAAAAACTGAAAAACATTATTTAAAAAAAACGGGAACACTTACAATTACACGCCTTAGCTTTTTTTTAAACCCACAATTCTATTCTATAATAAAAAAAAATAAATAAAGTTTTTATTTTAAATAGTTTTTGAAAACATAATTTGTATCTTAAAAAATGGTAATTTTTCGTTTTAAATTATTAAGTTTGAAAATTATTTTTTTAAAAACTATTTAAAATAAAAACTTTATTTGGGAAGCATATTGTCTAATGGAATCGTGGCTTTGAAAAAAGCTTAGTGGTGGCATTGTAAGTGTTCCCGGTTTTTTTAAATAAATTTTTTTCTGTTTAGATCCAAATTTTGAGAAAACTACCCATCCCGTCTAGATGGGGAAAAATAGACCCCCCCTCCAATACTATTTTTGTCTCGTCTAAATCTAATCCATACCCTCAGATTGTTTTTTTTAAGTTAGTAGTTAGTAACTTTAAGTGAAAATAGGGAGACCAGGGGGTGAAATAAAAATCTGAAAAAATTAGGAAAAATTTTGTTTTTCTATGTAGAACCATTTGATCCCCATCCATCTCAGAATTTCAAAAAAAAAAAAAACAAACACCCTAATGTATATACATAGTTAGTTTTTACGACTATTTGCTTCCCAAAATGTTATGTCAAAACTATCATCACTTTATTCCATTTTTTGTATAATCAGAATCACCCATAAATAATAAAAAAAAAAAATAAAAAATATTCAAAAATTAAAAAAAAAATAAAAATATTGTGACCATAAATTGATTTTTTGCTTAAGAATTTTTGAATTATTGATTTTTTTTTTTTTAAACTCGAAGGGCTCTTTTTGACTTTTTGAAAATAATAATTTAAATTTTCAAACTTTGAAAACTGGTTTATAATTGCTTCGAATAATTTTTTTTTATTTTTTTCCTGAAACTAAATTTACGAATAAAAAAAAAAAGATACCCTACTTTTAAAGATATCGATAAATTACTTGCCTATAATTAGTTGAAAACAATTTTCTCAAAAATTAAAAAAACCGATTTCTCTATACCGATTTAGAATATAAGGCTGAATGTTCGCGTTTAGGTTATTTTCAATACATACCAACACATATCAAAAAATGGGTGAAATCGAAAAGGGACGGGTCAAAAATTCGGTGATTTGACATATGGAATGCCCTATTTGTATAAAATCATTAACAAAAATGTTCACGATTTTTATTTCATTTACAACCTGCTTTACAAAAGACTAACTCAAACACGAAACAACTTATATATTTCTTTATCCATAAAGAGATTATGTACTATATAAAAGCTTTCCTTTTTTGAAGAAGGTTCTATAAAAAAGAAATGTCCACACTTCTGCAATCTCATCTGCAAGGTAGATGATTCTTTTAGTAAGTCCATTAATCAAAAGCTGACTATATATCATGATAATCAACTAAAAATTAAGCGGCTAAATGGAAAAAGATGTCCCTTCATCTTATTTGAAAATTGGTTAGAAACGAGCTGTTGAAATGCATAGAATCCAAAAAACCATTGAGATTAAATGCAGCCCCCAAACCTTTCACCATCACAGATCTTTTTGCCAAGACAATAGAATGTCCCTTTATTAAATTTATTTTCTAAAATTGTACCAAAAAACCTCCAATAAGCTAAAACCAACTAACCGAAGTGCTGAGTTGAAAAGAACTTGTTTGTATTCTTTGGTCGACACATTTAAAAAAGATTTACGTTTTTTTTTTTTTTTTTGCGCTTAAAGAGATGAACTTTTTAATCAATTATAATGGTTTTAATTTTTTTTATCACACTATGTACTTTAAATATTTCAACTGTGTAATGTCAAAACCTTCAACCTTAAGATAGATGTAAGTACCACATTTCTTTATACGCTTACACGTACATCATATCTTCTTTTAACTTGAATCTTATACTGTTCATAACAAGGATCCTGATGGGAATGAGTCAAGTTAGTCTCCTAAGTGCTGTTCAGTTCATCTACATTATTATTACTACGAGGCGGTAGTGGTATAGGCCTCTCGCTTCTTGCAAAATGCAAGGACAACAACAACTGCCAAGAACATTTTGAGAATGATGCGAACAATGAAATATGCAAATGTTATAGATTTATTGTTATCCTCATAGTGAGGCTTTTACAACAACACCAACATCACCCTCGTCGTCGTCGTCGTCGTCATCATCATGACGATCGTATAGTCGTCATAATACCGACATCACAATCTCAAGGCCCGCAGGCTTTTGTATTCACAGCCAGCGCCCTCTTTAACTCCCAGATACCTATTATGCGTCCTGCATACCTCTTCAGGAAGCGATTCCATTTACATGATGATATTTCATGTCCTCCAGATAAAAGATAGAGAGACAAGGAGTTCGATGTCTGATGATGAAGACAAGATGAGACGATGATGTCGAGTCGACGACAAAAGTCCTTTCACAGAAAAAAAAAACAACAACAACAGCATATAAAAGTAATATTCGCGCCTTGATGAGATTTATAATTGCTTTATGATGGATTAAGGCAAAATTAATTGAAGATGTTCAGAATTTTGTAAAATTAGAATAGCAATCACCTAGGTTTGTACGAGTATATAGATAAAGCTCAACCATCATATCCCAACGATATCACGTAGAATTCCCTCGAGTTTTTTTTTTTTTAATCTTATGAGATTGTAATAAAGCAAAAGCTTAAGGTAGGTCTATGTAAGTACATGAGGATAACAACTATCCATTTAGGGATGCTTTCTAGCACTTGTGTCACGTTTCTTTTCTCATACAAAAAAAAAACCATTCTTAATGACGTTCGTATGTTTTAGGGTTTAGGGATGGTCCCGAGTGATTAAATGTCATTTTTGACGAACACAGCTGAACGTTTTTTTTTTTTTTTTTTTTTTTTATTTAATTTTTTTTCAGCCATTAACCGAAAAATGTCTAAACGAGAGGTCTTTGGGCTTTGAAGCTTCTAAAGTTATATAGCTTTGTCTCTTAAGGGAATGAGTTTACAATTTTTTTTTCTATTGTCGTTAAAATTCACAGATTTTCTTTTTTTTATGATTTGGGAATCTCCTTTTCCAGGAAATAATATCTATTTGGAAGAAATGTCCCTGGGGAGCAAATCTCATTACAAATAATTTTAAGAAAAAAAAAAATAACGACCAACCAAAAAAAGGGCCAGCAATATTTTATTATTTTCTATGTTGAGAGCTTAGGTTTAAATTATCTTGGGAGCTGTAAAATAGAAATAGAAGATTTGTCACGAAATGATGGGGGGTGCGTCGTTGATAGGAGCTTACTTAAAAATAAAGAGATTAATGGTTTTTTAATTTTAAAAGCCGGAGCAAATTAGAATAGATGAAACGTTTGAATTCAGTTTATAAATTTAAATTATGTATAAGTACCTTAATTGATGTTAAGTAAGTATTAATTTTTGTATTATAAATAAATGAGACGTGAAATTTGAAGAGAGAAAAAATGAAAAACAAACTTTATACTTAAATACGAAATAGAAAATCATTTACACAAAATTTTATACCAAGAAAAAAATTCAAAGTGATAAACAATAAAAAATCCTTTCAGTCAAGTTGACCCTTCTTTTCAAATTGGAAGTAAATTGATTAAAACTGCTTTAAATTGCAACAAGACGACCTCACACTGATTCATGAATGACTCGTAAGGACCTCTCTGTTAAGGCTCTCCCAAACCAACGCGAATGCGGAGCGACGACGAACTTTTGTTGTTGTTTATTTGTCATATTTTCTACTATTGTGAAATTTGGTGTATCCTTGGTCAAACTAATGCGAAATTTCCGGAATTTCCATAATCTTGATAAGATCTACAGAAAATTGAAGTACTGTTCATACTACTCAAAATTTGAAGAACACTATTACCTCCTTCATATCTGCACAGTCCCTCAAACAGTGGGTATCTTGAAACTTCGTGAAATGAAGGTATGCAGTTTGTGGCAATAACAGGGTGTCTTAACAGAGTTTTGAATTCTCTCTAGATCTTCGTAGCACCACCTAGAATTGTGAAAGAATAATGGCACATCGGTATGTTCCGATTCCCATACATAACGTTCGAGTTCGAGCAAAAGTTTCATCCATTTCTTTAGCTGGGATACTATACTGTGGCCAAAAGCAAGTTAAAGGCCGTTATCTAATTCAGAAATGCATTTGCAGAATATTCTTTGAAAAAGTCTTCTATTCAAAAAAGTATGTGAAAGCTACTGCAGTAGCTCTGTGTTCGATAATGTAGTTTGCTAAAGAAACATGTTTGAAAATATCAGTGCGATTTCACCGCACCGTAAGAAAATCGAATCGATGGAACAAATAAGTATTCAGAAGCCAGAGAATGTGTGCGTTATCGTCAAATGTGCTTGAAAGCAAAATTGTCTGGCACCGTGTCGTTAACAATCAAACAGAGGCAGCAAAATAATGAACATGAAACCAAGTAAAAGGTAAAGAGAGTTGAAAGATCGGGAAAAGCTCAAGAGTGTTTAACTTGCAAGTGGACACATTCATGAAATTAGCTCACCAGAGGGGAAGACATCTGAAAGTTATTCTCGAGAGTTTTCTAGTGAAAGTACTGTCAAATAGAAACGCATCTTTTTAGTATGAAATTTTGTGGTAGCTATTTCTCAATAATTTGTATACAGAAATGTAGTTTTTCATTTTAACTTTATTTAAATATCTCAATCTTGTTTATCCGAGCATTTGAAGCAAAGTAAGAATTTTAAAACAAATTAAATTGTCCTTTTCTTTGAAAATGTATAAATGCTGCCTGCTGCCATCCGCGCTACATTTAACTATTGAAAAAACACTTACATATTTGTATGGGAGGGTTGGGGCATAAACTTTTTGGAACATTGTTTTTCGAATCTGTATCATTTTTAATTCACATGTGAATTATGAAAAGTGAAATCAGATCAATGTGGGACTCAATAAGCTCTCTAGTACGAAATAATTTGACTATTCTCAAGAGTGTAACATATGAATGTAGCCTGACATTTTAAATTTGAAGATAGGACATTATAAAACCGACTTTATAAACTTTAGAATCACTCGATTTGAAGGCTATTTTTGCATTTGGAATTTTTCTCCATTTCACGTCTGGGAGAGGCGAGAGAAATCTTTTGTTTTAGTATCTTTAATTAATTTCGTGAAAAGAAAAATCAGAAAAATAAAAACATATTTTGAACAGTACCAGGCATTGGTTTTATTTGAAGGTTTTTAAATACAAATTGTATTTACCACTCAAATAAAAATCAGTTAAGCAAAATCCTAAATGTTAGGACTTGTTTAATTACACTGGTCTGCAAAAATTAACTCTTTTTTCGCCTTCAAATAATTTTTTGAAATTATGTCACATTTTACTTTTTTAAATTTGAATCTGGATTCAGAAAAATTCTATCACGTATAGTTTTTTTGAAATGATTTTTTTTTTTTTAAATGAATGATATGAAGAATGAAGCTCTTTAAGATTAGGTTGACCTAGTAAAAAAATAAAACTCAAACAAAATATCTTATTTGGGAGATAATGGAACTTCTCTTCGATATGCATAAAGTCAAGTATGTAAAGGGAAGATTTTGATCACGGAATTTAAAAAAAAAAAAAAACTTTTAAGCCTATTATAATCCAAAAACGTTTTTTCCATTACTTTATTTCGCTGATAGTTGGACTTCTCATATTAATTTTCCTCAAAGTCTAAAATATAACAGACCAAATTGGTGAATTCCCCTCCCAACGCTTCCCAACATTGTATGCAAAAATATTAAGCTTATAATTTTAAACATTTGTTGCCGACTCCCTCCAGCTTCAAAACATCAGTTTTTAAATTTGTTCAAGTAAGTTATCTTGAAAACTTTTTTTTTCAAAGAAGAAAATGAATTTTTAAAAGATTAAAAATGATTTAGAAGGATGAAAAACAGTGCTTTGAGATCTTATTAATAGTTTTGCAAAAACATATTTAGTTGCCAAGCTATTTGACTCCAAATGCACCCAAAAAAACGGGTTTTTAACATGTTTATGTTGCAATATCTCAAAAACGTGACGCATGCAAAAATCCATAAGAAAAATATAGTTCGTTTTAAAGGCGATTTTTGTTACAGACCAGTGTTATTGATTAAAATAGCTTTGAATGACCTTTTGTCATTTTAATTTGGCAATAAGCTTTAAGCTTTAACCAACCGAGACTATACAGTATACCTGTTGCCAATGCTATCGACAAGATTTATTTTTTTTGTATATTTTTCGTCGATGTTCAAATACAGAGTGATATATTTTAGTTAGAACAAAAAGATGAAGTGTGTGAATAAATAGAATGAAAGCAGTAGAAAAATCGTATAGGAGGGGAGTATATTCCCCCTGTTTAGGTGGAAGGAGCGATTTTATAAGAAATTGTCATCAAAATGAAAAAAAGTATTCAAAACAACTGTATACTTTTTTTTAAAGCCAGGAATCCTTTCTTTAATTTTATTTTTAAAGAAAGTTCTTCTAGTAAACAGTTTTTGAAAAATTAATTTTCAAAGAAATTTAAATTAATTTTTTTCTAAGTTTTACGTAGTTAAGTAATATTTTTGTTTTCAAATTTCAATGCTTTTTTTCAATTTTTAGTCAAAAACTGAAAACTGAAAGATTTTAGTACTTTGTTTTAAAGTAGTAGAGTAAAAAGAAGAAATAAAATTTCATCACTCTAATGTAATGCAACCAAATGTACAGATACAAAAGGACCCCAAAATGTATAATTAAATCAAACAAACACACAAATACCCTAAAACAATGCCAATACCGGATTAAGCTTCAGCTTTATTTTTTAGTCAGATAAATAAGAAAAAATGGGACTATTCTGCAATAATTGCAAAAGGCCTTCGTGGTTGAAAAGAGCCTTAATCAACAAAAAAAAATTAATTGCTGGATCGGTGACTGAGTTTTGAAACTCATTTCAAATATACATATATAAAAAAAAACTAAACTTTTTTTTATATTCAAAATTATTTTTTTTGTTTTATTTGTATATGAAATATTTTTAGATTTTATTTAAAATTAGTATACAAAAGAAATTATTCTTAATCTCTTCAGCTGATAATAAATTCAAAATAAAAAAACGTTCTATGACCTGTACCTAAATTTTGGTAGTTCATAATTAGCCATTATTTTAGTATACAGAAAAGTTTAATCAAAATACTAGGAGCAATTTTTATACAAAAATATTTTCCTATATTTTTTTTTGTTTAGTTTCTATGGAAGATACCGGTATTTTTTTGTAAAAATAATTTTTTTTTCAAATACTGAGTTCGAAACAAAGCCTTTAAACACCGAGTTTTATAAAAATTGACCGTCTTCAAAATATTTGATTTTCCAACAAAAAAAATTGAATTTTTTTTAAAAATCCAAAAGTTATATTTTTTTTGTTGAAAATTTTGCTATGAAAAACTATTTAAGTATATTGTTTAAAAGCTTCTGCATATTATTTAGAAGAATATAAAAAAAATAAAAAAAAATAGTAACCATTTTTAAAAAAATTATCCATCCAAATGTAGCCTTTTCTAAAAGAAATTTATTCAATTTTTTTTTTAAGAAAAATTGTGGAGTCGTTTTTGAAAAATAATAAGATTTTTTAAAATTGTTAAAAAAAAAAATTGTATAACAGGCACCGTCATTTTTTTTTCAATTTTAAATAATTGTTTTGCTAACACAGGACCCTTGTTGTTATAAATTTATTAATAATAAATTTTGAAAGGCTGTCTTTTGGAAACTCTTGGGTCTACAGAGATGATTTTTGATAAATTAATACAATTTTAATTAATTTCAAATTGTAAAGCAATTTCTTCATCAAAAACAATTCCTTAAGGTATAAAATTGGTAATTACTGAAAAAAGCACAAACATTTCTAGGTTTTTTTTTATATTTTGACAAGATGTGGTCGGTGCTTGAGGCCAAAAACTTGGATTATTTTTCTGGCCAACATCACACACAACTCCGTTAAAAATCAGAACTGCTGGATCTGAAGTAAAGTCTCCTGCTATGAAAATATAAGATTACTAGACTGAAAATCGGTCTCTAAATTGTATAGACAAAACTATTAAAATAGTTTTAAGCTCTAAAACAAGTATGTCATTTGATTTCTTGAAAAATATCAAAACAAAAACTTTGAAATCGTTTGGAGAGATTTGCCTAGAAACTAATACAATTTTGGTAACATTTAAAAAAAAAGGTTTGCTATTCAAATTTTGAGTGTATATTCAAATACATCTATAAGAATAGTTTCAAAAAAAATTCATCAACCCACTTTTGAAAATTAAAAAAAAAATATTTTTTTATTCCAAAATTCATTTTTAAAAAAAAATTGATATGCAATTTTATTGACATTTTAAAGGAGATTTTGCATAAATTTTTTTACTGAGATCTGTTGAGCTGTTAATGAGAAAATCGGAAATAGAAAACATTATATGACAAGTACCGTTTTTTGTCCAAAATTGCACTATATTTACAATAATTCACAGATTTTTTTTAAAGTTGAATATGGTTTTGAGATCAATAAGGTTTTTCTTAACAGTTGTATGGCAAGTACCGTTAATTTTAGAGCTAAATAAAGGGTGATTTTTTAAGAGGTTTAGAACTTAAAAAAAAACACACAAAATTCGAAAAAATGAATGAAATATTTATTTGAATCGATAGTTTGAACCTTGCAATTTAATGTTTAAAGATAATTTCATGCAAATGTTGACCGCGGCTGCGTCTCAGGTAGCCCATCCGCTGAGTCCAATTTTGGCATACTCTTTCACACATATCGGCCGGTATCTCACGAATGAATGCATGGGTGTTGGCTTCCAGTGCGTCAATCGAAGCCCTATAGACATTAGCCTTGACATACCCCCACAAAAAATAATCTAATGGTGTCAAATCCCACGATCTAGGCGGCCAATTGACCGGCCCGAAACGTGAAATTAACTGTTCACCAAACTCGCCTCGCAATTGCGCCATTGTTTCGCGTGCTGTGTGGCATGTGGCACCGTCTTGTTGAAACCACATATCATGCAAGTCAAGAACTTCCATTTCGGGCAAAAAAAAGTTTGTTATCATCGCTCGGTAGCGTTCACCATTGACAGTAACGCTGCGATTCGCATCATCTTTGAAGAAATATGGCCCAATAATGCCGCCGGCCCATAAACCGCACCAAACAGTGGCTTTTTCGGGATGCATTGGTAGCTGTTGCAATGCTTCTGGCTGATCTTCACTCCAAATGCGGCAATTATGCTTATTTACGTACCCATTCAACCAAAAATGAGCCTCATCGCTGAACACAATTTCCAACATTTTGAACATTTCGAACCGAGCACGAATTTTGATAGTAAAATTCAATAATTTGCAAGCGTTGTTCATTTGTAAGACGATCCATGGTTAAATTGCAAACCAAACTGAAGCTGTTTGACAGTGACACAAGGTACTAAACACACGTCAGCTGTCAAAACCAGTGTTGCCAAAACCAAACCAGCTAAAAAATCACCCTTTAAAATATCAATTTCCCCTCTGGAGAGTTATACAAAAAACCTTAAGTTCAAAATTTTAAGAAAATCGCTTCAGTGGCGATGGCTGTGGGTCGAGGTTTAGACAGAGAGAAAGACCCTAAGAACTGTTCAACGCACTGCTTTCGAGTTCGCTATCATCGCAATGTCATGTTTAATTTTTTTTCCTAAATTTTTCTTGGTACGAATCCAAATCTCGCCCTATAGTAACAACGTAGGTATATTTTAGTCAAAATTTCTTCTCAGTCAAATATATTCTTTCAAATCATAGTCTATTTTTAATTTCTGTAAGTCGATTTTTTTTAATTTTTCTTTGGGGAAAAAATTTATATTAATCGCTGGAGTAGTTAAAGTAAAATGTTTGGAAACAAAATCTTCTGTTCTAGTTTAGCACATGAAGTGAGGTCAATTATGAGTTGAGTTCTGCCCCATATTGCCCCATATCTTGAACAAGTCGAAATGCAAATAAAAAAGATGTCAATTGAGGAGCTTATACTTACGCCAAACAAGTGAAAACTAGGAAGCAAGTTGGGTACATTAATTATTTTTCAAATCACTAGTTACTCTACTCGTTTTTAAAAAAAAAAGACAAAGCAGATAACGAGCGAACTGCTATAGCTTTTGAGTTTTTGTATAGCTAGCGAATGTTTGACCTTGAATAACTTCAAGTCCAAAAAAAAAATGTGATATTTAATATATTTGGCATTTAATAGATTCAAATAATCTATTAAATGCCAATGATTTTCATCTTAAAGAAATAGCATACTTACGGTGATCATATTTCTGGTAGCAAAACCCGGGACAAAAAGTAATACAAAAAATTAAAATGTGAAAAGAAAAGAATTCCACAATTTTTATTTAGAAATAACTTAAATAAAATTAAAAAAACAAACGAAAATATATTCTAAATAAAAAATAAAAATATATAAAAATACAAAAGAACGGAACAGTAAATAAATTTTAATATCTCCACAAAATATCAAACTATAAACAATTAAAGAATTAAAATTAAATTTCATTATTAATGTAATTCAGTCTTCTATTAACAAAGCAAGTAATTAGCAATTTCTCAAAGCAATGAGAAAGTTAGAATAAGCTGAAAATAAGTTAACCAGAAGCTGTTAGTTCAGAACCTGTTTTTCAATTGAGGATTAACTTAATCTTTCGGTTTTCAAAAATCTATTGAAATCGATGTGCAACAGTATGACACTATTAATATCACTGTGTTACACCTTTCACAATCGAAATCGAGTTGGCACCCAAATGAAGAGTTAAGTGAATGAGTTAACTCATTAAACAAGGTGAGTTAACTTGGGATTTGAATCGATTGAAAAAATGCCTTTCTGTATTTAACTTAAAACTGAGTTAAATCCAAAAAAGTGTTTTTTTTTTAACCGATTTAAATCCTAAATCCCCGGGGCAGGACGAGCTCATCCTGAAAAACCTTAAGCCTTAAGCCTTCAAATAATATAAGTCAAATGTAAATTATGTAAAGCTACCAGAAACACAACATTTCCTGGTGCACATTCAACCAATTTTTGAAAGTATTTTTATTTTCAAAAGTGGCTTTTAATAAATCAATGAAAAAAATTAATGTATTCAGGGGGCATGGCAGAGTAAAAATATTTGTTTAAATTTATTTATTTATGTGAAATAAAACAAACTTCAGAAAATCTGCAAATACAGGAGAAATTACTAAATACGGGACACTTGTACGTGCCGGGTTTTTTTTTTAAATAAACCAGGCAGGCTATAGAAATACGGGACAGTCCTGGGAAATGCGGAGCGGATAGTCACCGTAAGCATAATTCACTGAAAATTAAACCTGAAAATACATTTTCGCAACAAAAATTGAGATTTTTTTCATTTAATACGAGCATACCTGAGTACGAGTATATCTTAGTACTTCAATTTCAGTTTTTCAATTTCTGAACAAATTTTTGTAAGCCTCCCAACTATGTGCCTGCTCTAGGGACACCTTCGTGTATGCAGTAGCTGACAATGGAGATGAGGCAGCGGCGTATACAGCTCCATTTCTTGGGGGGGGGTCATACCAAAACAAAAACCCAATTCAGTTCTTATAAATTTATTAATTAAAAGACTGATCCACGGTTTCCATTTTTTTCGCGTTTTGTACTTTTTTTGGAATTAATTTTTGCTGGTCCCACAAATGTTACCATTTTTTTTTTTTTAATTATAAAGAGTTGGGGTCGAAATTTTAGCAAGGTCAAAACTCGTTTTGCAAAACTTTTCTTTCGAAATTTTGTTTCTCAATATTCTCCAAATTCCGTTTACATAATTTTGGCAAAATAAAGAGAAGTTTGGAAATTGTAAAAAGGGCGTAATTTTTCTTCTTTTTTCAATTACTTTTTAATGATCTTAAAATAAAATACAGTAGACGCTCGATTATAGTAAGGTAATAAAACCAGCCTGTTCACCGTTTCGAGATTGTTTACTTTTTCGCAAGCTTTAAATGAGGTTTAAAAAAAGAAACACTTGTTTAGTGTCCTTAAGCAATGTTAAATTCTTTCGGGACATTTTTGTAAAACAAAAAATATGTTTTTTATATATAATTTTGTGAGTTCAATATAGTTAATTTTTTTAGATTTACTAAATCGAGCGTCTACTGTATTATTATTTGCAGGCAAAGCTTACACATTTTTATATTAAGGATATTCATGCAATTTCGTTAAACCGTAGAAAAGTATACAAATTTGTTAAATTTATCTTTTGGTTAATGAATTGTCAAATTTTGTATAGGAAATGATTCATACAATTTTGTTAAAGTTATCAAGGGATTTTTTTCGTAAAATTAACCAAACTGGTTAAACTTATCCAAACGTCATTGTGACTCTTACTCTGATTGAATTACCTAGCATTTAATCAAATGTATAACAAAGGTCGTTCATGCATACTTTTTACACAATTTGTAAACTTACGACGTTGCATGAATACCCTTATTATTTTCTGGGTAAAACACAAATTTTGTTGAGCTGAGTTTTGGAAACCAAATTTTGATCCACTCCCGAATTTTAATATGATCTTGAGGTTGTGTACCAAAAATATTTCGTATGGATTTTTTGTGCACGCTAAAAAATATGTAGGCTTTGGAGATGTTAATCATAATATTTTACTTAATATTAATATTTTTTAATATTTTTCTTAATATCTTACGTTTGAAGACAGTTTTAAGCGGCAGTTTGCATTATTTTTTTTTTAATCTGATAAGGGGATAATAATGAGGGGATAATTTTCTCATTTATCAATCAAAAATTGTGGTAGTTAGAACCACTCTTTTATTGGAGACAAAAATTCTTAGCTTCCACAATTTGTTTTTGTTGAAGCCTGAAAATGAACGTGTGAAATATTGGCCGCAGATCAGATCTCAATCAAAAAATGTTTTTAGGGTGTATGACAGGGCTGTGTCTAAGGGTGGGGCACTGGAGCAAATGCCCTAGGTGCCTTCCTATGAAGGGGGCCATGCGAATGGCTCGCCACGTTCCATGAATGGTGCCATGAAATGTGTTTGCGGAATATTCGTTAACGCAAACTGCAAAAGTCTTCTCTTAAAAAATGCAAATACAAATTTCACTGCGTTAGTATTGTGTTCAATAGTCAAGTTCGCTAAAGTCACGAATTTGAATACATCATCTACGGTGCAACTGAGCAGTACAAAAATCGAGTTGATGATTGTTGAAACGGCAGAGAGCATGTTTGTAAACGTCAAAAGCTTTAGCAAGTAAATTGACTGGCGTTGATGAAAACAAATTCTCAACAAACAGGACGGTTACATATTATTTGTCATGACGCTTTCTGCGTCAAAAAAACGACGATCATTTCACGAACAAATTGACTTTGACTGACTGATTCTATGATCAATTCATAGTTTAGGGAATAATGCTTAGAAGCACGCTTAACCTCGCGTTGGATTGTCATCAATCGAATATAAGATCGAAACTATCAAAAGAAAATGTATTTTAAACATAATCCAAAATTAATAGTAACTGTTAAATTCGTGTTTAAAAGTCAGACAACAATGTATGATTAGAGTTTTTGTTGATTTCATTCAAACATTCCAAGAAGAGCGATGTATTTTAAGTTACGTTGCGTTGGAATGAAGTTCACGATAGAAAAAATATCGAACTAAAAATAAAAATCAATTTATATCAACTTTTTTTCTATGTACTAAATATTGGGAAGAAATATCGAAAATTCGATCAAAGTCGATCCTTTTCTCGAGTTTCTTTTTAGGCTGCTGACTTTTTGTCTAAGTTTGAAGCTAAAAATTTAATGAACTAGTAACTAAAATAAGTATTCTTACATGCAAATAAGTCGATATAAACTGACATTTCAACTAGTTAAATCGTTTTTTTTTTTGCTGGTAATTCATACGTAACCTATACTGAAACAAGTTGGTACTGGGTTTGAGTCGGAGCGGCCCTGGTGTATGGAATACGGTTTAAAGTAAAATTTTTGTTTTTCATTGTAATATTCGTATAATAGCGTCTGTTATTTTTTTTCATTCATTATTCATTCATTTATTTTTTTTATCGAAGATGATTTCCTTGATATTTTGAACAAAATTCTCACAAAATAAGTAAGTTAAACCGATCAAAAACAATATTGAAAATACTTTGAGAATTAAAGAGTGTATATCTGCCAAAAACGTAGATCTACCAAATTGATTTTGAATCAAAAAATACATCAATGCTAAAATTTTCTGAATGCAAGTGGTTAAAATCGTCTATTTGATACATCTTAACCAACAAAAAAAATTGTTTAATTTCGACAATAAAACCCCAATAGTATAATTCGGGCAATGGCTTGTAAATGTTGATAGGAGAAGGTAAATAAACTTTACCAATAATGAATAGGTAGCCTATTCCAAAGTTATACAAAAATTATTTTTTTAAAATTATATTTTCAGATTGCAAATATTTTTGCTTTTCTTATTATTTTGTGCGTATATCTTTGAGTTCTCGGGGGGGGTCATGACCCCGTGACCCCCCCCTTGTATACGCCGTTGAGATGAGGCTATATTTTGTATGGACTGAATTTTTTCGAATTTATCGAACTTGGTCGTATACTCAAAAGAAAAGATAAGAAATACAAAAAAAAAATAAGTATAAAATTAAATTTTTCAAGTTTGTTATTTTTTACAAAAACCAAAAAAAAAAACAATGCTGAAACGAGGCTTATTTATATTAAATTGATGCAAGTTCAGAGACTGGAAAATTTTCGATTTTAACGAAACTTAAACAAAAAAATTTGATGCATAAAACATTTTTGGGTTCAAAATTGTGTGTTAAAAGAAACAACAGCCTTAAAAATTTACATTTGTGAAACATATCTAAATTATTTTTTTTTAACGTATTTTTTCTGGTTTTCAAATTTTATTTGCCGTCTACCTACCTACACTCAGAGAAAAAAGCTGGTATAACCGACCAATTTTTGTTTAATTATACCTGATTTTCAGGTTGTTATTTTTCAACTCCATTAACTCGGTTAACAGCTTAATCTGATACCTGATTTTAATATCGTGTTAAATCAACGTTGGTTTCAGGTAAAGTTAACACTGCCTTAAAAAAGTAGAACTGTAAATTTTACCCGGTAATCTTGCTATTTTTAACTATAAACCCTGTTAACCTTACATGAAAATGTAGTTCAAAAACATGAATAAAATGTTCAACGTCCTGTTAATTTAACATGAAGATCTTGTTAATTTAACATTATTCAATGTTGAATTAACCATGTACCCAGTAATTATTATGTGTTGGATGCATACTTGTAGGTTCCATCTCTAACACTGCTTGCCGTCTATTTCATTTTGCATTATTCTGAAAGTATAGAAATTTATTACTATGTATATAATTTTATTTTAAAAATACTTTGTGATACTTACTTAGTTTAGAACTGGAAACCTCTCACACAAGGAGATAGTACGCATCCCCTGGGCCACTTCGCTGCATAAAAAACTTGTGCCAAATATCAAAAAGTTAAAACTGACCTTGTCTGGATGGATGGTGTTTGTATGTGCTTTAACACTGGTGTCCCGTTAAAATAACCTGGCGGAGTGTTTCTATAACCATGGCTTGCGAACGTGTTACAACGCTGGTAGAGGGTTAGTTTAAAAGGTGGACAGGTTAAATTTAAATAATTTTATTCGTATGGCCTGTGTGTGTTTGTTTTTATACTGGTGTCATGTTAAAACTAACTGACAGATGAGGTTAAATTCAACAGGTAAACATTGCTAAAATAATCATATAAAATTTTACTTCAACCTGATTTGTGGTAAAATAGAAATTCATAACAAGCAGTGTTAAAAAACCCGATTTCAGGTAAAATTTGCGCTATATTCTTGTCAAAATGTCTTGTTTGCTAGAATTCAGTGTTAAAATAACAGTTCATCTACTTAAATCAACTTCAATATGATAATATTGGCCACCAGGCTAATTTAACACTTAATATAAGGTTATTGAAATCAGTTAAATTTCTGAAATGTCTGTAACTTAATATGGGATTGTGCACCTTGTAAATTTAACAGGGCCCAGGTTAATTGTTTACCTGACTTTTTTCTCTGAGTGTTCATCTATAACCTAAAAATAAATATTAAAGTTTTGGGTTAAAATCCCTCCGCTTACAAGATCTCAAAAACTTCTGGAAAAGTGGTGTCCCCTGTCCTTTCAAAAAAACATTAATAATACCCATAATGTCCACACATCATTTTTAAGTGTACCCTTACACAATTTTGTACATATTATTTTTTTTTTTTACTAAAAATAAAAATAAAATAAAAATTTATTCTTAAAAAAACCACTGCTTCAAGTATATTTATTGTCTCATAAATGTCATGCAAAACACTTTCTACCAGACTGATGGGCAAGGAGCCAAGAGAAGATGAATAAATGTACCTGCACACTGAACACACATCCCATCACTCGTCATCGTGCGTCGTCGTCGTCGTAGTGCTTGTGTCATCCTGATGCGATGCTCGCTTACTCTAATGAATATTTAAATTTCAATCTTTTGAAAGGGACATTATTTCAGCGTGCTTTGCTGGAAAATCTTAAATCTGAAGTTTTGTTATATTATATTTCCTTGCTGCTGGCCCAAGCTTGGTCACAGTTGCCATTTGAACAAAATATAATAAGTACTATATTTATATGTCATACACTCACTTAAGTATCTAAGTATTTACAAGTTTCGAACAAACTTAATTTTATTTTTCCCTAAAAGATGGCGTAAATAATTTTGAATAATCTTCATTTCTGTAATGTTCATCGCTCGGTTTTAGTGTGGAAAAGTAACTTTCAGGTTTTTTGGCTAGACGCTTTAATTACAAAAATGTAGCGTTGACAGTTTCAGCAAGAAAAAATTGTCATAATTTATTTATACTCTTAAATATTGCACATTAATGAGTCCTTGAACAGATAGGTTCCTCTTAATAGCCCGAGTAATATTCCTTATCAACATTTAGCAAGAATTTTTTTTATAAAATATATTTTGGTTCTTTTGGCTTTTCCATTTTCTCCATTTTCGTATATCTTTACCATTAAACAAAGGACTTTCGAACCTAGTTTTGAGTTTTTATTTAAAAAGAAAACACAGTGAAAGTGGCTTTATTAGATTTATTTTTATTTTGGAAGATTGGTAACCCTCGGTACAGGCCATCAATCATCTCTCTGACTGTTGTCTACTTACACAACAGAAAACCAATTGAAATTGTACTTGCCTGCTGCTGAATCAGTGTGCAATGAGAAAACAATAAAGGCACACAGCACAAGTATTCAAATTCAAGCCAGTCCAACGCTGAAAGCAAAAGGACATCATCAACCTACTACTCGTTGTTGTTGTCGTGTCGTCGACGTCCTTGATGTCGTCGTCATCATATAGCACACACAAAAACACAATCCCTTCGAGCATTTATATTTCACTTTTATCTGCCCAGTAGCAGCACACTTTCTAATGTTTCCACCACCCTCCATCACCACTGTCTGCTCAAGCTCCCACCCACCATCACATACAACAGAGTCTCTGTTTCCATCAATAAATCGTTATACGATTCAGGACTGTCAACCACCCCTTGGCAAACAGCGATAGCTGGTGGGGTAAATATTTTGTTAACATAATTCAACAAGAACATATAGCTAGCAGAGTAGCAGAGGAAAAAAAAATAACAAAGCCAATAAGATGTCCATACTCATGTCGACGATGATGTCCTTTGACCTGAACTCTTGACTTGACATATACACACATTTCACACGGCAAATTATATTTAATAAGGAATTAGAGATAACATCGAAGTCCTATTAAATTAAACATTTGATCCGAAGTCCTCTATTTAGTTCATTACATAGTTCGACTGAACCTTGAACTTAAAACATATCCATTTCAGGACGGTGTTAAATTCATAAAGTATTTACGGATCAAGGACGACTTTCATAAATAAAGCTAAACTGTGTAAAAATGCGATTTCATTGTGTTACATGCGAGTATATATTTAAGTTCATGTTACAAATTGAACGTTTTGTCAACAAGTGGAAATTGGTGGACACATATCACAAATTTCTATACAATCATTACTGTATTTGTTTTTTCAGAAATTAGTTTTCAATTTATTTTTGAAGAGCAAAATATCCCCCCTAACCCTCATGCCAGAAGGATGAATGTGATAACATAACGGTACTTGAATGTTCGACTAAATGACAACGAAATATCTTCATTCGCAACTCCTTTTCAGCTGATTTAATGCCACAGGTGCAGTATCAAAATCTAAAGGCTTTAATTTTATTATATAATTAATAAATTTTAATACTATAAATTTTTAATTTTTAATAATATCGGGTTGTTCAATAAGAGCGCTACAAAAGTTTTTTTTTAAATAAAACAAAAACGGTTTTGGATATCAATGAAATTCTTCATTCATGTGAAAGTACGTTCGATGCCATTATGTATGGAACTCGATTTCTTTTGCATGGCCACCACGGGCACGCTTGCAGAAGTCCAGACGCTGAACCCAATTTTCGACGGTTTTTAAGCATAAATCGGCCGATTCTGCTGTAATTTCACTTTCGATATTCGTGCGAAGTTCATCAATCGTCGCTGGCTTCTTGGCATAGACCATAGACTTGATGTAGCCCCACAGGAAATAGTCTTACGACGTCAAATCACACGACCGAGGTGGCCAAGCGACTGGACCATTTCATGAGATAACACCTTCTCCAAACTTGGTTTCCAATAAATTTATTGTGACATTCGCTGTGTGGCTTGTGGCGCCGTCTTGTTAGAACCACATGTCCTCCAAGTCTATATCATCCAATCGGGGCCAAAAATATTCGGTTATCATTGAACGGTAGCGATCCCCATTCACAGTAACGTGCCGGTCTTGATCATCATGGAAGAAGTACGGCCTAATGACGCCGCCGGCCCATAAACCACACCGAACCGTAAATTTTTCGGGATGCAATGATGACTCATGGAGTACGTGTGGATTGCTGCCTGACCAAACCGCATATTTTGTTTATTGACGAAGCCATTCAGCCAGAAATGAGTCTCATCGCTGAAGATGATTTTTCGATGAAAATCCGAATCATTTTCAAGTTGTTGCTCAGCCCAATTAACGAACATACGACGCTTCTGGTGGTCAAGCAGCTTCAGTTCTTGCGTCAATTTAACCTTGTAAGGATGTAGGCCAAGATCTTTTCGAACGACGTGGTGAGAGACACACTTGGGCTTTCTGACACTACGGGCACTTCTTTGTCTCACTGGCACGGAAACATTTTGTACTGTGCCGGTGGATTGAAATTTTTTCACTATACGCTCAATTGTTGATCTGCTAGGACGATTATGACAACCATAAATTGGACGTAGTGCTCTTAACGTTGAGGCCACTGACTCCGAATTTTGGTTAATTTCGACTCGTTGTTGGCACGTATATCTTTCCATCATGAAATGGCAAACTTTACTGAAGAGAAATGTCAAAAGAGCGGTAGAAATATGGCGTCGTTTGCTTTCCCTGTCGCTCTACTTTTGAAGCGTCCCGTTCGAAAAACTCTTTATAAAAAAATCAATACCATTTTTTTTAATTGTGTTGCAACTTTTAAGTTATAGAAGTTAGCGAAAAAAGTTATTCAACATGTTTTGTAGATAATTAAATTAACTACAAATTTCCTATTCAACTTTTTGTTCTAGAACGAAAGATAGGAAAGCTATCAGCAAAGAACCAAATACCGTTAAAAACAAGATGGCAGCTATGTATATGACAACAGGGTGTAGTTGTGCAAAATGTGGTTTTAGTCTCGGGTTATGAAACTCTTTCAAGTTCCGAATTCAGATTGGACCCCGGATTTATTTTCCCAGCAAAAATCTGAATGCCCCTATTTTGACATTTTGGCTATGAATTAAATGTTAAAATTGAGCGTGACTCCTTACGCAGTTCAATTGTTGGATTCTGAAATCAGGATGTATGAGGCAAAATTATTCAAGCTTTGTTTTGGGCGTGAATATCGTAAAATTGGGCTATGCCTTACTGATTTAAAAAAAAATATTAACCTATTTTAATTTTTTGAGATTCATATCAGGTCATACAAGCATCAATGTTAAAAAAAGGAACAATTCTTTTCAGTGCAGATAATACGCATTCCACAATTTTAAAAGTAGGAAATAAAATACACATACCTGCACAAATATGTTCAAGAGCTTAGAAATACTGGAAACTGGATAGCAAGTTCTTTCTCTTCTGTTTAAGTTAGAGCTAATAAAAAATGTTCCATTTTGATGACTCAGATGAAAGAAAAATACATTTTTGGAGCTGTTTTTATAAAACTTAACTTTTTTCTACAACAACATTTAAAAAAAATATTAGTATGCCAATATTGAGAATTAATTAATATACATTCAAAACCCTAGTTTCGAAAAAATTCATTAACCCATTTTTAAAATAAAAATTAATACATTTTTAAAAAACAAAAATATTTTTTTCTAAATTTTACTATTCGAAATATTATAGGAACTTTTGCCTAAAAGAAAATCTCAAGTTCAAAATTTGAAAAAATCACTTCAGTGGCTTAGCCTAAGACCTTAGATACAGACAGACAAAATTGTGCCACCCACTATCTACGCGTTATCCATCATCGTAGTGTCATGTTTAATTGTAATCTCAAATTTTTGTCTACACTATTCCAAAACTTGCAATATACCGCAATATCGCAGGTAATCGCTCTTATTTTCTAGTGGCTGAAACTTTAAAAAATATACAAATATATAATACAGACATGGAGAATACGAGAGAAAAATGTTTAAAAGCTTTTAAATTAGCGAAAAAAAGTAGGAGGTGAAAAAAAAGTATGCCATCTGAATTCTTGATCAAATGAAATTGTATGGAAAAAATATTTTAAATCGTTAGATATGTTTTTAAAAATAAATAAATTTTTAAAATAAAAATTTTTTAAAATAAAAATAAATAAATTATATTAGGTTTTTTGAGATTCTGAGATGGATAGGCATCCAATGGTTTTACATAGAAAAAAAAATTTACTATTTTTTTCAGATTTTTATTTCACCCCTGGTCATTCTATTTTCACTTTAAGGTACAAACTATGGGCTAAGGGTGATTCTTAAAAAATGCAAAAAATAAACAATCTGAGAGTATAGATTAGATTCAGACTAGAAAAAATCAAAGGGGGGTCTATTTTCCCCCGTTTAGGCGGGTGGGTTAATTTTCCAAAATCTTGGATCAAAACAGGAAAAAATTATTTAAAAAAATGGACACTCATTTCATAATATACTTCCTAAATAATGTTTTTATTTAAAATAGTTTTTGAAAAATAATTTTCAAACTTAAAATATAAAAAAAAAACAAAATATTATAATTTTTAAGATTAAAACTGTTTTTTCAAAAACTATTTCAAATCAAAATTTTATTTAGGAAGCATATTATAGAATGGAATTGTGGCTTTCAAAAAAGCTAAGGCGTCGCATTGTAAGTGGTCCCGTTTTTTTTAAATAATTTTTTTCTGTTTTTGGCCAAATTTCTAGAAAATTACCCTTCCCGCCTGAAAGGGGGGAAATCGACCCCCCTCCGATACAATTTTTTTCTCGTCTGAATCTAATCTATACATTCTGATTTATTTTCACGTTTTATAAGAATAATCCTTTACCCATTATTAGTACCTTAAAGTGAAAATTGGGAGACCATGGAGGTAAAATAAGAATCTGAAAAAAATAGGGAAATTGTTTTTCAATGTTTTGAATCAAATGAAGGCTATCCAAGACTACTTCCAATTTAAGGACCACCCTAATATGTACATATATGAAATTCTAAAAACATTTTTAAGGAAATATTTTGGTTTGCAAATCTTATTTGTCCATGCGCATTTAAAATTTTGTTTTCAAAATAATTGACAATCCGTTTTGAAGATATGGAATTTTCAATCAAATATTTAAAACTTTGAGCAAAAATTAATTTCTTTTTTTGGAAAATACACAATATAATATAAATTCATTTGAAATTGTATATAAAAATAATCTAAATCCATTCAGCTTAGATGAGTAGATTCAAAATTAAAATCAAAATAATTAATTTTCCAAAAGAATTTTTGAGATTTTCAAAAATTCAAAAACATTTTTCTTTGAAAATTTCGGTAAATAAAACATCTTTGAAGAAGAAAAACCTACGTTTTGAAGAAAATCGAAATAAAAGAAAACGGTCCTTTGGGAGGTTCCAATATTAAAATACTAAGATGGCATTAACTAAAAAAAAATGGGTTCGGGTCGAAATAATGGAAGGGTCGAAATAATGGAAGGGTCAAAATTCTTATTTTAAAATTCTGCTTTCAAAATTTTGCTTTCAAAATTCTGCTTTTCATAATTCTGTTTGTCAAAGTTCTGCATTTCAAAATACTGTTTTTCAAAATTCTGTTTTACAGAATTTCATTTATTTGGTGGAAAAGTGGTGTACCTGATTTTTTTTTTAGATTCTCCTGTATTTTGCTTACATTAATTCGTCAAAATCCGTCTAAGATACCATTTTAAATTCTTAATATCTACGTTTTATAAAAATATGACCTACTTCATTTTGAAATCAAGTAATATTAAGCTATGTTCCCATCAAAACGAAAGTCGATTTTTGATATTTTTCATTGATTGAAAAGATTTTAAGAAAATTTCATCGAAATCTCAACTAAAGCTCCAGATTTCAATGAAATCATTATGAAATCCTGGTCCACCAATTTAAATCCTCAAACAAATTTCCTGGAAAATCAGATTTTGGTAAAGTGTAATCACAGTATTATAAAACATAGATCTGGTTAAAAATTTTATAAAAAGTGGGTTACACCATTTATGCACTTAAAGTTACAGCCTCAATAACCTGTAGAAGTATAAAATTAAATGAAAAAATAAGTTGAGCATGGCTCGTCATTTGTTTTATTTTGAAAAAAAAGTCATTGTTAATATTATAATTGAATATGATGCAAACCAGAATTAAGACAAATGGTTTACAAAAAGTTATATATTTTTTTTTTATTTTTGTTAAAAACACAAATTGTTTGAGAAAAAACAGAATAGGCAGAATTTTATTTTTAAATTTTTCGTATGTCAGATTTGAAAAAAAATGTCAGTTTGAAGTTAAATAACCAATCAGAATACAAATATCTAGGGTTACCCAAGTGTTGCTTTTTTTTTTTGTTTCGTTTTTGGTAGATTTTCATAATTTATTTATCTTTTTGTCAATCAAATGATTTTCTTAAAATGCATGTTTCGTTGTTTAAGGAAAAGAAAATTTAGTAATGCAAATTTGTTTAACTCTTGTTTATTGTAGTTTTTTCACAAATTGATGTTTCATGATTTAATATGTATGTTGCTCCAAGCACAAAGGAAACTCCAAACTTTAAAATTAAGCATCCAACAGAAAACTCGAATAAAGAACAATTCCTTCTGAGTTCAAAAACTTAATTTTGTTTTTCTTTAAAGGGTAACAAAATATCAATAACAATAAGAAACGATAAATTAATTCTTACAATTGGTATATCCATATAAAAAAAAATGACAATTTGCTTAACACAACGAAATTTATAACTTTAACTTGAATTATACTTTTTATGTTTTACAAAGATATTAAGCAAATGGCGGCGCCGAATCAACATAATCTTTTCCCAAAAAGTGAAGGATCAGAGCCATGCGCACGCAATGTTGTAAGAATAGTTGTCTCTTTCTTTAGAAAGAATAAAATCTATTTTTTTAATATGACGGAAGTGTTAGGGGCTGGATTTCAGTTGAAACTTGTAAAGTACTCGATGACAATGTACTTGAAGAAAATTTCTTTGTTTTAGTTTACGCTTTTTTATTCATAATAAAGATTTTGCGACCTTTAGTCCAAATGCGTTTCGGCCAGGTACAACAGTTGTGCTCATCAGCTAGATGCTGTTGTACCCGTCTAAGACGCATTATTTTCAATCAATGGATACCGACAACTAATTAAACATACAACGTCAAGGCACTGTAAATTATATTATTTTTGTGTTTACTTCTAATCATTCTTTAATCATTTTTATACCTGTACTTTTCTATTTTCTTAAATTTCAAGTTTTTGTACAGTGATTTTATAAACAAATTTTTTTTAAATTGATTGACTTATGATTGCACTTCGGCAGCTCTCTGATCAAATATTTCTTTTGGCGTGGTGCAAATTAGTGCCCAAACCGTACCCAACATTTTGACAGTTTTTCTTCTCTTTGAGAGGATTTCATTACCACCTGTCGCAATTTGACAATTAGTCTGAAATACATAGTGCGAAGAATTTAAGACGGTGTTCACATTGGACTGAAAGAGTGGATTTTTTAGACGTTTCAGTATTTACATCATCCTTTACAGAAGAAGTTGGAGCGAAATGTGAATACTGAAACGTCAAAAAAAATCCAGTTTTTCAATCCAATGTGAACACCGTCTAAGGAACACACCTTATGACAATGTACCTGTCACATTATTATCCAGATTTCGGATTACTCCCATTTCTAATTTGAAGATTGAAATTTCCATAAAACATTTATTTTTTTATTGAACTTTTCTTGAATTTTCAAAATAAAATAAATTACTCAAAATTTAAATCAGAACACTAGCTGAATACTTTATCGATTTCTTGAATGAAAATAATTCAAATATTTTTCATACAAACATATGTAAATACATAACATATACAATCGTTTTTCTTTCAACAAATGCTCAAATAGACTATGGTCAGAGAATTAATATTGAAAGATTTATTACGTCCCCTTCCAAAAGAAAACCCAACAAAATATTATGTATATATTTTCCCATCGTGTCTTCGGATATGACAGAGAGTTCCTTGTATTTTCTTTCTTTTTTTGGGGAATCAGTTCACATTTTGATTTTTTTTTTTTTTTTTTTTGTATTCATATGATATTCAATCTGATAACCTTGAACTTTTTTATAGCATCTATTCAGAAACAACATATTTTAATAATTTAAAATATTCTTCCTACGATTCACATGCAGACGACAAACATTTAAATCTGTCTTAAAAAATAAAAAAACATACCCTTAAATTGATAATCGAATTTTATTGTCCCTTCTAATGCCACAGAATTTCAATTTAGTAATAAAAAAAAATATCCATATTATATCGATACCTAGCACGTTGTGTTGTTATGTGCCACCAAAAATATGCCTCATGCTCACCAATGAGATTCTATCTCTTAAATTATTATCATCTTTATTTTTATTTTAGGTATTATTGCCTCTGTCATGGCAAAGCTGTCCTCCTTAAAAATGTATCTTCATCTGCAATAAAATAAAAATAAATACAAACAAAATTATTGTAAATAGCTGTTATTTTGGCAGCGAGCGGGAGTGAGACTATTTCAAAAAGACTAAGCTTTCTCATTTAGGGAAATTTTAGACATTGTCAACATAAAAATTCCTATTGGAAAAAGTGATTGAATAAAAGCGGAATGGTTTTCAGGACATGAAATGGAAGACAAACAGACAAAAAATAAAGAAAAAAACTGTCCAAATTCTGCAAAAGCGATTTTAAGGATCCCACAGTGACATTTGTATGTTATTATGCAATAACAGAAATTAATTATTTGAAATTCATTTGAGAAGCAAAGCCGCACTACTGCAAGCAGTTTGCCCACATAAATTCATTTGCTGCAAAGGACATTCTCTGGTATGACGTATGACTGTGCTGTGACATTGTGCGAGTCCACCAGAGGCGATGTATATTATGCTTTTGTTCTATGAAACTCACTATCTATATATCTTCCATCGGATATACGAAATGCTAATGAAAATGAATATCCTGAAATATCACATAACGTTGTTTGGGTCATGTTACTGAAATAGCATTATGTGATGCAGGACGAGGAAGCAGGAGAGGAGGGTATAAATGACGCTCATTTAATAATTGGAGGACGGTTTCACATAATCTGTATGAGGTAAGGTTACAACAGGAAAAGTATTTATCGAGAAATATTTCCTTTATAAATGTACCAGTCATTGTAGTTTTGAATTGTAGTTTATTAGACTTCTCACTAAATTTTAAGAGCGATGAGGAATAAAGATTTAATAAATAAGTAGATACGTGGTAAAGGGTGTTTTTTTTTTGTATGTGCGTGATTTTTAATCTGGCAATACTTTTTTCGGAGTTGGTCTTTTTGACAGCTGTCACTCAGTTTGGTTTTCCATTTCATAATTAATAGACTTACTGCCTGAACAGAATGGAGATGGAGCTGCAACTGGAATAGCTGTCAAAATGTTGAATACACACAAATCCATAGATACGAACAGAATGCGATGCAGCTGCAGACGGAGCTGCATACGCAGCTGGACAAGTTGGCCAACTTTTAACTTTTGCATGCAGCTTTTTTTGACATTTCAAAATTGTGACATTCACATCAATGTTGAACAGAGTTTCCAACTCTTTTAAATCTCTGATAAAGACGTAACTGATAAATTTATGGAAGGAAACTTTTGGTGGGTCGCCGAATATTTTCCTCGAAGGTATTAATCGTCTCCGGCTTATCTGCGTAGACAAGCGACTTCACATAACCCCCTCAAAAAATAACCCCGCGACGCAGGACAATGCGCTCACCAAAAGTTTCCTTCAATAAATTGATTGTTTCGCAAATAATGATGTAAAGATGTTTTTGACCAGTTCAACGATAGAGTTCTTGATTGGAGATGGGTTCGGTCAAAAATTCCTAGCGATATTTCGAAAAATTTTATTCATAAAAGCTTGCAGCTTTTTTTATGACAGATGCGGCTTAGGCCAAATCACAATCTCGCGTTCGGTCGGTCGGGCTTTGATGGGCCTGTTACCAACTTTACGATACTCTGTGTCATTAAGCGCGACCCTTGAATTTGCAAAATGGTATGTAGCTTCAAGCTTCGGGCGTTGACAAATTACGAATATGACAGAATAGAAGTTCTCTTTCCCTAAATTAACACTATGAAAATTCTTCACAGAAAAGGTGGACAACAAGTCTCTGTTCTATTTATAAACAAAATAGTATGGTGATATAAGATTGCTAGGAATGATTATATTTGAATACACATTGAATAAGAAAAATGTTAAAATGATGTTTCTGAAATAAAAAGAACCATTTAAGATCGATTTTCTTTTGGGTTGGAAAGAACACTATGACACTTTATTCGTTCTTCATTTTATTTCTCATCAAATCAATTTAAGTGTCAATAGAGCAAAACAGTGTTTTTAGGCAAGGAATTTCTCTAAATTAGTTTTTCATTATTAGAATGTGTTCCAAAAGTTAATATACATTATTAACTAGACTATGGTTCAGTGTGTATTTGTTTTTGTGAATAAAATTATTAATTTTGAAATTATTAATTTTTAATTTGTAATTCTGAAGTGTTAATAAGAAGCAGCCAGAACCTGACATAAGCAAATTTAACCCACTGACTTCGGCGGATTAACTGCGAAGTTCAATGATGTTTCAAGCATGTAAATTAAATTACTTGGCTACAATCACATACTTAAACCTTGTAACATCATTGGACCTCGTTAATCCGCTGAAATCGGTGAGTTAAAATTGCCGAACCACGGATCAAAATTTGAACCCTGTTCGTACAACTGGCCCTAAAAAAAATTTAAACGACTTAAACAGTGAAAGTTCTTCTAAAACTTTTCCAAATACACCTTTAACATTTGGAAACATCAAAGTGTCACAATGGTTGCCGTTTTCGAAAACGTATTCTGCGTCGAAAATGCATTCACAGATTGCCTTCTGTTGGAAAATGCAAATACAAATTTTGCTGCGATAACATTGTGTTTGATAATGCCAGCCTGCTAAAGTCAAATGCTTCAGAACATCATATGCGCTGCTGCTTTGCAGTAAAAAATCGAGTTGACGAACAAAATATTGAAAGACCAGAGAGCGTGTTCGTAAACGGCTAATGCGTTTGCAAGTAAATGGACTAAATGTTGATCAACTCGATCAGGATGGTTGCATATTTGACAATCGCTGTATCTGCGTTAAAAACTGACAATCGTTTATCGATCAAATTGACTTTAATGTTTTCGAAAATAACCGGAGTTTTTGATACGAAAAATATTAAAATCGGAAACAAATTTCCATTCTGAATTATAGTCCCATATAAAACCATTATAGACCCTTATTACACAGTGACTCTTTGTCCCTGACTGGTTTTGCAATTGCGTGCGAAGGATACAAAAGATGTGACTTCACCATCAAACTCATTGAATTTAGAAGGGGTAAAAGAAATCATGCTATACGTAAGAGAGAACTATATTTTTCGTCCCCTTTGTGATCTCTTAATATTGCGCTAAAATTAATGGAGCTCATTTATAAAAAAAAGCTTATCTTTCTTCATTTACTTTGGTATACTCGTATAATAGTTGTGTTTACTAAAATGAAATTACTCGTAAATTTTCACAATTTGCTGTCAGAACCCTTAGCAAACAGACCTAATGTCTGAAGTAACCGTATATTTTAATTGAAAAACTTTAATTGATAATTCAAAAATTCTTGCTTTAGAAGAACGCAAACTAATGACAATGTTTTATAACCCTAGCATCGACAAAACTCACCGTCACCGTGTTTTGTTTCAGATTTCATCATTTCTCGGCGTATTTTATCGATGCAAGGGTTACAGAACCTCGGCACCGGGTACATTAACACTCTCTCTGAACTTAAATTGATTCACTTATTCGAACATGCCCAAGAAAGAGAACAGTCTGAACAGTTGTCAAATATGAAAAATGTAGGTATTTGAAAATCAATTGAATAAACAAAAACAATTTCACAGGAACATTTTGTTTGTTTGATTGATTATTTTTTGTTATCATTATTGATTCAATTAATAATTATGTAAATAATAGAGTAAATAGAAACACTTTAGTAAATTTGCGTAGTTCTAAAATAAAATTCAAAAAACAACATCAAACACGTATAATGATTTTTATTGCTACTGTTCTCGTTGCATTTATTAATAAAGTTAATAGCAAAAACACATTTTTAGTTTTTAATGGTTTAAAGAATTAAGCCCTAACTACATAAGCCAAAAAAGCGATAAAGTACAAAAATGAAAATTCAAACTCATTTTGCGATAGTGTTTCTCACTGGAAAGCTTAGAAAAATGAAGCATAAAGCTTAAATTTTGGTTTTGGAAAAAATGTTTATATTTTTTTTTCATAAAACAACTGCCTAGTGCGGGAAAAAAATATTTCTACTTTTGTAATTTTGCAAAAAGTGGCGAATGTTGTTAAGGCTTTACTATTTGCTTTTTTTATATCAGAAATGTAAAATTGAAATGAATATTTCAAAACACTTTCACTGTGCACCAACAAAAATGCAATAACACAAAAAAAAAATGTTTCAGCTGTCAAAGCGCCACCGAAATAGATAATAAATCTATTCGGGTGTTTCGCGCAGGCTTACGATGTTTACGATCTGAGATATATACGAAGCCTAAGGTAACATTTAAGATTGCCTCATAAGAGTCCATTGTTTCTATTGAATATGTCAAAGTCGGCGCGATCGAACGCTTTATTGTGGTTTGGCTATTATTTCCATATACTAAACCCATGAAGACAAATTTTACGTTCGAGCGGAACAGTCACAGTCACAGCTTGGTCTTCGTACTGTAGACTTTGCCCCTCTAAACTTTTGATTGCGTGATGCCAAAATCTGCCAATCTTACCAACTAGTCCTTGGACAAACAATTTCGGGTTAGATGTTTCGATAGGTATGAATAGACCTTCCCATTAAAATACGGCAAGATTTATTTCTTTAACTTTGAAAAAAAGTTAGTTTTTTTTAAATGGCAAGGGGTTAGCCCATCTTTTTTCCGAAATCCATGAAAAATTTTCGTTACTTAATTTTTAAATTTTTGGAAAGGTGCGTGATAATTTCCTATTAAGATCTGAAAGCCGTAAAATTTTTGAAAGCTCGGTTCGTAAGATATTCGCATTTAATGGATTGTGTAAAATTACGTAGGTTTCCATCCAAAGATATTGAGGCAGGTTATTGGTAGCAGAAAATCATCAATATCAGGTACAGTCGCTTTGGATGTGAATATTTTACCAACCAGACCTTGAAAAAAACTTTGCACGGATATTTTGATAGGTATGAATAGACCTTTTCATTAACGTACGGTAAGATTTATTTCATCAACTTTGAAAAACATCAAACCGTTGACTGAAACGGTGAAAGTTCACCGACGAGCGTTATATACAATGGAAATTACCCAGCAAACTTTAGGGGTATCAAAGTAGCTAAAGATTTACAAAACGTAAACCTATTCCAAAAAATATATAATCTAAAAGCCTAAAATTCTTAAGTGGAATGCCCACGGAATATGGTAAAAACTTTGGTGAGTTAGAGATGTAGTACATACCAGCAGGAACATGATATTGACACATGTTTCATATCAGAAACGCATGCTAAAAATGAATCAAATCTTAGAATTCAAATAGGTTTCATGACTACCACACTGTTCATCCTTTAAACAAAGGAAGAGATGGATTATCATTGTATACAAAAGAGTGCATTGAACTCTTAATAAGCTTGAACATGGAGGCAGAATCATTGGAGTATAGTGTACAGGTTAAAACTAAAAATATTCCTCTCAATGTCTCTTCCATATTATATTACCGTCGGCATTGCAAAGCATTTGCAGAGGTGTGGCACAAATACCTCAAATTCAAATTTATACATGTTCTGCCTGAATACTTTATAAAATTCTAAAAGAATATTTTTCTTGTAAGACATGGAAAGGAGTATTCAAGTTTCAAAGAAATATTGGCTAGGGTACCACAAGGAAGTGTACTAGGTCCAGTTCTGTACCTTTTATTGGCTGGGGTACCACAAGGAAGTGTACTAGGTCCAGTTCTGTACCTTTTATTTACACGCAATATACCTCAAACAGATGACACTATCGTAGCCACGTTTGCTGATGATACTGCAATACTAGCAGTAGGCAAAACGATTAGCGAAGCTACAATTAAATTACAAAATGCTCTTAATAATGTTAATGAGTGGACGAAAACATGGCGAATATCGTTCAATGAACAAAAGTCAGTCCACGTGGCCCTTAGGTATACAAAAATAAAAAGATTACCCGTCTTTCTAAATACCGCTCGTGTCCCATTTGCCAACTAGGCAAAGTATCTAGAAATGACTCAAGACACGAAATTAGAATGGAAGCCGCAAGTAAAAAAGAAATGTGAAGAATAAGTAAGTAAGTTAAGGGCCAGTTTTTCAGTGCGAGATCATTCAAGTCTCGGGGTTAAAACTGAGTTAACTCCAGAAACGTGTTTTTCAGTTTAAGTTAACTCTGAGTAAACTCACCTACTTTGCTGAGTTAACTCAGGGACCAAATGGAGTGTCTTTTCAGTTGTGATGCCATCTCGATTTCGATAGTGAAAGTTATTATCATTGCAATTCCGTTGTGGTGCCATTTCAATTCGCATGCGTAAATGGCGTAGAAGTATAATATCCATAGTGTTGCACATCGATGGCCCAAGATTTTTGACAGCTGAAAGATAAAATTAATCCTCAACTGAAAAACTTTTTTTTTTGGTTATTTTCCCGTGGGTAGGTGCAAAACCTGCTGTTCAGGCTCTATGAGGACCGAAAAACGCGTGCTTATAGAAGTGTGAGATTCTTACTACACTAAAACCACCTCCACTTCCCGATTGCAACTAAGTTGAAACTTATCTAGCAATTTATTTTCAACGAAGTTAAGTAACGTGTTGCAGGTTACTTTCCGGTGAAAGTTCCTGCTTAATCCGCGATTTTAAAGCGGTTTTCTGTTCACCGCAGCAAGTTGGAAGGTTTTGTTCTTCGCAGACGGCGTACTAAATTCGACTCGTCAAGAATGTCAATAATCGTTGAATTAGCGTGTTCTAATAGTCGATTTCTATGTTTTCGCGCGAAACTTTTTATTTCCTCCCTCACCGTAGGAATCCCGAGATCCCTATGAAGATCTTCGTTTCTTATGTACCACGGAGCATTTACAAATGACCTAAGCAATTTATTTTCAAACGTTTGTAAGTTATTTAAGTTTGTATCGCAGGTACAACCCCAAAGTTGTATACCATAAGTCCGAACAGGTTTAAGAACCTGTCGGTATAAAATCAATTTATTTTCAATACCAAGCTTTGAATATTTACCGAGTAACCAGTTCATATCTCTTTATTTTAACTGAAAAACAGTTTCTGAGTTATTTCAGGGTTTGAGGATATGAACTAGCTACTCGGTAAATATTCAAAGATTATATTACTGAAAACAAGTTGATTTTATAGCGACGGTACTTAAACCTGTTTGAATTTATGGTACTTGGAAGCTTGTTGATGAATTTTAAGGTGGGGTTATCGGAGTATTTGTTTGACCCAACCCTCTTTCCAGTCTTGGAACTGTTTGTAAAGACTGAAATATGATTTTCATTTTCTCCCCTGTTTTCATTTCAGAGTACCCTGTGGTTGGGATATCTGTTATGGTAACTGGGTTAAAATCAATTTGCGGTGACACGAAGTCTGTTTGAATGTCTATGTCTGTAAGATTCATAATAAGTAGTTCTGTGACCGTAGAAGGCCCCTTTTGCTAGTCGTTGAATTTTAGTCATCGTTTTTAAATTAGTTTCCTTATCTAAGGCTGGAAACTAGACCATGCATGCGTATGTTAAAATTGACCTTATAATGGCTTTGCACATTGAATGAATGGTTCTAGGGCTGGGACCTCATCTTTTACAAAAAATTTTGCTGCAAATCTAGAATGCTAATAAGGCTTTTTTTCTCTTACTTTAATATTTTCTTTTCAGATTAGTTTACGGCCATCAACAACGCCAAGATTTTTGGCACTACCCGAAACCTGTAACGGAATAACGCTAACGGTTGGCGGGTTATTTTTGCAATATTACGGTCCTTGTAAACAGCATCAGTTCTGTCTTCAGTGGGTAAGTATTTTGTTCACTACTACTGGCCCAATGTTTGATCTTGTCCTAGAACATTTTTAAGAGCTCGCACAGAGCTGGGGACACATTTTCCAGGGGCAATTAACACAATGTCATCAGCGTATGTAACGATCTTGATACCACTTGAAATTTAATGTAAATTTCCTCAACTTCTATCCTAAAAGTTTAAATAGCTTTAAGAAGAATTTACCCAGATGTGGGAGTAATATACTCAAGCTTTGGGTCGGAGAGGAGATGGAGACGGAGCTCTGATGGGACACACCATCTTCAATGATAAATTGTCAACCTTTGATTTTGCTTTATTCTCTGAGATATCACACAGTATTTTAACTGAAAAAAAAATTTTTTACATATTTGAAAATCATGATTTTTAAGAACTTATTGTGCATAGATACGAGGATATCTATTTATAAAGTTAATACAACAATATTCAAGTATTCGTGTGCCAATCATTTGTTTCGAAAAAAAAAAAAAAATACTTTAATACACCCAAAAGTTAAATTAATTCCAAGAGTCAATGTGCCAATATGCCGAGTCGTCGAGATCAAGGACACCATACTCCATTGAATATCCTTCCCTTTGCCCGCCCCATATATTCAAGAAGATGAATGATTAAATTCCTTTTCGAAGATGAATGATTAAGAGAAGAGCCTTTGGCTGCTGGGTGCTAGAAACAAAATGATTCGGTTAGATTTAAGCAAATCGATAAAGAAAACATAATTGAATAAAAGGCCTTCTATATATACAACTAAATACGAAGAATAAAATGTATATGATACCAAAAACCATTAAGGAGCAAACAAACACAAAGAAATTGAGAGGCAAAAATAAAGCCTTCCCTTTTCCCATCTATACCGAACATCGCATAGTAGATTTACTTTTTCAAATAAAAGTCTCTTCAAAGATTCTCTTCCCAGAGGCAGGAGCAGCCAAAAAAAAAAAGAAGATTCCTACTTTATGCCACACCAAACAAACAAAAATGGATGGTTCCGATTCCAATTGCGATTTCGAGGCCAATGTGCCAAGATGATATCGTGTCGGCAAATTGTATTATAGGATGCCTGTCTACACAATGGGTTCGGAGATAATTGGAACTAATCAGTAGCAAAATTTATGGAGTGAAGGAAGCCATTTTGTTGAATATAAAATGAAAGGGGATTTGTCTATAAATGATATTCTATATGTATATCTCTATGGAATATATGTGTGCAAAAATGTGTTGTAGATCCTTTTCTACACATATCTGCATGTTGATAAGGTTCCAGGTGCCGGTATAATACCCGTGGCGTGGAAGGGAAATTCTTATCTATATAAGCACTTCCGGATTAATTCTTCATTAGAGGAAATAAAGTAGACTATACGAGTATATGTGGCTTTGATATAACTTTTTTGTTATACCCAAAATAGGTTTCAAGGGAATCAGGATTATAATAATAACTGTTACACTGTTTTGTGATATTTTTTTTTTTTGTATTTTGGGTGTACTTTTGGGTAAATCATATAAAAGTTTGTTGGAAAAAAAACTTAATTGTGTGGCAGAGGTAAGATAGCATAAAAGTAGATAGCAGCTCTTACAAAAGCAGATTGACAAAAGGAGGGAATAGATATCCTTGGGGTATTTTTTTTTAAAAAGGTCAATAACTATGAAATAAATTTGAATAAATATAGTTTTTCTTTCATGATTTGGTAACGTTAAGGAAATATTTTAAATTTCAAAACTCAAAGGACACTTTTTTCTCCATAGTCTACATTTACATTGAACAGTTTTTGCAGTTCCATTTTGGTTTGTATATTGAAGAAGGAAGGGAGGAAGGAGGGAATATAAGAAATGATTGGAAAAATTGTTCAATATTAAAATGCTTCCAATACATTAATAGGACCGTTATTTTTCAAAAAGAAATCCCGAAAACCTAAAGAATTAGGCCTTATAGAAATCGATACATACGCATGGAAGGATGAGCATGTAGGCTTCATGAAATAACTCCCAAATTAAACAGATCCCCAATTTGGAGTTATTTAATCCTTCAGAGAAGAACTTTTGCACTTATTGGCGGTGACTTCAAGCTGGGTACTGCAGTCAGCAACGAAAGCAAAGGGGTTGCTGACATTTTGCGATACCCACAGTGATCACAACATTCATTGGTGATTATTTCACAACCTAAACCAACCTTCCCCACAGCACCATCGATATTATATTTCTTTATTTCTCCTCTTAGTTTATTCAAACATTTCCAGAAATCAGCACCTTCCCTGGTATATCCATATGCCCATATCCACAAGCGAGAACTAAGCACAACCAAACGCTACTATTAGTAAGTGTGGAAGTAAACGTCGATCCGTCAAAATTATTTTCAAGAATTTCTTCGAACATCACAAGAACAACCAATTTCAGAAAGAACTGCAGTCAATCACACCTGAACCTTATGACTTCAGGAATTTCAAAAGACGATATACACCAAAAATGGAGAAGCAACAATTATATAATTATAACGATACAAGATAAAGTTGAAGCCTTCACTAATCTATTTTGAAAGAAACTTCAAATCTATTTGATGATCCAGTTCTCATTGGTGAAATAAAGACACCCATTGAGCAGACACTGCTAACCAAGTTGGATGGAGGAAAGTCTTAGCGACACCAATCCTGCAAGTGACCCAGTAGGCAGCCTAATTAGAGTACCCCAGAGGAGATAGCTGAGGTTAATAGCAACTCCAAACCAAGGAAGTCAACTTAGCCAGAAAAGGGGTAGTTCACTCTTTCCTAAAGAAAGTTATGTTGCTCTAAGCCATCATCTTCAGCAATTGTAACAACAATAGGTACTATTCCCAGAAGTGGAAGACTTCAAAAATAATTTCGATTCCCATGAAGATGCTATAGAAACATGGTCATCATCAACAACAGGTGAATATCCCTCCTGAAAAACCTAAGTAAGCTCTTAGACTGATACTGAACTGATACTCAGGAAGCTCAAGAAGTTTTGCGCTGAAAACAACATCATCCCGGAAATACAGTTTGGTTTTTGAGAAAAGTAGTATTCCACACTTCATCTGCTCCTGAAGAATCATTATGATATCACCACAGCTTTTTACAACCATTGAACCGCCGTCGGATCTGCTGTCCATGAGGTCAAAGCCCACGTCCGCAAACTCTTGGAGTCTTACACCAAATGGCTCTTCCAAATCCGAGTATGTCTGCTTCAGGAGACCAGAAAGCAGACACGGTTGCTCAGATGGAAGCTGCAGAAGCATCACTCTAGCACTTTCAACTGGAACTAGACTACCAGCCAAACAAAGTAGGTACTTAAGCATCAACTTCAACGAGCTGTTGAGATTTAACCCACATTCACAGACAGTCCTCAGTAACAGTTTCCCAGTTAGGTTCACCATCTCCAAAAAAGGTATGAAGGAAATGCATATAAAAATATTTAGCTGGTATTGTAGGTGGGGATGGGGTTTTTACACGCTATTCTTTTTTGTTTCTTAAAGGGTTTTTCAACAGGGCGACAGGGACAGCAAACGACGCCATATTTCTTGCCGCTCTTTTGACATTCCTCTTCAGTAAGCTTTGCCATTTCATGATGGAAAGATATACGAGCCAACAACGACTCGAAATTATTAAAATTTACTACCAAAATTCGGAGTCAGTGGCCTCAACGCTAAGAGCGCTTCGTCCAATTTATGGTCGTCATAATCGTCCTAGCAGATCAACAATTGACAAGTGGAAAAATTTGAATCCACAGGCACAATACAAAATGTTCCCGTGCCAGTGAGACAAAGAAGTGTCGAGAATATTGCTGCAGAAAGCCCAAATGTGTCTCTCACACGTCGTTCTCAAGCGTTGGGCATCTCTATGATGTCGTTGTGGTGAATTTTGCGAAAAAATCTTGGCCTACATCCTTACAAGATCAAATTGGCGCAAGAACTGAAACCACTTGACCACCAGAAGCGTCGTATGTTCGTCAATTGGGCTGAGCAACAACTTGTAAATGATTCGGATTTTCATCGAAAAATCATCTTCAGCGATGCGGCTCATTTCTGGCTGAATGATGGCTGCGTCAATAAACAAAATATGCGGTATTGGTCAGGCAGCAATCCACACGTACTCTATGAGTCATCATTGCATCCCGAAAAAATTACGGTTTGGTGTGGTTTATGGGCCGGCGGCCTCATTAGTCCGTACTTCTTCCGTGATGATCAAGACCGGCACGTTACTGTGAATGGGGATCGCTACCGTTCAATGATAACCAAATATTTTTGGCCCCAATTGGATGATATGATATTTAGATGATATACATAATAGCATCAAACGTACTTTCACAGTAATAAAAAAATTCATTGATATCCAAAACCGTTTTTGTTTTATTTAAAAAAACTTTTGTAGCGCTCTTATTGAAAAACCCATTATGAGTATGCATGAAGTATTGTAGTATATAAATTAAATTATTCATCATTAGTTCCAAGAGTATAATTGAAGTTGTAGTCCAGCAAGAAATTCTGTTGGTATAATTTCTAACATGTTATTATTAAAAATTATTAAAGTTTATAGTTTCGAAAACAAAACGTATAAAAGAATATGGGTTTGTGCTAAAGTTATAAACTCATTAAATGCACCCACTTTTTCAACTTCATTATTTTCATTATTTTCCCATGAAATTATGTTCAATGTGCATACATCAAACGATTGACGTCTGTGTTGTTTATTTTATTTTTGTAAACCCTTGGTTTTTTTTTATTTTAATTAATAGCAAGTATACAATAATGAAAGACAGTGGGGGTAATAATTGGCTTTATGGCATCATTTGTTTTGTTGACTGCATTGACATGAATTTAATAGTTAAATGCGAATTGGTAAACAGGCGCACAAATTGAAAAAAATACTTTCATGCTATGCAATATGCATTTAACACTTTCAACACATAGTATTTATTTTTAGTTTTTTTTTTGTTATTATTTTATTAAAATATTGCACTTTGGTTTTATAATAAAAAAAAGTGTCTGTTTTTGATTTAGGTTATGGTATTTTAAATAAAATAACAAGTCAACGATGGATTATGGATGTGTATAGGTATTTTATGGACTTTAGTTATTTATTTGTCATTTTTTAACACTAACATTAAACTTGTAATATTTTTGAAATCTTTTTTGTTAAATTTAATTATTTCTTATATATTTATAGTTATTTACTTTTATTATTTACATTTGGAAAATATTTTGTTTTATTTATGTAGGTAAAGTAATTTATTATTTACATAACGTAGCTGGTAAAAAAAATTTAAAAATAATTTTAATTTTTTACAAGCTATTCCATTTTAAAATATATTTTATACTCATGTGTATATTCTTTGTCAACATTATGTTCTGAGTTTTTTTTTCAGTTTATGAGTTAATAAATATTTATACAACTTGTATAATTTTTTAAAATATTTTTTTTTTGTGAAACACTGAAAGCTTATTTGAATTTAAATTTGTAGTTAAATTAAGTATAAATTCATTAATTTAGATAAAATGTCAAAAATACAAGTAAATGTATTAATTTTTGTATAACCACCTGTTAAGACAGGTTTTAGTCCACTGTGCTTTAATTTTGGGTACTTGATAATCATAGCTTTCAAGATTCCGTAAAAGTGTGGTAAGCTTATAGGGCGGGTCATTGTTGACAGTCAGTGGCCTGTGACAGCCCAGTTGTATTGACGCGAAGGTGCGGTATGTTGTCTATCCAATTTGTTTTTTTATTATTCGATTACTGATGTCATGAATTCTTAGGGTGTGACCCTTCATAGATTGATGGAGCCGGATAAGTAAGTTAGCAAGATGCCATGAATCACCCATGGCTAATGTACATAATATAGTTCAGCAGGACGTTTAAATAATAAAACTTTATGATCGAAATGGGCTTTTTCTGCCCTAAGTGTATATGATGATGAGAATGAAAAAAACTGTCCGAAATGGAAATTTACTAGTAAGTCATATTTTTTTGGGGACTTATTTCATTTTCAATTTTATTGGTTATTCCATGATGAAATAAGTTTTAAAAATCAACAATAAATAAAGGGCTCCATGAAATAACTCCGCAATGAAATAGATCCCCAAAATTTGTATTTTTATCCAATGAAAAAACTCCCCAAAAATTGTTGGTTTATTTCATATTTTAGAGCTATTTTTTTTTTTTAAATTAAAGTCGTTCCATATAAAATCGTCAAATCGAAAATGCCAACCTATTTTAGATTTTTTTTTCAAACTTTGTGAGAATATTCCTTATGGTTCAAACGAAGGCTATCTACCGTGTTTCAATTTTCTCATGCCTCATTCCCCTCCTGTCACCATTGAAGTATTTGAAAATCCTCATTTTAGTGCTTCAGTATTTTTGCTTTAAAAAAATGTCTATTAAAGATATCAAAACGTGCCCAACACCCCCCCCCCCCCTAAAAGTGATCAAGGCAATTAAGAAAAATACTGTGCATAATTTTTTTGAAATCGGTCAACGTAAACACGTGCCGGCAAACACTTGCAATTTCCCATACAAAATACTTATGGGTTTTTTTTTCAGTGTCTTACTCAAAACTTCGGAAAAAATGTAAAAGTGAATGGAAAATCTTCAAACTTGGTAAATACAGGGTGGCGCACCAATTGTGCTACAATAAGAAATTCAAATAACTTTTTTTTTAATCAATGTATTTCATTTATTTTTTTTTTATTGGTTAGAAAATTAAATTTTATTTTAAATAGTTAGTTGTTTTTAAAGATTATAGACCGCAAATGACCTCCACGCTCTCCCACGCATATGCGGCACCTGATCAAAAAATTATTCATTGCGGCCTGAAGAGTTGAAGTTGGGATCGCCTCAATTATTGTCGTTATGGACTGCTTTAATTCAGTTAAATTCCTGGGCTTCGTTTTATACACCTCTTGCTTGACATAACCCCATAAAAAGAAGTCTGGTGCAGTCAGGTCATGTGACCTTGGGGGCCAGCGAAGAGTGGAGTTCCTAGAAATTAATTTGTTTGCGAATTTTTTGTTTAGCTCCGCCATAACTGGTCTGGCCAGATTCGGCAAACATGTTTACAAACCTCATAATGGTCCATCTACTCGGGGAATTACCGCCAAACTCCCGCCTAAATTCCCTTTGGACGGAAATGACGGACTGCAAAGCATGGTACCGTTGCACTATCCAAATTCTTTTCTCCGTATCCCAAGCATCCATTTTTATAAATCTAAATATTAACCTACAAAATAAAAAAAAAAATAAGCCGATTACTCACACAGAAAAAAAGTTATTACGTTTTATTTTTGTAGCACGATTCGTGCGCCACCCTGTATACGAGTATTAAGTACTTTAAGAAGCACATACAAAAATTATTTTAAATTTTTCAAATACTTCAATGGGGACAGGAGGGGAATGAGGCATGAGAAAATTACAACACGGTTTGAAGGGAGGTGGGTCACTAAGTAGAGCGTGAGTCCTATGCAACGCCAGTAAGTTTTAAATTCACCAAACAATAATTTTGAAAGTATCGTATCTGTATCGTCAAAATCGAAAAATTTCAGTATCGTCTCGGTATCGGTCTCGGTCTCGGTCTCATATAACAAAGTCTCGTATGACAAAGTTTCGTCTCGGTATCGGTCTCGTCTAGTTTTGGTCTGGTCTGAGTCGTAAACCAGCATAAAATTTGCGACTTGGTTACATGTTCTTGATCTAGTAGTTGAACTCGCTTGGTATTTTTAAGATTTAAGACAAAAATCATTATTATATGAGACAATTTTTTTAACCGTAGTTTTTTTTTAAACTTAACAATTTTTTAAAGGCTTGTTTCACAATGTCTAAATAAAGTTTCGATTAAGAACTCCACACAAAATTTGGACGCTTGATCATAAGTTTACAGGAAAACAATGCACAGAAATATTTTATGGACTTCACTATATCACTTTTTCATTAAAAAGAACCAAGCCTGAAAATTTCATCCAAATCGTTGATTTCAGAGAAAGCAAGCATAAATTAAATGGGCGTGGCAGTAGGCAATTTTAATTAAAATAATTGCCTAAACCTTCTCCCTGCTATGGAGAAAAGCTCTGAAAATGTTATCTAAATCATTAGAGCCTTTTCCGAGAAACCAATAACAAAACTTGTTTGTTTGTAATAAATTAATAATAATATTCAAAAAACTATATTTTCTGCCGATACCAAACGATACTACCGAGAGTATCGGTAAATTTCGCTTCAAAAAACATGGTATCGTTTTGGACCTCGTATCGTCTCGGTATCGTTTCAATTTCCGTACCGATACTAAGACTTTTCTGGTGTCGTGGCCAGCACTAATTGCATCATGGACGCAGTTGCTTTAAGATTCATTTTCCTGTATTCCTATATTATTTTTGACTCATGAATTTAATTTTGTAGACCCAAAAAAAGAAAGCCACCAAGGAAATATCAGATAAAACCCCATTAAAATGCACACAAGATACAAAAAATTAAAAATATGTGAAAACTTAATGAGGCTTATTGTGAACATGAAAAAAATTCCATGCGGAAAAATTGACATCATTTCTCTTTTCACCTATTGTCATGAGGAAAGATTCCCCTTTTGTGTTAGTACTCATTTCGGGTGAAATGTTTCGTAATTCAGCTAAAAAATTTTATTTGAAGGTTTACAAAAGGAAAGTATTTTGTCTGCCTTATGTCAAGAGAAGCCAAAAAGAATAGCTTTTAAAATTCCGAGGGAACAAAAATTTGTCGGGTGAAATATTTTCCTTGTGAAACTCATAATAAGGCAGAATATAAAAGTCCTTTTGACTTTGTCGCTCCCCGATTGTTGAGGGTCAGAATATTGATTAAGGCTGGCGATAGGATTGGCGTTTAGCCACGGTAATGTGATAATCCTGAGCCAAGTAAAAGCGTCCTGCTTCATCGTTGATTGTTGTAGCTTTTTATATCCAGGATTTCCATAGAGCTCAGGCACCATTAGTTCCGGAAGTTGTTGTTGATTTATCAACGCTCTAATCAGTTGATAAGGGTGGTTAGTGATGTTTGAATAACTTGTGTTTCTGCACATAGCAGTAAGTTCTTGTCCAGGTGGACTTCCTTGGCCTCAGAAGAGTGTTGCTCCTTCTTGAGGTGCACTACTAACGATCGCTATTAATTCCAGTACAGATCCCCAGGTTTTTCTCACTTATAAATATCGGGTTTATCAATAAGAGCGCTAAAAAAGTTTTTTTAAATAAAACAAAACGGTTTTTGGATATCAATTAAATTCTTTATTCCTGTGAAAGTACGTTCGATGCCATTATGTATGAAACTCGATTTCTTTTGCATGGCCACCACGGGCACGCTTGCAGAAGTCCAGACACTGAACCCAATTTTCGATTGTTTCTTAAGCATAAATCGGCCGATACTGCTGCAATTTCACGTTCGATATTCGTACGAACTTCATCAATCGTCGCTGGCTTGTTGGCATAGACTATAGTCTTGACGTAGCCCCACAGGAAATAGTCTAACGGCGTCAAATCGCACGACCGAGTTGGCCGCCTCGGTGATTTGACCATTTGGTGAGATAACACGTTCTCCAAACTTGGTTTCCAATAAATTGATTGTTACATTCGCTGTGTGGCTTGTGGCGCCGTTCTGTTGGAACCACATGTCCTCCAAGTCCATATCATCCAATTGGGGCCAAAAATATTCGATTATCATTTAACGGTAGCGATCCCCATTCACAGTAACGTGCCGGTCTTGATCGTCACGGAAGTAGTAGGGTCCAATGACGCCGCCGGCCCATAAACCACACCAAACCGTAATTTTTTCGGTAAGCAATGATGACTCATGGAGTACGTGTGGACTGCTGCCTGACCAATACCGCATATTTCGTTTATTGACGAAGCCATTCAGCCAGAAATGAGCCTCATCACTAAAGATGATTTTTCGATGAAAATCAGAATCAGTTGTTGCTCAGCCCAATTCACGAAGATACGACGCTTCTGATGGTCAAGCGGCCTCATTTCTTGCGTCAATTTAATCTTGTAAGGAAGTAGGCCAAGATTTTTTCGCAAAATTGGCCACAACGATGTCACAGAGATGCCCAACGCCTGAGAACGACGTGTGAGAGACACACATTTGGGCTTTCTGCAACTGAAGCCTCAGCGGCAGCAATATTCTCGACACTACGGGCACTCCTTTGTCTCACTGGCACGGGAACATTTGGTACTGTGCCTGTGGATTCAAATTTTTCCACTATACTCTCAATTGTTGATCTGCTAGGACGATTATGACAACCATAAATTGGACGTAGCGCTCCTAACGTTGAGGCCACTGACTCCGAATTTCGGTAGTAAATATTAATAATTTCGACTCCTTGTTGGCTCGTATATCTTTCCATCATGAAATGGCAAACCTTACTGAAGATTTCTCTTAAAGATTTCTCTTAAAGATAAAAAAGAGCGGTAAGAAATATGGCGTCGTTTGCTGTTCCTTTCGCTCTACTTTTGTAGCGTCCCTGTTGAAAAACCCTTTACATATAAAACAAGTCGAAAACTTGTTGCTTAGATAAATTGACTAAAGATACAAACATTTTCATTCAAATCTTTATCTTTTTTGCTGGAATTTAACTAACTGGACTTAAAGTAAAATATTTTTGATTTATTTTAAACAAAAATAAAAACATTCCCACTCAAATTAAAATAAGAAAAGAATTTTGTTCCTGACACCAATTTAGCATTCTTTTAATCTTTAATTAAAAAAAATCTCTGCAATGCATTAATTTCAAATTTACTTTCAATACTCAATATGGTACCTACTCAAATCATCATCAGCCATGAGTGCAAGGAATTGCGATTTCGTTTGGAATTTCAATATACTGATGATTACAATATATAAACAGAAAGGACATGAGGCTCATCACAAACCTGTTTAAGAAACATCAATTAAAAATAAATTAACAAATGTATTCAAAAATAAACGTTAATGTTATATAGAACCTTTGCATATTGAACAACACAAGGTTTTATTGAATCAATTAATTTGGTAGAGAATTCTGCAATTAAGCCCGTGGAGTAATACAAAATAAATTTAACACAGTTCGATAACCTCTTAGTTAACAAAAGTACAAGTAAATCAATTTCGTCCTGTGATTTCGGTGTGTTGTTTCGTCATCGTTGTCGTTGAAATTCAATTAAACTTTGCACCAAACATTGATGCTGTGTGTTCATTTACATTGCACTCGCAATTCTATTCATGGTGAGTCCCGTTGATATGTTCATGTTGGCTGTCCACATTTAAATGACAGTATAACCTCCAGCTGAGTCTGGCTAGGTCATAGTAGATCATAGTTATACTCGGCTGGACAGCAATATTGGACTGGACATTTTCAATGTGATTATAATGCAACAACAACAAAAAAACCACTGCCAGTGTATCCTTAACCTACTTGGTTGTTGTCAACATTTTTTTTTTTTTTTGTGTTCAAGTTTGCAACTATACCTACGTAAACAAATTTCAACGAAAACCTTTTAATTATTTACAGATGAATTGCAGTATTTCGTAAACCCAACTGAACTGACACAGCATCATCTCAGCTGGTGCTCCAATTTGTTCTTATTTTTGTTTTTATTTGAAAATTAAATTTAGAATTTGTCGTCATGAGTAGAGAGTACTCTGCATCGTCGTCCTTCGATTTTATGTAGACTCTAGCTAGATGTTGGTAAAAAAAAGAAAATAAACAGACAGGATTGATGCATTTGCTCTCCCATAGAAGGACTTAGGATTTTATCAACCTACAACTCAATGATATGTTTACGTTTGTTTACTATCATGGAAGTAAGGCACCTGAGGTTATATTAACAAATCAAAAGTGTGACCATCTGTGAAGGGAATAATGTGTTTTTTATTTAATGAAAATTAAATGCACTTAACCAAGTGGGTTGGTCTTATAGTTCAGGGCTTAACAATGACTTAACATTGCAAATATAGGCTCTAATAATATAAAAATATGATCATACTAAACCGAAGTTTTGAATCTAAAAATTTGCATTTCTAAGAGAATGGTCACAATGGCCGTAGCTCCAAAACTAAGCTGAATTCGGCAAATTTAAGGTTTTAACTTTTTTCAAAATTAAATTTTCTACAAAAAAAAAAATTATAAAAAAATCGAAATCAAAGATTTAAAATTTTTTTTTCTTAACTGCCCACAACTTTTTTTAAGCTAAGATTGGGTTAAGATATGCATGGACAAACTTAAGTAGAGACTAAAGGCCTCCTGTGGTCTAGGAGTCAACCAGAGCAAAACTGAGCTGATGCTTTTTACTACCAAAACTATAAGATACATCCCTTCACTCCAGCCCGTCTTAACGGCCAACCACTCTCACTATCAACCAGTGGAAAGTATCTTTGTGTCATCCTTGACCCTAAGTAAAATTGGAAAACAAACATCGAAGATCGGGTAAGGAAGCTTTCTACGCTTGTAGCAAAACCTTTGGTAAAAAATGGGGTCTTCAATCAGAGATGATTTTGTGGTGGTATACAGCTGTTATACGGCCAATTCTAACTTATGGTTCGATTGTCTGGTGGCCTGGACTAAACAAAGCATATAACATCGACAGACTAAAAAGGTTCAAAGAACAGCTAGCGTTGGTAGCACAGTTACTCTTTGATCTTGCCCAACGGATGCCTTAAGCGTTTTTGTGCACCTTTTTTTGTTGTTGGGATGCCAAGCTCTATGGTCACAGCAATATCACAAATTTGATTCCCACTGAATTTTTTCAACTCCTATTGATTACCGCACGCCTACAATGAAACTCAGAAAAAATTTTAAAGTCTTATCCCCATCCAGAAAGGACTGGGATGATGACTTCGTGACGAAAGACTTCGACACAATGATGGCTCAAAGATGGAGTTGGTTCAGGAATCTTTTCTGAGTCTCTTAATATCTCAAGGTCCTTTCGTTTACTCGATTATTTTAGTGTGTTTCAAGCTGAAGTACTTGCAATTAGGGAGACATGCAGGATACTTTAACTAGATCCAAACCAAAATCGTAATACAGCTATCCTCACAGACAGTCAAGTAGCTGTCAAAGTCATTGAGTCGGATACATCATCTTCTAAATTGGTCCAGCAATGCCGGGAGGAGCTAGCGACGACCTCAACGAACTTTCTGAAATGAAAATCAAAAACTTGATTTCCTTTCTTAACGCGACGAAATGGATATAAGACAAAATCGGTTGCTTCTGTATCATGTTCCCCCCAGACCCCAAGACCGTGAGCAATCGGAATACAGGCCTCTGCTGGGTTTCATGATGCTCAATGACAGCGATCATCGGTTGGATCCTACGCACTCCAGTCGTTCTGCTTTCTGCTGAGCTCGGCATATCGCAGCTGGCTTTCGACTGAGTGTCTTAAGTCCCGCCCCTTGACGTTGGTGCTAGCCCAAAATATACTAAAACCATATTCCAAATACATTCTAATTCAAATCAAAGAACTCTGGGCTCATGGTGGATGCTGATCTCCACTTGAAATATCCGGTCAAGCCGAGTGGACATACGGAGGCCCACGTTGAGATCTCGCATTCAATCATGTATCTGGAAGACCCCCGAAGGAATCAAGTCAAACGAGTTATGGTATCAAAACGGCGCAATTCAGCGCTAATTGGGTACTGGGCGAGTGTTACCCCCGTGCCACCATTTCTACCTAAAGACCAAGAATACGCACATAGTGATGGTTGAGAGTTATGAGTCACTAGGCCCTGCTTCTCCACGAGCTGTTTATTTATTTTATTTAAAGGCTCGAGTTTGTTTCATAGAAATAATTCAGAGCTCGCTTTGGAGAAAGTTCAGAATATATTCGGCATGCTCGTGCTTGGTTCAGTGCTTTGCTCTGAATATAAAAAGAAAAACACCCATTGATGTGCGAAGAAGTAAAAAAAATCGAATATTTGTAACTAATGACCTAAAAAGAGTTCTTCAAAGAGTGAAGTGAGCAGTGTGTCTATTTCGATATTCAAAAAAAATGTCTTCTGTAATGTAATGCCCAACTTGTGCTGCCTGTGCTAAAAAAATGGCAAACTTAAAAATTTGTATGAATAAAATTTATGTTTAATATTTTTTTTTTAATTTGGAAATTATGTGGTCTAAATTCACACTTCGCAAAACTGTTTTTTGATGATTTTGAAGATGTAAACAAACAATTTTTCTGTATCTCTTTGGCACTGAGCACAACAATGGGCAGCACAAACTGAGCACAAAAAAGCGCAAGTCTTATTTATTAGAAATTAAGAAAAAAAAGCACTTAAAATTTTTTCAATTTCCGAATGGCATGTTGGTGCGTATTTCAAGTTTATTGGTCCTTAAGGTTTTTTAACTATATAAATTCCTTTTTTGCAAATTTGCGATTATTCTTATTACGGTCTCTCCCAAAAGTATTCGGAATAAAAAGTTTTATTTTTTCAATGCATGAGTTTTTTTTTATTGAAAGAAAACTTAAAATATGATAAGCTTAAAGTTTTTTATATGTATTTTGTAACAAAATGATCTTAAAAAATAAACATAACAAAATATTTAAGGCTTATCAAATTTTGAATTTTCTTTCAATAAGTTTTCTTTACAATAAAGCCTAGTACGCAGGTCTAACTTAAATTTCGCTCACATACAAAAATCTCTCCAAAATTTAGCCAAGCTAAAATTAAGCCCAGCATTTTAGCCGAGAGGAACGCAGTTCCAGCTAAAGAACTAAATTTATGCTTCTTAATGTACGGCACCTATCTGTCAAAATTTAACGTGTGAGATATATGTGAGCTTTTCATTGTGAAAATGAAAATTGAGAACGAGGTATATTCAGTATTTGGTTATATTCACTTGAAATATTGAATAAAATTCTTTGAAATTTGTTGAACGAGTTTTCTTTCAGAGTCAAAATTTAACTAGGAGTTAAGCTGGTGTTTTGAGATGAAATTGGGAGCAAAATTTTAGCTTGATCTGCGTACTAGGCTTAAAAAAACTCATGCAGAAAAAAAAACTTTTTTTCTGAATAATTTTTTGAGTGACTGTATATTTATGGCAAAAGCGTGAGTTGAGCAAATACAGCACAGTTTTATTTCTTAAATCAAAAATGGTGGTAATTATTTCTTGTTACAGCTATTTCTCATTTTTTGACTTTTTGGCATTAGTAAATTTAAAATAAAAATCATTTGTAAAAATTACAAGTTTAAGAGGGGCGATTCTTAACTTCACACTTCGCAATATTATTTTTTGGTCATAAAATTGCAAATATCTGAGTTGTTTGCGTTATCTTTTTGGCATAGGGCAGCATAAAATAGCAGAGGCATATCTTTTTTCCAGAAATTCAAAATTTTAGATATTTTTTTCTAGTAAAATAAGCAAATTTCTAACTTTTTTACAGCTACAAGGCAGCACAAGTAAAAATAAAATAGCACACCGTTATTTTTATGAAAATCGGAAAAGGCAGTGCTTACTTTACGCATTACGTAAAAGTTACAAATATGCGATTTTTTATCTCCTAACATAATGGCAGCAAAAACTGAAACAAAATAGGCAATTTTTATTTTAGGAAATTTATCAAAAAAAAAATTAGAATTTGCAAATTCGCGAATGGCAAAGATTACTTCACGCTTCGCAAAATTTTTGTATGATCGTAAAAAATGCAAATATGCTAGTTTTTGTTTTTTTTTCTCTTGAATATTATATGGCAGCACAACTTCTGTTTTATTTATTTATTTATTGATATTTATTTATTTATTTATTTATTTATTTATTTATTTATTTATTTATTATGCATTTTCAAATTTGCAAAAAAATTCATTCGTAAAATTTTCAAAATTCGGACTTTTTTTTTAAATATTAACGGTACGAGGCAGCACAATAAAAGTTGAAAATAAGCTACGAGTAAATTGGCAGCACAACCTTAGCACAAATCGGCACATCTTTTACTTTTTATGAATTTAAAAAAAATTATCCGTACAATTTTGGACTCTTTTCAAGAAATTTACTTAAAGCCAAGCAATCGTCATAAAAAGCCAAAATGGTTGTGTAATTTATTTTTTTGTTTAGGCTCTTTTGGTCTATTTTTGTTTTGAATGCAAATAAAAATCTTATTCCATTCTTCTCCCAACGTTTCGTAAGAATTCCTTACTTCTTCAGGGGATTTTTTTATTGAATCTATTAATTATAAACTAACAATGTAGTAACTTTCTTCAATTAAATCAATTAAAAATCTTTTCTTACTTTTGTACTAATTCACATTATACTCGTCAAATATTTCCTTCCACTATTGCATCATCCCTTCGACGGCACTGACACAAAGTTGAAAATAATTTAACAAATAAAAACAAAATAAATAGAAACAAGAAAACTTTCAAATAGAACAAAAATACATTTAAATTATCACAGTTTCAGCAGGTACTTTTGACTACAGTGCTACAGCATAGCTTTGTTTTATATTGTCGGTGTCTTCTTTTGTGTTCATTGTCCGATTTATTTTTTGCTGGATACGTAGGCTCTCCAATGTAAGCCGGGTGTTCAGCTTCCTCTCTCTATCCAGTATTTTTACACCTTCGAAGTCCACCGAGTGTCCACTTTGTGCTATGTGTTGCGAAAGCCCTGTTGTCTCTTTTTTCTTTCTTACGTCTGCTTCATGTTCCGCTACTCTTGTCCCTAAATTTCTCTTTGTTTGCCCTATGTATACTAGATCACATTCTTCGTTCTCTTTTCCTTTGCATTTAATTTCATAAACTACGTTGTGTTGTTGTTGTTTTTGTATTTTAGATTTGGTATTTGTAAAAATTGATTTAAGCGTTAGGTTTGATTTATGTGCAAATGATACATTCTCTTTTTTAATCATTCTATGTAAATTTTTGTTGTCTGTTAGATTTGGAATATATGGTATAGAGAAAAACTTTTTGTCCCTTTTATCAACTTTAGCTCCTGAATATTTAAAATTTTCATGATTTGTTTTTAAGTTTTCTGTTCTTTTTCTTAGTAGGTTGTTTATTATATAGTATGGGTAGTTATTCGTTTTTAGTATTGTTTTTATTTTTCTTATATTTTCTATTTCATATATCTTGTCGCTGAGGTCCAAGACTTTATTTATGAAATTAAATGCAGTGTTTATTTTTTGTTTAATTGGTTGGGTGGAATGAAAGTTGATCATGCGTCCTGATTGTGGTTGTGTAATTTGTCAGCCATAGATTTTGATAGTAAATTTCAAAAGGTTTTTCAAGGTCACAGTAAAATTATAGTAAAATTTTAAATTAGTGTGACTTTGAAATAAATTTCGGAAATTTGTATACAAAAAGTCAATATCTGACCAACAACTGAAATATACCCTTTTTTAAACATCTCAAATAAAATTGATCAAGTTCAATTCTTTAATTCACCATTTTCGTAAGCAAGTCTCAAAAGTTTAAAAGTCAAGTTGCTAGCTATAGCTATGTAATGTAAATAGAAATTAAGCAAACTCATTTCCATTTCATTAATTTAATTTCTTATAAAATAATAATTAACAATAATTAGTCAATCTACTAAAATGGTTTTTGTTAATCCCAAATTTAACTTTGAATGTTCTTCCTTTATTCCATGAAATGATCCCTTAATACCTTTAATAGCCCCCCCCTGCGTTCAAAATTAAAATTGATACACTCATCCCGTAAGCTAAAGCAAACTTTCACTATTAATAGTCAATTTGTTATATTTTCAATGGGTTTTTCTATTCCTTTTAATGACCAACATTATGTAAACATTTTATTATGTGAAAATCCCCATCTTTATGTCAACTAATCGATATAGTATTACAATGACAAACCTGGGGGTAAACAGTACAATGTTTTTTTTTTTTTCTATTTTTATTTTTACTAAGGGCAATGAACTTGGTTTTGAATTCTCTTTTGTTCTATATGATGGAGCTATTATATGGCATAGAAATTTGATCCTCTTAGGGTTGTTCATGTTCAGGGAAATTGCTTGAGGAAATATGTACCTACCTTATAGAGTACAGAGTATAAGTACTTGAAAAGAAAAATCAATAGAATTTGACACGTTTTAACATTTTATTAGTAAGTAGAAGTTTTGTTATCAATTATGAGGTAAGAGAGGTTTTATTTATATAAATTATATACTTTCAGGAATTTGAGTCTGTTGGGAAATTTTGTTCATGAAAAAATGAAAATAAAATAAAATCAATTGAGTGAATAAATTCGAAGAAAATCTCTAGAGCAACGATGGAATAAATATTTTATGATCCATAGGAATTTTATTTGTTTCAAGTAAAAAATTCCCTGAAATGTTTGTATGCAAGAACATCGTTTAACATTTAACTTGCAGAAGGTAAGTACTTACTTACTCAAAACAGGTTCTTAGTACCTATACTATTCCTTCATAGCTATCATATTAAAGACTTTCATTAAGCATAAAATAACTTTGATAGAGAAGAATAAAAAGTTAGTTCCTTGAGTGTAGAACAGTGGAATGTCCATAATAATGCAGAATAATGCAAAAGCCATGACTTGGTACTTCTTATTAAATATCGGGTTGTTCAATAAGAGCGCTCCAAAAGTTTAAAAAAAAAAAACAAATCGGATTTGGATATCAATGAAATTCTTTATTCCTGTGAAAGTACGTTCGATGCCATTATGTATGGAACTCAATTTCTTTTGCATGGCCACCACGGGCACGCTTGCAGAAGTCCAGACGCTGAACCAAATTTTCGACGGTTTACAAGCATAAATCGGCCGATACTGCTGCAATTTCACGTTCGATATTCGTACGAAGTTCATCAATCGTCGCTGGCTTGTTGGCATAGAGCATAGACTTGACGTAGTCCCACAGGAAATAGTCCAACGGCGTCAAATAGCATGACCGAGGCAGCCAAGCGACTGGACCATTTCGTGAGATAACACATTCCCCAAACTTGGTTTCCAATAAATTGATTGTGACATTCGCTGTGTGCCTTGTAGCGCCGTCCTGTTGAAACCACATGTCCTCCAAGTCCATATCATCCAATTGGGGCCAAAAATATTCGGTTATCATTGAACGGTAGCGATCCCCATTCACAGTAACGTGCCGGTCTTGATCATCACGGAAGAAGTACGGCCCAATGACGCCGCCGGCCCATAAACCACACCAAACCGTAATTTTTTCGGGATGCAGTGATGACTCATGGAGTACATGTGGATTGCTGCCTGACCATATTTTGTTTATTGACGAAGCCATTCAGCCAGAAATCAGCCTCATCGCTGAAGATTATTTTTCGATGAAAATCCGAATCATTTTCAAATTGTTGCTCAGCCCAATTCACGAACATTCACGACGCTTCTGATGGTCAAGCGGCTTCAGTTCTTGCGTCACTTTAATCTTGTAAGGATGTAGGCCAAGATCTTTTCGCAAAATTCGCTACAACGACGTCACAGAGATGCCCAACGCTTAAAAACGATGTGTGAGAGACACATTTGGGCTTTCTACAACTGAAGCCTCAGCGGCAGCAATATTCTCGACACTACGGGCACTTCTTTATCTCACTGGCACGATAACATTTTGTACTGTGCCTGTGGATTGAAATTTTTCCACTAGACGCTCAATTGTTGATTTGCTAGAACGATTATGACGACCATAAATTGGACGTAGCGCTCTTAACGTTGAGGCCACTGACTCCGAATTTCGGTAGTAAATTTTAATAATTTCGACTCGTTGTTGGCTCGTATATCTTTCCATCATGAAATGGCAAACCTTACTGAAGAGGAATGTCAAAAGAGCGGCAAGAAATATGGTGTCGTTTGCTGTCCCTGTCGCTCTACTTTTGTAGTGTACCATTTGAAAAACCCTTTATTTTAGAGTTTTTGAAAAATAGACATTTTTTGTTCGCTCAAAACAACACAAGTGGAGTTGTGTCGTTTTGACCAAACTTAATATAAAAAATAAGACTGAAGTGTTGTTAGGGCCATGGAATATCTTGTGATTCAGGTCACTTAGACTTAAGCTCTTAAGACCAAACGAAAAAAGATTTTTTTTTTTGCATTCATAACTTGATTTCGAAAAAAATGGACTTATGATATTTCGACCGGACTCCATAGAAATGAAATATAGAATCATTTCAAATAGTCAAACGGTATTTTTTTCAATTGGAAGTCATATTTTGTGATTTTTCGTAAAGGTCGTTTTCGATGGAATCACTCAAATATACAAAATTATTTTTTTTTTTAAAGAAACCACTCCAAGGATTCGTATTTTTTCATGCATGCATATTACATAAAGTATTTTATTAAGAGTTATTAAGAGTGTTCCGGAGTGAAATGTTGATTTAGAAATTCTGAAACGTCTACTTTTCCGATCAAAACTATTAAGATGTCTATGGACAGAAAAACTTGTTCTCTAGGACATCGTCTGTGAAGCTAGCAGAGCAACTTTCACCCACGCAAATGGAACCTTGACAGGAATTTGTAGCATTTTTATGCACTTCTATTCCCGATTTTGCAGTTTGCCAAATAAAGGTGTAATCGAGTGACCAGCTAACTTCACAGTGAAGTTAGCAGGTCACATAGTGTATCCCTGGAACCAAATATGCTAGGAAGGACTAGGAATATGTAATTAGTCTCCAAATCAGCAGATATTTTTGCATTTCAACGATAGGCTAGGTTCAGAAGTCCTAAATTTGAATACTTTCCCAAAATTGAGTTCAATATGAAGTACTTCATCTATGGAGGGTCTCTGCCTGAGATATAGCAGTCTTCCATCAGTTACGGTCACTCGCAAGCTCCCTCCAGTCATCGAGACCAAGCGTTCTTGCGTCGGAAACCACTTGATCCCTGTAGCGGAGGTTCGGTCTTCCTGGTCGTCTAGAACCTGGGGGCTGGAATTCAGAGATTTTTTTGGCTGGAGCATTGTTGTCCATTCGCTCGATGTGGCCGAGTTAGTGTAGTCGGCGTGTTTTTGCTCTTTGGACTACATCCACATCTTGGTACAGCTCGTATAATCCACGGTTAAATCTTCTCCTCCATTCGCCCTCCTCGCATAATGGACCAAATATCCGCCGAAGAATTTTTCTCTCGAAAGTGCCCAGTACAATTCCCCTTTTTTACTTATCGTCCAGCACTCTGCGCCGTAGAGTAGAACTGGTAAAATTAGCGTTTTGTATAGCGTGCACTTTGTCTTCCGGGAGAGGAGTTTTGAACCCATTTGTTTGGCCAAACCGAAGTAGCAGCGGTTCGCTAGGGTAATTCTTCGTCAGATTTCCACTAAGGTGTCATTCGTGGGGTTGATGTTTGTTCCGGGGTAGGTGAACTCCTTGACTACCTCGAAATTACTGCTACCAACAGTGACGTCTTGTCCTAGGCGATGAACAGATGAAGCTTTGTTTGTTGATAGCACATACTTTGTTTTGTCCTCATTCACTTCAAGACCAACGCGTTTCGCCTGTTCATCAATAGCTGTGAATGCTTCTAGTACAGCTCGCTTGGAGTGGCTGATGATGTCGATGTCCTCCGCATAGCCAAGCAGTTGCGAAGACCTGTTGAAGATAGTACCTTCCAGGTTCACACGACTCTTGTGAACTATCTGCTCCAGGACTAGGTTGAAGAAGTCACATGATAGAGGGCATCTCCTTGTCTGAACTCTATGTACATGTCTGGAATAGCTCGGATACACGTTGCACCGCGTATTTTGTAGCGTCATGCGGCATAGCTGGATCAGTTTTTTCAGGATTCCGAGTTCCAACATCGCCAATAGAAGCTCTTGGTGACTAGTGCTATCATATGCGGCTTTGAAGTCGATGAAAAGATGGTGGGTCTCGACTTGAAATTCGTTGGTCTTTTCCAGGATTTGCCTCAATGTGAAGATTTGGTCAATTGTTGATCTGCCTGGCCTGAAGCCACACTGTGCCGTGCCGATCATAGTGTTGCAGAAAGGTTTAGGACGCTCACATAGTACGTTGGATAGGATTCTGTATGCAACATTAAGCAGGGATATATCTCTGTAGTTTTTGCAGGACTTAGGATCGCCTTTTTTGTAGATTGGGCATATGGAGCTAATTGACCAGTCGTCGGGCATACTTTCCTCCTCCCATACTTGGTTGATGAGCTGGTGTATGCACCCTACCAGGACATCTCCTCCATACTTGAAGAGTTCCGCAGGTAGGCCATCCGAGCCGGCGGATTTGTTGTTCTTAGGCTTGTGGATGGCTATTTTAATCTCTTTAGTAATGGGCGCTGGGACTGGATCTTTATTGACTGGTCTCATGCTTCTTTGTTCTCCTGTCGCTTCCTCTACAGAATGCCCATTGACCTACTTACTTCAATATGAAGTAAGTAGGTCATAACTTATACCTTCAAAATGCAAAAAAAAACTGCAAATTCCTGTCAAGGTCCCATTTGCGTGGGTAAAAGTTCCCCTTCTAAATCACAGAAGTAACTTGGCAAGTTAAAATCATTGACAGATTGTCTTAGCTGTTTGGTTTCTAGAAGGACTCACAAGTCAGCCATCCTTTTAAATTGTGAAAACGACTGAGAATAAACAAAAATTTTAAATCTTAAGGAATTTCTTAACACTTTTGTTAAGCTCAACTATACAATAATTACGTTCCTGAGATAAAAAAAAAATTAAAAAATCATTACAACTTATTCCTTCAAAATCTCGTTTCAAATTATGTAGTTCAACTAAAACTGAAACATTCCAAAGCAAAAGTTAGTTTCCTATACTCAACACCATGTTCAATTTAACTTTACCTCAAACTTTAACTACCGGCTCTACTCTCAGAAAATGTTCCCCAAAAAACACCATCAGTCG